>BPLT01000100.1:550000-1750000 GCA_019656295.1 Rhododendron mucronatum var. ripense | reverse complement strand
TTTATCGTTTACTTTGAGTCTTTGATGATATTTTATTTGCAGAAAGTATTTCATGATAATGACACATGATACTCCGGAAGTACCCAATAATTTCCCTCTCTATACGGTTGATCACATTTGGCATTGCCCGGGACAAGACGGGCTTGTTGAGAATACAACAAGAGCAGCACTTTTATAGGAGTAATTATTAAATGGTCTTCAGACCTTAATCCTCCACAACATGTCCATGCGGAATTCAGTACCAAAAATCATTGACGTGAATGTAATTATAAAGGGAGCAACACGTGACAGTACTCCACCTCAACTCTCCTTATTCTCTCTCTTAAACCCTAGCACGTCTACTCGCTTGAACCCTAGCATGTTTGCAAGTGCTGTGACCGGACGATCTAACACCAGTACAAGTTGCAGGAATCAGTCCCCACCAACAAATACTACTACCTCTCTCAGGTTTGCTATGACGGTGTTTGTCAAAGACTTAAAAATCGAAATCTGAAAGAATTGAAACCAGAATCGGTTCTTGTCGAAGACTTAACATCGAAATCTGAAAGTATTGAAACCAGAATTGGCACTCAAAGCTTTGACATAGCTTCCAGAGAGCCCAGAAGAGCGACAGCCTAGCTCTGGGGTTGTGACCTTGGATCAATTACATAGCCACCAACAATACCCAATCATAGTTTTACCACCAGAGGGCAAAAATAACTTTTTACAAAAGCAGAATCTTGTATCCGGATTAAATATATACACCTTTTCAGTTTATCTCTAATAACCAATACAAGGAGTAACATAAGCTATAAACTGCTCCTGTGATGGCCCAAAGTGTCGGAGCTTAACAAAGTTACACAAGCTTATTATGCCATATTTCAGTGGCGAAAATCTGAAATCACGACGATTCAGCATTGAGCATTTGCAACTATGATAAGAAAGTGCAACTAATAGAACTGGTATTTGATGCCTTCTGCTTGTGTACCCATTTGAGTATAATCATATCTTCGAAGGAATAATTAAAGGTCTGTGGTGGGCTCCGGAGGACCTCTTGCTATCGGCATCCCACCATCATCATATCTTCGAGGCTTTGCGTAGTCCACAAAAAGAACACGTCCGTTCAGTGCCTGCCAGTAACCGAAACCCATTACCGATGAAGTCAGAGCTGTGTTTCAATCATGGATTTGTGGACTGATTTATCTTAGCTAATAGAAAGTACCAAAATAATGAGGAAACAAAACAATAAGTGAAAGTTTCTTCACTCCACTATCGTCTCGTGTTTTCTTTAGATTTGCCTTCTCTACATAAACCCCTCCAAAAAATTTCATTATCCAAAAGAGAGCCTAAATGTTTTAACCATGAAGACGAGGAAGTTAAAAAGCAACCTTTCCATCCATTTCCATTTTGGCTTTCTCAGCTTCATCTTTGGATGCGAAGGTCACAAAACCAAAGCCTTTTGAACGGTCTGATACTCTATCCATTACAACTTTAGCTGCCAAAAGGAACAGGGTCACAGTGTCATTATGCATAACAGATTCACAAGCTTATGGAAATAGTTTACTCAATGGTTCATAATATCCACAAGGCACCTTCAACAACTTGACCATACTGGGAAAATGCGTCTAATAGTCCCTTCTCTGTAGTGTAAAAAGATAGTCCTGCAACAGGGTGCATAGAAAATGAAAGGCTGATGAGAAAATGTTCCAAAAGGAAAATATCGTTTATCCAACGCCAGAGATAAAAAAAAAAAAAAAAAAATTGACGCAGATTATCCATTTCAAATTCAAGATGGAGGGTTCCTGCATATTAGAATTCAAGATTTTTTGTTTAACACGAGAGATATCTAATTGATTCCACAAATTTTCCCCGCATTGACATCTGAAAAGAAAAACGACTTGGACTCCTCAACATATTAGAATTAGAAGATTAATAATACCGACACAAAAAAATCCCAGCTTGCAAATGAACTAATTTTCCTTGTTTAAAACATGCTAATGAAAGTTTTGATCGTACACGCTTACATTCGCATGGAGTGCAGGTAGATGTGGTTGTCGAGGTTCACCACAACAACCAAACTGATTAGGTACCCTCTAAGTCAGACAACAAAACTATAGCCATATCATGAATCTCCTCAGTGGTGGTTTAGGTAACGATGCAAGCACATAGTTTCACTTTAACTGGTAATGCTCACAAACGTTTTCGGAGGTTTAGCTTGTTCAGTGCAGTTAAAACTAAGGTCAAAAAGGAAGTCTAAGACTCTAGTATTGCTCATTGTTTTACTAACTGTTATGTGATGTTGGATAGCATTAAGACTTTAAATTGGAATATTGATCTCAATTTGGCTTTTGTACATTAATTCCTTGACTAATTATGTTTGGAAAAACAACTTGGATTCCTAAATTTTTTTGTAAGGTAAGTTTCGGATCGAGGTGGGGATTCCCGATCCCCGTTAGGGGTGGGGATGGAGAGCGGAGGTGTTCTCTGTTCAGGGAGCGGGGCGAGGACGGAGGGCAATAAGGAGTTCGGGCGGATGGTCAAATCCGTCCCCGATCCACCCCGTTGCCATCCCTAATCCACAACCTTTACGGGTGTCCCTAAGGTCAACACTCCTTGTATCATTAGATATGTCGATTGCACGTTGCAAAGTGCCTTTAAGAGAGTGACTAAGATTCTTGCAAACAGTTTACAAGTTAATCTTTGTTCTATAATTGGGCTGAACCAGTTTGCTTTCATCAAGGGAAGGCACATCATGGGTAAAGGCACATCATGGGTAACGTGTTACCCATGCATGAGCTTGCAAAAGGTTTCTGCCGCAATAAGGGGATGCCTAGATGTGCTGTCAAATTGGACATCATGAAAGCTTATGACTTCGTAAAGAAGAAAAGAAAAGAAAAGAGAAGAAAAAATGTAGGCGTCAGGCAATTTGGTTTGTTTCTAATTGTTGTCTAAAGGTACCCTAAAGCTTCAACACACCATGAGAACGAATAGGGGAAACTTAATTACTAAGCAACGTAAGAATTGAGCAATTACAAAAAGTCATGTCCCATATTTTTTTCCCTACACAAATAAACTAAATAAACTCTCAAAGTAAAAGCTATCCCATTTTAGTGTGCCAAAGACGGCTTTTGGCCCCTCGTGATTATAGTCAAATCTTCGACTTCATGCTTGAATTGGAGGAAGAGGTTACGTCACCAACTCACCGCTCATCAATTTGATGCTATTCACAAAAAAACAAAAAGCAAAAAGTTTCATCATGATTCATTGTTGATACATTAGTAAACCAACATTTTTGTTGGCCCCCAATTGATAGAGGTGATTATTGCCAGTTTTGCATGTTTGTGCCCTCTCATCTTGTGTCAGTCTTTTTACTCATTTAGAGAAAGAGAGTTAGAAAATAAACAAAAAATCGAAGTAACGCTATGCACTTCTTTTCACCGCCCAATGCATTAATCATTTTACCCAAAATATAGGTACACCCCAAGGGGTCGGCCTAGTGGTCAAGGCTTGGGATTCCTCGGTCTCAAGTTCAGGTGCTTTCAACTCCTTTGGAGCCGGTACATAAATTGGGACCTCCGCAAGTAGACGGTGGGATTGGTCCCAGGATTAGTTGAGGTACGCGGAAGCAGACCCTGACACCGGAGTTGTAAACATAACTATCTCTCTCCGCTCACTGTAAGCGGCCTTGTTCATTTGGGGGTCTAAAAACCCCTGCACACTGTACCCAATAAATTTTCTCTATCTATCTTTCCCCACTCATTAATCTTAAAAACCTCCCCAAAATCCAAACCGAACAGGGTACATTCCCAATCATCATTTTTCCGCGAGGGTTGGATAATTTGGTCGCTCTTGAATCTAGATTGAGATGCACACGATGAACTTAAGCTGATACCATACAAATTTACCAAAGGTAGTGAGAGAAGAGAACACAAATTCAATCGAAAAGGCATACATACGCAGAGACACAGAGAGGAGGAGGGGTGGGTTACCTTTGACAAAAAGCTTGGAAGCGATACCTCTGCGGAAAATGAAGAGAGAGGGCGGAGGAACAAGAGTGCTTTGCGGTGAGAGTTGGCCAAAAATATGCCTGGGGATTTTTCTCAGGGCCGCCATGAGAGAGAGAGAGTGTGTACTTTGTGTGAAATGAGTGCCGAGGCGGAGGGCTTGAGACGTGAGACTTAAATATAGGCTTTGTTTGGAAAATGTGGAAAGGAAGGGAAAGGGAAAGGGAAAGGGGAAGGGAGTTAAGATTTTCTCTTTCCCTGTTTGGTTCGAGAGGAAAGGGAGAGAAAAGTGCAAAATAGAGTTCTAGGAATAGTAAAATTTTCCCCCTTATTTTTTTTCTTAATTATTTTCCCTTCTCGTCTTTCCTTCCACAAGTTCCAAACAGAGCTTTAGGGACAATTTTGTCACCTTATATTTTTTTTATAATTACACTCCGATATTTGTGTTTTAGTGTTATTGTTATGTGTATTTTAAACACTAAAAGACAAATATTAGTGTGTAGTTATAAAAAAAATGGAGTGCCAATAAATTACCTATTTTTTATTTCAAAATTTCCTCCAATTAGGAGAGACTCAAATATTTATACAAAAGTTGAAAGCTTGTTTTGATTCGCAATAATTACTCCTATGTCATCAATGACGCTTGTACTCAAATTTATACTTGTATTCGGATTTGTCTAATTGGAATACTTCATACGTACCCAATAAAATTTTGGCTGAAATTTAAGTAAAAGCTAAACTTTGGCCTTATCAAAATTTACCTTCGGCCTTATCAAAGTTTAACTTTGGCTTAAATTTTGATAAGGCCCGGAGATACTCTTATATTTCCTTTGCAAAAACTATCATGTAGCATATGATGCACGTGCATTAGCATAATTGAATTGTTGTGTATGTAGTTGGATGGTTTTCAAGAATATTCCAAATTATACAAAATTTTGAAGGTAAGAATTGAGAGAAAAAGAATAGTGTACCATTGGAGAATTGTGTGACCTGGCAGGTCAGGTAACGCGTGAGAGCTTTTTCATTGTTCAATCAAAGGGGAAAAAAAAATCAATGAGTATTTTGAAATTTCATTGAAGCAAAAAAACCTGAAATAAAATTTGTTGCATTTCTTCTTTTAATTAAGGTCTAGTCTAGAAGCACGGAGAAGTTAAAAAATTTGGTAAAATTCAAAGATACTTTAATGAAGACAAAAGCTTGAAAATAAGCTGAAAAAGCTACCAAAAAACAATAAACAAAAAACTGACAAAGTTTATTCCCAAAACAAATAGGACTACTTTATTGTTGTAACTTTTGGTTAAATGTGAAGCTAAAGAATTGAAGTACCTTTTTTTGTAAAATGATGAATCGAGAGAAGGATGAGCCCGGATGACCGCCCTTCTCAATTTTCAAAATTTCTTAAAATTCTTCAAAATTAGTTAAGTTCATCCGCCCAACATTTTTAAAGAAAAGCTAATACCTGCCCATCCAATTTTTTTTTGAAAAGTTCAATATATGGATGAAACTATCAAATATTTAACATTAGGTTTAATATTCATGGTAAGAAAAAAAGACAGAAAAAAAAAGGGGAGAAAATGTGAGTATCTATCACCCACTCTTTTTATGTTCACCTATCCTAGATGGGATTGGAAGGGGCTGTAGTTCAGCAGCCGCACTACACCGTGTCTTGCGGCCAATTCGATCGTCCATCTTGGCATGGACCGCTTGGATTCAATCCGAACTCCTTCAAACCCAAGCCATCCATTGCCGAAATGGATGGCCGGATTGACCGCACTACATGTGTAGTGCGGGGTGCACTATACCACCCCTGGATCCACTCCTAGATGAGGATATCTTGCAGAGAATTAGGGCTTACTCCCACTATCTTTTTTTCTTTACAACTTATAGCCTTTAGCTAAGCTGTTTCCACTAAACTAAAACACTAATACATTTTCTTCCCTCCATTTTCCCTTTGACCATCTTCTACTTATACGAGGATTGATAGGAAACATGAAAATTTTCCAAGAAAGTGAACATGAAACTGAAATGAATGGCTAAGATTATTTTGTATTCGGATAGCATTCCCTTAATGCCATATTTCTAATATAATTACTTATCAAAAAACAAAAAAAAAAGGCTGAGATTCACAGTTGTCTTAGTTATTCATTTCAGTTTCATGTTTACTTTCCTGGAAAATTTTCATATTTCATAACATTTTCGATCAACACATACAAACAGCTACAGCTAAACGGTACTTACACCACAGAGAAAGGAAAAAAAAAAAAAAGAACTTCCACCATATCGGGCATAAAGAATGCAAGTAAAGACCCAATAACCCCACCCTTTTCTTTACATTTCAGAGTTCCACTTATATAAATCCAGAAAAAGAAAAACAGAAATTACCAAAATTTGGCAATTGTCAAACATGCAAAATCTACTCCAGACAAGTTTATTTTCTAGCTGAGTCCAGAAAACTCTACAGAACTGACATCATGCATTTGGAATGCCCTAATCAACTGGAATTGGGATTACCCAAGTCTGCTATAACAAACATCAGATTTCAACAGCGCAGAAAAAGGTAATGAAACGTTACATATGAAACAAACCAGGCAGGTGAAATCTTCAAAGAGGATTAGCGTAGTAACTTCCAACCACATGAGCCAAGTAAACAACGTATGTACAGATCCGATCCTACATGCATCATGTACTCTCTTGGTCTATAGACATAACCCAACTCGATGTTGTAGCAGTCATGATTGGTGCACTTTCAGCAATGCTTGGTAGACCATGTCGATGAATTGATTGTCCTGGGAAAATGGCACATCCAATGGTAAATAATTCAGGCCTAATTTTTCCTATGGCAGTTTTTCCAGTTTTTGGTTCGAATGTTTGGTTTGATGGGAGGAAGCTGAAAAGTTTAAAAATATTGTGAGCACATCTAGAAAACCCTCCACTAAGGACGGAGCAAAGTCACGATTGGTGCACTTTCAGCAATGCTTGGTAGACCATGTTGATGAATTGATTGTCCCGGGAAAATGACACATCCAATGGTAAATAATTCAGGCCTAACTTTTCCAATGGCATTTTTTCCAGTTTTTTGTTCGAATGTTTGGTATGATGGGAGGAAGCCGAAAAGATTTTTAAAAAAAATGTGAGCATAACTAAAAAAGCCTCCATTAAGGACAGAACAAAGTCAATATTCCAGCTTATTTGATCTTTCATTTCTTTTGAACTCATTTCAAATTTGGTTCATACTCTTTTGCTTTTTCGAGTCCTCTTGTCGAGAGGAATCACTAATCCTAAAATGATGACCTAAAAAACTTCACCAAAGGTGAAAACAAATGCAAAAAGAAAAGTGAAAAGTTAAACTCACTCCAAACGCGTGCTAGGTAAGGTTTGGTTTGGTTTTAAATGATGGACATTTCCGAATGGCCGCTAAAAAAAAAGAAAAGAAAAAGGAAGATGGAGCAAGAAATACCTGAACAAGCATTAGAAGCGCATCGCGAACTTTCTCTCTACTAGCCGGTCCGTGATTCGGAGCCGTAGCAGGAGCAGGAGTTAGTAATGGCGAGGGTGTGGGTGGTGGAAAGGGTTGAAGCACCGGAGTACCATGGGGACGTTGTTGTTGATTCAAAGGGGGATGAAACGACGTAGTTGGAAAAGATAAAGATAGAGGTGGAGTCATCAACATAGGGGCAGAAGAAGAAGGGGGAGTAAAGAAAGAAGAGGGCTTGACGAGATTGGTGACCCGATTGTTAATTGAGTCAGGGGTGTCGTGCAGCGGGACCAGAGGTGCGGATGAAGCTGAGTAAGGAGCAGATGGCACATTAAGGACCGGAATAGGGGAGGGAGCAACGCTAGGAATGTGAGTTGATAAAGGAAGGTTGGGAGAAATATGGTAGGGTTGTCCAGAGTGTAATATACCGGGAGCGTTATTACCGATATTCATAGCCGTCTGCAAAAAGAAAGTTCAAATAAATTAGCACATTACCATGTATTGATAAGCCAAGGAAATACATAAGCAGAATAGAAATGAAGAAATTCAGTTACAAAGGATGGGAGGCATCAAGAGTGACAAGGCCACGTGCATGTGTAATGCAAAGCGTCTTACATAGTACACAGGCTGTGTAATATGCAGCTTCAATGAACAACACCTCCAGCATTATAAACTACTAAATAAAATAAACCCTTATTGATACAAAACAATTGGCAACTGCACACAAGTTGTGGGTACGTATAAACAAAAAACCTTTCTATAGAATCTGTACCTTTACCACTTTCATCTCTCTTTAGCAAACATCACTTTTTCAATGGTTACATTCAAAAACACTTGAGAGAGAGAGAGAGAGCGAGAGAGAGGAAACAAGGTCCACAATCAAGCTTTGTCAAATAGCCATACCCCATTCAGTTCCCCATTATGGGGGCTCTGGTAGGGGAAGAGACAAACAGTGTAACTAGAAGTAGAATGAGGGTCAAAGTAGAATACATACATTAAAGAAGTTCACAAAGGAAGAATCTTCAGGGACATCAGCGGAAGTGGGGACAGTAAATGATGGTTCCAGTGGCCCTTCAATCACTGCAGTGGTTGGGACTGCTTCAAGTTCCTCAAACTCACTGTAGATAAGATATAAAATGAAAACAGGTAAAGGAAGTTAAAAACAAGGATTAAAACCGAATATCATCTATAAACAAGAAGAAATAACCGAAGCAACAAATTAGCACTATAATATGGCACATCAAGATTTGACAAAGTGACAAAACTCAACTTTAAAGAAGAATAGGAAGAAGAAAACGAGGAGATACACATGACAAAACCAAACCAATATTGTTGGTGTCTTCTGAAGTATCAACTAGGGAAAATAATCAATGAATCATGATATTTGCCAATGGATGACAAGATAACTAATTTGTTCAATTGAGCAAAAAAACCAAGATTAAAGCACTGTGTCCAAGAAACACATTTGGCAAATCACAATGATAAAAAAAACATATGAAGCCAATGAGTAATTAAGCCATCATTGCTATAAGAAATCACTCATTACCTTTTATTTGGAGATTTTGGCTTCGAAGGGACCTTTGAGTATGCACTGAGTATCCTGAAAGAGAAAAGGCACAAGCTATTAAAAAAAAATCGCTGCTTAGTGATATAATGCTTTCCAATATAAAATGCTAGTCCAACCACAGAATAAATATAGAATAGAATTCAAAGCCCTTTAGCAAAGAAGCACGTGTATGGGTATGGGTACGGATACGGATACGGGTACGCCAATGCTGCCAAACTTAAAAAATTCAGGGAGAGGATACGGCTAGGGTAGACTTAAAATAGAGGAAATTGTTAAAATGACTTGGGCGATTAAGAATCCAACATCGAATAACAATTTAACGCCAAACTTGTGTAGGACTAAGAGTTTAATCTCATTACACTAAAGAACCCACACACCAAAATCTTTATTCTTCGTTCATACCATAGTTGTCAAGGGCGAAAGGCGCACCGAGGCGCAAAGTTCCGTTGGGCCTGAGGCGAGAGGTGCACCTATGCGAAAAAATAATTATTTCTGAAAATAATTGTGTTGTGTGCGCTTTTTTTTAAAAAAACTAGCTTTTTTGTGCGCTTTTTCAAAAGAAAGCGTGTTTTTTGACCGATTTGAAAGAAGCGCGCTTTTTTGCGTTTTTGCTCGCCTTTTTCAAATCGCCTCGCCTGGTGGTCAGCAAGGCGTTGGGGGTGCGCCTCGCCTCGCCTTGGGCCTAGGCGCACCTTTGACAACTATGGTTCATACTCAACATAAAAAATCAGTCTTATCAACTTAGCTTCATCTCTTTCTGGTTAAAATGACTTGGGCGATTAAGTATCCAACATCGAATATCAGTTTAACGCCAAACTTGATGTAGGACTAAGAGTTTAATCTCATTACACTAAAGAACTCACACACCAAAATCTTTATGTTAAAGCATCCAACTCCAAACCAATTGGCAAAGAGTGGAGAGGCTGCCCAAACTCATATACTAGTTTTGGAGGAGATAATTAACCGATGTGGGACAAACTCCAATACTCCCCCGCACCGCCGCACGTGCGACCCCCGACTTGCACGTGGAGAGGTAAACAAAGGATCCATAACACTTGGATCACAACAAATAACGGTGCACTTATGGCACAAACACGGGGAACAAATTCTCCGAAACCCTAGCTTTGATATCATGTTAAAGTATTCAACTCCAAATCAATTGTCAAAGAGTAGAGATGCCGCCCAGGCTCATATACTCCCTCCGTCCCCAATTAATTGTCCACCATGGGGAATCCAACTATTTAAGTAGACAACATTATTACACCCTAAAAACATTTGTTTTCCAAAAATGCCCCTCAATTAAAATCTTGTGAGTTTGAAAAAATTAGTGCAATTAAATTCAAAAACTTGGCGGCAGAATTTGTGGTGAAAAATTGGCAAGTGTTGATCTAGATCCTTCCAAAAATTTGGCGGCATTTAATGTGAATTTTTTAGAATGTACGTACTACTAATTCAATTTTCAAAAGAAGGGCAAAAAAGGAATTTTGGCAAGTTTTACCCATCCATTTTTGGAAAGTGGACAATTAATTTGGGACAACCCAAAATAGAAAGGTGGACAATTAATTAGGGACGGAGGGAGTACTAGTTTTGGAGGAGATAATTAACCAATGTGGGACAAACTCCAACATTTTATTCTTCAATCATACTGAGCATAAAAAATTAGTCTTATCAACTTAGCTTCATCTCTTTCTGGGTACGGCTTGAATATGTATTGGGGTACTTCTTAGGTATGACAAAAACTATCACATAAAATTTCGGCAGGTGATTGGAGTACCGGTACATACTTAGAAGTACTCTGCAAAGTACAGGTACCCAGTACGTTACGAGTACAAAAGCAAGTCGTTAGGTATTAGTTCTCTGCTAACAATTAATTTCTTTATCTATTACCACACAGAATTGAGACTAACAGCGTTAATCACCAAACATACAAAAATCGCCAGTACTTCCTAAGAAAAAACAGCTTTACAACTAAGATAAGAACAACCAGCTTTACATATGACCTAACAACCAGCTTTACAAAATTTCTGTTGTCCAAGTCACGAGGAAACTGGACCCAATCTCCAGCCCCTATCATCTTTCTCTGTATTTATTTTTCCCAACCTTCTCTTTCTTTCCTACTCCTATGGTCAATGCAAACAAAATTAATACACTTAGTGGCCCAGTATGTGTTTGAAGAAAAAAATGTAAGAGCTATACTTCAGTAGGCGGGGTTGGTTATAGTAATTGCTTTGCCAACCATGAAGCTACCATCAGTTTGGTTCTATAACTCGACCAATAAACTCCACACAAAAGGCTTAATCCTTCAGAATCCTCTTTCCTTCCCTTATTCTTATATTCAATCTTCTAATACACACATCCAAACGCAATAATCTTAAGTCCAGACCTACTGAGGGAATAAAGCCTATGATATCATTTAATACTCCAATAAATAAGGAGATTCAAGCAGTGCAAAGCTGAAAGTTTGATTTCCAATCCCGTGAATGGTTCTTTAAGAGGAAACCATAGCAAACCAAACAAAGGCTTGAGTCCCAATCAATTGGGCTCTATCAAGGGTCATATTCATAATCACATACACGTCATAAGGATCTAATGAAGTTTTCCATGTGCTGGCTGTTAGCTACCTAACAACCCTCTTGAGCCTCCTTTGTCCGGGCTTAGGATCGGCGTGGTAGATATGACTTGAAGTATGACACAGGCATGGTTGGTTCTTTGAGAGGACTGCCATAAAAAGTCCAACCTAAATCTGACTTACACGTGTAGTCCAAAAACTATACAAACACAACACGACTTAATCTCAGTTCAAAATATCAACTAACAAATGTATAAGAAGCAATTAATTGTTCAGAGGGGTACATGTAGCACACTTTCGAAAGATGGAAAAACAATAAAATACCTATTGAAGAGGTTTGCAACTTCTTCACATTCCCGCTGATTGTAGAACCAAATTCCATTAACTTCTTGGGCAGCGTTCCGGTACAAAAGATATGGAGCTTGAAGCTCAAACTCAAAATCACCCAGGAGGTTCTCTACAAGGTTATCTGTTCGATAATGAAAGACAAGTTAAGAACATTTATTGCAAATGCAAAGATGGTAGATAGCCAAATGCATGCTCCCAAGGAAGCATACTCTGTTTCAATAATTCACCAAACTCGCATTCATCTTGCTGAAATATAATGCTATGACAAACACTTCCTTTTGTCATCCAAAGTCAGGCTCACAGAAGATCATCCAGAGCCACGTATTCTATGTGCAGCTTAACAATCATCAAACAAGGAAAACCTTTCATAGTTTCATGTAAGATTTGGCAATCAACCGACATCAAAATTCGACAATGGAAACTAGATCACGCCTATGTTTGGGATGTCTTACGTTATAGTAGCTTTTCTCGCACCTTTTTTCGCCGGTTCCGAACGATTTTAACTTTTGGCCCCAAATTTTATAATTATCGAATTCGTCTCGGCAAGAGGAATTGGAAAGAAATAAAAAGATACCAATGAAGATTGAAAGAACATCACTAAGACGAAGCAACAACCCTAATAACACTGACAACAACTCCAGATCTTATATTTCTTCACTGTATAAGATTACTCATTAACATTATGTCCCTGTCACACAACGAACCCAAAGTTCACTCTGTCCAATAATCAAATAGATCCTTTCTCTCAACATTAATAACATAAAGAGAATCAAACCCACCAATGTAGAGCAAAAGACCAAACCTGTATTTCGCCGGTTCATGACAATGAACTGAAACCGAGGCTGAGTGTTCCTGCAAATACCAGCATTGGCAACCACAACAATACATTAGAAAATTTTCCATAAAGCTGCAGGACTGCACACAATTCATCTGCAATTAAAGTCTCTCCCAGAAAAATGGTGTGATAGCTAATGAAAGATCAAGGGTCTAAGTCTGTCATGGATTGATCGATGATGCTACATTTAGGATCTGTTTGACTTTGGAATTTGGATAACTGTAGATTTCAAAAGAACAAAACTGACATCACTATTCAGCTCAAATATTAGGTTTAATAGTTTGGATTGGGATTTATACATCGAGTTCTGAGGTCTATCACGATTCATGATGAACTTGCCATCATATCAGCAATTGTAGTTGTATCATAATCCAAAAAAGAACAGATCACTTACAGTTTGAATCCATCTCCATTCTAATTTACCCAATGTTCTAAAAATCGCTAGAAGCTACTCAAGCGGAAAAGGAGCACCTAGCACCAAGGTGGGAACTAGGCGATCGACAAGTTAGTTACCTAATCTAGGTGCTGGAACACCTGAAAAGGGGCGCCTAACACCAAGGTGGGAACTAGGTGCCCGACCAGTCGGCTACCTAATCTAGGTGTTAGACCACCGCCTAACGCCTAAGCGGAGAATGCCGCCGACTTTTAGAACACTGCTAAAACCTCATGTATATTCTACGGTTTTGGATAGTGGTAGCGGACTTTGTAGTGGTAGCGGGAGTATCGAATGACAAGTAGTGAGAACTGGGTGTAGCGGTCGTGGATTTTTTGAAATCGTTTTTTAGTGCCAAAGCTAGCGGTAACATAGCGGCGGTAGTGGGGCAAAAACCAGCCGATATGGGTGTGAGTTTTGGGCAGTAATGGTAAAGCGGGGTGTTGCGGTACCGGAGGTGTGAAAAACCGCTACGTAGCGGCCAGTTTTTGAATCTATAATTTCTATCGTGGAAATTGAACATCACATGCCCTCACTAAAAATCCACATCATAATAACCTCCCCAACTTCAATTTCCAAATCCCAAATATAACCCTTACCTCTTGACCACAAACAAAGACCCCTCCACGTCCTTGCGACTCTGCAACCAAACACCAACAAATCAACAAAAACAAAAACCTAATCAAACCGATCGCACCAAAGACGAAGATAACTCTAAACCTAAAGATTCCGAAGTAAATTGGTCCAACAAGCAAGTAGTAATACAAACCCATTGGTTGAGATCGATGTTGAATTCGTAGAAGGTGACGTGGGCGGCTGTGATCAGGATCTCTTCGATGTAGGGATCCATTCGCTGGAGGACGGTGAGGTTGAGTACTTTGGTGCTGTTCTGGTCCAGATTCGGCATCAATTTACCAGTCTGAGACATTTTTTTTTTTGCGGTGGTGGAAACCCTAAACCCTAGCCGGAGTACAACAGGAGAGAGATTAGTGTTCTGATCCAGTCACAGATCCAGTGTAGAGAGAGAGAGAGAGAGAGAGAGAGAGAGAGAGAGCTTGGTAGCAGTCTGTGGTTAGAGAGAGAGAGAGAGAGAGAGAGGAGGGGGTGGATTTGCGGGTCAAAAACTTTTACGAGAACTGCTCAAAAAGGATTGTCCTAGGAGTCGGTGCTTGGGAGTGGGGAGCTTCCGAAACGAAGCGGATCGTGTCCTTAAGAATGAGTACTGCCCTCTAGAGTCTACTAGTCTGAATATTGTACCGGTTTAAGTATCGGTTTCTTAACTACTACGTACGGTAGTAACTACTATTTATCTGTGAGATATGGGATATCGTCAATTATTATTGCTATTTTTTTACATAAAAGAATTTAATATAATATCTCCAATCATAAAAAAAAGGAAAATGAATTTGAAAATAAGTCTGATATTGTTCGGTATTGAACGGTACCGTCGTGTATCATTCAATATTTGACCGTATCATCAGGTATTGACCGATAATAAAAGAAGAAAAATAAATAAAGGTGTAGTTCGGTATTATCTGGTATTTGTCTAGTATAGCCGGTATCAATTGATATTTGAGCCGAAATGAATTTAGGGTGTATGGTACGGGATTTGGTCAATATCGGTACATATCAACTTGTACAGTATGGGATTCAAAACCTTGCTGTAAAGTACCTCCCACTATATTTTTTGCTTCACGCTCATGACAAGGATAGTGATTTTCACAATTTTTTTTTTTATCAACACTCTCCTTTTTTGTTTGGTCTTATGTGAATTTACGATATTATCCTTTCAAATATGAAAAGTATACAAGTGAAAGGTTAATTTTTTAAATTCACATTATGGCCCCGTTCAGTTGCTAGAAAAGTACAGAAAAGGATGGGAAAATCAATTTTCCCATAACTTTCCTAGCGTTTTGTTGGCAGGAAAATTCTAGGACTTACCAATTTAAATTTTCCTCCCGCCGGAGTAGGAGATCTAGGTGGGTGGATGAAGTTTGCTCTGGTACGGCGGACTCTGTCCGGATCCGTTACCGGTTTTTTTTTCTTTTTTCTGGTTCTTTTCTTTGGTGTCCCCTGTGTGGGATTTCTCCCTGTTTGTGGGGCTTCTATCACCCCTATGTGGGTGTTTTTGGTTGTTTTCTGCAGTACTCCGTCTGTTTGGAGCGATTGGTTTAGTTGGAGTTGGGTATAGTCTTTGAACTGAGTCCCCTCCTATTTGGTTTCTTGATCCCTGTAGGGATAGAGTTTCCTCTTGATGTACTGTTTCTTGGATCTATAATATCACCTGTTATCGTTGTGGCAAAAAAAAAAAGTCTATTTATTCTATATAATTTAGGAGAAACGCCTCTTACAATCCTTCAATTTGACCTTTGCCCGCGTTCTCAATCTTTCCAACTGTGCTCTTAATTTTTCTCTTCAGTTACACTCATAATTCTCGCTCTCATAAATTTTACTTCATCTGTCCCTTTTTTAAGTGTCTATGTCTATTATTTTCAATGGCTTATATTTATCGACGTTGTCTCATAAACATAATTGAGATCTACTATCAAATAAGATCCATATGACATATTTTTAACCATATACATTGAAAAATATAGACAATTGAAAACGACAAGTAGAATAGTGATAAACACTTACAAAGGAACGGAGGGAGTAATAGTTTAGAATATTCTTGAAAGGCACCTTCGCTCTCCGACTTACGCAGCGCAAGCTCATTATATGATCATGACTCACCCCTCCGAAATTGTTTGTCCTAATTTTATTATGATCAAATAAAAAGTTTATTTATATTTAGATTATTTTATAATACGTTTGTAATGCACTATGGATGTTAATGTGATAGTACCTTAATTGACTCTACTAAATAAATATTTTAAGATCAAATACGATATTATAATTTAAAAGATATATATTAGTACAATCTAAAAAAAAATATGAATCCGACAAAAGAAAAACAAATTAGGAAGAAACAAATCTATCTATCTATATCCTATGTAAATGTGTTTTTCCTTCAAAAGCTTTCAAACCTTCAATTCTAATTTTCTACAACATTTTTTTTTTTTGTAAATAAAAAATAAAGAGAGTGAAACATGGGAAAGTGGGGAGAGAGAGGGGAACGTGGGAGAGGGAGGGAGAGAGACTTGAGGGTTGAATATGGAGGAAGAATTATTTTATGCCCCTACAGGCCAGGGTACTGTGATCACGTGGTATTCCAATTCATTTTTCACCACACATGTTTACATAAAATGAGATCAATACTAGTGTGCATTGAATACAAGACCGAAAAAGTACTAAATTATCTTTTTTATCACGTTATGCCCATTCAATACGCAGAACCGAAAAAAAACCAATATGATTTTTTTTATCCTGCACATTGAACGGGCACAAATGCTAATAAAAAACTACAGTATTATTCTTAACAAGGTCAAATACAATTCCTCTATCGCACACTTGGTACGAAAACTAAAGAAAATTACACTTCATCCTTGTTTCTTTTTCATCCCTCCCACATTAGCAAATAGAACTTCGAAACAAACACATGCAAATGACAAAAGCACAATTATGGATGGCGAAAACCAACTCATGATGATACGAGTCGGCTCCATATCATCTTAATGTCTTTTCAGAGCAACAGCAGATAACACTACCAAGAACATGAAGCCAAGCATCGCGACGAATGATGCCACCACGGCCCCGCTGGTCTTCTGGCAGAAGTTGTCGAATTGCTGGCATATCGCCAGCCAGTTCGCGCTTGAATTTCCGTTGTGAGCCAAGTAAACTATGGCCGCGGATGATCCAGCCGCTGCAGTGGTCAAAACAAGCGTCACCTGCAACACAACGTATAGAGTTTAGTTCAAACAAAACTATATAGGAAACAAGCAAGAGGTAATGGCCTGATATATTGATGAAGGGACTTACTATGTCGAAGAAGATAAGGAGCAACCTTGGTCCCACTGCATGGGGTCGGATTATGCAAACAATGGAGAAAGCAATGGAGAGGGCAAGGTAGACACACGCTATTGCCATTGCCACCACGAAAAACCTGCGTATATATACAGATAAACACCATGCATACATACATGCATTTAATTTCCCCGGTTTCGTACGAAAATTACGACATTTTATGGTGTCCTAATTACACCATGCAGGAGGAAAGGTTTTGTAAACAAAGTTAGGATATTCTAATATCTGTTATGTTAATATATAGAAGGACCGTTCATGTAAAAGGACAGCAATTGTATACGACATTTCACATAATAATTATGTTACAGAAACTCGTACGTACTGGAAAGCCGGTAGATCGTCGTAGCTGGCTTGAAACTGGAAGAATTGAGTGAAGAAGGGGAGAGTCTGATCAGTAGTCCCCATTATAGCTGTTGCAGCTATGGCAACCGCAAGCGTACTTAGCCTTAAAACAAAGTCAACTATTGCAATCCCCCTCTTATACCCTCCTCTGTTATCCTCATGCCCCCTTAATGCTGCCACACCTTTGGCAACTAGCCCGGGAGGAGTTGCCAAAAGAGGAGCTTTTCCCTTTGCTTCTCTGCTCGTCGTTTCTGTATCTGCAACGTCGACCCTCGTTGAATCAGCCATTTTCGAGAGAGAGAGAGAGAGTGTGTGTGTAGGGCTAGAGATGTGAAACCTTATATAGTGATCTGCAGTGGTTTTGGTAAATAGGACTTTGCATGCAGAGTTATAGAATTGAGCAAGTGTACGTGTTATATTCTTGTGTTGATGGAGCAAGAAGAGTTGTTGATAACATTTCTTTATATGGTTGAATAAATATTAGTATTTCTTTGGTCACCCTTCCAACCCTAAAGTAGAGAAGTTTGACTAGAGATTGGGGAGAGGGTCAAACAAATATAGCTAACTAAATGAGTTAGTAACGCCCACTCCTCTAATTACTCAAGACTTTGATAATTGCAAATAGGCAGGCAAGATTATTAGTATACACTTATTTGTTTTAACTAACAACTCTTCATTCCCTTAATCCATCAACTAAACAACCACCCCGCAGTATTCCACTATTGTAGAAGAGAAAGGCTCTTTTCTCAGCTTAGAAAAGACTTGCTGGAAATGAAAGTAGTTGGAGAGGTATTTCGCATATGGAAGAGTTATCTGGTGGTCTTGTGTCCAAGTTTGTATACATGGGCGGACGCATGTGAGGGCAAGGGGAGTCATGTGATCCCACTGCCCTCCAAACTTCCTCACGATGGCTATATATATTTGGGACATTTTAGTAAATTTGCCTCAAGGACTACAGCAGTAATTCAATTCTTGCCCTTACCATATTCGTTGCCCCAAGGGCAACACGTGGACTTAGCCAGGTGGTGCCTCCCACCAATAAAAATTCGCCCCATTGACACACGATTCTTCTCTCCGGACACAGCTTTCTCTCAAAAATCAAGTGTTCCAAATTACAATCGGTTTGGATGGATGAGAAGATTTTATTTTATTTATCATTTAATTCTAAAGTGTCATAATTAAATTTTGACTATAGGGCTCTCATTGATTAGCCATAAGAAAATCATATAATCAAATATCTTTTAGGACTAACCAATGAGAGTCTTAAAGTCAAAATTTAATTATGACCATTTAGAATTAAATGATCAGAAAAATAAAATCTTCTCACCCATTCAAACGGATTGAAATTTGAAACACTTAATTTTTCAACCTGTAGTTTATATATTAAAAAATATGGTTAAAAAATTAAGTGTTCCAAATTTCAATTCGTTTGAACCGATAGAAAGATTTTAGTTTTCTGATCATTTTATCCTAAATGATCATAATTAAATTTTGACTATAGGGCTCTCGTTGATTAATCCTAAGAAAATCGTAAAATCAAATATCTCTTAGGACTAACCAACGAGAGTCTTACAGTCAAAATTTAATTATGACCCTTTAGAATTAAATGATCAGAAAAATAAAATCTTCCCACCCATTGAAACGGATTGAAATTCTAATGGGTTAGTTGATAGCGGTAACAACCGGGGTCGAGCACAACAAAGTAAGAGAGAAGAAGTGTAAAATTTGACCTCAATGCCATGAATTTCTGGGTCCGCCGCTGTTTGTATAGGCGATCATCCCTACAAAGCAATGCCAAGTGACTGTTCATCTCGGCACGGACAATTCGGATTGAAATTTAAACCTCGATTAAAATCAAATCTAAATTTTCGATAGCCGAAATGAACGATCAGATTAGTTGCTCTACACCTGCTCTGCAGGGTGCTGCTGCTTGGCAACAATCCCCCATTCCGTAAACTGAACCTTTCCCTACCCCAATTTCCGTATTACCAATGAGAAGGAAAAATCACCATTTCAGGGGGGAAAAAACTCGGTATTATCAACTGCCGTAACACTTCGTAACTACAGTGGAAAGTAATAGAATTAGCTTTCTTTTTTTTTTTTTTGATAAAAGAATTAGCTTTCTTGTCTTCAACATTTCCCAGCAAGAGACATACTACAGAGGCCGAGGCCTGGCACTCTGTTGTCAACCATCCTCTCCGTCACAGAAAGGAAATAAATTTGGCAAGCCCATAACATCGATTCTTTCATTGAGTCTGATTGAAGTGATTGTCTTCTCTCTCTCTCTCTCATTGAGTCTCTGATTGAAGTGATTGTCGAGAAACTTTTTTGTATACCGGGTATACCAACACCCTTGGTATTCCCTCCAGTTTATTTCTAATTTTTCAATCGCACTTTGATGATCGATTCCGTTCATCTTGTAGAGTTTGACGAGAACCTTTAACGTAACAAAAATCGTGTTCATCGGATTTCTATAGATCATGATCGGCACACATGAAAATTGAAGAAAACCAAAACTGGATCCAAAACCACACTGAATCGGAACCCAATTTTGTTTTTTTTTGCAATTTTCATGTGTTGATCATGTATCTATTAAAGTCCGATGAACACGATTTTTGATATGATTACGATTCTTATCAAACTCTACAAAATGAACGGAATCGATTATTCAAGTGTGATCGAAAAATGGCTAGAAAATTTAAATTAGACCAGAGGGGATACCAAGAGTGTTGGTATCCCCAGTGTACTAAAAAGTTTCTCGTGATTGTCATCTCTCTCTCTCTCTCACACACACACACACACAGAGTTGTAATTCCCGCATTTGCTGACTCCCAAATCATGTGACTGCCACTAAAATTTACACCAGCAAAACCAAAAACACTGAATACTGCAACAATTTGGAGTCACTCCATCAATTGCCACATACATGCCCTCGGAATATATCATCAAACTTTGCAACTGAGATCGGGAGTCCTTCACATCCAACTCGAATTCTTCCACTAAAAAGCAAGCTATTTTGAAGAAGAGAAAATAAGAATCACCTTATATTTTACAAACCACGCTAGGATCTATAATGCAGGACAAAAAAACAGAAAAAGAAAAAGAAAAAAGAGACACGCCTATTATGAGATTGCAAAGCATTCTTACCACATTGCAATACACTAAAATTCTATATTGAATAGACAGAACTAGAGACCAAAACTATAGCCATCACTCTCGTCCCAAAAACTTCAATCCAATGCAGCAAGTTGTTGCTGCTCTAGTTTAACTCTAGCCTCGACTTCGGCAGACCAAGCCTCCATTAATATATATGATACAGAAGGCCAAATTCCAATGGGGAACAGAACCATGCATGCCTCTATAAATACCTCATAAACTCATCTGTCAAATTCAATTTCAGCTCAACTTGCCTGAGTTAGCCATCTGAGTCAACTGGGCCCCGTTTTCTTCACAAGAGGAGAGATTCAACATAGAATTTGACTCCACGGTGAATCCATTTGTCTTGATTGATCCTATAGGGCTTTCTCTTGAGGTGGTTGTCTTTGTTGGCTCACAGAGCTTCACAGATGGCTCGTCTAAGGATTCCATTCGTTTTAAAGATGGCACATCACCTTTACAGTACCTTCTCCACATGTTCCGGTATGATGACTCCAGACCAAGAGTGAATTTTGAACCATCACAAAGGGGGGACTTAGACATGAGGCGTCTTAGATCCATTCTCAAGTTAGAGAGAGCTGTTACGTCTGAGGCCAAATTCAGTGCCAATTGGACGTACTCGTCTTCATTTTTGGCAACCAGATGGCCTAACCCTGGATACAATAGACAGACATCCATGTTAGTTGGGATCTGGTTAATTAATTTTACTACAAAAATGCTTCAACACACGGACAAAATTGAACTTCCGCACGGGGGGAATTCAAAGGGACAAAAGTTACAGAAAACTGTTTGGAGTCATGACAAAATATAGAGGCAGTAAAAGAATACTTAGAACCTTAGGGGGAACTCAATACATATTCTAAAATCCCCCAACTAAATGGATGCTGTGGTAATTAAGAAAAAGTTGAAGACTGGTAATTAAGAAAAAGTTGAAGACTCATGAAATTAGAAGAAAAACAACAAGATACATATGCACACAACCAAAAGAGATACGTGATTAGATCTGAATACACTTGCTGAGCTTTACAAAGGAGAACTGCTTGGGAAAAATATGTTAAAAATTTACTTGCATGTCCGAAGTAGGAAATATAGGACTAATGAACAACCAATTCTAAACAGAAGAAGAGAAGGGCTACTATGCCAAGAAAGGTACTAGAATGGGATTCTCCTCACCGACTGTATTGAGAAGACTCACGCCGACGTTATGAGCATGCACTGAACCTCCCATGGTGACGCATGGAACTCCCATGTACAAAGATTCACAAGTAGTAGTTGTACCAGCATATGGGAAAGTATCCAAACTACAAGAAACATGAGGAAAACTTTATCAATGTCCTCAATAGGATACAAATTTCTCTTATCTAAAAATACAGCCATCTGTTCCAGCTCAACAGTATATTGTGCAAGGAGGCAAATAAATCAAATTAAAGGTCCACAGATAGATAAATCAGTTTCTTCAGACAAGAGGAGACGGGTAAATTATAAAAACAATTTTCATCTTAAATAGAAGAGAATAACGTATCGATGCCAAAATGCTTGCTAAACATCTGTATATACACTCTTAGTCGCACACATTTTAAACAGAAAAGGCACCCCTAGAAAGTTCAAAGAAATTTTGATTGAATAAGGTTACGTGTTGTCTTCTTCTTTTAATTCCTACACAAGTACATCCATTAAGTGAAGTGTCCATATCAATAGCTTCTATTGTTTTTTTGTTTTGTTAAAAAAATCAACAGCTTCTAATCAAAGCAGAATCAACAATATGCAAAGGCTTACAAAAAGAAAAAAACCAATCAGGCTAAGAGCAATAGAGATAAAGATTGTATTATCTAACACCACAGAAAATAGCGTCCATTTAAAGTGGGTTCTCTAGGCAGTAGATCAGGTTCGTGACCATTTTAAGGAGCACAAGAAAAAATGTGGAATGAATTTTCGTTCTTAGAAAAGCAATAAAAGAGCAAAGTACTACCTTATGTCCATGAGAGCATATGCTTGCATATGGTCATGGTTGAGAAGAATTAGAGGCAAAAGATCAACCCGCAAGGATTCCAATCCTAACTGCTCCAGTGTTGAAAGGAATCTCTGCCTTACACTATCACAACAGAAAGGCTTACACTTAACAACAAGTCGAGAGTTTGGAACTGCACACAAAATTCTTGCCCACACTTGTAGCACTTTAGGCGTGATCTGATAAGAGGGAAAAATCACAAGGTCAAAGTTCACATGTGAATATATGGATTTCATTATTTATCAAGTATACAATTAGAAAAAACTCCATGTTCCACCCAACTCAATACCTTCGCTAGATTGTTAAAGCTACCGAACGTAATGAAGCCATTGGAAAGAGCAGGAGCTGGAGTTGCGGGCCCAGCTTCAGGGGATGGTGTATAACAAAGGAAGCAATCCGGTAAGCGAACCAACTCCTCAACATGCCTGTCATTTCAAAAGTACAATTGTGTATACTTCACATTGGAAATCCAAAAAGTCCCTAGGAATAAAAGATGAAATAATATAACTTACTTCTGTCTTGTGTCAGGAGGGTCCGCCAGTGAATCAGTGATTCTATAATCAATGCTTGGCAAACCAGTTGTATTTGGGTAGCCGATCCAAGTCACCTATCAAAAAGGGGCCACAAGAATATAAGAAGCCAGACAAGTACCCGAAGAGAAATCCAGCAACAGATCCATCGCCCAACTAATTCCTGTCCTTGTACACCAATAATTACTTTTTATCACATGGAGTGTGCACAAATACCCCTAGGAAAAATTGTTTTCAAACAAAAGACCACCTTTAATGGACCCAAGTACATGTACCATGAGAGGAGGCTAATGAAGAGTCATATCGGGCATAAACAGATATACATCACAGAGCACGCCACAATGCCTTCTGTGCAACAGGAAACATGCACTAAAGTCACAGAGCATGCCACGACTAAGCCCATGATATGCCAAGGAACAATACACAAGACAAGGCAAAGACTTGCCATGCTATCCAACACAGGCATTTAAAAATATATGCCCGAGCAAGTACATTATTTTGGCACGACCAAAGTGTATCTATACGTGTGTGCGCGCGCATGCTTTTTAAAAAACAAAACCAACCAATAATTTGTACACCAGGCATATTGAGAAAGAAAAGATACAAAATTAAGGGTTTTATCTACCGGCAAAATCAAGATAGAATCCCAAATCCCAATTTCCACCAGGAAGAGTTTTCTTGCTACAAAAGGCCTGCACGTCGCCCCATGTAACAACATGTGTGACTGAAGGCATGTAGATTATTTATGACTTTCGTGAATGATCTAATCATAAATTTGGTTTATCATGTAACAACACAACCCCCAGCAGCAATTCACACTTCATCCAAAGCAACTTGAACTCAACAGGAATATATCTAAGGGAGAAAATAAGTCACTTCTTTAATTACCTGAATAGGTGCAGGTCGGCATGCCATCATTCCCAGCTTATTATTGGCAGTGTGACCAGTAAGTTCTACCAAGATATCAACACTATCTTCTCTAACCATGCTCGCAACCTTCTTCTCATCGATTCCGTAAATATCTCTCCATACACCACCCTTTTTTAAGACCTTGTCTCTGAATCTATTAGTTTTTGCATCTGCCTGCAACATGGAAAGAACAGAACAAATTCATGGACTTCATCTCCACAGAGGGCAGTAGAGTGCTCATTCTGCATATGCATGGATAGGGAAACAGAGAGTCCAATGGATAAATAGCTCAAAGATAACCAAGCATTTAAGATGTCAAACAAGTTCCAAAGTAACATCCCAAAGAAGCATGAAATGGTGCATATTATACCTAAGGATTGAAAAGCATAGGTGGGTAATGTTAACAGTTCTAAATTTTCTGGGAAAAAAATAAATCAATAGCAAAAAGGAGTACCTTCACGACAGCCGAATAAACTACCACCTTGTAATTCGCATAGTCATGAAACACAAGAGGTGCTTCGATGAAATATGATACAGAGTGGGTAAAATAATCAGGCGATACATATCCAATAATGAGAGGTCGTTCTGGATCTTTTCGGTTGTCCCATGAATTGTACTGTTGATGTAACCTCATAAAGCGCCTACCCCAATCTCTGCAAGGATACATTGTAATTTACACACAGCCCAAAGCAGCATAAGAAAAGAAGATAAAATCCCAATAAAAATCTACGTTCTGACTTCTGAAACATAAACTAACATTGACCAATTAATAATAACAGGAAAATATAGTCCATGACGGGACGACCAAGTGGCTTACGCCCATTCCCCTGACAAACAGACTCAAGCTTAGTGTCATTTACTTGCATATAAAAAGACTAACATAAAAACAATATACCCGTATGGGAGGGGGGAAACTGAGTAGATCTTCCATATGTAAACTCATGAAAAGCATTAAATGATGTATTTTTTATATTTTGTGATCAAGAAGCAGTTGATACCAATATATAAGGTCTTCAGGAGCAAGTATGAAAGACTCCTAGAAAGATTACGGCAGGAAAACACCATCTCATTCCTTTCCAAACAAGCTTCCCTCTCCAACCAACTCTTCCTAGTCAACACTAGATTATGATTTCTGAAATGCCTGAGAGTTTTCATGCATTATACCACCAATACTAATTTTTTGTCAGAGGTTGCAGAATCAAGGAAACAAATACCCCAAAAATTGAAAAAGATTTAAGTGTCAGAAGGATGAGAACAAGAAATTTACACAAACCACTCATGCAATTCCTCTTATTCGTTGAATTCTACACACTTTTGCCAAAACTGATTTCAAGCAACAAGAACTAATCCCTAGAAAATCTAGACAACAGATGCCATATATTCCAACACTACTAGAATAGCAGATCCTCACACGGCACTATGATGTTTGCAATTGTGACTCACAAGTCCTCAATGTCAAGGATTAAATCTAGTATAAGTATCAACTCCTGCCTGACATTTTAAAGAGCATACAAGTGAGAAAAACTGACAATATAAGCAGGTAAACAGAATTAAAAATTAACACTAAAATGCACAGGTGCTTGCCTTAATTGGGTACGCAACTATACTGGCTTCTAATGATACAAAATAATTGAATCCATTTGAAATTGAATTAGCCATGGAAATACCACACAGTAGTCCGGCATCTACTTCATGTAATTATCTCTCTAGCAACTGCTCAGAGTTGTCTCCGTTAGAAGCAAAATTTCAAAATCTATAACAAAGACTTCTTTAGCAACACTCAATGGAGACAACGAATTCATGTATCCAAATCTGGACTTAAGGCTCGGTTTCGTTTGGTTTGACTTCCTTAGCAAACACATTCAAAGAAGTCATATGCACACTGATAGCAGTTAATCGAACCTGTGAGCCTCAAATAGTTTGTCATCAGCTCCCTCATCTATGTAGTTCATAGCAAGCAACCGGTTCTGTAAGAAATGGACACCAAAATAGGAGAAAAAATTGCATAATCCAACAGCAATATAAATATTCAACAAAATAGAGAAACAGCAGAATAGATTGTAATTGCAGATGTGAAACCCCTCCACGCCCCACACCCCCCCCCCCCCCCCCCCCAAAAAAAAAAAAAAAAGAAACCCAAAAACATCTACAGCAATCAACGCAAGATATCCATGAGGAAGTCCTTTGCAAACTTCAATCCCCAACCTCTCAAGACTGATCATTCTGCATCTGATCCATTTTTTTCGAAAACTTTGGCAGCAACGCCAAAAGGAAAAAAATAAAAGCAGCAGACTTGTAAACATGTGTCAGCTGTTCCCTATAATATTAGTAAGACAACATTTGATGAGGGAGAGCAGGTTTCTATACAAATCATAAGAACATCAAATTAAAAAGTGCAAAAACTAAAGAGGCAATAAAGTTGGACATTATTTAGTTTCAAGTTGAACTCACTTGAGAACAATTGAGCTCACGGGTAAAGTGTTTTCATCTCATTAAAATCCTATGATACAGTTAGGTCGGAGATTAATAACATCTGGTTCTGATACATTTCCTTCTACTTTTTGGCTTAAGAATATCTGGACTAGCCGGTTGGGGCCAACAATTGATGGAAAGCAGAACATAAAATTTCACGTAGAGCTCACTTATTGCCTTTTCGAAGGCTGCTGATTTTGCCACTTCCTTTTTTGTTAACGCCACTCCCCTGCAAGTGTATTTTTGGTGCAAAAACACATTTACTTGCAGGGGAGTGGCGTTAACGAAAATGGGTGTGGCAAAATCATTTCCCCTTTTCAAATCATATTTAGCATTATTTAGTCACACATTAAATGCACCGTTAGGTTAACAATGCTGCTGGAAGATTCAGTGGCAATAGTAGGTTTCAACATTTGATTACTATTGTTTTATTACTTTGGACATGAGTAGTGGTCATAGTCCATGGATTGTAAATGGAGACAAATGAAATTTAAAGAAATTACATCCGGGATTCAAGTTGGTCTAGAACATTTGGAGTTACCAAATAGTTTCTAGGCTCCATTTGTCTCGACCTAAATTATTGTAGTCCAACATTTTTCCACATGTGAAAATAATTTGAAGAAAAAACTATGTTCCATTCTATTTTTAGTGGTTCAATTCAAAAATATCTTCGGGAAGACGAGATTGCACTTCCTTGCTCTAAGAAACAATTACATGTGACCAACAAAGAATTGATACTTGGAAGAGAACATTTGCAACCTTGGGTTGAGAATGGAAACTCTGCAGAGATTGTGTAGAACTAATAATAGTGGAGACAAATATACACACAGAAAAAGTAAATCTGGCCTCAAACATTGGGTTTTGGGCAACGGGTCACTAAAATCACCACCATATCCCCAACCAACACCTTGCCAATGCCATCAATTGCACGAAAATTTCTAACCCCAAATTACTTTCTTCATTATGTACGGGAATTAAATCTATAGCTTGAAACGACAATAGGATAAGATTTGAAGATGGGGAGACGATCGAACCACGCCTTTCCAAAATCTCATTAACCTTTAGACACGTAAACCAAATAGCAACAATACCTGGCCTGCGTTGCGAGAATCGGGGTCAATCTTAAGGCATTGCTCATAAGCTTCAATAGCCAGAGATATACTGCCAGCATCTCTATAAAGAACCCCTACAAAAAAAAAAAAAAAACAATTATGAGAGAGAGAGAGAGAGAGAGAGAGAGAGAGAGAATAGTTTCAAAAGAGATTTTTCATTTTGGCCTCCCGACAAAAAATCTATAAGAATAGACATCCTATGATACTAAAAGTCACCGCACAACAGAAAAGCTCATATCTATTTAGTTGTCAAACTCAGCTTCAACAAGGATTCCTATTTTGGGTGCATAATTACATTAATGACTCCGATGGGCACAAACTCCAAACACTGCGCATCCACTAGAAGCCGACTATACCCATGCACATAACTCTCTCAAAATTCAGCAAAAGCAAAAGAAGCATCACAAACATTCCCCTTTAAGCCAGAAATTAAACAAATCTAGAAGAGCCAATCTTGAGTCTATGAATCATTGAATCTCCATCCCTAAGAAACGAAAACGATTTCAGTAACCATAAGTCATATCTCTAACAACCCAGAATCCTGCTAGATAAATGATGAATACACGATGGATTAATTTGAGGCAGACTACTAATAAAAAAATGAGATGGGTTACTCCAATGCAAGGACATAAGCAGGAGACATCATCCAGCCTCCTCCAATGTTAGGTATGGGTGTGGAGAAAATCAGTCTGTCATAGTGCTGTGAATTGTGAACTAAAAACATATTCCCTAACCATCTCATTGGGTTATGTATGGGATTCTGCGTTACAATATTAATGTTCATTTACATCTATTACGATTGGTTGCGGAGTCAAGAATTCATTGAAGTCCAAATATGAGTAGGGTTTTCACAATTTTGTGATCCTCTCTCCATGTATTGGGGATTGGGTGCGGAGTCTAGAATTCACGAGGAACCCAAAACATGTATAAGGTTTAACTTTTCATATCTTATGGTCGCCTCTCCACAACTATTGGGATTTGGGTGAGGAGCCTAGAATTCACTACGAACACGTGTAGGGATTGCCCATAACTACTGAAATTGGAAATTCTAATAACTTTGTTGAGAATAGACCTCAGTAATAGAGAGATGCAGGTGAAACAGAAAAACACCAACGGCAACAAGGTGACCACTGAGCTGGAAATCGGTAATTGGTTTGGGGCTCGGGTCCTGGTGAAGTGCTTTGAGTGTTGTAGAATCTTGTTTGTCGAAAGTTCGTACACTCTACAGTCCATTTTGTCCAATGGAATCTCTCTAGTCTGTGGACATAGGCAGGTTAATGCTGTACCATGTAAATTCCATGGTGTGTTCTTTCTCTTTGCTTTGTGCATTATTGTGCATCTATTCGTAATCATTGAAACGGGAAACAATTCCAACAGCTTGGCCTTCTACATTTCCACCCAATAGACCACACGGCATAGGATGGCTTAAGTTGAATGTGACAAGATGAATACTTAAGTTCTTTGGCACCAAATGTTGAACATCAAGTGTCAGATGTCTTGAACACTTCACTATTTTGGGAAAAACTTTAAATTATAAATGAATTAAAACCCTGAAAAGCTAGTGAGAAACTTCAAATTCAAGTCTGCTGAAAAAACACAAGTGTAACTCAAATAGGTACGTAGGACTTCATTGGAAAAGTTCAAAAGCTATAAGTTGTCATATTCATCCACATTACACAAGGTCTCGGACACTTACGAAGCATGGCAAAAAACATGATTCTCAGAGAGAGAGAGAGAGAGAGAGAGACCTAGGTTATTATATGCTTCTGCATATGTGGGGTTTGCAACAATAGCTTTTTCAATCATGCTTGCAGCAGCATCCATTTTACCCTGCAAAAATAAAACCCCGCAATATTTGTCATTCATGGTCAGTTAGCCTTATCCTTCCTTCCAAATTTCTTAATTGATAGTATGAAAACTGAACCTGTACTGTGTAGACAACGCCAAGATTGTTCAAGGACTGAGAGAAGTTTGGTTTGATGGATAGAGCCAACTGCAGAGAAATGAATAGCGATTTCTGTCATGCCTATACTCCCTCGAACCTTAGAAGTTATAATGACCAAATAAGTATCAAAAGTTTGCCTGATAACACTCCACAGCTTTATCAAGGTTGTCACGGTCTTTGTATATCACGCCTAGATTATTGCATGCCTCTGCACAATGGGGATTGAAGTGGAAAGCAAGTTCATAAAACACAATTGCCTGCATAGACATTAATTAAATCTTGTCAAGTTCTAGGTTTTAAAATACATCAAGTTACGACTAAAGAAACAACTGAAGAAAAAAGTAGACAAGGCCACTATGTTCTTGAATAAGAACACATCTTTTCTCACAAGAATATTTGAGAATATAGGTTTCCTGGAGACTGCTTCAGAATGACACAGATGAACGTCCGAGAAATAGAGAACACAATACTTTCCTAAATATATTTACCATGTCAAACTTCAGCATTTCCCCATATGCAACCCCAAGATTATACATGGCATCAGCATAATGCCAGTTATAATACAGAGCCTTCTTGTAGTAGGCCACACCTTGGTTGATGTCTCCCTCTAATTTGACCTGAATATATCATGAACCCAGAATCAAATAAAAAAGGTGGTAATTTTGCAAACCAGAATAGTAAGATTTCCACAAGCATGTCTTCCACGAAGTAATATTGACTGTTAAAAAGTGATCCTTGAATATCTCTCCTTCATATAATCCACAGTAAAATCTATGATCAGTTTATTCCCAGTGTGAGGTGATGGGGGTCTGGCAGAAGTAGAGAACAAAAACCAAACTTTTGGCATTATATGCACAAAGTGGCTGCCCTCAAGTTCAAAACCATAGGCCACTAATCCATGAGTAACACGGGAAGATTCTAAAAATTTGTCCAGAATGTGATCCTAGAAAGTTAACATTGTTTTATGGCGTCATCTTCATCACTAAATTGATATAAGCAGAGAAATTACGCGGTGAATGAATGAATATTGAGTTCAACGAAAAACGTACTTAAGCAACATGAACGTTAGTATATCAAAAAATCAGCAAAACTTGCACCAACTACGACTGATCTAGCATTAGACCATCCAAACTACTGACTATGATGCAGCGAGGAGTCGCACGCAATAACATATATGATATTGTCAAGGGAACACAACAGTATCCAGACCATGATACCCAGAACTACATCATGTAGTTTGACATGCAATATGATGACAATTAATTCTGTGACTACAATTGTCTCAGAAGACCACCTTTGTTCCCAAATCTGTCAGTGCAATAGCCATGTTGTTCTTTGCAATCTCAAAGTTCGGTGACACAGCAAGACACCTGAGAACCCACAAGCATAAAGCACATGTCATCAGCAGAGGAAAACTATCAATCACATAGAACATATCTTCAAGCCAATACAAAACAACATGATTCCTCAAAAGTAGCCTACCTCTCATAACAGGCAATAGCCGATTCCAATTCTCCACGATTCTTATAGATGACACCCATGTTGCAATATGCTTCAGCATACATGGGCCTCTCTAATGCAGCCTTCTCATAGCAACCAAGGGCCATGTCATATTGCATCATTTCCGAATAAACAACACCAAGGTTATAATATGCAGGCTGCAAAAGCAAAATCAACTTATTACAGAGTGTGCAGGCGCATATAACAACATATGAAGCAAACTACAAGTTCTGGCGCAAGGGACTGATGAAGCAGAGATTTAAGGGAATATGAATTACAGCATAATGGGGATCTATTTTAATAGCCTCATAGTATTTCTGTATTCCCTCCTGAGTGTTGCCGGCAAGCTTTAAGCTAGTTCCGAGATCTGTCAAAACGATGGACAGGCATTCTGCTGCTGCTTTGTAAGAAGGGTCTGCTTTCAGAGCCTTCTGATATGACTGCATCAAATAAAATTGGATGAGATCATGTGACAAGCAAAAAGGAAAATTTTTTGCAGGGAATAATTATCCTGAAGATCGAATATTTGAATCTTGCATACCAAGTGAAGATGAATAGAAAGCAAAAGAAAATTGTAAAACAACCAGGATGGTCTACGTTTTGCTATTTAGGTATGAATAAAAGAAGGATATTTTTGGTCCAAAACAACTAGTATACCACTCCTAAAACGGTTACATAACCTCCCATCAAGACCATTTTGTTTTGATAGTACTCTTACCCAACTAAAAATATTGGAAGGTGGAGTTCGGGGTTAATCTAGCTGAACAAAAACACCAAATCACAGAAGTATCTCTTTGCAACCGACATGTTTCAGGAAAAATTCAACTCCATTTCTACATAAGTTGGGGAAAAGAAGGTGACAGAAGACAGGCAAGAGAAATGATAAATTCAAAGAATCATTTATAATCTTATTCGTCATGTTACACATGAATCAAGCATGGATCAGAAATTCTACAGGCATACCTTTCCCATAAATGATTCCTTTCGAAACAACAATACTAGTAGGTGTAAGTGCATTGTCTGAGAAACAAAATTTAATGCTACTAACAAGTTGAGAGTGCCAGTATATATTGCAGACGTTCCTATTAAACTCAACCAGCAATAACCTTGTTCAGAATAAACAGAGAGAAACGACAAGCAATGCATGGAACAGGAAGTTTATGTTGAATATAACCAAGGCCACTGCGTCAAATAATAACTACGCTATTTATACTTGATAAGGATATGGTGTTAAGCATACCTCTGCAGCTTCAACGAGCCGACACTCTTCTTTGTACAAAATACCACAATGAGTTAGAGCGCAAGCATTTTGCGGGTCCAGTCTGATGGCTTCAGCAAAACTCTCGAAAGCAAGCCTTCCCATATTCTGCATCTGCAGGCAAATCCCTTTGCCAATGTGAGCTTCCAAATTTTCATTATCCTTCACCAATATACTCTCATAAAGAGCAAGAGCATCAACAAATTTGTTCCTGGAGCGAAGAATGTTGGCATATGACAGAGGATCCTTCCCTTCAAATTTCTTCTGCCCAGGGCTAATGCAGCCGAGAGAGCTCCTGGTGGTAGAAGCATGCTCCACTTCTTTCAGGAATCCATTATCTCCGACTAGGTCCCTGCGTTTCCCATTGCCGGCATCCTTTTCTGTCCACGCCATCTGGGTAAGCTACAAGCTCACTTTCCTAAACTAAAATCATCAAAAGTAGGAAATTATAAGTTCTGATCCAAATCAGGAACACATGGTCTCCAACTGGATACTTCGGCTTCTGTTACCAGCATATTTCTTCAGTCCATACCATCTGGGTAAACTACAATCCGCCTTTCCTAAATCAAGATCACCAAAAACTAGGACAATATAAGTTTGATTAAAATAGCAATTGCAAGAAACAACAGTGAACTTTCCAGAAACTAACGCCTAACAGGCAGTCGGGCACCCCTCATATATCATGCTACATCAGCCAGTTTGAGCTCTTTTTTTCCAACACAATATCTTAAAAAAAACATATACATATAAATATTAGGGTGTACGTATGTATATGTATGTGTGTATTGTATAAGTATCTATATTCCTTCAGTTAAGTAAGAAAGATGGGAAAAAAAAACCCAACTTTACAGTATTGGTAACTCAAATCCCTAGCCTTGAATGTTGCCTATAATCAGCTAAGTTTTACTTTGCAACTACGCTTTTACAATTTTTTCTAATAGCTTAGTTAAGGAGACTCGAAGATGAGTCTCTACAATGGCAGTAATGCCACTCAGCAACTACCAAGTACCAACCATGCCACATAGATTATTACACAACTATGCCAAAAAGAACAAATAGCTCAACACGCTTAGTTAGTAGTTTTAACTATGAATTAACGTCCCTAAACAAAATGACCAGAACTAACAAAACGTAAATTTTGATGCAAAGCACGAATAAGTGAATACGTAAACTTGCCAGGCAGAAACTACAAGGCAACCCCTATCTCAACTACTCTGCAACATCAAGTAGTTCTACACATTCGAGCACAGCATGAAAATAATCCTCGTTACACACAGAACCCATAGACTCGAATATGTACTTAGAACCAGCTAAGCTTAACTATGCATTATGCAGTTGTTTTAACTACCAGAGTTATGTAGCTCGAAAAAGGACTCCCCTTTAATGCTGCCGTAATGCAACCTAATCTGTTGGGGTTTCCTATGGAACACTTAGCAACTAAGCAAACTACAACCAACTAATAGCAACTCGAAAATTTGACCGATTGAAGAATGGCTCCGAATTTCTTATACTAATACATGCACAGATACATATAGCGTGCGTGTATACGTATGTGCAAACGTGCAGAGACAATTCCCCAATAAGCCATTTGAGCCCTAGATGGTGTCCAACCGATCAAAATATTACACACGCTTTTAATCATAGTTGATCGCCGAAACCCTAAGGACAACAAAAAAATTAGGGGTTTGAGAGAGAGAGAGAGGGACTTAAACCTCACATTCAGGTCCACCGGCGCGCGATGCTTCGGCAAACACCACTGCTGAAACCAAGAGTGGTATATAAGTTTTTATGTGTATATATTTATGTAGAGAGAGACAGAGATGAGGAGGGGTTGTGATGGGGGGATTCGAGCCAGGCCCGACTCTCTCTCTCTCTCTCTCTCTCTCTCTCTCTCTCTCTCCGACACACTGGTCTGGTCTGGTCTGATGTGGTCTCCAAAGCTGCACCGGAGCTGCCCCTCTCTCGGAGTGTTCGTCGGTTCGCTACAAAACACAGCCGCGGTATAAATACACGCCCAAAGTTTCTCTCCACACCCACCACTGCACATGGCCCGGACTTGTGTCAAGTTTTTCTTTGATCACGACTTAGGTAAAATTATAAAATTACCCTCATGCATTTTTTCATTTTTCCGTCACACGTGCAGGGTAATCATGTAATTTCACTAAAAACAAAAAAAAATGCATTTGGACGAAAGGGGAGTATGAAAATCAATTCCTCTTTTAGAAATTAAAATTTTTAACGAAACATACATTTAATGCACTTTAAATCTCATCAAAAGTGCTTATAACCCAAATAGCCCATTTAATTCAAATTTTGAAATTATTCATACCGCTTTGTGAAGGGCATTTTTGGAGAACAACAAAGATTATGGCTTTGACTTTTGAAAGTGGACGTGTATTTGAGGACGTCCCAAAATAAAAAGATGCACCAAAAAAATGGACGAAGGGAGTATTTATTTTTGAAGAAAGAAACATATTAATAAATGGATTGAACCTGAGATATTCCATTAGGAAATTCTGTGATCTGGCCCAAAGGAGTTGGCATCGAAGAATTAAACCTGAGGCTTTAGAGTATCCACAATGGCATAATCAAAAGTGTTAGGTTTTTAAAGTTAACAATGTTTGTATAAAATATGGCTCACAATGCTATCATCAAACTTAATAACCTCCTTAGAAATAATTAAATTTTAAACTTTGGATAACCAAAACTAACAATATTTTGTCAATAACCAAATTTAATTAACCTCACATTCTCAATCAAATACACACATCATTAAAAAAAAAAAAAGGAGTTATATCTCTTCCCTTTTTCTCTCTCTTTCTTTGTCTTTTCAACAATGTTTTCAAAAAAATAATTTACTTAAAATTGTTTTTTTTTTTTTAAATTGTTTCCCCCCAAAAATATTTTTTAACTTTTTTTAAAAATAAAAAAATTGTTCAATTTTCGAAAAATTGTTTTGTATAAGGATTTTTTTTCTCAAAACCTTTTCTTATATAAAAATTTATTTTTTTCAAAAATTGTAGTTACACAACAATTATTTTTATTTTTTTTGAAAAATTTCAAAAAAAGTTTAAAAATTATTTTCTATTTCAAATAAATAGTTTTTATTAGTCTCAAAAAAATTTTTAGAAAAAACTATTTCTATGTTAACAGTTATTAGTTTTTTTTTTATAATTTATAAAAAGGTGATGTGACAACTTTTAGTTATTCAATTTTGATTATGCCATTGTGGACCTCTACATTGCTAATATGAGTAATCTCTTAAATTGATAATCAAACCCTTACGAGGGAACAATCCCCTTAGGCCTCGTTTAATAACAATGATGATGGATGAGATTCGTAAAGAGATGAGATTAGAATTGAGATTGGTAATGAGTATGTTTGTTTCAGATGAGATTCGATGATGGGATTATTAATATTATGTTTGTTTGAGATGGGATTAGATGATAGAATTGAATTGATAGAAGAGATTAAATAATGAGAAGGAATTGATAATGAGGAGAGGATGGGTTGGGATTGCCAATACCATCTCCAAGAGGGTATTCCTAATACCTCCTAATGGCCGGCTTGGACATTCCAATGGACAAATAGTCTGGACCTTTTTTTGTTACCAAACAAAATATTACTACCCCCGTCCCTAAATGTTTGGCCGTTTCGCAAAACGAGAACTCAAAAATATTGCATTTCTTTCAAGAAAAAATTTAAATTTTTTTCATAAATTAAAAGAACTCATCGATATCTAGTACATTGTTGAAATTTTTTTTAATTTTTCTTGCAAAAATTGTATTATTTTTACGTCATCGTTTTACGAAACGGACAAATATTAAGGAACGGAGGGAGTAATACTCTCATGGGATTAGTAGTCTCATCCCAACCTTCAAACCCATTATCAAACGGTGCCTAAGTCCGAAGCTAGACCGTTTGACCAACCCTTGGTTTTGGTCGTCTCCCACTTGATTTCAACAAGTTGACCCAGCCCATTGCCAGTTCCATTCAGCCCTGTAATGAAGTTGGGTTGGGAAGTTCATGCCCACCAGCTAGAAGAAGAAGTTCTCTATTATCACACTGTACATTCATCGATCTTTGAGTTCAATTAATGCGCTGAGTGTCAACGGTCAGCTGGTCACCATGGCACCATTAATTCATACATGTGTGAAGTCACATGTTCTACGGATCACGTGTAATTGGTAGGAATATTACCAATGCTGTGTTTCGTTTGGTATTTAAAAAGCTTTTTGAAAAATAATAGGAGTAATAATTAAAGAAAGATAGAGAAAGAAATGTTAGAGCATCTCCAACGAGAAATATCAAATCCTATGTGGACATATTAACGGTAAAATTTGACACCAAAGTTTAATCCAATCTAACAGCCTTCTTTGATGCCAATTCCTACGTGGATTTGAAGGCAAGTCTTCTCATGTCAACTTTGACAACCTCCCTTCTCCATGTCAAATTTCAAAAAATGACCATTTGTATTTTGACATAAGGGTTGGAGAGAGATAATTTGATGTCAAATAAATAGAATTTGACATCAAGAGTTAGAAATGAAGGCTTTGATGTCAAATTGAAGATGCCAAAATGCCACGTCAGCTTTCAAAAAATGTTTGACATCTAATATGAAGCCATGGTTTGGAGATGCTCCTAGGAGAAATCTAGAATGAATTTTGTGAAAAATGCTTTTTGAAAAGGAAAGAGAACACAGCACAAATACTAGTTTTCTCAATCTCAAATGGCTAGCTCTTCGCTTTATATTTGCCTTCTTTATAAGTAATATATATATATATATATGTTATATATATATATATACATACAATCCGGATCCAATGAGGGATCCCTTACGGCCTTATAGTGCAGGACTCCCTTTTTCTGATCCAAATGCGATAATCCGAGCCGCTCAAAGTGTGCAGAACGTGATTTTAAGGGTACTCATGAGAAATCAGCAAAAAAAATGATCGGAAAAGGCTTTATTCGAGCAGTTTTTACTGAACCGTTCAATAAAAAAATGTTCGGATCAAGCCTTTCCCGATCATTTTTTTTGCTGATTTCATGCGAGTACCTTTAAAATCACGTTCTGATCACTTTGAGCGGCTCGGATCGCCGCAATTCGATCGAAAAATGGGAGTCTCGTACGGTAACACCGTGCGGGATTTCTCATTGGATTTGGACTAATATATATATATATATATATATATATATAGAGAGAGAGAGAGAGAGAGAGAGAGAGAGAGTTTGGATCTCCTAAGGGATCCCGCACGGCCTTACCGTGTGGGACTCCCCTTTTCCGATTGTATTGCGACAATCCGAGCCGCTTAAAGTGATCAAAACGTGATTTTAAGGGTACCCGCGAGAAATCAGCAAAAAAAATGATCGGAAATGGCTTGATCCAAATAGGTTTTTATTGAACGGTTCAGTAAAAAACTACTCAGATCAAACCTTTCCCGATCATTTTTTTGCTGATTTTCCGCGAGTACCCTTCAAATCACATCCTGAACACATTGAGCGACTTGAATCGTCGCAATTCGATCGGAAAAGGGGAGTCCTGCACGGTAAGGCGGTGTGGGATCCCTCATTACACTATATATATATATATATTTATATATATATATATATAGTGCACTTCTACTTCGGACGTTCGCAGTTTTCTTAAATGCAGACTTCACCCGTGAGCCGTTGGATCTCATCCAACGGCTGGGATTTTAAAATGAATCTAACGGGTAAGATAGGATCGTGAGTGGGGTAAATTTGGTTGCGGGCCATCCAGCCGGGTTATAACAAAACTCCCTTTTCCCCTCGTTTAGACGCCGCTCAACCCAGACGAAGAGAGAGAGAGAGAGAGAGAGAGAGAAGATGACGAAGACAAAAGAAGAAGAAGAAGAAGAAGTCATAGATCTGTTCAAAACCTCTCTTCATAGATCTGTTCAAAACCTCCAGGTCTCTCTCTCTCTCTCTCTCTCTCTCTCTCTCTCTCTCTCTCGCGCGCGCGCGCGCGCTCTCTCTCTTGTTGACTCTTTCTTTCTCTTTGCAACAGTCTATACTAGGGTTTTATTTGGAATGATACCCACGACGAACAAGGACGACGAAGACCCGACCTTCCTCGAGGTATCTCTCTCTTTCTCAGTCAATTTGTTCAAACCCAAAAAATTAGGGGATTTTTTTTTCTTCGAAAATCTGATTTTTTTTCCTTCAAGAAGAAGAACACCCCTTTCCCCTTACAAATCTGAAAATCTGAATATTTTTTTTGAAAATCTGATTTTGTTTGAAAATCTAATTTATGTTTATTTTTTTTTCTGAATTATGTTTTTTGCATTGGTCAATTTATGTTTGTTTTTGTTTTTGTTTTTGCTTTTGTTTTTGTTTTTTGTTTTGAACATATTTATGTTTGTTTGAAAATTTGATTTTGTTCGAAAATTTGTTACTGATATCCCTTGAATTAATCCCACAAAGTGGCTGGTGCTTTGCTTCTGATTTCCTTGAATTAATCTATATCATTAAGTAGTTGACATCATATAGAATTGAAAAAATGGAGATCTATTGTGGGCTTCAGTTATATTAATGTGAAACAATGATACTGTGCTAGTGTGTGGATAGGCACATGCTTACACCAATATTACGTATGACTTAGGGCTCCAATACAGAAGATTAGGGCTCCATTACAGCATATTAAGGCTCGGCTCGATTAAGTCAGGTTTGTAAAAAAATGGCTCCAATAAAAAAAGACCATGCAAGTGTGCTTTTGTTTCGAACCAGAAATTAGGTGCTCCAATTAAACCCTATTAATTTATTAATCCACCAGTTCAAAGAAGAAAAGTAAATATCTGAAATGAATCTATGTTTTGCATTTTTCCTTGTGTTTGCCTTTTCCTTCTCTTTTGGTTCGTTTGACTAATGTTGTGCTGAAATGAACCACATTTATATGTTGCGACTAGCCTTGCAGCAAGCGGTGGAATGATTGGTGCTACGAGTACACTCAGAATGTTGCACATTCGGGAGATGATATGTCACGCCAATTGACTGGCCCATTCCATGATTTCAAAGTCGACCTCCAATGCTTAGCAGGACGCATGTTAGCCATAAGGAATTGGAGTTGCTTGCAATCCAACTTATGCAATTTGATCTCTTGAATGAATGGTACCACTGTTTGAAGGTGAAATTATGCAATTTATTTTGCTTTCTGTTGAGACAGGTTCTGAGTTAGGTGATTAGGACATGTGGTAGTGAGTTTATTTACAAAAACCTTGTATACCTAATACCTGGGTTTCATGTAAAGAATGGTGTAGCAGTGTGGGGTTTCCAATTAAAGAATGAAAATAACCCTGACTTTTGGACTTTGAGGTTTCTGGGTCTTCTGAAAATTCTTATATTTGAGGGCCTGGCCATACAAGTCTTTTTAGTCTTACTTTGAGAGACAAATGTAGGTGAAAAATTTGACGGCAATGTGGATACCCAGAGAGAGAGGGAGCGCGCGAACAGACTTCAATAATATTGAATAATAAATTAAAAATTAAAAAAACGCAAGTGGCATTTTACACCTGTTATAAGAACATAATAAAGACAAAGGGCGATATGGTAAAAATGCAACCCACAATTCATTTTCAACCATCATCTACCAAATACTACTACAATTTTAAAATACATTCTGCACAAATCTCTCGAACACTCTGTCATACTCAAAATATATTCTGGCCATAATCTAAAGATTAAAAGTCAAAAAACTAAAAAGCTGAAAATGAAAAGCTAAAAAGTTAGCTTCCAAACACCCCCTTTGAATGGAATAGGTGCTGGCCGGTTCCTATAATTCCAAATGTGGGGAATAGTACCTGTGTGATCTGTCTGTTTGGTCCTGGAATTTGAAAGGATCCAATCATGGGGGTAATTTGAAGGAACGGAGAAAGGGAAGTGAAGGGCCCCAAACGGCCAACGCACGGTGGCGTATGCTCACGGAGGGCGTGGCAAGCACTTTCTCTTTGTCGTGACAGATGATCCGATCATGATCAGGCCCCGTTCTAGAAACCTTCTTAAAAAATAAGTATTTATTTTAAAATTTTTCAAAGAAAAATAAGAAGAGTCATTCCACAAAACTCAAATAAAAAGTTTATTTCACAATTTCAAACTCAAAAATAATGTAAATGAAAAAAAAAATCAATTTTTTTTACCATATTAAAGATCTCAATGAGATTTATCAAATAAGATCCATATTGATAAGAAAATTATTTACGTAAGTACATGATTTTTGAGTTTGAAATTGCCTTTTAAAAAAATACGGAGTTGTGCTATGAGTAATGGGCGCCAAGGAGGGAAATCGTACCGATGGCTGCGCCGGGCAGTCTCCAGCCACTGAACGGCCGATCCCCAAAAATTCTAAAAAAAAACACCGAGGGGGCCTTTTTGGGAATCAATGGCATCCGAGGTGTGTAGGGTGCTTGATCTGAGCACCATTTTTCGTGTGAAATCATATACACGAAAAAGGGGTGCTCGGATCAAGCATCATAAACACCTCGGATGCCGTTGATTCCCGTGTTGGCCCACTCGATTTTTTTTTATAATTTTTGGACGGCTCGAATTTGTTGTCCAGTGGCCGGAGACGGCCTGCCGTGGCCATCGGTACTATTTCCCTCCCTGGCGTCCATTGGTACCTATATAAATTCTGAAAAAATAAGTACCTTCTTCTTATTTTTGTGGAACAAACCTTATTATTGAACAAAAAATAAGTTCTTATTCACGTTCTGGAACGGGCCCTCAGTCTGTTTGGTCCTCGAATATAAAAGGACTTGTCCGTTCCGCTAAGGGTTCTGAAAAAATAAATACTTATCTATTTGTAATTTTCAAGTTTAAAAAATGGACTTACTAAAATAATTTTTTGTGCAATATAAATCTTGTTTGGTAGAAAAGTGCAAAAAAAAAAATTCAAAAAACTATTTTCGTATACACGTTATTTTTAAATTTAAAAATTACAAAAAATACCTATTTTTTAAACATGCTTAGCAGATCGAAGAGAAATGACGGCAGTGCAACGAAAACAAGCATCCCAACAAAGTTTTCATTCAACACTTCCGAAATCATATGCCACCGTGGGCCCAAGAGCAAATACAACACAATTGGTAAGAAACCAGCCGAACACGACATGATCGAACCCAACTAAAAATACAACTAATAGATCAATTCCCAATCACAACCAAAACCAAAAACCAATGAGTACTTATCACTAATACTAATAGTCCTAATTAACATCATATTTGTCCTCAATATCCCATATAGCCACATGAACCAACGAATATTTTTACCATATCCGTTAGTTTTACTCATGTCTTTGTGCTTTTAATGGTTTCATTTCAATCTCTCCACATCTAATTTATTCTAATAAACGTCCTCGTCACTACTCGATCACTTCACCTGAGCTGTTGATCCTTAATTTATTTTCATTGTTTTTCCCCTAAATTAGAACAAATTAAGTTGTTCCCAAAAGTCCCTCAGATCCCCATTATTATCAAACCCCATGTCACAGTTAGGGTTTGCATGGTCCCTTGTGGAGCTCTGATCTGGTGAGGTGGTGATTAATCTCTCCATCATTGGATGATCGTTCTGAAGATGATCATGGTAGGTTGTTGCCGCCGCCCAATCATGATAAACATTGTGATGATCATGATCAGCTTGGTTAAAAGTTCGAGAATTGGGGTTCGCATTGGCCTCTGAGGAGCTCTGATCCGGTGAGGTGGTGATTAATCTCTCCATCATTGGATGATCGTTTGTTGCCGCCCAATCATGATAAACATTTTGATGATCATGAGCTTGGTTAAAAGTTTGAGAATTGGGGTTCGCATGGGCCTCTGAGGAGCTCTGATCCGGTGAGGTGGTGATTGTCCTCTCCATCATGGGATGATTGTTCTGATGATGCTCATGATAGGTTGTTGCCGCCCAATCATGATCAACGTGGCAATGATCATGAGCTTGGTTAAAAGTTTGAGAATAATTAGGGCTTGCATGACCCCTTGAGGAGCTCAGATCCGGTGAGGTGGTGATTGTTCTCTCCATCAAGGGATGATCGTTCTGATAATGATCATGATAGGTAGTTGCCGCCCAATCATGATCAATGTGGTGATCATCATTAGCTTGGTTAACCGTAGCAGCGCTTGTCCCACTCATTGCAGCAGCTGATGAGGAGGAGGAGGATGGCCGCCTATCGAATGCACGTAGGCATTTTGATCTGATGTACACTCTACATAAGCTAAACTCTTCCCTTAGCTGCATGCATAGCAAGGGTGTAAAATGATACTAACCTATAACCCTTCTCCGGTTCCAAAAAAAAAAAAAACATACTGAGAGATATGATTCTATAAGCGTGCAACGGAAACTTAGGCTCCGTTCAGTTGCCAAAATGTTGTATCGGAAAGTTATTCTCAGAAAAAATTAAGTAAAGTGAAATAAATAAAAGAGAAATCTATTTTCCTGTGAGTGTTTATTTGACAATTTTTTTTTTGCAGGAAAACTAAAGTTTAATGGGTCATTTGCCGGGAAAAGACACGTATAAGAAACTAAAATTAATTGACATTCTTTGATAATCAACCGTACAAATTGAGTTTAAAAAATAAGTTGAAGATAACTGAATAATAAATATTAAACAACCGTGCTTAATTAGTTGCTGATGTAAAAACTCACAGAAAATTAGTCAGTACAAAACAAAATTGACAACTAATGACAAGATAAAAAAATACTTCCAAAAAAATTAAACTATCAATCTTTTTCTATGACAATTATATGAGAAAACGCCATAGTAGTCGAAATTGTTGTTGCTCACGTAAATCTTAAGTGTTTTTCTAAGAACCTAATTCGTATTTTTTTTGGTATTAGCGTCATTCATTTTTTTCTTACTCGCCAATTATTTTGGCCCCACAATGGAGAAAACTTTTCCCGTGACACAAAATCTTATGCTTTTGACCAGATCACTTTTGCAAAAAAGTAAATCTTGCGGGAAAACTTAAAAGCATGTTTCCCACTACTTTCCTACCAACTGAACACTACAAAAGTTATGGAAAAGTTGATTTTTCCATCATTTCTTGTACTTTCCTGACAACTGAACGGAGCCTTAAGGAAATCTATTACGTTCCACTAGAATTTTGAACTAAACCTAACTTAATATTTCGCCGTTTCAAAAAAAAAAAAAAAACAAAAACTAACTTCCAATTACAAATTGTTCAAAGTTACTGTACACTAACTATTATGAATTGGGGTTAAACAAAAAAACAAGAAAAAATTATAGTAACAATCTTGCAGAATTTCTCTTCTCCGAAGACACAACAATATATAAGATTAATGAAATGCTCGCAGCATATCTATATCATGCTTGGCAAATGATTTCCGCCTTCGGAGATGGCAAAATTTGGGAAGAATATTAGTATTTTCATGCACTAATTTTTTTTTCCCAGTCTTTATTAATGATTGATATTCCATGATTATGTAAGCAATATAATGTTCGGTGGTCTGTATGTAACTTTCTTTTAGTTGTTTTACCTCAGGCCTATACAGTTCCTCTTGCTTAGTGGTCTGTATATGGTCCTCTCTCGATGAACCATTTGTCAAGTTTTAATAAAATCTTTTAACCTATCAAAAAAAAATATAATGTTCGGTCGTGATTTTTCTGACATTATCTGAGAAGACAAACGTTGAGTCACAAACCTTTGGCGTTGCACTAGGTGACGGTGAAGCTGATTCTTCATCCACAGCCCTATACTCATTCATCTTCCATTCAGTTTTCGTTCCAGTTGGAGCTCTCCCCTTGTAAAATACCATAGTCCTCTTCGCACCGATTATTCGGTTATCGGAAGAATAGACGTAACCGGGGGAGCCCGTGGCTTTCCAAAACCCCGAAGTTGTGAGCCGGTTTGGTCTCCCTCCGCGGACTTCTCTCTCTTGCCTAGGGACGAAGAAAAACCACTGTTCCCGATCTGCCGGACAACGCTCTCCTGCAAATTCTGGGTCATTTGAAAGGAACGGTTTAGCCAAAAATATACCACTGACTTTGCTAGATTTTTAATAAACTCACATTCTATAGCACTCGTAACAACAATACAAGTTTCCGTATAATCCGCAATCGATGGAGATATGGACGGTAGAAGACTTGAGACAAACCTAATCGTTGCGAAATATTCTACACTCAGCGCATGGTTGCTCTCAGAAAGTCTATAGACTTGACTTTGTTGGCACTTTCTTGGACCTGTGTCTTTTTTGTTAATCTCTAGAGAAAATGGAAGAAAAGATCATGGAAGATGTAGATCTTGCAACTATCAGATTAAATGATTTTTTTAGGGTTTTATTTGGACTCGTGATCTTGATTTAAATAGTGGCAAAAGGAGAAATGAGACCTAGAAGGACACAAATTTAAAACAATGACGGCTGTAGGTATCAAAATTTTATTTTCCCTCTCTATGGAACATTAGAAGAGCGCGGAATGAGAAACAAATTATGAATCTGCCTCTTTCTCTCTCTAATACTAATATACTGTATATTCCCTAACTTGACAACTCTATGAAACCATAAACTATGAAGAAAACCCTAACTTGACGTTTCTATGGAATCCTCTCCTCTCTATTTTCCCTAACTTGGGAACCATGGCATAAACTATGAAGAAAACCCTAACTTGACATCTCTATGGTATCCTAAACGATGAAGAAAAAAGAGGAGAAAGAGAGAGAGAGATCATGGATACAATTAACGGAAACCAATAAAAACCCTAACTTGACATCTCTATGGTATCCTAAACGATGATGAAAATAGAGGGGAGAGAGAGAGAGGGAGAGATCATGGATACAATTAACGGAAACCAATAAAAACCCTAACTTGACATCTTTATGGTATCCTAAACAATGAGAGAGAGAGAGAGAGAGAGAGAGAGAACCCAATAAATTATATTTCTTTTTAAGTAAAAAAACAATAAACATTTAGGTGTATAATTTTCGGATGTTTTGCACCAATTTAATGATCTAAATGACTTCTTCAAATCGATACGAAATGATATCAAAAACTATGAACAAAAGTAGCTAGGAGTATTCCATTTCGTGATCCGATAAATATCACGATTTTTTCCGTAATGATTGGAGGAAGTAGTAAGCAAAAAAAATGAAACATAGAGTATGTTAGAGAAAGAGAACAATTAATGTACAGACGTACGTGGGAGATCCGTTGGGTTGAACTCGTAAATGTTGAGCTCGGGTATCACTTGGTTTATGTCTTCTTGTCTCCTTCCTTGTATCTTCTTCAGCAAATAGAACGAAACCAGCTCTTCCTCCGTTGGGTAGAATCTATACCCTGGCATCACATCCATCTCTCTCTCTCTCTCTCTCTCTCTCTCTCTCTCTCTCTCTCCTGTTTTCTTTCTTTGCTTGCATGTGTATTTAGTACTTGATCAAGGCGAAGCTTGTTAGGGCAATTGTGTGTGTATTTAAAGGGAAGGGAAAAGGCGTCCTGGGTTTAGGCAAAGACATCGAAAGAGATACAAGCCGAGTGAAGTGAGAAAACAAAGGTTAGTGGGGCCCGCAGAGGTTTCATGGGAAGTTCCACGAGCCTTGGTGGAAAAAATGAGAGATTTTTACGGGTATATCCCATGTGGTACTCGCTCTGTTCATTTGAGCTATCTGATACACTTTTAGACGATTCGGATTGAAACTCTATTTCTCCTCTGATCCTAACACTTTCTATCTCTTTTTCTCTCTCTAAGTCTGAGCCGTTCAAAAATGAGATGGAAGGCTCGGATACGCGAACGGACATTATGTGGTACCTGCTCGGCATTGAATTTTTTTTCGGAAAATAGAACACGCCCCTTGCAAAACTTATTGAGGACCGTGGAAAGAATTCAAAAGTTTTTCTCTAGACTCTTGTTTAGCGTATTCGCTGTAAATGCTTATGAAAGATTGTCTTGATCTTTTCTTCTTTTGAAATTTTTTTGTCTGTTAGGACTAGGGTACGGTTTGGGTTTTACTATCTAGGTGTTAGGTTGAGTTGTGTCTTAGACCCTTGTAAATTTTTGGGTGTTTGGACTGTACCCTTTTGATGTATCATTCAATTTTTCGTTCGATCCCTTTTCTTTTTTTTTTTTCCTGTTTTTAATAAAATTTCATTTATTGCCGATAAAAAAATTTGTTTTTTGTCTGTTTCATTATTTCTATTTTTTTCGTCTTTAGCGATTTGTTTATCATAGCGTACCTATATTCAAAATGTTAAAAAATTTGTTAAAATGCTAAAAACATTGAGTAAGACAAAAAAATATAAAAACCTATCAAAAAAATTTAATCTCAAAAACTTACTCACTTCGTCCCAATTTAAATACTTGCCCTTTTTGAAAAACCTTTCATTTTTCACGTCAAAAATAGGGTAATGATTTCAGCACTACCCTTTTTTTACGAACGACACTTCCATTTTTGTTTTTAGTATGTGAAGTTACCATACCACCCTTCTATGTTTCAATACTTTTTTTGGTTGTTAACCAAATGAAATGGTTTTTTGCACAAAGTTTAAAGATATTTTAGTAATTTCATACACTAAAACCGAAAAGGGGAGTGTGCATGGTTGATAAAAAGAGGAGTGCAACAGTCACTCTCCGGAAAATAATGCTTTTATGAGAATTTTTCTTTAAAAAATTTACACCAATTTTTTTGAGAGATTAACTAGTACGAGTAGACTAATCAAAAAAAAAAAAAAAAACTAATACAAGGAGGGGTGGTATTAGCTAGTTCCCTCCTTTGGATTATCTTCCTCTTCATCTAGCAGTCAATAATAATTCCCTTCATCTTAATTCACTCCACTCTTATAACCAAATACGGTTTGAGGAGTCTTTTTTTCTGCTTAAATAATTTGTCTCTTTTTTAAAGTTGTGTTTAAAATAATGAGGATATGTAATAATGTTGGTGAATGATGATGTTAGATTTTTTCATTGCTTTAAGTATCGCGATTTGTGTAATTATCATGAACTTACTATTATTATTAAATATAAAAAAGAATTGAGAATTGATTTTGACACTCCCTTTTAAAAATATGATTATCAATTTGGGTGTCAAAATCAATCCCAAAGAATTGTACAGTAACATAAGAGAGACGACTTTTTGTGTATTGGGTCAACATATTTGTCTCCGCAAGACTGCGACCCAGCTAGCTGGATTTCTCGCACGTGGCAGACTTTAATTTGATAGCAGAATTAATGGCTCATCCAAGCCCAAATTCTCCAATCCTTATCCGTTATATTACTCATACCGTAAATTTAAGTAAAAACCCGAAAAAAAATTCATTTCTAGTGTCATACTAATTTTTCTATCTATTTTGAGTTCTACCATTTTCTTCATCCAAATTTGGAGAAACCCGAGCCGAGACCCATTTTTTGAGTCTATCATTTTACTTTGGGAAAATTTCAAAATAGCACCTGACCTTTTACACAAATCACACACAGGCACCTGACCTTTTAAAATTATCAAAAAAACACTTGACCTATTTAAAAACCCATCAATTTTATATCCGCCGTTAACTTTCCAGTTTCCATCCAAAACAAACGGAAACGCTGAAAATGTGCATTTTGGCACGAATATTGACAAAACAAGATTAAGGCTCACTTTGGCAAAGCACAATATTATACTCATAAACAAGATTAAGACTCGATATGGCTTTAAAAGTCAATTAATAACTTAATTTTTGTCTTTATTTAAAAGAAAAAAAGCGCATTTGTTAGTTTTGTGTCAAGATGAATCAATAAGTCACAAAAATTACTTAACTTTTCAATCGAAACCCACCCTAAATAAGGAATCAAGCTTAATTTAATAATTTTTTTTGACAAGGCTTAATTTACTCTGTATTAAACAAAGGAAAAGACAAAAACAAAAAACATATAATAGTCATGGGTAGGTGTGAAAAGTGACAAATCATGGGTATTTAATTACTAAATTAAGCTTGACTATTCTATATTTTTTATTTTTGCCTTTTCCTTTGTTTTAATACGGAGTAATTTTATTTGGCTGCAAAGTTATGTGTATTTAATTACTAAATAAAGCTTGATTCCTTATTTAGGATGGGCTTGGATTGAAAAGTTAAGTAATTTTTGTAATTTATTGATTCGTATTGACGCAAAACTAACAATGCGTTTTTTTTTTCTTTTGAATAAAGATAAAAATTAAGTTATTAATTGACTCTTAAAGCCAAAATCGAGCCTTAATCTTGTTTATGAGTATAATATTGTATTTTGCCAAAATGAGCCTTAATCTTGTTTTGCCAATATTTGTGCCAAAATGCACATTTTCAGCATTTTCGTTTGTTTTGGATGGAAAGTTAACGGCGGATGTAAAATTGATGGATTTTTAAATAGGTCAGATGTTTTTTTAATAATTTTAAAAGGTCAGGTGCTTGTGTGTAATTTGTGTGAAAGGTCAGATGCTATTTTGAAATTTTCCCTTTTACTTTCTCATTAATTACAAATTTTGCCATTAAAATTGTGAAAGAAAATGAGAAAACGGAGCAAAAGCTTTTTTCCGAGACCTTTCTCGCAGGAGAGACGCTGGGTTACTTCACTGTGGTTGTCGTACGTCCTTCTTCTCCCTCACTGTTATCGTTAATTCAAAAAAACTTCTCATGAGCACTGCTATTCGCAAGGATAATTTGTGGGGAATCACGTAAGAAAAAATGTGTTTGGTCCTAAAATTTTTTTGAATAAAGAAGAAAAAATTGGCTTATTGGCTTATTTTCGTCTTTATTCAAAAAATAATAATTTCGATCATAATTTTTTACTTTTTAGATTCCTATCATCATAACGCATTGACGATGCAATAATCGTCCAAAAATTAATGACAAACTAACAAATAAAAAAAAAAATTGAATAAAGAAAAAAAAAATAGAGCACTTGACTTATTTAGCTGAACTGAATCTAATTCTGCTATCAAATTAAAGTCTGCCAAGTGCGAGAAATCCAGCTAGCTGGGTTGCACTCTTGCCGAGACAAAGTCTAATTAATATGTTGACCCAACCACAAAGTCGTCTCTCTTATGTTACCCTACAATTCTTCCGGGAATTAATTTTGACACTTCTTGAGGCGTGTGCACTATGAGAAATAATACTCTTCGCGGCGGAAAAATACTGTTGCGAATAGTGGATTCCCGTTGCTAAAGCCCTTTTGCGACAGGATCGCGACGGGAATGACCGGTGGCAGATGGTGGGGTGGCAAATACTTTTTGCAACGGGTTTTTCCCGTGGCAAAGTATTTGCAACAGGAAATGGTAGTATTCGCGACAGGTGTATACCGTCGAAAAATAAATAAATAAATAAATAGATTTTTATTACCCACGGTATGACCCCGTCGCAAATAATATAAATGTTTTCAAAAAAACATATTCCTGTCTAGAAAACCTTTTCAACCTTAATATCCAGACAAAACAATTGAAACCCTAACTCAAATATACAAATAATGCAAATAGGCAGTACACCTTTAAGGACATCAGGGGAAAAAAAAACAGCAAATTGGTATAAAGTCCAAACGAAGAGGTTCCAAAGTAGTTTTAGTCCAGCTTAAGTTTTGTTAAGATATAAAGTCCCACATTGCTTGAGAGTGGAATGGGTGATCACTTAATAACATTTGGGACCTCTCCACTCATTGCCAATTGGTTTTGAGATGGATATAAAGTTTCTACAAGTTTCAGTGATGTGTAAAGTTCATTAATGAAAATATTTTAGAGTTTAAGGTCCGTGAAAAGACCAAATTGCCTTTAATGAGACAAGGGCCTTGTTTGGCTAACACAAAAAATGTCTTTTTTCATTTAAATGATCTTAAATGAGACAAATGCCTTGTTTGGCTAACACAAAATATGTATTTTTTCGTGTTTTTCGATCTTGTTGCACTTTCATAGGGTACCCTAGGAATTTAGACACTTTCATAGGGTACCCTAAGGTTTTAGGCACTTTTATAGGGTTTTAGGGTTTATTTTCCTATTATAGGGTTTTAGCGGTTTAGGCACTTTCATAGGGTACCTTAGGGTTTTAGGCACTTTCATATATAGAGTACCTTACGATTTTAGGCACTTTCATAGGGTACCCTAGGGTTTTAGGCACTTTTATAGGGTTTTAGGGTTCATTTTCCTATCATAGGGTTTTAGCTATTTAGGCACTTTCATAAGGTACCTTAGGGTTTTAGGCATTTTCATATATAGGATATCCTAAAATTTTAGGCACTTTCATACCCCCTAGGGTTCAGGCACTTTCAACGCCTGTAAACCTTGGTCAACGCCGGTCAACTTTGGTTACCGCCGGTCAATGTCGGTCAACGCCGGTCAACTTTGGTCAACGGCGGTCAACCTTGGTCAACGCCGGTCAACTTTGGGATGGGTTATTTGTAAATCTTGGACATAATGTCCTTTAGACTTTAAAGGAAAATATTTATGTCCTTATCATGATAAAAACCCTTATACTATGTCCTCCTACTCAATTTACCCTGGCAAATGGAAGTTTTTCCATTACCAATTGCAACAGGGATTTAAGCCGTAGCAAGGTTAGTATCCGGTCAATAAAATTGAGCTTTTTGCAACTGCAAAACCACCTTAGCAAATATTTTGGTTGCATATAGCATAGTTTCTTGTGGTGGTGGTTACAAGTTTGGAGAGCGTCAAAATCAATTTCCAATTCTTTTTGATATTTAATACTAGTAAGTTCATGATAATTACACAAATCGAGATACTTAAGGTAATGACAAAATCTAACATTATCATTCACCAACATTATTACGTATCCTCATTATTTTAAACACAAAAGAGACAAATTATTTACGCAGTCCTCAAACCGTATTTGGTTATAAGAGTGGAGTGAAGATGATGGGAATTATTATTGACTATTGGATGAGGAGGAAGATAATTCGAAGAAGGGAACTAGCTAATACCAAATAGTCCCTTAGAAAAAAAGAATAGTTTAATACAGTGCAGCTAGAATAGAGAGCTTGATCTCGTGTAATACTGAAAAAATGACTAGCTAAAGTAGAAAAGTGATTTTTAGGATTAATTTGAGGAAATGATTTTGCCACTCTCCTTTTCTCGAACGCCACTCCCCTTTGTATCTCTATTTTTTTTTTTTTGATAATTTGTTTTGTGAGAGAATGAAAGTACTGACTTTACAACAAAAAAAAAGGAGTGACAAAATTAATTCTCTTAATTTGGTCCAAAATCAACTGAGGCTGATAAGGATGCTCTTACTTCACAGCTAATCTACAAATGATGCTTGTGTGACACAAGCATGTTGCAATTGACACGACAAAACTAGGAGCCTGTCATGCTATTTTTTATTTAATCGAAAGTGTACAAGTTTACTTTGAAATAGGATAGGAGAAACTAGCTTTGCGCCCGTTCAATACATAAACAATAAAAAATATGTTCACATTATTATTCCGAAGCACCAAGAAGAAAAAATTAAGTTCACATTGATTTTTTTTTCTTCCCGATTTCGTGTATATATTTGATGAGCAAATTAAACGTTAGTTATGTTTTTCAGAATAAATTGGTGGATTCATGCAATGCAATCAGTTGGGACCAAACGTAGTTCCCAGTTATGCACGGGAAGAGTTATATCTACTTTTATGAATTAGAATTTTAAAGTGTAAATAGACTTACTTGGTAATGTCAAAACTATTTTTGTTGGCTTCAAAATTTCAGAGTATAAAAATTTTGTACATTACATATGGTACGAGCCTGCCAAAACTATTCTCTCTCTCTCTCTCTCTCTCTCCACCGACCCAGGAAAATTTCTTGCATTATCATGACGTATCATCAAAATGTGGCGCCGGCTCCGTCTTCTTTTAGTCGTAGGTTGCCCAATATTTTGACTTCTTCACCACATCTGCATTAATTAATTCAATCCATGGAAGAAAATTGACGTAGTCATCATGGTGGAAAACATGCATGCAGAAGCAACCCAAATCAGGGTTAACACGACTCATACGAGGCCACTTTTTCCTCTTCTGATTCTCATCAAATTTCAGGGTTGCATTCTTTGGGTTTGGGGGGGGGGGGGGGGGGGGGGGGGGGGAATAACAAAAATTTAAAACAAACAAACAAAATACACAAAACAAAAAGGGAAAAAAAAAAGTTAAGAAGAAATGAGCATTAGATAAATATGTGGAGGATAAATTAAATTACCAGAAAATGGAAAGAAAATTATATTTTGAAGATTGAATCCAAGTGATCGATTGTCGTGGCCAGGTATGGGACCTCAGACTTTAATCCCCCCCCTGAATTCACGTCCAAAATCCCCCAAGTGCTACAAATCTCTTTGTGGGTCTAGTGCTTTAAATGGAATTCCTACTGCACAGCACCATGCTACGCGGCTTAGATGCCGTCCGTTTGGCAATCCAACGGTTCAAATCTCATCTCACTTATGTTGCATTTGAGTCGTTCATTATATTGTCGAGATGACATTTGAATCGTTGGATTGTCGAACGGATGGCATCCGAGCTGTGCAGCAGCTGCACAGCACCGTGCTGCACAACACCAACCCCGAATCTAGCCAGAACACGCCTACACCGTACGATTAGTCTCATTAGTCTTCCAAACATTGGTTAAAGTGTGTGTAAGTTAACCCAACCGACACGTTGAAATATGAAAACAAAAAAGAAAAGCCGATCAAACTTCATGATTCGCGGAGGGGGAACCGAAATTCAATGTCCTTTTAAACCTTAATAATAAAAATTATGCATGTGTTTCTCGATCGTTCCGGTATCCTAAGGACCAGCTTGGAAAATTTCTTGACTTAATGTCACCATTCATGATCCTGTGGGCAACCATTTAATAATAATTGCAATATCTTCTCTCTTTTTTTCCCTTGCTTGCGTAAAATTTTGACTTTCACTCCCTGATATATAATTGCATTGGAATATATTAGTGTCTAATTTGACGAACATTATAATTTGAAAATAGGAGAATAAATGGCCTGTCCAGAGAATGTTTGAAAATGAGGGAGTGTCAAAACGGTTATGGTGGGAGCTGGATTAGGTGCAGAATCGGTAATGTGGATGCATTAAGGCCGGGCTGAACTTTGGGGTATTTGGAGAGGTCTCAAACTTGTGTGAGGTATGGGCTTGCAGCATGTTGTGTTGGAAACGGACTCTCAAAAATGGCTCTCCGTGCAATTGTGAATCGACATCCCTTTGATCTTAATTACAACCTGATTATGTTGATCAACGAACAACTCAAAGTGAGTTGGATCTGTGACTTAACCTTCGGTTGGAGGGAAGAGAATAGATGTGCACATAAACTAGTGGGTTGGGTCTATGTTAAACTGAAGCGAACAAGAGTGTTTGATCAAGCCCCGGTAGAGGGGCTGGATGTTCTTAGTGGACACTCAACCCTTGTCGTAAGGCGAGGACCGTGCAGGGCACCCCGCCTCCCGCCCGATCCCCTTGCCGTTAGGCCAAAATTGAAACCCAAGTGAAAGAGGGAGGACGGCCGAGCAAGGAGGCGGAGGGGAGGGATGTCTTGATTCCTTGAAGTCCAAAATACAAATAATTTGGAGTAGCTTTTAATACATTTGAATAGAAACTTCAAAGTGTTTGGTTAAATAATTTATAACATAATAACTTATTGTAAATTGAACGTATAGGACTCTAGATTATGGTTTACACCCGTTTTTTTCATCAAATCTTGGACTAATGCTGGAGGGCCATTTAATTAAATTAGGCCGATATTCATTATTTTCTCTAGCTAAAAATTAATGGGCAACATTAAATTTGTAATTTGAAACAAGACCCAATTATGTTCGGCCCAATTGAAGCGAGATACGCCGAATAATCTTCCATGGAAGTTATTATTAGGAGCTTTAGAAAAAGAATGGTGGCTGGGGGGAGCTGCTGTCCCTTCAAGGACAGCAGCGTGCTATCCTGGTCGGGGGGTCCCGCTCCGGTTTTGCTCCGATAATTGAAAATGTTCACTTTGTAGAGCTTGTTGAGTTGAACAAGTATGCAAAAAATCAGTTTGATCGGATATCATTAAGTGTCTGATCGGTACACATATAACTTGCCAATAATGGATTCTAGTAGATTTGATCTGGTGTTTCGGATCCATTCTTTTCAAGACAAAAAGGTTTCGATTAGACACTTAATGATACCAATCGAGCTGATTTTTTACACACTTATTCAACTCGACGAGCTTTACGAAATGAACATTTTCGATCATTGGAGCGAGACCGAAGCACGATCAGCTCCCCCAACTCCGGCAAGTGGCATGTGTTTGTTCCAAAAGTGGAGTGGCCCACGATGCTCCTTTTGGTTTTTACTTGGAAGTTAAAGTACTGTAATTGTGGACACTTGGCATCCAAAGAGCAAAGGAGGGAAGTTTTTTCCAAGACATGGGACACTTGTTAACATACAAGAACAATTATTCTAGGACCACACCCAAACACACACCCAAATGCACACCCACACACACACACAAGTGTGTGGATGTGCATTTGGGTGTGTAAAGTGGGTGTGGTCCTAAAACTACTCCCATACAAGAAACCCACTCTCCATGATCTCAATTTATTTGGTCACACTTCCACAATTCGGGCTGCTTCTTTGCTCTTTTGTGCACAATCTTGGAGCTTATAAATAGAAGAATAATGAAGACCGGAAAAAGGGTTAACACCTCAAAACTCAGTGTTTAAACCAAAGTCTTTCTAACAAAACACATATTTTACTCTTTTTGTACCAACTCAATTACTACATCAAGAAGTTCGAGTTTTTTACTTTTCCTTGTACTCAATTTTATTATTCCGACATAATAAAGTTCGTCTTTATTTTACAATATTATCTACTTTTTCTCACAGGGTTGGAAAATTTTAAGTCCACTTCGTTGTGGCAAACCACGAACCTCTTTGTGGCCTCGCCCTTTGGGTCACACGCAGTCGCATTACATACGAAGTTAGATCGAGGCGCTCACGGCTTTTATACGTTGGACGACGACAAGTCTTGGCACGTCCGTGCTCATACCACACACGCCATTGATTTTTCGCTCATGCCTATGCGGCGGAAAAGTGGGAAACAATTATCCTTATTAATAATTCTATGTATGCTCTTGGAATTAAGTGCTCTTTTGTCTGTAAATGATTTTTACAGCTCACTACAACAAATTCTAGTTCTTGCTACAAAATTAATTCCTACAAAATGAATTTTGTCACAATAGGTTCACTTGTTGTGACAAAATCTGATTTGGTAACATCAAGTTGCAGAAGATGGAGTTATTGTGACAAAATCAAATTCGCTGCAACATTTTGTCGCAACAAGTATGGCGGGAAACTTTCTCGCCGACGAAAATTGGATGTTGCCACATAATAATTTTGTCATTATAAGTTTGTCACAACAAAGGTTTGTTGTTGAGATATCGTGACGAAATCGTTTGTAACAAAAGAAAATTATTCTTACGACAATTCATTTTGTTGCAAAAGGTTTGTGATTGTACTTATAGGTACAAAAAAACAACTTTGTGGCAACTGGTAGAAGTTCTTGCAACGATATTAATTGTCACAATAGATATAGTTACTATGACAAAATCCCATTGGTGGCAACAAGATTGAAAGGGAGAGCTATGGTGACAACACTAATTTCGTCACGATAGTTAGTCGCAACAAGTATGGCAAGAACATTTACCAGTAGCTCAATAGACTCCCCATTTTCTAGCGGCCCTAAAAAAGAGCTGGAATTAACTCAAACAAAAAATATGCACTGATTGAATAATGTCTAATTATATTTATATTTACATTTTTTAATAATCTTCCATACGATTATTTAGCGGATCTCAATAAGACAACTATTTTAACAGTCAAGGCCGTTGATTTCGTTGTGCTTGTTGATTAAATCATTATCGTAAAAATTTGACTCGATTGGGTTTAAAATGCTCCTTGATTGAGACGCAATTTATTTTTAGGATGATAGTTATTGTCTAATCAAAGGTGTAGTTATACTTGATCAATTTCATTCTTGGTACGATTGATGAACTCCGTAATTTGTAAAAGATAGATGGTTCGGATCAAAAAATAAAGACTCTGGTGGGGTCGGGTCGTGCAATCTAATACCTTAATGCCTTGGAATACATCAAATGTTTTCCAATCAGGCGGTCGCCGATATCCAATGATCTCCGATTTTGGTGACAATGATGGAATCAATGAGACGTGAAATCCTAACGGTTCAGATCGACCACTATAAAAATTGAGTATGTAATGACTTTTTAAATTCTATACGTTCAATGTAATTGTTGACAAACGAAGACTTGTGTTGTGCTTGAACGTACAATAGTCATTCGCCTGCAATACAATTACGATTATCCAGATCGTTAATTTTGTTTTTCTTGTTGATTATATCATTCTCGTAAAAAATTATCTCGATTGGATTTAGAAAGCTTCTTTATTAAGACACAATTCATTAACAAAATGGATTTTTCTCTTCGATCAAGTGTGTAGCAATACCCCGATTAACTTCATTCTTGATAGGAATGATGAACTCCGTAATATGTAAAAGATAGACGGTTCAGATCAAAAATAAAGACTCTGGTAGGGGTCGGGTCCTGCAATCTAATACTTAATGCTTTAGGATGCATCAAATATTGTCCGATCAGGCGGTCGCTGATATCCGATGATCTCCGATTTTGGTGGCAATGATGGAATCAATGAAATGTGAAATCATAATGGTTCAGATTGACCACTGTAAAAATTGAGTAGGTAATGACTTTTAATTTCTATACGTTCAATGTAATTGTTGACAAACTAAGTATTGTGCTATACTTGAATGTATGGTAGCCATTCGACTGCGACACAATTACGATGATCCAAATTATTGATTTTGTTTTTCTTGTTGATTATATTATTCTTGTAAAAAATTATCTCGATTGGGTTTAGAAAGGTCTTTATTGAGACACAATTTCATTAACAAAATGGATTTTTCAATCCGATCAAGTGTGTAGTGATATCCCGAATAACTTCATTCTTGATACAAATGATAAACTCTGCAATATGTAAAAGATAAGACGGTCCGGATAAAAAAAATAAAGACTCTAGTGGGGTTGGGATGCATCTAATACTTTAATGAAATTTGCAAAAAAAAAAAAACTAGAGAATGAGATCAAAACACTTACAATTATCTTATCGAGTTGATTTTTTTTGAAAAGTCATTGAATAAATTATTTTTAAATTAATAAACGACCCAGATCATTTGTGTGAGACTTCAAAATGGACCAACACACATATCCACTGTAACATTATCGGGAACTCCATGGTTGGTGGGGTGATATTATGGAAGAAAGAAATTTACTGTTCACAGAAAACGCACAATCTCACCTTCCGTTTGGCGATGAACAGTTAAGATATGTTTTTAATCTTTGACAGGTAATAGATATTTTTTACCATTAATAGTTTGTCTTTAATCTGAATCTTCCAAAATACTTTTGTACGATTGAGATTGATCTCCGTAAACCTTATTTACAGAATCTCGGTAAATAAATATTTTCCATTACGGAAAAAATTGCAACCAAATTCATTCCCATACTCTGTTTTAAAAAAGAAGCGGATCAAAAAAACAAAAAAAGAAGAAAAAAGAAATTCAAGCCCATCCAAAGGAGGAGTCTACAGCCAAAGCACAACCCACGTCCTGTTAAACTACCACGATCGTATATAGCGGCAAGAACTTTGGCATAATAAGATCAAGAACTTTGGCGGCTTCATTCGTGCGCTACTCTTCCTCTCTTTCATTCTCTTCCGATTTTGTTTCCCGCCTTACCTACAGTTCTCTCCGAGGTCTCAGATCAGGTCCCGATTTTTCTTCGATTTCTTGTCTGATCTTTCGTTTGAATTATATAGAAGAGCATATGCGTATGTAGATTAGGTCAATTTTGATGTGTTGATTGCAGGAAGAGGTGAAAGTGGAGGAGGAATTGGAGTGACAGCCGAAGAGGTTGCGCATGGGGAAAGGCATTGGAGATGAAGGAAATTCGGGTGCATCAGCGACCGCGGGTGTGGAGATAGGGTTCTTCAGCAAGATACCTCCTGCACTCTCCCATCGCATCCTCAAATTCCTGTCCTCCAAGGTTCTCTCTCTCTCAACAATCTATTTTCTGTCATCCTTCGCAATTTTGGTAATATATTGAATTTGCATATTCTTTTACAGTTAGGGGAAAACTTCTTTTCAATTTCTCTTTCTTTTTTGGTCCTAATTTTTGTCTAACAAAGTTTGGTGCCCTAATTTTGATCTTGTTTGATTTATGCTTTTCAATTAGGGGCAATGTTTGCATGACAAGGGTTTTGTTTTTGTTCTTTTTCCTTTTTACAGGGAGTTTAGATCTAGGATTATTGTTGAAGCTGAGGAAAAACAGTTACAGGTATGTTAATTAGGAGAATCTTCGATATACGTTTGTTTTTCCCTTTTTCGAAGGGAATTCTGATTTGATTGGTCTCATTGTATGTTTCACACGATTAGATTGTGTGTTGGTTATTACATTCTGATTAGGAGATTGATTCAAAGATATGAACACAAAGACAACCTTTTGAGATGTTTATTTATTTGGAGAAAAGCATATGGTAAGGTGCTCTTTGAGGAATGATGTGGAGGGTTTCAATATAGACCCTAGTTTCAATTAGATATATTGACTACATGCATGGAGCGGTAAAGGTAGTGAATACTATTGTGGGGACAAGAGGAGTTATTGTAGCTTCTACTAGAATCTAAGTTATATGGTAAAATAGGATAAGAAAAAATTCATGTAGGGAGTGTAGGTTTAGCAAGACAATGAATAACGAGTGAAGTAGAGTAAAACTAGATGTCCAGAAGTTGCCTAAGAATGATCAGTAGGATATCTTGGATGTGTTGTTCAAGAAAGAACAATTAGGGAGGATGTGGCCCATGTAATAGAGCAAGATGTAGGTGTGTACTTATATATCCTTCTTTGTAAAATCTTTTTTTTTTTTTTATCGGCTTCTCTGTAAAATCTATTGCTTAATCTTAAAGCCCCTCTTTTCTAAACCCTGAATCGCTTAATTTCATAAAATTGATCTATCTCAGGGCTTTGGGAAAAAATGAGTTGTGTTGCTAGAGTTTCAATACGACTAATTTTTTGACACAACGAGATCAGGGGATATTTTCTCATGCTAAGGTAATCACTTCCAACTCTCATTCGTGCATATTTCACTTTCTGGGGGAAACTATGTTCAGCCATTAGATTACATTATTGAATCTTTACTTCCCTTTTGACGTAGATTTGCTAGGATACTTGTGATCATCAAATAACTCGGTTACATAAAGGTGCTTCAATCCCTAACTGAAGTGAACACAATTACGATTGGTGGAATTTTGAGACAGTGGTTACTAACCCATTGATCTTTGACTTATTGTCAAATGAAACGGAACTTTTATGGAGAATGAGAGTTTGAGACACACCTATTATTGGAGAGTATATAAAAAAAAGTTAATAATTCTTTCTGCTTTTGGTTCAGAAATTTAAAACATCAAGACCCTAATGGAGTTCGCGTATTAAGTACACGTTTCAGCTTGTGCTACCATTTATTTCGTTAATTTTCCTGCTTTTTCTTTGATTTGTCCTGCTTCTCCTCTCTTTGGTACCTACCATGAATTAAAGTAATGGAAACTATTGATGTTAGGTATGGTAAAAAATTTCGAGCTGGTTTTAAATTTAATCTTCTTGTTGTGTTAATTGTTTTCCTTTGAACAGTTCTATACGATCATGTTCGTGTTCTTTGGCTTTGGGTGCGAAGAGAGAGAAAATCAGGCAAAGAAGCAAGGTTCAACTATGGAAAATCTGCACAAAGATTACCTCAATAGGAAGATTACATTTGGATCGTTTTACTGAAGTAGTGTAGGAACTCTTGACTCTTTTATGCAATTTGTGTTGGAAATTTGCTTTACAAGCTGATGTAATGAATGTTATGCAATGGATGATTATATTGACAAACATTTAGTGTTTGGATACTATTGGCGTTGATGGGATACAAAATTTTCATTTATGGATGTCAATTTACAACTTCATTGTTGGAAAAAGCTAGGAAAACCGGTATTTATAGCATGCAAAAGCGGGAAAAAAAAAAAAACTACAAAAGGTGTGTCTGGACAAAACTTTTTGTGACAATTGTTTCAATGATGTTGTGACTACTGTTCCATTTTTGTTATAAATGGGTATTTTGTCACCACAAGTTTATAGTGATGAAATTAGAGTACCAATTGCAACAATTTTGTTTCGCCTCATCAACTTTCTAGTGACAAAGCTTGAGTTTTTGCAACAAAATTATTTGTCACCATAATATTTTTATATCTTGTGGAAATAATTTATTGTGACAAAAGTCAACTTAATGGCAACAAAATAATTACATATTGTGACGAAATATTTTGTCACTACAATTGAAACCTTTTGTGACAAACTCTTGTTGTCACCATAACTTTTGGTTTCTTGCGACGAGTTTGAGTTTTTGTCACAACAAACTTATTACTACGGGCTTATTGTGACAAAAGGGCGACAAAAATATTTTGTCACCATAATATTGTTGTGACGAAAAACTATCATGTAGTGACGAAATTTTTTGTAGCAAAACCCATAATTTGTTGTAGTGTCTAGATCGATAAATGAAAAAGGCATAAATAGCTTGCTTGAATAAACTTCACTGGATCTTTTCAAAAATAAACTTCACTGAGCAGTTTCTATTTCCTGTTGTGACAGGGAACTTTCAAAAAATTCCTAGACCTCTAAAGTATTCTGGTTTAGTTGATTCTTGCGCCGAAAGTTTTGATATTGTGATATCAATCAAAGAAAAGTAGGGAACAAAAATAACCGCTTGAAATTCTAACAAAAAAATGTCGTTTTCGTAAGTACTTTGAAGAATGAGTAAAATGTAAGGTTAAGTCGATCAAATACTATAGATAATAAATGGGTTGGTTTTAAAATAAACGAATAACTAGTCGTTGAATATTACTCTCGCCTGACTTAAACCTAACTAAAGGGTCCAACAATTTTGCTATCTTTCAGCGAAATAAATTGACATAAGTTTAAGATAAGTAAGGTTTTGATTCAAATTTTTCTCCCATTTATGTATCATAGATCAGCAGATAGATTTTCATTACTTGTCTACTCTTTGTAATCCATGAGTATTTACCATGCCACTACATTTCCAAATAGAATCCTTTTATCAATGTGTCAAAATTCATGGTATTACATGCTGCAGCAGGCCGAAATAACGATCCTTCGGCTATACCGAATGTGCGACCTAACCGTCCGCGGAAGACCCATTTTGGTCCGAACCATGACGTGGATTTGGCTCAGCAATCACCGGTGTTTGGCGGAAGCTCCATTGAAGTCAGTTGGAATGCCGATCTAGCATGCCGACGCTTTGACGATCGGCCACCATGTTCGGCTTCGAGCAAACATTAGGGCCTTGCTGCCAGCTCACCCACGTGGAAATGACCGTACCTTAGCTGTGATGACGATTGTGATGTCATCTGAGCGGTTACATACTTGGATAAGGATAAGGGCACCTAAAGGCGCCAGCTCACCCTCTTAAAAAGGTTACAAAACCTTAATCTGATGACGGGGTGACGTCAGCCGACGCGTGTTGTGCACATGTACAATCTTGGAGGACAAGCAAAGAGAAACCCTATGAATATCCCTTGATCGTAACCCTATAGAGGTACATGGTCTTCAACACTCAAACCCTAGTCCTTAGCTTTCCTCTCTTTGCACTATACTTATATATCCTTGCACCGGAGAGCCATTTCGAAGATCCTCCAGAGTGGTCTTTAGTCGTGCTTCTTGTACAGGCGAGGTGGAAGCTAAGAGCTACTCTCATTCCAACCACAGTCTTGGAGGGAGCGAACCAGATTCATCGAAGCCCCACACGTGCATTACTTTGGTATTCAATGCCACATCTTAATGACCAAGTAGAGAACTTTGAGAGCGAGATCACACCAGAAAAGCAAAACGAGCTTGTTTACACCATATATTCACCGTCTGTCGATGATCGGTGGGAAAGTGGCGATTATAAGAATGCAACATATTTTATTATTATTAAGTATTCGTATTAATATTAGAACTAGTATTAGTATTTCTTTTATTATTGTTATTTGCATGTAGGACACTTGGCATACTCCTATACATTTGGAAGGATACTTAGCATGCTCTTATACACTTTGAAGTTGAAGGGAAGTTATTTGGACACTTAGAAGCAAATTAGAAAAATGAAGAGTAGTGGTAAGTTAGGAAGTTATTTCCTACACATTTGTTATTTTCTATAAATAGTCTTTTTCGACTTCATTGTAAATACTCTTCAACAAATCAAAGTTTTTACTTTGTTCTTAATTTTTGTCTTACTAACCCACTTCTGGGTTATAATTATGAGTACGTAGGATTCATATTTTAAGACTAACTTAGAATATTTGATGTATCGCTCGTGTCGATAGATCAATCGTTGAAAATTAATAGAAGTCTCTTCCATTTGTCTTTAATTTCGTTCTTAATTTTATATTTGACTCGACTGTCATTTTTCTTCCGATGAAGTCTTGAAATACGGCGTAGAACCACGGACCCACCTTTGGAGAGGCAAGCCGCATTTGCCCTTATTTTTTATTGTTGAATATTATTTTTCAAAATCTCTATCGATTTCGATCGATGAAAAAATTGGTAAACAGAGCCATGGTTTTCTTAGCCGAACCGTTTTATTATAGTGTCACTTCTTTTGAGAAAACAGCATTTATTTATCTTTGTCACCGACCAACCGACCAAAGTTGTAATATTTTGAATTAGTCCTCCCGCAACTTTATCTTTTGTGGATGTAATCTTAGTTTTTAAAAACGGTTATGCACTTTTTATTCTAGGCTTCGTTTGTTTCGATGTAAAATGTTTTACAATATAAACTATTTTTCATGTAAAATATTTTTTTATAAAATAAATTTCAAACTTTTATTTTTCGGTTTTGGTTGGTATTTGAGAATATTTTAAGAAATCAACAAAATAGTGTAGAGAGAGGGGGGCTTAAATGGTGGAGAGATATGAAAATATTGGAATTGAACGTGGGTCAGGACTAGCGATCGAGAAAACTGAGCAGTGAGAATTGCAGTAGAAAGCAACGGGTTCATTTCGGAAAATAATTTACAAAAGATTTAAGGGTAAGTCATTTTCATCTAATTGATGGAAAATATTTTACATATAAAATATTTTTCTAATTTTTTATACAACCAAACACCAAAAAATAAGTAAAATATTTTACCGGAAAACATTTTACGTCCAAACAAACGGAGCCCTAGTTTCAGTGATTGTTCAATTATTATCCATTTAACGTTCCAAAAATTCGGCATGCTACAAAGCTGGAGCAAATGCCCCTTACGAATTGGCCCCAAAAGGGTTGATGACATCTGAGAGGTTCCGATCTTGATATCTTCAGATGAAACAAACTCTTAAGTCTCGGCCATAATTGACTACCCAGCTAACCCCTTGAACCTATTTGTTAGCCTTCCTGTCGGGTTGGATCGGGTTGGATCGACTATTTGCCTGGATTATCTAATTTGGCACTAGTTAATCCGGTATTTGGTAGGCACATATACACGGACTATTTAATCCCAAAGACAGCCTATTTACAGTGGGATTAGATATGGACACTCCAACCCTGCTCATAATTAGGCCCCATTTCCTAAGTTTCTTAGGTTCCGTTCCGGAACAAAAAATAAGTCCTTATTTTTTAAGAAGGCAATTTCAAGCTCAAAAATTATGAGTTTATTAAAATCTAAAAATATGTAATATGGATATTGTTTGAAAGATCTCAATGAGATCTTTTATACGACGCAAAAAAAAATTGAAAATTTATTTTTTATTTACTTTATTTTTGAGTTTGAAAATATGAAATAACCTGCTTATTTTTTAAAAAGGTTTCTGGTATGGAGCCGTAGTATTTTTAAGTACTATTTATTTTTCATTTTATGAGACAGGTCAATTCTCTTATAATAGATCACCTTTAATTCTAAAAATAAGTACGTATTTTAGTTCGTAGAACACACTCTAATCCCCTTACCTAGTTACCTAATTGAAAAAATAAAAATTAATGGACAGTTTCTTGAATGTTTACGGAGGTAAATCGCAACCGTCCAAAAGTATTTTAGACAGTCCGGACCCAAAAATTAAATGCTTTGATTTTATTTTGTTTTCCAATCATTACCCTACTTCTTTTTCCAATCATTACCCTATTTTTCCAATTATTACTTTCTCATCTCTCTCTATCTCTCTCCAATCATTACTCCTATTTCCAATCATTACCCTATTTCTCTCTCCACCCACTACCAAAACTAAACTAAACTAAACTCTCAACCAAACAAAGCCAAAGTTTCATTTAAATACGGAATGTCCAAAGCTGAAATGTAAGGTCGAAATCGCGTGGCTCCATAAACAGTCTGTGCTACAGCGACTCCCTAAATAAGTTTCTCTCTACCTGATTACCCCACCACCACCACCACCCCGACGACGAAGACAAAAAGTAAAGACACTTTTTCAGAAACGAATGCAGCTGTACAGAGCCGCCGCGCCCACTCGCACTCCTCTTAGCTGTTAATCTTTACTTTCGACTATTTTATTCTGTCAGACAGAGCCGCCGCACCAACTCGCACTGCTCTTATAGGTTAATCTTTTACTTTTGACTATTTTTACGTGACTTGGCTGGTTAATTAATTAATTAATTGATTGTTTATTTTATTTTTACAAGAAAAGAAATCATCTTGATTGAAAAACGTGTTTGTGTTCTTTTGACGAGCTTGTGGGAATTTTTAATAACCATTAAACCAATTTGGGCATTAACAAAAAGCTTTTTAGGCCAAGCAAGTAAATTGACACCTAGCTTCTTACCCAAAAAAGTAAATTGACATCCTTTTTTTTTTATTATTATTTATCCAATTATACCCACCGACACAAACGACCAAGCCAAATCTGATTTTATCTCCCATTTTTTACTAATCTCTCATCATACCACATATATATGTATATATATATATTTCAAAACGATAACGCATGGTATTATAAATAGCAAACCAAATACATCATGAGAAATCTTCATCTCTAGACGATGGATCAAGAAGCCAAATAGGAAGGGATTCAGTCCAAAGACTATAATCCAACTCACCTAAACCTTTACTAGCCAAAGTATGCGCAACTGAATTAGAAGATTGACGAGCAAATAAAAACATACAACTTTGAAAATCATTGCTCAAAACCTTAACATCATCTTCATCATACCATATTTTCTTCTATCCTATTCTTTCTTTTTCTTTACCACACAGAGGACGTCTCAAGCTAGAAGAACAGAGCCAACTCCATGCGCGATTTCTACATTTCATAAATGTATGTGTGTGCACATATATATATATATATATATATATATGATCCGAACCGTTCATTGTGTACAGAATATGATTTTAAGAGTGTCTGCTAGAAATTAGCAAAAAATATGACCGGAAAAGTGCTTATTTTGAGCAGTTTTTAATCGAGCCATTCATCAAATCTGAGCTAAAAACTGCTCAAATCAAGCCATTCGCAGTCTTCTTTTTTTTTTGTTGATTTGTTGCGAGTGCCCTTAAAATCACGTTCTGATCATATTGAGCGGCTCGGATCATTAAAATTTGATCGGAAACTATGAGGTGTTTTTTTAGATATCTAATTAGTTGTTCTGGGAATCGCCCTGTGTGTATAGGAGTATATATTTCTTCTTCCTGTTTTCTATTCATCCTTTTTCACCTGCAATAGAAGACAAACTCTGATTTAATTTGATTTGATTTGGTGATCGTAGCAAAAGGTTAGAAGATTTGAAGTCAAATTGAATTCAACGCAGTGTGAATACAACAAATGGGACAAACTTGCCGTTTCTAATATTTTTAATTTGTTATCTTTTGTTTGTTTATTTATTTTTTGGAAAAGTTAAATAATACTCCCTTCGTCCCAGTTTATTTGTCTAATTGTCGAAATACGTGTCTTTGAAAAATATACTTATATATTACATTTTTTAATATATTTTTTTATTTTGAAGATTTTGTATAATAAAACTAATCGAGATCTATCAAACAAGATCCATATTACATATTAAAAACATTACGAATTAAAAATTATAGTTAATTCTTTGAGAGGTCAAACGCTCTCAAAAAGTCAAAAAGGGGACAAATAAACCGGAACGGAGGGAGTAGTAGCGGGATGCTGTTGAAAGTCATGCTTTTACTACGCGGAAGAAGAGAATAAAATGGAAAGCAAATCCGCGTGTACCAGACCAGAGACGCGCCAGAAAATTACTTGTTCGTTTCTTCTCTTCTTCTCACAATTAACTTCTTCGTTGGGTCAACTCGTCGTTGTACGGGTCAATCGTTTCTTCTCCTTACAAAAACACCACACCGTGAATCCTCTCTCTCTCTCTCTCTCTCTCTCTCCGCCCGTGGAACGCGTCCACGTTCTTGCTTTATGCTTAAGTAAAATCACGTGTATCTTTGTATCCTTCTTTCGATCGCTTGTTGATTTATTTATTCTTTACTTCATGGTTGTCGTAACGCTTTCAATCTATGGGGTATTTGGGAGCCTACTTTTTGGCTTTTCATTTTCAACTTTTTACTTTTTTGGCTTTTGGGATTATGATCAGAATGTATTTTGCATTTGGTAGAGTGTTTGGATGATATGTGCAGAATGCTTTTTGCAGCAGGAGTAGTGTTTGGGAGATATGGAATGAAAATAAATTATGGATTGATTTTTTACTATGTTGCCCCCGATTATTAATAATGGTGTATTATGTATATAAATAATGTTTTAATCAATTTTTTTTAATTTTCTTTTGAAATTGCTTATTCTACATGAACTGAAAGGTCACACTATTTTCCTGGTATGTGAGAACTGTGATGAATGTGAAGGAAATCAGTAGCTAGGGAGAATAACGTTCAAAACGAGGGTTTTGTGGAATTATCCCAAAAAGGTGAGGATAGGGATGTCTTTTGGCGTGGCAGAAGAACAAAATGGGAAAATGAAAATGGGAAAAGCTCCTCCTGAGCTCTTTCTGACTTTTGTTTTAGAAACCTCAAAATGGAAAACCCATTTTGCCACTTTTAGCCAAACAGCCAAAAGGCCCAAAACACAAAAATGAAAGGTGGAAAATTGAAAAAAGGGCCATCCAAACACCCCCTATCCTTCAGCTTAATTTCATTTGATGTTACATCCAATGTATTGTTATTACAATATGAAGAAGATTATGTAGGGGCAAAATACCATAGACGTGTTATGGTTTCTTAATCAAAGTTGCACCTTCAATAATAATAATAATAATAATAATCAATTTGGTATATGTGCTGAGAAATTAATAAGACTAAAAAACTTGTAATTGATTTTCATACTACCTTTTATTCTGTTATAACACACTTACTTTTTCTCCTCTTGTGATGCGAATTTTCAAAATTAACCTTTCAATTGTATGTTCTTTCGAATGTGGGATTGAGTTGGGGTCTCACAAATATAAGATAGTTTTTTTTCCCTTGCCGAGACGACAGGTTATTAGGAACTTGTTCGTAGTGGTTTTAATGGGGTCAAGCACATCTTTCATCAAGACTTGCACTAAAAAACCTTTCTCGCATGAGGAAGGGTAATGAACCAATCACACTATGTGTGGTGTTCACTGGCGGTTCCACATTCACATGTGGATGGTCACATGAGCATCCAAAAAATTTTTTTTTGTTCATAATACATGTAGAAATTTGAGTCCAACATTTTTTTGAACCACAAATCAACCAACTTAAACAGCATATTTTTGTTGTATTTTGTATTTAAACACTCAATTCAATATACTATGTGTTGAACAATTGAGGCTCGGACTTCTCTTCGTATATTCCGAAAGCTACTGGATCTCCAAGCTTTCCTTCTCAACTAATATCTGTAAATATAAGTGTTTGCACAGCAGAAAACAATGTAGAGATAGAGCAAAATTTGTGCGTGGGTTGTGATAGGATTTCCCCTCTTCTGGGTTTTCTTTTATAGGCATATACCCATGTAACGTTACAGGGAAAACTGCTCCCTATTATTTAGATAGTGGGGGTTATCTCACTCACCCATATCTCTCTAACCACCCCTTTTATTTAGGGAGCACATGACATGATATAACCACATCACCCCCATCCACATGCACATCTCTTATTAAGTGGGACACCTAATAGTGGTTTGACCAAATCAAACTCTTAGCCAACTTGGCCAATCGCACCCATTGTTTTCTCTTGTGCAAACACACAGAATAATTTCATACTCAACCAAAAAAGAAACGTTAGCCAATAATAAATAAGGCAAACATAATTAACAATTAGGTATGTAAAATATGGAGGGCTATTTGGCCACTCATTCCAACATCTCCCACTTGGCCAATAGACCGAGATATTTTCAATCACTTTTCACTCCCATGAGATGTACATGTTTTCTAAAATCAACAGATGCAATAGGTTTTGTAAGAGGATCAGCAAGCATCTCTTTAGAAGAGAGATAATCTATAACAATCTCATTTCTTTGTAGCACATCAACAACATAGTGATATTGTCGATCTATATGTTTTCCCCTTGATCCATTCTCACCATTTTTAATGGTCTGTATAGCGGCTTGGTTATCACACATAATAGCTATTGGTTTGTTAGCTATTTCATTTATTCTCAAATCTTCAAGAAACCTCTTAATCCAAACAGCTTCAGAAGCTGCGCCACTATATGATATATATTCAGCTTCCATGGTACTTTTAGCCACACATGATTGTTTTTTACTAGACCATGAAATTGCACCTCCACCAAGAAGGAATACATAAGCTGAAGTAGACTTACCGTCATCAACATCGCCAGAAAAATCTGCATCTGAATATCCAACAACTTCTAAGTTGTCACCATTACAATGATAGGTTAATTTGTAGTCTTTAGTGCCTTGAATGTATCTAAGTATCCTTTTAACAGCTGCCCAATGAGGCTCACCAGGATTACTTTGATATCTACTTACTACACTTACAGCGTAACTAATATCAGGTCGAGTACACAACATTGCATACATAAGACTACCAACAGCTTGAGCATAAGGCTTGTTTTCCATTTTCATCTTTTCTTCTTCATTAGCTGGGCACATTCTTTTTGATAGAATAGTTTGTTTATGAATAGGTGTATCTAATGGATTAGATCCTTCCATGTTGAATCTTTTGAGAATTTTCTCAAAATATTGTTCTTGAGATAACTTTAATATCCTTGTTTTTCTATCTCTAATTATTTGTATGCCCAATACATAAGACGCTTCACCCATATCTTTCATTTCAAATTGGCTTTTGAGATAATTTTTAATCTCTTCTATTGACACAATGTCATTGCCAGCAATCAAAATATCATCTACATACAATGATAAAATCATAAAGCTACTCCCACTATTCCACTGATATACACAAGGATCATATTCATTCGCAATAAATCCATACGAAGTTATAGCCTTATCAAAAGTATAGTACCACTGTCTAGATGATTGCTTAAGCCCATATAAAGACTTCTTTAGCTTGTAAACTTTATCTTCATGACCTTCTACAACATACCCTTCAGGTTGTTGCATATAAATGTCTTCTTTTAATTCTCCATTCAAAAACGCAGTTTTTACATCCATTTGGATGAGTTCCAAATCTAACGATGCCGCAATAGCCATTAAAATTCTTATCGAATTGAATTTAGCAACAGGAGAATATGTTTCTTCATAATCTATTCCAGGTTTTTGCGTAAAGCCTTTGGCAACTAATCTAGCCTTATACTTATCGATAGTTCCATCAGACTTATATTTCTTTTTGAGAATCCATTTGCACCCAATAGCTTTTCTTTCTTTAGGTAAATGCACTAACTCCCAAACGTCATTTTTAATAATGGAATCTAATTCATCTTGAATTGCTTCTACCCATTTCTTTGAATCTCGAGATGACAAGGCCTCTTGAATAGTTGATGGATCATCAATGTTTTCTTCTATCATAAAAGTAAGATAGTCTTTTAACCTTGAGGATGGATTTCTTTCTCTTTGAATATTTCCAATAGTGTCATGTGGTATAGCAGAAGGTTCTGAAATTATTTCTACACTAGGAATTCTAGTCTCATTCAAACTTTCTTTTTCTTTGGAGATCTTAAATAATTCAACTAGGCTACTAGGATTTCTAATGTCAATTTCTTCTTCCAAAAATCTCGCATCTCTACTTTCCATGACACTAATACTACCATTACTATGATGAACAACAAACCTGTAACCTTTAGAATTTTCAGGATATCCTACAAATGTTCCCTTGATAGTTTTGCTATCTAATTTTCCTCTTTGTTGAGCCGGAACTAATATGTGAGCAGAAGAACCCCATACCTTTAAATGGTCTAGGCTAGGTTTCCTACCTGTCCATAATTCGTGAGGAGTTCTATTAATCATTTTAGTAGGAACCAGGTTGAGAAATTAGCACCATTTAATTTTTCGGTCTTACTAAGCTCCTGACTAACAGCCCTACTAGCCATGATATGAATTACTAGAGGAAATAGAAAATTAAGAAGGCTGACCGTGAAAGCACACAAAAATATTACTGTGTACCGAATTCTTTTGTGATACCGATTTTTGCCGAAAAAACTTCCTCCTCGATTCTTCACCAGTAACTCCCCCTTTTTATAAGCTTTGTTGAATAGCCTTCAATTGGTGGGTCAAACAGATGCAAGAATCTGGTGAAGCAATTTTGAGCAATGTCAAAATTGGAGTAGAGACAGAACCCTTGAATGTTGATTTCTTGGAAAACCAAAAACGTGGACAGCAAATTGAGCCAAGGAAAAGCTCTGCACGGAACAGAGGAAATCTCGTCGCCTCGTCGCTCTGATACCAGTGTTGAACAATTGAGGCTCGGACTTCTCTTCGTATATTCCGAAAGCTACTGGATCTCCAAGCTTTCCTTCTCAACTAATATCTGTAAATATAAGTGTTTGCACAGCAGAAAACAATGTAGAGATAGAGCAAAATTTGTGCGTGGGTTGTGATAGGATTTCCCCTCTTCTGGGTTTTCTTTTATAGGCATATACCCATGTAACGTTACAGGGAAAACTGCTCCCTATTATTTAGATAGTGGGGGTTATCTCACTCACCCATATCTCTCTAACCACCCCTTTTATTTAGGGAGCACATGACATGATATAACCACATCACCCCCATCCACATGCACATCTCTTATTAAGTGGGACACCTAATAGTGGTTTGACCAAATCAAACTCTTAGCCAACTTGGCCAATCGCACCCATTGTTTTCTCTTGTGCAAACACACAGAATAATTTCATACTCAACCAAAAAAGAAACGTTAGCCAATAATAAATAAGGCAAACATAATTAACAATTAGGTATGTAAAATATGGAGGGCTATTTGGCCACTCATTCCAACACTATGAACACCCATCAATCTAGATAATTCATGGTTGAACACCTAATTCATTAACTCATTGAAAGAAATTTTAAAAAACCGAGAAGGAAAAAAAAGATTTGTTGCTAGAGGTATCGTGCGCTGCCTTCTCTCTACATGTTCAACCCGTTCTATGCAGGGGCAAACCTAATCCGTTTTAGTGTTGTGTGCCCGTTCGAACCTTCTTTTATTAATTGTCACATGCGTCGAACAGGCACAACGCTAGAACGGGTTAGTTTTGCCCGTGCATAGAACAGGTTGAACGCTAGTTTATGAAAAAATATAATGGTAGCATGTGAACATTAAACACAATTATTGGTAGCAATCATGCATCAAATAATAAAACTGATAGATAATGTCCTTGCAACTTAAAAAATGTTTTAAGAAACTATTTACAAACTATACAACTAAAAGCAACTGGTAGATGGGTTTACTGGGGTTGGGGTATCCTATGATAAATTTTGTTGTACACAATATTTTGGGTGACATCATCTGGCATATTGGGTTTGTTAACAATCAATATCTTCAAGCCCCGTGGAGAAGTGACACTTGACCGAGCTACATACAATTGACCATGAAAGAAACATGAATTTGGAAGATAAAACCCAACATTCTTCAAAGTCTGTCCTTGACTCTTATTTATTGTCATAGAAAATGCCAACTTGATAGGAAATTGTCTTCTTTTCATTGTGAACGGCGAATGAGTTGAAGAAGATGATAAGACAGCACGGTGAAGATGGACTATTTCTCCAGCTCTGGAACCTGTAACTACTTTGGCTTCAATTACCTGATTTCCCATCTTAACAATAATAAGGCGAGTGCCATTATATAAACCCAATTGTCCCATCTTAAAACTGCTAAAAAATTGGTGTGTTCTACCGCCAATTGTCCCCCAATCCATAAATGTGTAGGACTTTGGAGAGGGAAATCAACCTTTGAGCAATTCTCGTTACAAATGGAGCCTAACTTGCTACTTAAAATTCCATGAACAACTATGAATCATGGAAACCATCATTGGGAGAAGAATTAATATTAGGATTGCTCGGACTTGTTGTACATGGATTTGTGGTAATAGTGGGAAGGGAACATGGGGCTGGGAAAAGAAAAAAAATCATAGAAAGTGGGGACGTGGGTGTGCAAAAGGGGAAGTTAAGGAAGTGGTTACATGTGGTTTTTTGCAAATAAAAATAATTAGAAAAGGAAAAGAAATTGGGACGTGGTGAAAGGGGAAGTTAAAGGAACGGGTTCCATATTGAGTTTTGTAAACAAAAATAATTGGAAAAGGAAAAAGAAAATTGGGACGTGGGTATGAAGTTACAGGTTTTAACGTGGGGTTTTTTTTTTTTTTTTTAAGTGAAAAATCTAGGAAATTAGGGAAGAGAGTTTGGAGGGTTTAGAAGCTCACACACATTCCTATAGGATATCGAACTTGCACCAATCTTTAAGCAATTGGTAATTGGTCTGTCAAATTTTCATACCTAAAGGAGGCAAGCTTGAACCAATCTTTGGCTTGATTGAAGATAGCGACTTTCTAGAATCAAGACCTTGGGAAAAATAGTATAAACAACATTAAGAAATGAAATGCCATTCGGTTGTAAGCAGGTAATTACAAAATGAAGACTAACCTTTGAGTAAGGCAAAATCTTAAACCTACCAAAATATACATGAGAGATCAGAGGAAATCATACAGAGAGGTTAGCAAAGCTGAGCGGTGTGAGATCCGAACTGCTTTCAATTGTTAAAAAATTAAACCTGTCAAAATATGCACATGAAGGATGAGTGAAGAATTTTGTCGCTTCTTTCGAAATGCACTAAAAAACTGAATGCACTCAATACAGGAACACATCTCAATCCCCTAGCAATTCAGATTAGTTTTTAGGAAAATACAGAAGCAAAAACAGCGTTTAGTTTCTTTCCCCTGTAAAGCTTTCATGCGATAGCTTTAAATAATAACAGTCAACTTCAACAAAATCAAAAAGGGGAAAAACAGAATGGCTAAAAATAGAATTGGGGTCCAATCTATCAACCAAATATCCGGGGAAAAAACAGAAAGGCGAAAAATGGAATCACTACAACAAAAAAGGTCTATGACGACGAAAAAAATTCGTCGCCAAAGATGCCAAATTCATCACTAAAGCCTTTGGCGACGAAAAATTTCATCGCCCCATTTCATCGTCTTTTGTTTCACGCGAAAGGGGTGCCACCCTTTGTCGACAAATTTTTTCGTCGTCAAATGTACATTTTGCCGACGAAATTTATTTTCGTCGCCAAAAACACCCAAATTCAAAAATTTTCTTCCACTTTGCAGATGCACGGACTCGAACTCGAGACCCACGGGTTCTTGAACAATGACTCCAACAACTAGGCCAACCAACACTTTGTTGATAGTTATGCAAAATCAAATATATATAGACGTTTTTTGAGAATTTTCAAATTAACCAACATGTGAAATATATGTAATATACACAAAAAATAAAAATTTTCATTTAAATAAATTTATTTATTTTTCTAAATTTTTTAAATTTTTTAAGAATTGGCGACGAAAAATTAATTTCCTCGTCAAATTATACTAATTGGCGATGGAAAATTAATTTCCTCGAAAAAATGCCCCATTTGACGAGGAATTTTTTTTTTCCGTCGCCAATAGGTATCACTTGGCGACAAAATTCAATTTTCTCATAAAAAAAGTCCCATTTAACGACGAAATCCGATTTCCTCGCCAAAAATTACCATTGGGCGACGAATTTTGGATTTCGTCGCCAGTTTTCGTCGTGATAGACCGTTTTTGTTGTGGTGAATTGTGGTCCAATCTATCAATTTTGTCAAACTGAGCGAAGGGTCCAATTTATTAATTTTGCAAACACAGCGAAGGAAATCATAATAGATGAGTGAAAATAGCATAAGCAACATTATGAGAGGGAATGTGAACGATTCAACTGATAAAAAATTGGTGAGAACAGATAAATATTCTCAGCATATCATTGGCATATGCGTTTGTTGTCCTCGTTCAATGCACGGAACAATCCAAAAGTTGACTTCAACACTGGACGCTAGCATTGTGTCTATTCAATATAGGCAACAACAGCAAAATCAAGTGTTATTTTTTGTATCGAATGGGGACGACGCTAGTAAAGAAAGAAAAAAGGAGACAAACTTCGAAGGGAAATACCTGGTAGGTGGCTCGCTTTTTTTTTTCTTTTCCCCCAACTGTGAAAAAGTGTCGTTCTTCACGTAGGCACCCGACCTTTCACACAAATCGCACATAAACACCTGACCTTTCTTAAATTTCATATAAACACCCGAGCTTTCTAAAAACTCATCAATTCAACACCTGACCTTTATTAAATTTCATATAAACACCTGACCTTTCTAAAAACTCATCAATTCAACACCTGCCGTCACCACTTTGTCTAAAACCAAGCGGAAAAAAAGTTAAGTGCTCCAATTTTTTATTTGTTTGAACCAGTGCGAAGATCTTATTTTTCTGATCATTTTATCCTAAAGAATCATAATTAATTTTTGACTCTAAAACTCTCGTTAATTAGTCCTAAAAAATCGTAGAATTAAATATCTCTTAGGGCTAACTAATGAGAGCCTTAAAGTCAAAAATTAATTATGATTCTTTAGGGTAAAATGATCAGAGAAATAAGATCTTCGCACTGATTTAAACGGATTGAAAATTGGAGCACTTAATTTTTTTAACCATATTTTTTACTATATAAACGATTTATACATGGTTGAAAAATTAATTGCTCCAATTTTCAATCCATTTAAACCAATGCGACGATCTTATTTTTTTGATCATTTTATCCTAAAGAATCATAATTAATTCTTGATTCTAAGGCTCTCGTTAGTTAACCCTAAGAGATATTTGATCATACGACTTTCTTAGGGCTGGCTAACGAGAGTTTTAGGGTCAAAAATTAATTATGATACTTTAGGATAACATAATTAGAGAAATAATATCATCGCACCGGTTTAAATGGATTGAAAATTGGAGCACTTAATTTTTAAACTATATTTTTTAATATATAAACGATTTATACATTGTTGAAAAATTAACTGTTCCAATTTTCAGTCCATTTAAACCAATGCTAATATCTTATTTTTCTGATCATTTTATTTTATCTTAAAGAATCATAATTAATTTTTGATTCTAAAGCTCTCGTTAGTTAGTTCTAAGAGATATTTGATTATACGACTTTCTTAGGGCTGATTAACGAGAGCTTTAGAGTCAAAAATTAATTACGATTCTTTAGGATAAAATGATCAGAAAAATAAGATCTTAGCACTATTTCAAACAAGTAAAAAATCGGAGCACTTAACTTTTTTTTCATTTGGTTTTAGACGGAAGGGTAATGGTAGGTGTCGAATTGATGAGTTTTTAGAAAGGTCAGGTGTTTATATGAAATTTAATAAAGGTCAGGTGTTAAATTGATGAGTTTTTAGAAAGCTCAGGTGTTTATATGAAATTTAAGAAAGGTCAGGTGTTTATATGCGATTTGTGTAAAAGGTCGGGTGCCTACGTGAAATTTTCCCTATTGCAATTAGCAAGTCATAAATTCGTGGGCTTCTTCTGGCCTCTATGCCATTAAAATTCAAAAAAGAGAGGAAATTTAGAGAGGTCGATGGAGGTTTGGAGGCTTTTTGAGAGATCAATTACATTCCCTTAGGATATTGATAGATAGATAGATATACTAGTAATTTTTAGTATTTATGGCACTAGCTAATTCAAATTTGTTGTTGGTTTAGTTTATGAGATTATAGATAACCTTAAAAGAAATTCAATTATGCTCCAAAACCCTGCTAACTTCAACAAATTTTCTTCACATCCAAAACTAAGATAGAAAATCTAATGCTAGAAACTAAAGAGGAAGAGCACATTCTTACAAAGGTCCACCCTAGCCTCTTCACCACCATTTCTCTCAAAAAGATATTAGTAGAATAATGCACTGATTTAACATTAACTCAAAATTTCAAAGTTCTCATTTCGCGTGATGAATAAGTTTTTTTTTTTTTTTTTTGGAGCAGAGAGTAAGATTTTACAATTGACTTAGATAAATAAAATAAAAACTCATTGTTATCAACTTATCTACTCACTTGACAAAAAAGGTTTGGACCTATTTTTGTACCTAGAATAACTTTTTTGAGTTCTTGTGTGGCATAGTGGACAATTTTTATGGAATTTTTTGATTGCATTATTCATACTCGCACATGAAGCTGCATTCTTGTTGGGTTCATATAAATATAATTTCTGAACACCCTAATATAAAATCCTGGAGCTGCCACCGATGATATTCGAATATAAGATAAGTTAAAGGATGGATTTTGGGTAAATACTACTAACTTGGACCATCTCGGACACAAAGGTTCGACAAATCCAATTGTGGCCCAACCCAACCGCTTTACCCGACAGTGTGGTATTGGGTGGAAACGTGGACCGGAGTACCTAGTATTTGGGCTGGATTGAGATCTTTTCAACAATGGCCCAATAAGCCCTACCCACAGAATACATAAACAAAGAAAAATGAAATGAAAGCAAGAATGGAAACCCTAAATCAGAAAATATGTGGGTAAAACCCATAAATTTATATCCGTTTAGAATAGATTCAATGGAGACGGAAGAAGTACTAACTTTTTAGAGCATTTGGGAAACAGATAAAGCCGACCATAGATAGGTTTGGATTAAAAGTAACGAGTGACACACACACTTTCTCTCTCTGTGTCTTTATTATAAATGGATATATTATCTTTAATTTAAAAAAATAACTACTTATTTTCGTGGAATGGATAAATCAATGCAACCTATAACTTATCAAATGTGGACAGTAATAGATGTCTGAAATGGTGCATTTTATTTGTTAAAAATTTTAAAATTTTTTCACAATTCAACAGAGATATCAATGTGTTTTTTCAAGTTGTGAGAAAAGTTTATGTTTTTTAACAAAAAAAAGCTACATTTTTTAAAAGGCCTAAATTTGCAATCCGAGGAGCATTTATTTAGCAGAAAGTCTACACACACATACAATCTGTGCACAGATTGTGCACAGATTTTGTTGTGGGGCCCACCACGGGTCCCACACCAATCATCTGAGCCGTTCATTAAATCTAAAACATTTTTTCAAGAGTTCACGTAAAAAATAAGCTCAATTTGATACCTATAAGTGCTCGATCCAACCATATAACTTTTCACTATCCGGGAATCTGAATGAAAAGTTAGATGGTTGGATGAAGCACCTATAGGTATTAGATTGAGCTTATTTTTTACGGAGGCCATTGAAAAAGTGTTTTACATTTAATGAACGGCTCGGATGATTTGTGTGGGACCCTTCATGGGCCCCACAACAAAATCTGTGCACAATTTGTGCACAGATTGCTGTGTGAGTAGCAGGACTGTTTATTTAGGGACAGGAGGAGCCGAGGAGTACTCTATTTTTTTTTTTCTTTTTTCCCGGAGCATTTAGGAAACCCGAAACGGATAAAACTTGGGGCCTAAAACTTTACTCAGATTTTCCTACGCATGGGACCCATGCAAAATACGACGTCGTCCTCCATAGTATATAGTACTACAGTATATAAATCGAAAGCCCATCCCAAATTTCCTTGCGGCAGTCGCCTCTCTCGCAGACCAGCTAGGGTTTCTCTCTCACTCCCAAGTATGGCCGAAACTCTATCTAGGGTTCTTCCTTTCTTCTTCCATCTCTATGCAAACACGTCTCTCCATTTCAGTTTCCATGATTCTTCTGCAGTAACAGTACTTAGATTTATTTTTTGCATCTCTACGCGCGGCCCTTAAGATCGCCTTCCACTTTCACCCATGGAAGCGCTTCGAGTCATAGCCGCGCCACATCGACGCTCTCTATGCACACGCATACGTATACGTCTTACCTGTGCGTATGTGTGTGTGTATTTTGGGGTTTTTCTCATTAGGGTTTTCCTTTTGAGACCCCACTTGCCCGCACCTTCGCTTTTACGAGGCATCTCAAACTCTTCTGGTTCTGAATCTTCCTGTTTTCGAGACCCTAAAGATAAGATCAAGGGTTTTTGCTTTCGTTGTTATCTTTGGGTGCCTTCGTTGATTTGATTTTTCAGTCCAGAAATTTACTTAATTGAATGCTGATTTTAGGTGGGGGCACATCCAATTCATGCTAGAGTTCTTTGTCGATATGTTTTTTGGAATTATTTTTTGTTGGGTTTTTGTAGAATTAGCTGACCTCGATATGCTATTTGTTTTTAGGGTCCGGAACATTGGACTGGACCAGACAGTCCAGATCGGTGCCGCCCTTTGGTATAATCAGTAGTTCGGATTTTCTCAACAATTTTTACCAAAAGAGCTTCAAAATACATCCAAACCATTGATTAGCAAAAGAACGGTACTGACCGGGACTGTCTCCTCTTGTCCGAGACATGGGCTGAGAGGATCCATTTCCTTGTTTTTATTGTGGGATTCGATCTATCATCTTACTTGGAATATGTGTAATTGAATATTTTAACTATGCCTATGTGAAATAAGGACAGTTTGAGAAAATAATTTTTGTTTGCAGTTCTATTTTTGTATTAGAAGGGAAAAGGAAAGGACGGTGGCAAGAATGATGAAACAATTAGATGTCTGAATGGAGTTTTCCCTGAACGAAAATTTCGAGGCTTATTGATATTCTGACATTGTCACAATTCTTTAATTTTCCCCTGTTTCTTTTCTTCTCTTGATTTCTCTTTTGATGTTGGAACACTTTAGATGAGCAGTTCTAAAACTGAAATTACATTTGGCAAGGTGTGTTTTTTTGGTAGTTGTATTTTTTTTTTCAAAGAAAATGGATAAAGAAAGTTTGGTGGCAAGAATGATGAAACAATTAGATGTCTGAGTGGAGTTTTCCCTGAAAGAAAATTTTGAGGCTTATTGATATTCTGACATTGGCACTATTTTCCAAATTTTCCCATGGTTCTCTCTTTTGCTGTTGATCTTTCGTCGATGAACTTTTTGATGGGGAAATTAGATTTGGCAGATTTGCGTAGAACTAATGTTATGCAGTTTTCGAGTAGTTTCCGTTACTCGAAATGCCGTACTTGCCAATTTTTCTCGTTTAATCGTTTATGATCTTATGGGAACTCGGTTGGCGGAAGAATGATATTTGGTAAACTAGAGTAATTATAATGGGTAGTTGTAAATGTTGATTAGAAACAGGTGTAGGTGGTGAAAAGATGGTAACTTCAAGAAATTTTTTTGGAAACTCATAGTTTCTGTTCCTAGAAATTTCCATGCTCCCTACTTGGGTCTTCAATTCGTATTTTGGGGGATAGAAAGGAAAGGCAAATTGTGGCAAGAATGATGAAACAATTAGATGAGTGAATGGAGATATCCATGAACTAAACTTTCGAGGCTTATTGATATTCTGACTTTGCCACTCCTTTCTATCTTGTCCTGTATTTATTTTCCCATCCTTGGTTTAGTTAGCTTATGTTCTTGTGTTTGATTTTTTTTCCGACAATTAACTATGCTAGATTGCTAGGTACCTAAAAATAGCACTGATGTAGCACTCCGTCCACATCGGAAATCAATATGGGTGATCTCGGGTATATAATAATTCATATAAGCGACTATTTATTGCTTGAGCTTAAGCATTTTGTGTCATTTGGTTAGGCTCCAACAAATTATTGAGCCAATGGTCTACATGGGGCATTCCTGTTGGTATTAGAACTTGGTTTTGGTTTTTACACTTGCATTTGGCATTGGATCCCTTGAGTTGTCTTAGCATACCAGATGTTATTTTATTTGTTCAATTTCGCATCTGACTTATGGTTTGGTATGTTATATTCTCAAGCTCAGGGTACGTATCCTCCATGACGTACTGTGAGGTCTATAGTTTTCGGGCGCGTTGAAGCCACTTTTACAAGTAGAGGTCGTGTCGCACTCAATAGTTTGTGGTCGAGCTCCGGCTATCCTAACAAATTCTATAATTCAGTTACAAACAAACAGTTAATCTCGATTCTGTAGCATTTGCAACCCAGTTATTCAAAAAGTATGCATCACCCCATTCACTCCGGTTACTTCAATTGACCTAATCGTATTATTAAATCCCACAATTGTTCATCAAGCTATTCAGACCTTGGTTAGATTGTTCACAAGACAGCAGGGCCGGCAGATGCAACAAAAGTCCATGACTCTGGATATAATTTCTATTGTACAGTGTTGGATATCTTTTTAAAGACTAACCCCCAATCCCTCATGGGGTTAGATAAACCACCTAATGCCGAAGCTTGGCCGTTGAGTGGAGAAAATATTTAATCTTTCGGGCTGTTTTTTTGGGATTGTTTTGAGGTACAAAAGACAATCATTGGCAACTTTTTTGTTTGAACTGGTAAACATGTATTCATAACAAAAAGAACTATTACAAAGGACACAGAGGTGTCCTTTGATTTGGATGTGTTATGTGTCTTATTGTGTGTAATAGGTCTTTGTTACGGTTGAATTAGTGGTACACGGTAGTCGTAATCATCGTATTTATCAATGAATTTCTTGTTCTTCCGCTAAACAAAACAAAAAAAAAGGACATAGAGGATCCAAAATACAAGAAACCAAAACAAAATACAATGAAAAATTGGGAATTCGATGTAAGAACCCTCTGATCCTGGAGGTGGGTGAAAGAATCAAGATCTGCATCAATTGTAGCTCATTTCTGTTGTGGTCATCGCCGCAAGACGCCTTCACCAATGTCGATGAGTAGCTCTGAAGTTCGTTGCCTACATCGATTGAAACCAGGAACCAAAATATAGATCTAGTTTCCCAAATATGAGCCACCACAGTCCAAAAATAATGGGAAAAGTGGGAGATGTTTTCTTCCTAAGGAGAGAGTCTCAACTACCTCATAACCATAGATATTGGAAAAGAGGAGAGGAGAAGAAAGTGGAGGTGGAAGAGATGAAGGAACAGCTTGGGGAAGGTGAAGCATGAAGAGGGGGGTGGATGCTAGGGAGAAGGGTTCTCCCTCTGGGGTTTCTAGAGAGAGTGGCTCTCAACTCTTCTCGACTCTTCTATCATTGGCGACTTATAAATTGGCAGGCGGGGCAGAATATTGCTGATGTATGCCTAAGTAACAATACAAGGGCAAGGAGTATAAATTAGTTTGGAGCATTTTTAACAACTTTGATGGTAAATACAAACAAGGGTGTCAGTGGCTAAATATCAATACAAAAAAAAAAAAAAGAAGTTGTCGAGATATTTAAATTTGTGTTGATATTGACGCCTTGTTTTGAATTGTGATATTACCTCCCCCTCCCATCTCTGGTTCTCTCCCCTACAAATCTTCAAGAACTTCCTCTGGATCGCATGGGAGCCTCGTGCGGCTTGTCTGAGATCCAGGACTCTCGAAACGTATCGTCGTCTGCAGAAGCAGTTGTTAATATTGATCTTGAAGATTTTGACATTTTTGGTGACAATGGTATAAGTGCTACTATGGGGGTGCTACTGCGGCGGGTGTAGGTTGCTCTAACCCAACTAGAGCACAAAAATCAGGAAATAACAAAGATAAAAAGAGGAACTAATTAATTGACGGGTTGACTATGTTTGTTAATTCTGTATTCGGTTGTGGGTTTAAAAAATTTTTGGGTTTGATTTTTGGGTAATGAGTGAAAAGTGAAAATAGGGTAATAATTGGGGATATAGGTAATGATTGGAGAGAGATAGAGAGAGAAATAAAATTAATGATTGGATATAGGGGTATTGAGTGGAGAGAGAAATAAAAATAATAATTAAAATTATAGGTAATGAGTGGATTTGGGTTTGGAAAATTTTTTCCAAACCCCAAACCGAACAAGGGCTAAGGGAGATGTGGGGTGATACAAATAAAAACCCGGAGTTCATCGGGAAGAGAATGGGCTACGCACATGATCTAGCTTCCAAGTGGGGCTGCCTTAAATGATGAGCTCCAATGCTTGCCAATCACTGTGGATGATAGGTTGGATGTTGGCGAGATTATCTCGCATGATGCTACTAAGTTGGATATGTTCTTTAGCTTGAACCATGATGACAAATACAAGTGGGTGATGAGGATTCTTGCTAGAGCGGGATAGGAATTGCTCCACTCGTACTAATCTTGCTTTTGTGAACCGTATGATATTCGGTCTTGAAAATGTAACTATGCTAGGTGTTATTCGGTCTTGAAAATGTTTACTTTTTCATGCTTTTGACTATGCTAGTGTTGTGTTAAGCCAAGTAGAATGGTGCAGCAATTCAAATGGTACCTTGACAACTTTTGGCCGCGCAAAACAGTTTGTACTGGGCATGTAATGACTATGGTTGTGCCTTATTAGGTTAATGGCTATGCTAATGACTTTTTTTATATGTAGCACTTGGTTTATGCTTATGCTTTATCATTTCCAATGTCTGGAAGAGTGGAAAGTTGGGTGAGTCAGGAACTCACCTGGGTGGCCATTGATCATAATTTACTGTGATTGTGATACTTTTTTTAAAAAAGAACAAAAAAAAAAACCAACTCTTTTTTTTCAAGCATTTGAAGATTCTGTGAAATTCACAGTGTGAATGGTAAGTTAGTTTAAAAAATTATATAACAAATTATATAAGAATGGGTGGGTTTGTAAATTGTTTTGGAGGCAATATAGTTAATCTGCTAATCCTTGTCAAGGGGGATTCAAAACAAATATGGGATGGGAAGGATTAGTTGGGATTGGACTTGTCCATCATGTAATCCCATACGCAAACAAACATGGAATAGGGAGGATTAACTACCAAATAGTCTCTGGACTATTTAGTCTCCGGACTAATAATCCTGTAGCTATAATCCTTCATAATCCAATCCCTCCAATCAAACAGGGCCTTAGGGAGCTACTATTGGTAACCATGGATTGACGTGACTCTTTCTGGATTATGTTGAACTCAGTTTATTTTCTGTTTCTACATTTGTTTATGTAGTAGTATATTCATCTGAATTCTTACGGAGATCTGGTTTTTTAAAGGATGTTCAATGCTTATTGGACTTTAACTGTTGCGACGGGTCCGGGTCCGGCGTCGTGGTTCCAAGCGGCTTTTTTTTTTTTTTTTTGGTTTTGTTGTATTTTATTTTATTTTGTTAATTTCTGTATTTTGGGACCGATATAGTGTCCCCTCCTATTACACTGTATTTTAGGACCGGTATAGTTTCTGTATTCTGGAATGATCTGGTTCAGTCAAAAAATAGACTTTAACTGCTGCTATTGGTAACCATGGATTAATGTGACTCTTCAAAAAAAAATTGTGAAATTCAGTCTGATTTTGATTTTTTAATTCCTGGTGGAATATATTTATCATCAAAGTTTTTAAAAGTGCTCCGAACTATTTGCCCCTTACCATTATATTGTTGTTAAGCCGTACGTTACCAATGTTCCGTCTCAGAAAAGATCAAAAAAAAAAAAAAAAATCTTCAATATCAACAACCAAGCTTTGACATTAGATGATTTATTTGACCCCATGCATGAAACATGGAGGGTTTGTCTTTAAAAATCTATCTGGTACCTTTATCTAGAATAAATGAAGGAAAATTCTGAAAACAGTCCAATGGGCTGATAATAATAAGTGTGTGAATGTTTATTAAAGAGTGTAAAAAATACACAGAAATACATGTTTTCCTTATTTTATAATGTGTTTATCGTCAGACCAGTAGGCTGACAATAACAAGACGGATAAATGAATTTGTTGCATCTATCAGTCCCGTTTGGGTTTGTTGCCCGGTGAACAATCTTTCCAAGGTCTGAATAGCTTGATAAACAGTCATGGAAGCTATACGGTCAAGTCATCTTAAGCAACTAGAGTGAATGGTGCAATGGGAACATTTGGAATAACCGAAGCTGCTTAAAAATACTCTTCAATGTAACAGACCATAAAATTAAGGGGGAATTAAACAAATAAAATGACGACTCATGTGGCTATAAGATAGTAGTATTAAGATGCAATACCAAATGTCATCAGTTTAAAAATTGAAACCAAAGTACTGATACCACTATTGTCACACCTAAGAAATTGAAACCAAGACTATTAGCTCATATATATTTGATCGAGACATGAGGCCACGATGATCTGTCATGATTAGAGAAATATTGCAAGGAATTATATGATTCATTGGATGAAGAGGAATTTGAAGAAAATAGGAGCAACGTAATCTATACATATCAATTAGTGTGTGTGGGTCTCACATGTATGTACGAAATTGTGAATGGTGTTGTGGTTGGATTGTTCTGTATGTAGTTGGATTATTTATATCGATTCTCACATATATCTTTGCATTATTTGCACAAAAAAGATACGTACTCATAGGATTTTTGAATTTCTAATTTCCTCCACTTCTAAATTTTTTTAATTTAATACTCAACCCGTCCCAAAATAATTGATCATTTTTCATTATTTGAACTTTTTAAAAAATACTTGTACTCCAGTATTTTTTAATTTCAAAATTTTTATACGTAACATATATGTTGGCTTAGTTCTATTAGAGATCTTTTTAATAAAAAAATATTATAAATTTGAAAATCTATTTTTTTTGAAAATCTAAATAGTAAAATATGAACAAATTATTTTAAGAGTGGGGAACACCTTCTAAAATTGTTTAGATAATCACAAATGGCTTGGAGCAGAGCGATTATCTCCTGGTCTTTTCACAAAAGAGGTCACGGTTCGAGTCTGAATTAACTAACTAATTTTCACGCTAATTCTCCGCTCATGTTAATATTGGGAAAAAAAAAATGGTTTTCCAAGAAAATAGGCAAAAATTCAAAAAAACCCCTGAACTTTGAATTCAATGTCAAATAGGCACCTAAACTTAAATAAACTTCAATTGAACACCTGAACTTTCACTCCGTTATTCAATTTCCCCCTACCATCTCAATCCGTGACTTTTCTAACGGCAACCGCTGAGCTGGACACTAATAGATAGAACAAAACGTAAGAGGGAGAAATTAGAGGGAAACAACAGTGATCTGGCATATTTTTAAGGCCCCGTTTGGTTAAATAAGCCTATTGGCTTATTTTTTTTGTCTTTATTCAACTTTTTTTTTTCATAGTTGTTAGTTTTTCATCAATTTTTTGGAGATTATTGCATCGTCATAACGAAAGAAATTTAAAAAGTAAAAAATTATGATCGAAATCCATTATTTTAATAAAGACGAAAAAAATTAGCTTATTGACTTATTTTTGTCTTTATTCAAAAAAATTAGGTTTCGATCATAATTTGTTACTTTTTAGATTCCTCTTTTCATGACGATGCAATAATCTCAAAAAAAATGACAAAATAAAATTGAATAAGGACAAAAAAAAAAGCCAGTAGGCTTATTTAGCCGAACGAGGCCTTAAAAAGGTGTTAGATGACTGTTATTTCCTTCCAATTTCTCCCTCTAAAGTTTTGTTTTGTCTGTTAGTGTCCAGCTCAAAGGTTGCCGTTAGGAAAGTCATAGATTGAGAAGAAAGGAGGTAAATTGAATAACAGAGTGCAAGTTCAGGTGTTCAATTGAAATTTATTTAAGTTTAGGTGCCAATTTGACATTGGGTTCAAAGTTTAGGGGTTTTTTTTGAATTTTTCCCAAGAAAATACGCAGCCTAATTGGTTACGTGGCTTTGCACTTTGGCGCACCCAGGAAGCAATGGCCACGTTAGCCACACCCAACTCCTCCGCTGAAAACTGACTTCTCTTCGATTCGTGCCAGTCACCTCCGCGCCACATCGCTCCTCCTCCGAAGACTCTCTCTCAGGTCGACGGAGCCGTAACCCCCCGAACCAGAGGTGTATTCCGGACTCTCCTCCTTCCATCGATCTCAAACTCCATCACTCTACCCTCTCTATCTCTCTCTCTCTCTCTCTCTCCTCCCCCCTATTTCCAATTCCGCCATGATTACGCAGGTAATTCCGGATCTGCCGCTACCTTTTCTGCTGCACAAACTCGGCGTGTGTGTAGACTTCGTATTAATACGAATGTATTTATGATTGTTTTTTCTTTTTTGGGATTTTGGTTTTGATCGAAATATGCAGCAAAGAAGTTTATCGGGGTCGTCGCAGAGCCCTAGATCTCCGTCTGCTCAGCCGTTCCTATCAGTCTCTGTTACTGATCCTGCTAAGATGGGAACCGGCGTTCAAGCTTATATCTCCTACAAAGTCATCACCAAGGTATGCATAAATACGGGTGTGGGTTTGGTGATCATTGTTATTAGTTGTTTCAGAGAGAAATCTATGTAGGACGAAAAATCATTAGGTTACCCGAGTTTCTACATAACAACATTCAGAGAAGAAGTTGACCCTAAGGGGTTAGGTTGGCTTGGTCGTCTTGGCCTGAGACTTAGGGCTTTGCTCCCTCCTAAAGTCTCAGGTTGGATTCCCCTCACCAACAACTCTTGGGGCCACCTCTACCCACGTGCGTGTGAAACGGCTGTGGTAGGGGCTGTAGGGATTTGTCCAAGGTGCGAGCAAGCTGTCTCGGGACACCTTGCATTACAAAATTAAATATTCAGGACTTAACCCCAAGGGGTTGGCAGGCGGTCAAGGCCTGGAACTTAGGGTTTGCACCCTCCTAAGGGTCTTAGGTTCGAAACCTCCAAGCCCCAAGGTGCTATCAACTCGTTTTGGCTGGTCCATGTGGGGCATTTGCTTGGGCTTTAATTGGAGTCTCTGCTACTGGACCGTTAGATTGGTTCCCCAGGATTAGTCGAGGTGCGTGCAATGTGAATTGAACATGTGAACTTTTTGTTGTTTTGGCTTAGAATGGTGTGTGCAATATGAGTTGACATATATGTCAGATACTTAATTGGATTAAGGGAGGGGAGGGAGGAAAGTAATGGGTAACTGTTTTCCTTCTGTTACATCGTGCAAATGCCCGTAATTGGAAGATGGAAAAACAGAATGAAAAGTTCTTAGTGAGTCCTATACATTATAGATGGTCTCTGGTTAGCAGGCGGTTACATTGCAGTATAGGGTTTATGTGGATCTTCTTGGCTGCCATAGACGTTAAATGGTGTTTTCTGCTAGAGATATGATGTTATAACACTAAAACTCAGAATCCATTATGGCTCGGTAGTATTCAAATACCAATTTACTCTGGCTGTAATGTACTGTGGAATTACATGCATGCACTGTTGCATTCCGATAAATTTATCATGTGGGTGAGATCATTTATCTTTTCTTTGATAACATTTTGTTATGATTTTGTTCTTTTCGTATTAGCAAGGAAGAATATTTAGTAAGCACTGTGATTAGTTCATCTGACTTCCTCTAACGATGCCATTCACTACTCGAATGACTTTGGAACTTGTTTTGGCAGACAAATTTACCTGAATACCAAGGGCCAGAGAAGATTGTTATTCGCCGTTATAGTGATTTTGTTTGGTTACGTGATCGTCTTTTTGAGAGATACAGGGGTATTTTCATCCCTCCTCTTCCAGAGAAGAATACTGTAGGTAACAATCCCACCTCTTTCTCTGTTACTTTCGTTCCTAGCAGACAAACGGGGTAGAAATTAGTAGTAATTTACGACTATACATTAGTTTCTGGTGAAATTAGTCAGTAACTAACTGCCTTCGATTTTGCTATTAAGCTATTAACTGAGCTATACAAGTAAGACATGGTAACTTAGAGAGTGGATCCATTGATAATATTATCTTTAAGCAGTATATTTCTATATCAGTCAATCACAACAGAAACTTGTTGTAGCCAGATTGGTAGAGCAAACATTAACCCTGTAGTGGCAAGATTCCATTAAATGACCTGAATTAATCAAGAATGAGGAAAATTTTCGAGGCAAAATTCTTGCAACCAAATCTCTTATCAATTCTAAAAGCTAAACCTATTAGCAAAAGGGATAAACTGCTACAAACGGACTCTCCCTCAATCTGAATCCTCGCATCCAAAGGTTCTATTCTGACCCTCATGCAATAACTAACTCACACATACGATGTGATGAGTTAAATTTTTGTAATGTACTTTAGTTGCATGAGACTCCATTATGCCAGGCAGCTAGAGCCCACTGTCATTGCACATCATTCCTCAATTCCTCATATCTGAGGAAAAACTGTCCTCCAGTCAGTCACCTCCTTTGTAGAAAGATTGCCATGGTAAGGAACACAATGCGTGACGTTGAACGGATTCAAGGCGCGATAATTGCCACTTCGGATGGACCATGCTCATTTCGTTCAACTTCTTGTTCATTCCTGGTTGTATCCTCTCTCTGCTATGCAGTGAAAGCCAGTCGACATTGAAAGCCACTATCCTCATGTGCAGATCTCTTTCAGCCTTGTGTATAGCATTGTTAGCCTTGTGATAATCCTTCATAACTCCTCCATGTCTTTAACCTTCACAAGTGTCTTCTGAGATTGGGAGATGAGTCAAGTCAGGGGTCCTATTAGGCTTTGTGCCATAGCCAATTTCACAGGACACAATCCGGCAATGCAATTATTGCAAGAATTGTTGGCAAATTCAGCAATTGATAGCTCTTGAGACCAGAGGCTATGATTACATGGGCTATTCACCTCAGTTAATAACCTGATGAACATCTTCGGTTTGTCCATGTGGTGGTGGATGCAAGGATGTGATAAAATCCAGCTCCTTGCCAATATTCTTCCATGGAGTTCTCCAAAAAATTTCAATTATCCATATCCGACACAAGAGAGTTAGGAACACCATGCAACCATTGGAGTTCTCTAAGGAAGAGACAAGAAACAATGGTGGAATCTGTTGTCTTCCAACAAGGAAAACATATCCGGCTGTCCCCCACCGCCCACAGAATTACTTTCCTTATTCGGAGGTGGTTGTCCAAGCACAAAGCCCATGCTAATCCAAACACACGGGCAATTAGGTACTGTGGCATATGTAAAGGCCAACAAATTTTTTTTATTGATCATTTAGCTCTTTGGTGTACATGCCAGTATGACACCGTTTGACATGCCTAGAATCTCTTTCTCCTCACACTTTTTTCTCACCAAACTGCCCTAGTTGTGCTTTCATTTATTGCAATTTCCTCCTGGAAGGAACTTTTCAGCACATATTCACCCCCTTGATGGGAAACCATAACAAGTTTAAGAATCTTTCTGCCATCCAGTAGTAAGTTCTTCCAGACTTCCAGTCATTCCAGAAGTGGTCTTATGCAGTATTTACATTCATTCCATGGTCAACTGTCGGGATAATGCCTCTGTTGATAGTGATGTAGCCTCTTTCAGTTCATGCGTGATCATAATATAGGTGATCAATGGCAAATAAAGTTGCAAAAAGTCGTGTACATAATCTGCTATCATACTTGGACTAACTTCAGTCTTTATTATGCAGAGAAGTTTAGATTCAGTGCTGAATTTATTGAGATGAGGCGTCAAGCATTGGATATATTTGTTAACCGGATTGCTTCACATCATGAACTTCAGCAAAGTGAGGATCTGAGAACATTTTTGCAAGCAGATGAGCAGGTAATATCTAAATTTTGGAAAACAAAATTCTCCATGGTTTGTTTTTATTAAGATTTTGCAAGTTCCTTTGGTCCAAAGTCGGTTAGTAATCATTTTGAAAGATGATATATTTACCCGACAAAGCGGATGCTAAAGATTCCTTACTAAAACTTTTCTTGATGGAACAAGTCCTGTAGGTTCATAGGTTGCATGTACCATCAAACAGTGTCGTATTTCAAATGTGATTGAAAGAAAAGTAAGAAAATTATGTTTTAAGGGTACAATACGTTTTTCTTGCTGGATGTGGAGCGCGCTTTCATCATTCATCTGCTGAATTTCCAGAGATTAACCCAATGTTTACTAATTTATGTGGAACTTAAAGGCGTCCTTTTATAAGAAAGAGTTGAATGAGTGAGTTCATTACTTCATTATATTCCATGAAAGAGAAAGGTAGGAATGTGGCGATGATGTACAGGGAAAAAGTTATGCTACTTAATATATACAAGTGGCCGCTGAAACAATGGAAATTCTGTGAGCAAGGGCCCTGATAGTCATGTTTCACCCTTGATTTTCCTTCTTTGGCCCAGTGTGGGGAGCAGCTGTATTGAAGCTTCCTTAACCTAGTCTGCCATCATAGGGTGGTGGACTGTGCTCTGGTTCATTGATTAGCAAACTTGTAACTTGTAGCTAAACGGGTAATCAACAAAGTTGGTTATTGTTGATTTGCGGATTCATCTGTGGATTTGGGGTTTCATCGCAAAAAAATCTCTTTTACCCATAAATCGGGGCATGTGTCCTTGTTGGACTTTAGTCAGGCTTTATAATTGTCCACCTAGATGCAGCATATCCTCACCAGGCTTCTTTATTATGATGACTGTGCCACGTTTCTTATGATGAAATCATCCACACACCTTATGCCATTTCAATCCGAGCACTAAGCAGGCTTGAAAGCATTACAGAAACTTATACCACTGTTTGTGAATTGAACTGATGAGCATCAAGTTATAACTTCATGAAAACCGTGGCTTCCACAATGCTAGCTTGTTTGTTTGTCACATTTTCTTTTCTTAATTTTTTATGACCCTCATTTTTTAAATATGTTTGACATATGTAAGAAGACGTATACAAACATCAACTACCTCTTAGACAACATTTGATAAAAATCAGTATTTATGTGGATTTTCTGGTGGTGCTTTCGATCTCTGGTTTGTAAACTCTGGCAGTCTTTGAATGCACACAGTGGGCCCATAACAGTTAAATTAATGGAGGCGGCGATTTATTGCATCTCTAAATGGACAGGAAAACATATGTAATATTTCACCTTTGCGCAAACTTTAGGAGGAGAAAATCAATGGGGTCTGTCCCTTAGTGGTTGTGACCCATACATTGTCAAGAATTAAACTCTCTTAACTGATACTCAGGATGTGATTATGGTACTTCTGGTGCGTCAAATGGTTAGCTACGTTTTGGGAAAAGTTTCTTTTACCTAAATGCTTAACATGTAAACTGATCGATTACTACTATACCTCTCAGAATCTATTAAGCTCTCTCTCTCTCTCTCTCTCTCTCTCTCTGAGTCATTATATCAAGCTGATTTCTTGTTCTTGCCTCATATTGCAGACAATGGAGAGGGCCAGATCGCAAGAGACTGGTATTTTTAAGCAGAAGCCAATGGATTTAATGCAAATCTTCAAGGTAACTCACAGTAAACTTAAAATATAAACAAATTCTTATTTATCTAACAGTAATCTGATTGCACAAAGCTTTGGATAATATTGGACATCTAGATAGGAACCTTCTTGTTGTACAGTTTGTTGGGGCCAGAAGAAGTTTTTATCAATAGGTTTTATGTTAGCAGACCAACCTCTCAGAAGATATTTATTGTGCAGGAAACCCAAGAAGTTATCCTGTATTTAGTTGCTTATAAGAATTGGGCTGTTATGTAGTAAACAGATATGGGACAGCATGGGATAAAGAGTCTAGCTGTGTAGTAGGTCCTGAAGTTTTTTTATTCTTGCTCCATAGCCCAAGTTAGGGTGGATGGTATTTCCGCAAAACTACTAAGATGCAATACAACGAACTCCGAATTGTTGTGTATTTAGTACAATTGTTCCCCACTCCTATATCGTATAAGCAATTGCTACTAGAGAGTTCATTAATTTTCTGAGTCAGTCTTCATTTCTCTTGAAAGATTGTGGTCCGCATTGGGTCCCAATTGGGCTTTTAGGGTTGGTCAATTTGAACAACCTCCATTGGAAAAAATGAAATGACCTGTAACAATTAATGACTTGTCATCTGCTATTGACAGGATGTACAGTCTAAAGTGAGTGACGTAGTACTTGGAAAGGAAAAACCAGTTGAAGAAGTCAATCCTGAGTATGAGAAACTGAAACATTACATCTTTGAGCTTGAAGATCACTTAGCTGAAGCCCAAAAGCATGCATATCGTCTGGTAAAGAGGCACAGAGGTATTACGGACTTCAATTTTGGTTGTTCTTTTGTTTTTGTGCCTTTTTTCTAATAGAGAAAGTTTGGACGGTCATGGTATACTGTTTTTTAGGGTAGAATGCAGTGGGGTGCTATGTTACAAGGTGAGGGTATCGGGTGCAGGTGTATGTCTGGTGGTCAGACACCAAAAAGTCTACTGACTGGATACGTGGATATGGATCTTGATTTGGATATGGCCCATATGGGTACAGGGATATGATAAATAATGTCTTTTCGCAACGTATTCTTTATATTGTACAGTTGTTTATATGCATAATTCACTTATTGAAGATGCACAACTTTCTTTGTTTTTTTTTTTTTTTTTTTTTTAAACAAAGGAAAATAAAAGCCCCAGATATGTTATTTTAGTAGCCCACTGTGGAGTCTATTTTACCATACCTGCCCAAATATTCACCCCAATGGTAGCCCAAAAAGAGTGAAATAAGCCCATTTCCAAAAATAAACCCAATTTCGCAACCCAAAAGAGAATAAAACAGAACCTGATTACAAACAAGCATCATATATCTTGTCGGTCTACAGCCTTTGTCGATGACGACCTCGCAGCGACAATCTGGCTCCCATGCCCCGTCGAACCATGTACCCCTCTACCTCCTCCTCCTTTGTCTTCATATTCTTCCTCAGTGAACCCATTCTGCGAAAAAAACGGATGTATCTGGAATTTTTTGACTGGATCCCATACCGCACCCGTGTCATGTCATGCCAACGCGGGGTGGTTCGCCGAAAACCGGGGATCCATGTGTGCTAATCGTCGCTTTCCAGAAAGGAAGAGTATGAAATTCTTTTCCTTTCCACAGGGACGTTTCGAGTCTATCTCTTTATTGGGAAAGTTTAAAAAATAATCAAAATTAGTAAAGCCAAAGTCAATGAGGGTACTACTGTGAAGAAATGGAAACCTTTAGATGCAAAAACTAGATTTCAAAAAGATAATATCTGAAAAATGATGAGTTGTCAAGTTTTTCATACAAAATGATTGCGGTTTGATTGGTGCTTATTTAATATTGCATTCCGACTGGCAGTCAGAATTTTTTTGAATATGTCTTTGAATTCATTTGAGATGTGAGTAATAAACGAAAGAAAAAGGGAACAACACCATAGATGTGGGGTTAAGGGTGGCCATGGTCCCCCTCAACTTTCGACTACACGTGCTATTATCCCTATGGTTTATGCCACTTGGTTACCATTGTATTCTCATCAATTCTGTACATTGCAAATGGCTGTCTTCGGGATACGAAAAGTAAATAGTGTGATTTTATTCGTATAAATAGTTTTGGTTGCTAAACCACCTACCCATTGGATGATGGAGGACGTAGTTGTTTGTTTAAATGGTATATAAGAACTTGAAAAGTGTGTGAATATATGTGAAAAGTGTGTTGCAACTAATATTCCTGGTCTTATTCACCCCATACCACCATTTGGTGGTGATTAGAAAGCCCAATTTATGTCAACTATAAAATGACTGCTGTTGGTTTATTGATTTTTCTTGCCATTTTTGTTATAATGGTTGTCATTTTCAGAAGCTTTTATTTTGGCCCTCCTAAAGTAGAATTCCTTCCATGTATATATATATTGTTGTGCATCAGCTTCATTCATGAAATTATCATTCTCTTCTTCCATTGTTATACTTGGACGAAGTTGAATATATTGACAATTGTACAGTCTCTTCACACAGAACTGGGGCAATCCCTGTCAGATTTTGGAAAGGCAGTAAACCTTCTCGGTGCTTGTGAAGGAAATGCTCTTGGCAAGGTATTTTCTGAGCTAGGTGCAAAATCAGAGATTTTGTCGATTAAGTTGCAAAAGGAGGTAAGCCTCATTGTTGGCTCATGCATTTTTGTCAAACAATACTGGACTTCTGTAAAATGGAATATCTCGTTGTGATGATACAGCTGCCTTTGCTATCATTCAGGCCCACCACCTGTTAATGAATTTTGAAGAGCCATTGAAGGATTATGTTCGTGCTGTGCAATCTATAAAGGTAAGGTTTTTTGGCTCATCCAATTTTTGAAATGGTATCAATGTCCACATAAGGGCTTCGTGTGTTTTCAACTTTCCTTGTTTCTTTGATTGGACTAATAGTGAAGGGAAAGAATTCCAGAGGATAAGTAAACCCATGGGATTAATACTGAGGGGATACAATGTCCCCCAAGATGTTGGTATCCCATAACTTGTGGGATAGATTATCTGATGGATTTTTTTATCCTAGCCCTAAAAGTTCCTACCAACCATGGGATATTGGTTCTCTAGAGTTTATAGTCCAATCTGGTGCGTTAATCAGGTAAACAAAGATGGCCTAAAAATGGCTGCTTAAAACTCGTAAAAGAAACAAGCGATAATGATTGTGGATCTTTTGGTGGAAATTTCCTGTTATGGCATTTAACATTTTTGGGGGCATCAATTACATTTGTTATAAAGCTAATTCCCTTGTTTCTGTCTTTTGAAACAGGCCACTATAGCTGAGAGAGCCAATGCTTTTAGGCAGCAGTGTGAACTGGCTGAAACCATCAAGCTGAAGGAAATAGATCTGTATGACAAAACTTGTTTTCATATATCTCTTGCATACACCCACCCACCATCTCTTGCATATCTCTATTCTCTGCAAATACAAAACTTGCCTTTGTTAGTAATATTCCGAGTTATGATAGTTTGCAAACTTCTGAGACTAATAAATTACTCTGTTTTGAGTTTTTTGCCCAGATTATGCTTTCAAATGTGCTGTATTTTATAACGAGATTCACGTCATTACCACTATTCCCCTCCAAAGAAATAGTAAATTAAGTGATTGAATTATAGTAGACACCTTAGGTCATTGGTCAATATGTTCACATAACTTTCTTTTTCATATTCAAGATCAACACTACTGTGAGTCCTGTCAGGTGTTTTTAGATGACCTTACTTGTCTTATTGTTTTTCCCTAAGAAAGGATTCGTTTCTTCCAAACATTAGATTCTTTGAGAAACTTACAGTATTATTACAGTATTGTCATCTGTGTCTTCTATCTTTTGCGGTGGATTAAATTGAAGTGATCACACAAGTTTTCTGTTCATATTAACAGAGTTTGAAAGAGGAAAGTTGTAAACCAACCGCACTTTCAATCCATTGACATTAGAGAAACATTATCTAGTTTTAAGTTTTCTGTTTTGTGCTCAGTAATTATGCATACTTTGATGTTTGCAGCGACAGACACAGGGTTACCCGATCAGAAAAACTGCCAGAAGCTGAGCGTGATTATGAAGTGGTTAGTTTGATGTTGGCATCCTATAGATGTATTATTAGCTCAGGTAATCTTATTTGTTTTGCTGATATTGGTTTTGTAAATGTAGCTGAAGGCAGATAGTGAGGAAGCAACTCGAAGATTTGAGACGATTGTGAAGCTAATGAATGAGGAAATTGTGCGGTTCCAAGAACAGAAAACAATAGATATCGGAATCGCTTTTCATGAATTCGCAAAAGGACAGGCACGTTTGGCAAATGGTATAGCTGAGGCCTGGAGAAGTCTCCTTCCCAAACTCGACGCTTGCTCTTCTTCTTGAAAACATAAAACCCCGCAACCAGACTGAAACAACATTATGAAGTTACTTCTGTTTTCTCAGTGTTGTATGAAACTCTGGTGCTTTTCTTTTTCCGTCACTTGTAGAAATTCACAGCAAAGTTAAAAACTGAGTTCTGAATTCTTGGGACACTGTTAGCGTAACAAAATTCGTGTATCTTAGACTTGAAAATCCATTTTGCATAGATGGTTTTTGCCTTTTGGTTTTGGTTGTTTTTATTTTAGCCACACTGAGCATAGAAGTAGTGCTGAATGTGCCAACTAAAATTGAACACTGCTACTATTTCTAACTGGTCCTTATTTTCTGCTTGGTGTATCTGCTATCTGATAATAGGAAACTGGTATTATTAGCTATGAGGACCAGGGCTAAGTTAATATATTTAAGTTCTTCGAGCATAGTACTAATTTAAGTTCATTTTTCGAAAAGTCTATGCCCACCCTTCTCTTTTACCGCTCTCTCTCACTGCATTCAATCTCACCATCCAAAAGTGTTTTGGACGGTTCGGATTTTAAACAAACTCTTCTGGGGAAGACTTCTTTCCCGGAAGAGTTTGTTTAAAATCCGGACTATTGATTGCCAAAGCAGACGGTGAGATTGAGAAAGTGGTAAAACCGTGCGGTGGGTGTAGCTAGAGCTAATCTTGGCCATACACTTTTTTCCTGAAATATCTAGTGGTCAAATGAATGGACTATTAGTTCTTCCGTAGATGAGCTAATCTTGGCCATACTTTTTGAGTAAAAACTTCATTGGGAATGAGATATGCAAATAGACCAACATAAGTAAGTTTAAGCAAGTAAACACTTCAATAATGACATGCCCCTCTGTTCCGATTTATTTGTCTAATTTCGACATACGAGTCTTTCAAAAAATTATATGTATCTTGGAATACACAATGTTTTATATAATTGAAAAACTTTGCCTAATAGAATTTATGAAACAAGATTCATATCACATATTAAAAACATTATAAATTTCAAACTGTAGGTAACATTTCAGAGATTCTAACAGTGAAAAGAGACAAACAAATCGGAATGAAGAGAATAGTAATAAATTTAAAAGAAGGAATATTGTCATGCAAAATTTAAACTTGCAAAATTTAAACTTGGGTAATAGTTGAAATTTTGGTGTAAGTTAAGCTAAAGAGAGTTTCGAGGATTATTTTTTCCAAATTTTAAGTTTGGAGTGAAAAAAGGGCGGCCCTCTTCTCCACCTCAAGTGCCACTACTAGCCTATCCTATCCTCAATTCCATGTTCACTTATAGTTTTTGTTCTCTCTTTCTCTCTGTGGATACTTGGAAGCCATGGCTTCTGCAACAGTTAGGCAACTCCTCCACCCAACCTCTGCCAATCCCAACTTGCAATTCTGGGCGTCTCCGTTTACTCCTTGCTCACGTCTATTTACTACCAATTATACCAGTCGATTCTCTAGACTAGCAGAATATTCGTGCGGCCACCGGAATTTGACACCTGTCCCCAGGGCATTGCCTGGATACAAAGGCGGCGGTTCGGCGGCCGATGAGGATGACGACGACGGAGTGTCTTTGGGGACCATGAAACTGCCGTTGGACACCGACCTTCCCAGATTCGAAACCCTGCTCTTTCAGGTAATTCATCTCCTCATTCATTTATTATGTATATGCATCATGGGTGACGAGAAAAAATATACAATTTCCCAAAAACTGGATGGCTAGTTTTCAACCACCAATGAGATACTGCCACAGAGCCATAGATATGTCGTGCAGAAGATTGTGAATCTTGATGTTGTGTTCCTGCATCTTTTCTTTCGAAAAGGAAAGCCTAGTGACACCGCATTTTATGCTCCATAGACACAAATATGGTGGAAATTGTACAATTGTGTATACGGAGTAATATAAAATGCGGTGTCATAACGTGGTGCGGTGTCAGTAGCATTGCCCCTTTCGAAATTCGCTATGAAATAGGTCTAGATCGACATATTCTGTAAAATTTGCGTGTTATATCGATCTTAAGATGTCTCATGGAAACAGAAGTTCTTGTAGATCATATCATAGTAGACAGCTCCACGGCTGGCCATCCTTCCAGGTTTGTTAATTATTAGTAGTGAATGGCAAAATTATGCTGATCAAAGAACCAAAAAAACTTCACAGGGTTTCTGCTTTGTTTGCTTTCCCCATTTTCAGTGGAAGATTACTGGAAAAATTGGTACTTCTAGTTTGATGTTACTCGTCTTCATCACCAAGTGATTTTTCTTCTTTCTGGTTTGTTGCAGTGGGCAAACAGTCTCTTCCAAGGGGCCAATTTGCCACTTCCTGTTCCTCTCAAGGTAGGCATATTGCGTACAATTTTCATTTTTCATGACATCTAAGCCGCTAGGAATATTCATATGTTAAAAGCATTTTAGGTAGACATGGGATGATCACAACCTTCAGTCCATCAGTCCATTTATCCTCAATTTGTTTGGACTTCCTGCTCTTTTCATGTTCTCTGGGAAACTGATCAACTATATGGTCTCGAATAGATGAAAGCAACTGAACTTAAGACTCGAGTTGAGAAAGAAGGCTAGGCCCCCCCCGTAAGGGCTTTGTTGGGGCAAACGGGTGGATTATAGAGCTAGGGAAGAATCGAATGTTTGTCCATTGGGATTGGGCATGGATGACCCTAGAAGATAGCTCAAGCTAACCGTATATAGGATTCATCAACCTTGACTTATGCTGCATAGACTCTGCGATGCAGTACTTACATTCTCGTGCCTCTATAACTTTTAAGCACGAGAACGTATGCACCGCATTGGAGTACTGCTTTATACGAAAAGATGCGTTTACTCCACTTTTGATTCAAGTTCGAGTGCAACTCCTAAAGTCATTTGGCCTGGTTACCGTAGCTTACATTAATATACTTCTGCTAACTTCATTTGATATGATATATCAGTAAGAATTCATGCAAATAAACCACACCAAAATAAGGTGATGTCCAGAGTCAACTTCTTGTGTCGTTGGGCCTACGTATACGACGCATATCAGATTCCATCCATCCGCAGCAATATTGATGTTGTTTCATTGAGAGTAGCAACACATAATCAAATTCGCAAAAATATTGAACAGGTTGACAAAATCCCAGGTGGAGCCAGACTGGGTTTCATCACCATTGGTGATGGATCAGTGACCGAAGTCCTCGTCTACATAGATTGCCTAGTTTTTCCGGCAACAAATAGCTCCGGTCCGATATTCCGAGCTATAAGAAACGGGCCCTCGAAAGGTCAGCCGGCTCCCGGGGAGCCCCGGATTATGAGAAGCCTCTTGCAGGCCATCAAAAAGTCAGCTGAAATGGCTAGAGTTTAAATGACAATTCCTTATTCGAGTTGTAATATACTAATTCTTTAAATATTACTCTTGTGATCTTCAATGTTCATTGTAAATGAGCTCCAAAATGTATTACCCTACTCTTTTAACATGGAGATACCGCAAGTATGGATGATGCGCAGGAATTTTGTGGTGCTCAAATCTGATTTTTTATAATTTTTGTTTTTTTTTTTGTTTTTTTGGTTGACAGTCAGGGTATCTGGGTCAATTTACGCGCGTCTCGACTATTTTTCTCCCAATCAGGCCTAAGATCGGCCCACACTTGGATTAGGAGATTCACTAGAGATTTTTCTGTTGTAGGCTTGTAGCCTAACCCCAAGAGGTTGTCAAGTTTGGAACTCAAGATGTCTGGGTTTACAGTTCATCTTTGTTGACACCTGAGCTTGCATCCTTGAGGCAAAACATCGACCATAGTGGAGACATTGTGGTCTAGGAGCTTCTGTTACTTTAAATTTAAAATTTTTAAATTTTTTTTTTTATGCATAATATCGTAAGGGAACAAGATCCTTCCAGTATCTGAAGGGGCTTGAGGTTCCTGTTCAAGGCATTTCTAGTTCATTTCTTGACCCATTTTGGTGATCGAGATTGTTCAAAACTCTCCTTGAGAACAAGACAATCAATTCAAAAATCACATTCATCAAATAATTCCCACCCACCCCCCCTCTGTTCTCCTTTTTATTTGTTTTTGCTGATAAGTCTCTCCCTGTTCTCCTTGAAAAATGCTACGGACACAACAGTATGGACTTACCCTGTTCAGAAAAAGTACGAACTAGAACAATGTCCAAATTTCTAGCTATCAAAACTGTAATAGAAAAAATTGTTTGAAGTTTAGTGAATGAACTGGGGATATTCGGAGAGTCTCTCGAGGCAACCGAAAAGTCCCTCGTCGGTACATTGTACCTGGACCATGCAACCCAAAGGCCAACGGTTTTGGCTGGTTCTTTTACCCCATGATGGCTTGATGTTTCGTTCTTGAAATCCATTACATCAGTTTTTGTCTTTATGATATTTGAATTCTCGAGGCAACTCAGAACTCTTTGGTTAATTATATATTGGACAGTCCCATTTTCTGTGCTACGTACACATACTATGAGTGTCATTCTTTGTGTGAGAAAGAGGTAGACATATATTCAGTTTGTCAAGGTAGCCTACGATGGTGCTTTATGGGTTTTAGTTGAATTATTTTGAAAGACAGACGCCGGTACAATCTCAATACCCTTGATAGTCAGCGAATGTATTTTAAGGAGACTATCTGAAATACAAAATTCGGTTTGCTCATTATTGCATTTCATTTATTTGTAATATGTAATTCACAGTTTATTGTCCAATGAAAGTGCATGTATTTCGGATTTCGCCACGTGTATTGCATTTTTCCCAACAAAAATTTGATTATAGAAAATACTAAACACCCAAGGCCAAGAATATAAAATCTTCTCAAATCTTGTCCTACGTCAGAACCATTCGTGAGAATAAGCCATGCAATATCGTTCACGTAATATGATAGCGTTTGCTTTGCTTTATCTATAGCTAGAGTAGGTGAGTGGCTCGGAACCTCAAATTTCGAAAATCCCTTCTACACTTTGGCCACTTGTCCATTGAACTGACAATGGAGAAAGTAGATCAAAGTGAAGAAGGGTATGATGCTATAGTGGTGGGGTCTGGATATGGAGGATCGGTTGCTGCTTGTCGGATGTCAATGGCGGGTATAAAGGTGTGTTTGGTTGAGAAAGGGCGGAGATGGGAATCCAAGGATTTTCCCACTGACAGTTTGAAAATTCTGTCGGCTGTTAGAATTGAGAACCAGAATTTGGGGGATAGCTTTGGTCCTAAAGATGCTCTGTTCCAGGTCGCTCTCTCTCTCACAAATCCTCTGTACCGATGTTTGGGTGTACCCTTATACCAATTGATATTCACTCGGCGGATCATATTTAAAGATTCTCACATAATTCTACGATCGAAAATCACTTGGTACATTGCTACACCAAAAAGTAGGTATATATCTCTATTACCAAAAAGTTACTCTCTCGAAATTAAGAAGAAATGTTTTGGCTAACTGAACACATGAAATTGCTTAACTTATTCAAAATTGCTAAGGATGAATAATTTTGGGGAGCGGCCGTGAATCACAACTGTCCATTTCGTTTTTGAACTGTCCGAATTTAAATGAAATTTTTCCGGGGAAGAATTCTAAATCGAGACGATCTTGATAAGGCTCTGTTCGTCTTTTTTCTGAATCGAGAAGATCTTGATCAGTCTTCTCTATTTCTTCTAAAGATATCTTCTCTTCTTCTTCTAAATCGAGACGATTTAGATAAGTCTGGTCGTCTTCTTCTTAATAGAGACTGTTCTCTGAAATTTTTTTATTTAAATCTGGACCATCCAAAACCGAAACAAACAGCCGAGATCACGCTGAGTCGCTGAGCTGTGACTAAATTTCTCTCTTTAAATTATGTCCTTCGGAATCTTATCTTGAACTCCGGTATAACAACTGCGTTAACATGAATCAAAATGGTTCTTTTTAATAGTGAATAATTCCGATTTGGTCAGGTTTTTACAATATTTTGCATCTTTCTATGCATTTGAATAAAAGTAGATTCTCATCTAACAGTGTCAATCACACGTCCAAATTCTAGTTTCGTCACTAATTGGATTCCGACGTTGATAAACTTCAAGGTAGCAACTCCAAAACCACAGGGCTGTAATGTTTCTGTGGTGGTTGATGTCATCGATCAAGACAGAGGGATTTGGAGAAGAGATGTGCTAGAGGAGATTGTTTCTCAAGAGGAGATGCTTGCAATCACTGCTATGTCGATCTCGCAGTTTAAAAGAAAGGATTCTTTGGTTTGGCACCATACTAGAGATGGAGTTTACTCTGTCAGATCTGGGTACCACTTGGCGGTGCAAATGAAGAATAAGGATAAAGAGAGTCCCTCATCTTCCTTTATTCCGGATAAGAGTTTATGGGATGTAATTTGGAAGGTGGATATTCCATACAAAGTGAGACATTTTTGGTGGAGGGCGTGCAGTAATAGTCTTGCTACAAAAGAAAACCTCGTGCGTAGAAATTGTGGATCATCCGGAACTTGTTCAATATGTGGCAAATTTGATGAGACTATCGAACACTTGCTATTTGATTGTAGTTGGGCTAGAGCAGTGTGGTTTGGGTGCAATATTTGCCCTAATGTGGGTCATGGTCATCCGGTTTCTGTTTTAAGATGGACTTCTCAGGTGATGGAAAATTTGAAGGGTGCTCAGCTTATGGGATTTATTGGAAGGGTGTTGATGATTGGTTGGCAAATTTGGAAGGCTAGAAATGACTTCATTTTCAATGGTAATCCTGTTGATCCTGAGATTACCATGAGGAGGGCCGTTGAGTCACTTCGAGAGTACTCAGATCTCAGGATCCCTTTGATTATCCATAGGGATAACTCAACAGGGGAGGCCGTTAATGCCCACTGGAGAGCTCCGGATCATGGTGGCTTGAAGATTAACTGTGATGTAGCTATTAAGAGAAATGGAAGAGATGCTAAATGCTCTGCAGTCCTTAGAGATGAAAAAGGAATGATAGTAGATGGACGAGTGGTAAATGCTGAGATTTCATCCTCGCTACATGGTGAACTTCTTGCTATTAGGACCGCCTGTGGAATGGTCAAGACATTGGGTATTCGTGGAGCTCTCATTGAATCGGACAACCAAATGGCCATCAAATTAAGTGTTTCTGAGTTGGTGCCTCCTTGGGAGGTCATGGCAGTGGTTTCAGATATCAGGAAGCTTTGCCAAGAAGAAGGGATTAAATGTGCTTGGATCAGGAGGGATGCAAATGGGCTGGCTCATGAGGTGGCTTCGGAAGCTTTGAGGGGTTCCTTGCCTGTCAATTGGGTGTCCTCCCCTTCCCCTAGCATCTTTGATGTTCTATCTAGAGACATTTCTCTTGCTTTGTAGCCTGTTTTGGGTGGTTTTGTTTATCAAAAAAAAAAAAAAAAATTGTAATATTTTAAGTCTTTCGCCAATTCAGCATATTTAAGGATCGATAACTTAATATTGTAGCGTCGAATGGTATTGTTTTTGATAACAAGATCCAAAAATGAGATAAACTTATTCACGGTGGAGTGCAATCTCGGCCGTCTGTTTTGGCTTTGTACAGTCCGGATTTAAATGAAACTTTTCCGAGGTTGAGTTTCATTTATTTGGACCGTCCAAAGCCAAAACAGATAGTTGCAATTCACGGCGTAAACAACTTTTCACGGGGCTGCCCGTTAATTAAAAAGTTTTTTCTCAATTTAAAAAGATCCGATGAAACAAGAAAAGCTACTCCTATAACTTTTCAGAAAAGAGGTTATTTGTCTCACTTGGTTCTGTTCGTATTCAGAAAAGAGGTTATTCGTCTCACTTGGTCTTGTTCATTTTGGGATTTTAGACCCAAACCTTTTTTTTTTCTTTTTCTGCACTGTCCTTAATAAATATTAACTCTCATTTTTTTATTTCTCTCTCTCCACTCATTATAAAAAAATTACCACAAAATTCAAAACGAATATGGTCACTTTCACTGGTTACATGCATATGAAATGTTATGGCCCCTAGTAGACTTTTTATGGAACAAGATCAAAACAAAAAACAAAGACTTTTTATAGAACAAGATCAAAACAAAAAAAAACAAAGAGTAGACTTTATAGAAAACTTTAACCTTTTAACTAGCGGGGATTTCTCTCCCTCGCGGGTGATCTCCTTCTCCTGATTCTAGATTTGGGAGTTTTCTCTCTTTTCCTTCATCATCCCCATCCTTCTGCTCCTCCCCATAACATGGCCAGCACAAGACGTCTATCTCTGCTGCTCCTTCTCCAACGTTTTCATTGCTTTGTTCGGAGGTTTGAGCCTTGGCCTCAAGATGGTCTGTGATGGTGCTACTCGGCGTGACTTAGTGGGCTACTCGGGTGACTTATAATCAGTTATATATTGATTGGTTATTTCTTTTTTCATTTTTAGATTGTAGCTTTTTGCCTCAATTTGAAAGATTGTTCTTATTTTGTTGGGCCTCCGTTAGGAGGTCGTTGTTCTTCTTGTTTTGTTGGTCCTTTGTTAAGAGGTCGTTGTTCTTTAGTTTGTCCTACCCTTGTGCGTGCATTTCTTTTCCTTCGCGGGACTTTCCCACCCCTTTGGCGATTGTGTGGAGTGTTTTGATGTAATGGCAGTGAGTTTGCAGGGTGGTGGCAATTCTGTGGCCCAGAATGACGGTTGTGTGTAGTGTTTTGATGTAATGGCAGTGAGTTTGTGGAGTGGTGGCAATTTTGTGGTGCATAGCGTAGCCCAGAATGCAGTGGGGTGCATATTTGGCTTGTATCCCCGTCTTGATTTACTATTTTCTTTTTCAATCAATATTGGAACTATCCTAAACTATGACAACAAAAAAAAACTAGCGGGTGTGTAATCAAAGAGAAAAAGAAAAACTAGCGGGAGCAGGTGTGGAAAGTGGGTAAATTCCGATAATCCTTCATGAGTTCGAACAAAAGACTCACCTTAGAGCATCTCCAACCCGGCCACTCATCTATTTTTTTTCACCATGTAATCATGTTAACCTTTTGCTGAACCATGTAGCATTTTGATAACTCATTCTTGTAATTTTGAAAATTGTGACTACAACCAACTCCTCAAACTTTTTTATTTCATTTCTTTTTTAAAATCTTTTTGCTATTTTACTCATGAATTGATTATTTGAAGAGTTACTATATTTGAAGAGAGACAAAATATCACCAATTTTGATGCTCTCTTTTGATGTGTGGGTTGGAGAAGGTTTTTTTTTTTTTCTTTTCAACATTGCATGCTCCTAAAAAAACGTAAAATTTAGCGTTTCAAGTATAGGTTGGAGATGCTCTTAGAACATCAATTTGGACTAAATTAATTTGGACTAATTGTTGTTAAAAACAATTGGTGTTATTTGATTTCTAGTTACCTTTTTCTAGCTTTTCGAAACACATTTTTACATTGCATCATTCGTCTCGATGGGAGAATCGAATAAGTATAAAAATATATTTGAAATTTCTTTTAAAAATACTACTGTTAAACTTTCTGGTTGATCATCAAATTGCACATGCAGGTATATGAACTAGATGACTCTCTAGCGGCAGTGGCCTGTGGGCTACATGGAGGCTCTCTGATAAATGCAGGAGTTATGCTACCAACTCCCCTCCGAGCGCGGCGGAACCCTAAATGGCCAAAAGAATGGGAGAGAGACTGGGAGAGTTGTTAGGCTTCTGCTTCAGCCATGCTGAGAGTTCAAAGTGTTCCCACCAAATTTCCCAATGCCAAAGTGATGGAACAAATAGTGGGAGAAGAGTTTGAAGAAACTGGTCATCGGTCAGTGAAGCTCAGTGTCACTTTTGATATAGAAGACAAGCCAAAAAAGTCACTAGAGAATCAAGGAATGGGCAGTTGCCTGTGGAAATTGTCTTGCTGGTTGTCCTTATAATGCCAAAAACTCCACTGACAAAACCTATTTGGCATCTGCAGTCCAGGTGATGAATCTCCTTATGTTACAGACATTTATATGAGTTTGTGTACAAAAAAATTAGGCAAACCGTGAAACCGGAAGGAATCGAATGAAATCAACCGTATATTTTGCTCTGTCCTTGTGCATCGAACGAAGTAGTAAATGCTAAAAAAAAAAAAAAGCCTTCTGTTGTCTTTTGCAGGCAGGATGCACTATCAAAACAGGATGTCAAGTACAATTTGTGGCAGAAAATCCAGATTACATTCCAATACAAGAAGGAAAAAATGAAAGGAAAAGGCGGTGGCGTGTCTTTCGCAATGAGTTGACTATTTAACATCTGATTTCGTTATCCTCTCTGGTAACAAGAATTTGTTCAAGATTTTATTGCAATTCGGTTGAAAAAATATATACTTACTCCATCCCAATTTGCTTGATCTTTTTGGTATTCCGTCCCAAGTTGCTTAACCATTTTGATAATCGTACATTTTGCAACCCAGTCAAGCAATTTGGGACAGACGGAGTACTACCCAAGTTCTTAACTAATCTCTAGATCTTAATCTAACCCCCTTTTGTTTTGGTAGCTGAAGTGTTTGGTACTGCTCATATACTGTTCCAGTCCCAACTGAGAGGACTGAAACTCTCAGAGAGACTTGAATCAGGGTTTAGTTGTAATGGAAATGCAGTTGCTTATGTTGCTGGGAGTCCTGCACCTTTGAATGCTTATGGATTAGCCAAAAGTAATTTCTCAAAAATACCTTTCCAAGAAAGGCCTGGACCCTCCATTTCCTCATCATACACCTCTTCATCGGGATTTACAATTCAGGTTATTTTCATATTCATCAAACAATCCGGGGCTTGTCCATTTTGGTATTTGGATTTTGGATAATGAGTGGGAAGAGATAGAGAGAGAAATAAGATTAATGATTGGGAGAAATTTATTGAGGACCGTGAGCAGAGTGAGAATTCAAAATCTCAAATACCAAAACAAACAAGCTTGTGTCGTAAATTTTATTCCTTTTATTTTTCATAATGATAATAGCTTCATAGAAAATAGAAGTACACAAGATAATTACCTAGAAATAGTATGTGTGGACTAGAAAGCCACAAAACCACATCCTTTGTCATATCAGGGGAGGGGTTTGTGGGTTTTGGTGAGAGAAAGTTATTCACGGCTCTTCCGTGAACAATTTTCTTACGGCAACAATCAATCGTGACCGTTCAAAAGTGTTCCAGACGGTCCGGATTTTAATAAAACTTACTTTTTTAATTTCCAAAAAAGTTTTATTAACATCTGGACTGAAATACTTTTGGACCACCACAATTAGCTCCGTAAACAACTATTTATGGCGGGGCCGTATAAAAGATTTTCTCTTTTGGGTGTTGGTGGGTGTTTTTGTGGTCGGGAGGGAGTAATTTTTGTGGAAAGTGGGAGTTTGGTATGGTTACTATGGTGGGAGTTTCTTTTTATGTCTTGGTTAGCATCTTGCTAATCTCGAGTTGTTACTTTCTCTTAGGTCCTAGCGGGATAGGGTCATCAGTGTGTGGGATTCTCTTTGCCCCGCGGTGATATCTCATGCTTAGAATCCTTTTAATCTTTGTAGGAATTGATAGCATGCGAGTGACCCGAATCCCACACTAAAGGATTTGAGGCACCGGTTGTCGGGTAACTACCACTGCACCGACATTTTATGTGGTAGTAAAATGGGGCAGCTGAGAGTAAACAACGATATATGTCACGGTTATGAATAAATGTGAAAAGAAGATAGCACACTATATGCAACGCTTATTTCTAAAGTCTAAAAGGAGGAGAATGTGTCATCATTCAATTCCAGATAACTTCTACAGTGTTTCACGAGTCTATGCCACCGAAAAGTGTTCTCCAAACTATCGAAAACATTTAAGAGTGTTAACGTTGTATGAAAAATTTAGACGCGTGTCTGATGTGTCGAGAAGTGTTCGATATGTGTCTTCTCGTGTCGTGTCCGTAACCGACATGCTAACTTTAACTGACATGCTAACTTTTTAGAAGTTTCTCTGTTTCTTAGCTGATCTCCTTTCTTGTATGATTTGGCAGAGTGCGGTACTCCCAACAGCATATCCTTACCTGCTATTTAAAGGCATAGCGACTTATGGATGGCCATACGGGTGCTGGTTCTTACACGGTGTCATAGACAAGCTGAAGCATATCTTAGGACATAAAGCATGTAATGCAATGATCCTCAATGCAATGGGGTATGACAAGAGTGTTGGAAAGATTACATTTGACAAGAACACGAATAAGATCTGTTTTAGCCCTCCTCACAATCTTCTACTGCCAAGAAAGATCGAATCCTTTCAAAAGTTGACCAAAAAAGTAGGAGGGATTCTGTTCGTGTCAAGGTGTAGGAGCACATCGGTTCACCATTTAGGTGGCTGCAACGCTTCTTCTGATCCTTCATCTGGGGTTTGCAACCCCAATGGTCAAGTATTCGACAGATGGTCTCCCACTTCCTCAGTTCTTCTGGGGCTTTATGTTTGTGATGCCTCATTATTACCCTGTTCTGTCGGCGTAAATCCTTCTTTTACAATCGCAACCCTTTCTGAGCACGTTAGTAGGCAACTTGTGCAGGATGTTCTGAAGTACAAGAGCAAAGATGGTACTACTTTTGGTGAGAACTTTGGCGATCAAAAGCCTGGTTCCATGACTAGTGTGGATTTTGGAAGGAGCTTGAATCCAATGGTTGTGTTTAAAGAAACCATGACAGGTTACGTGGGGCGTATGCCTTGTTCAGCTAATCTTACATTGCAGATGAATTCAAATTCGAGGACTCAGACGGAAGTTGATCAGAAGAGTTCAAGTTTGGGAGTGTCTTACCCTCTACTTAGGGGCAAGGTTGGCGGGTATGTCATATTCAGGGCTGTGGAAGTTGATGAGTTACATATCATCGATGGTGAAGTCGATTTGTGTGAAGTGGATGAAAGAACTCCATACGCTCAATATATGCGCTCTCGCCTCCTCCTCGCTGCTTCTTCTGGTTCAAGGTCTTGTGCGGTTCAAATTTTAGTTTCTTTTATGTATGTGTGTGTGTGTGTGTATATATATTCTTCTTATAGAAAATGATAATAGGAATTTAGTTTGATGCAGATATACTCTTGAAGGGAAGAAGGTGATGAATCCTTATCTCTTCGGATCATACGTGTGGAGAGAGACAACGACGATGCATGTGACATTTAACAAGGTGGTCGTGAACGATTCAAAGGAAGAAGAGGTGAAGTTAAAAGGGAAGCTTAGTCTTTCGATGATAGAGCTCCTCAAGTGCTTAACAAGCATAAAAGGGAACACGAGGGGAAGCTTCCTGTCTCTCTTATTATGGACTTTCTTCAGAACCTACATCTCACAAGTTCCGCAAGGAAGCCATAAGGAATTCAATCCTTTGAAATTCCATCAGAGACCTTATCCAAACAGCACTCTCCATGAGATACAAACAGGTATCCCATGCATTTTAAAAAATCGAAATTTTTTAGCTCATTTCACATGACTTCTTAATGTACTTTTGGCTTTTGACATTATGCAGAGGATGGGTTTACCATCAGTTGCCAACAGTGGAAATGCAATCAGAAAATGTTGATGGTTGAAGAAGGAGAGAATAAAAAAAATCCAGTTCTTCTTATTAATGGTTATGCAACTGAGAGTTACTGGCTACCAACAGAATCAAATGATTTGGTTAGAACTCTAATAGAGGAAGGTCATGAGACATGGCTACTGCAACCAAGATTACACCCTTTGAATCCTTCAAACAACTTCACCGTTGAGGATATTGCAAGATTTGACATATCAGCCGGTAAACCATCAACATGATAGGCTACATTCGGATATGCATGTTTCAAATGAAGGAATTAGAGATTAGTCTTTGTAAGAGAGTTTGGTTATTATACCTAGATTGAACATATCTTTGTATATATGGAGGATGTCAAAATAACTTATGTTTGCATTCTGATTCCGAATCCAATGATGCATCATAGCAAAGCTCCCAAATTCTATTTTCCCAATGTTTGAACTATGAAATCTGAAGTTTGTGCACTTTTCATTCACTAACTGGTCTCGAATCCTTCCGTTTCTAATCCATGTCCTCCACACACAACCTAGAATTTTTATTTCAGCCAAAATAAGAAAAACTTATACAGTTGCCATACTTTTGACTCGAAATTCTTTTCTTGGCAGCGATCAATACAATCCGGTATTTGCAGGGGCCAATGGTGAAGATACATGTGGTTGCACATTGTGTTGGGGGCTTAGCCATTCATATGGCTCTTATGGGAGGCCATGTCTCCCCAGCCCTTTTAGCCTCGTTGTGTTGCACAAACTCTTCAATGTTCTTCAAGCTCACTGCTTCATCCAGATTCAAAATGTGGCTTCCCCTCATCCCAGTAAGCTTTTTATCTCTGCCTTGTTCTTGCAAATTATGTCCAATTTGGAAAACTTGGACTAAATAATCATGTTCCATAGGAGTAATAGGACTTATGCTTATATTTAAACATCTCCGGCATATTTCTACTGACTTATGCATATACTTAATCTTAACTCCTATCCCGCTGCAGATGTCAATGGTCATACTAGGAAAGAACAAGGTCCTCCCTCTACTCAAAACATCAAATGCTCCTTCACGCCAACGCCTCTTGAAATCCATAGCCTGTTTGGTGCCACGCTACGAGAGATGCACCTCTAACGAATGTGAGGTCTTTTCTGGCATATTTGGCAACACGTTTTGGCACGATAACGTAACCCCCTCCTTGCACTATTGGTTAAACAAACAGAACTTGCCACATCTTCCTATGGGTGTATTTCCCCACCTCAGAAAGATATGCAACACTGGTTACATAGTGGACCCCAATGGCGAAACTCCTACTTGATATACACCGAGAGAATGGCACTCCCAACGCTTTATTTATCCGGTGGAAGGACTCTTCTTGTTACTCCTCACACTTCTTTTCTTGCTAATAACTACATGAAGATGCACCAACCTGGTTTTAGGCATGAGAGGGTGGTTGTGGAGGGTTTCGGACATTCGGATTTGTTAATTGGGGAAGAGTCCCATGCGAAGGTTTTTCCTCACATTTTAACCCATATTAGATTAGCTGAAGAAGAAGAAAAGAGTGTGACGGGTGGTGAGAGGAGAAAGTACAATCAAGAGGCCTTGGCATGGGGTGATGATCCATTTGTTGATGGAAATGGAGGAATTTGGAGTGACTTTCCTCCTTTAGTTACCATCTGCCTGCTCTTATTGTTGTTGTTAGCCATTGTAGTCTGTGTTTTGTGGTAGAATCTTGTATGGTTGCTAGAATAGATAGAAAAGAAAAGGAGTTAGGGAGATGAACTACCACTACCACTCTATGGGCCTATTTGGATGGGGGCTACTGAAGGGGTATTAATAATTACACCGCCCCCCCCCCCCCCCCAGACCGTGGGCTCATGGTTAAGCCATGGTTTGGGACACATTTCGCTAGGTATTAGCTAAGCCCCGGATTCTTTTATACCCCCTAATACGCCCGGCGGGGGATTATTTATAGGAACGTTCTGGGGTGTTATTACATAATACCCCCTCTCTCTTCCATTTCAACTACAAAACAACTTTATCCCCCCATTTTATCCCTCATCCAAACCAAATAATATTTAATCTCCCAGTCACATCAATGTGGGCCCACCCTTTTCACATAATACCCCCTACTATCTTATCCCCTTTATAACTAATATCTCCAATCCTTATCCCGCATCCAAATGGGCCCTACCAGGCTTATTTTGGTTTTCCTCTCGAAGATGTGCCTATTTCTGTTGTTGGTCTACTGCTCTGCTGCTGTCTCGTGTATTGTGTTTGCTGCTGTGGTGTGCCATTTTTTTGCTGTTGAATTCTCTAAATGGTATGCCATTGTCTTGTCGATGATTGTGAAGCGGCCGCCTTTGAAATCCTGTTTGCTTTGGTTTGCTGCTTCTGAGATCCTCCCCAGGAGTCTTTGGTGTGCAAAAGATTTGGATTCCTTGCTACTGTTGCAATTTCCCCTCGTACTTTCTGGTACTTGCTGTTGTGTTCTCAGTGTTGCTGTGATCTCTGCTACAACTCGGCAAATTCTTTGGTGTGGCATTATTTGTTTTTGCTACGGTGACAGCCATTCTGTAATGCTGGTCCTGTCTTTGCTTAGTGGATTTAGGTGTATTTGTCTTTTCGGTGTTTTTTTCCCCGCCTTCGGTTGGGGATTTGTTCTTTTGTTTTTTGGTTTTTAGGCATTGATATATCTTATGATCTGCCTGAGGCATTTTGTTTTGGAATGTTCTGTTTGACCTGGTGTGTTTGCTAGGCTCACGGTACCTGTAGGGAGGTATCCCCGAATAGGTATGATTAGTCACCGAGCACGTGATGTGTTAGGGACACGTGGCAATCATGATAAAGTTCATCGCCGGGCAGTGCGATGAGCAGCAATATGGACCAGTGACACGTGAAGTCATTGGTCCAGACAAATTGTTCGGCTAATAAGGTCAAACAACATGTGAAGTCATTTGACCAGGTATAACAATGTGGACCAGTTGCGTGTGATGTCATTGGTCCAGGAGGACTGTTCGGCAAAGAGGAAGCCGAACAGTGGAAAAAGTTGCCTAAGGTCGTGACGTGGCAAGAATATTCCAGAATGGTAATATTCCATAAAAGGGTAAGATCCCGAATATGTAGGATCGAGGCTAGAGACCCAACGTGAGTGGGGTGTTCGGATAATTATGGGAGAGAGTCCCAAAAGGACTGAGAGTCCTATGAAGATTGAAACATTATTCAGATAAGGGAACGAGATTCCATAAGATATTAGGTTTCCTATACGAGGGAGGGATCCTAGGGCAACTGGGATGCTTGGGCAGCAAGCATCCGTGAGTCTATAAATACGAGGTAAACCTGGAGGTAAAAGGTACGCGATATTGAACACTTGCATTATTTTCCTATTGATAATTAGGGTTTATTAGCCAGTACGTGATACTAACTGAAGCATCGGAGGGCCTTTGCCACGAGAGGCAAAGGTGCACTCACCCCTTGTCTGTTTTGCAGATTAGGGTTCCGACGAAGAACTAGGGTCCCGGTGTAGAGGCACGTGAGGCCGTTTGCAACTTGGTACGTTCAGAGCATCAATTGTTTTCATCTCCCTACAATTGGCGCCGTCTGTGGGAAACGAACCCATTCTCTGAAAAACAATCATGATGGAAGAAGATCCAGTCACGCCGTTTAATCCAAAGGACCAGTTAAGTGGTGGAGGAGATAAATCTCCACCAGGTGCTCCGAAAAAGCCTACTGGAAGGCAGGGCAAGACACCCACGGGCTCCACGAGAAGGAGCGAATCTCACCGAAGAGAGGCGTCGGTGGAACAGTCAAGAAGTATGCACAACAGTGAGGATGTCCTCGACCGAAAGAGGAAGGAGATCGAGGAGTACGCTCGTTTAATTAAAAAACGAGAGTACGAAATACAAGAATTGCAGCGGATACGAGAGCACCCAGAAGACTCTGGACTCTCCAGGAGGAGTCCTGAAAGAGATGGACGGACTTTAGTAGTCCACAGGCATGCCCGTTCGCGAAGAGCAAGGAGCAGAAGTCCTACTATGAGGCGATATGATGTTTCTCCACGAAAAAGGAGCAACAGAAGAGGAAGCCGAACTCCGGAAAGACAAAGGTCTTTCTCACGGAAAAGGAGGAGTAGGGACCGGAGTTCCACCCCTGAAGAAGAGGATAAAAGGAAACATCACCGCGACAGGTACGAGAGACCTGATGCCGATTGGGCCAACGCCACGGCTCACCAGACGAGGGAATTCGAGGATTGGACAGTGACTGCACGAGAAGCAGCAAGAAAGGCCCTAAGCAACATAGCGGCTTCCCCCTTCTCAAGAAGGTTACAAGAGGCCAAGTTGCCGAGCAGAGTGAAGCATGGAGCATTCGTGCTTTACGAGACAAACACTGATCCCGTGGCTCACATACAGCACTACCAGCAGGCCATGTTCATGCACGATGGCGATGACGCCATTCTGTGCAAAATGTTCCCATCAAGCCTTGGTAAGGTAGCTTTATCCTGGTTCCACAAACTGGCCCCGCGCTCCATACGAGGATGGAGACAGCTGGCAGAAGAATTCACTGCTCGGTTCTTAACAAGTAGAAAGGCTCCAAAGACGTTTGAAAGCCTCTCCACGATGAAGCAAGTAGACGACGAGCCGATCAGGGATTATGCAAAAAAGTACTGGGAAACTTTCAACGAGATTGAAAGTTGCAGTGAGGAATACGCCATTGCAACGTTCAAGACTGGTTTACCTGTTCGGGGTGAATTGCGCCGCTCATTGAACAAACATCCGGTAGCAACGTTGGCCAAGTTGATGGAACGGATAGAGCAACACGCCAGAATGGAGGATGACATACTCCGCGAGGACGGCAGGGTTGTTACCGAACAGCCCAAAGCGTCTGCTAAAAAGATGGATAAGCCAGAACCTAAGACATACAAGGAGAGAAAGGAATACGGGCAGGCTAAGAAAGAGCCGTACAAAGAGAAGCAAGCCCCTGATCCAAAATCCTTCTTCTCTATCACTACTGTTTGGAAGGAACCAATTTATAGGATTCTTTATCGAATAAAGAATCAGCCATATTTCAAATGGCCCCCGAGTCTGGGTGGAGATAAAGACGCTAAACGTGCTACGAATCAGCACTGCAGCTACCATAAAGATTGGGGCCATATGACCGAGGATTGCGAAATGTATAAAAGGCATCTCGACGATCTAGTTTCTCGGGGATATCTCAAAGAATTTATCCAAGAGGACCCGAAGGAAAAAGGGAAGGCCATGGAGATGGATTATGAGCGAAATCCGAAAGGGGTAATCCACATGATACACGGGTTAGCCGCACCTTATACGAGAAATGAGGTGAGGCTACTGCAAAGGCAGGTTAAGCACGACCAGCATGTGATGCGGTTGGGAAACAAGAGAGGCCGAGGAAGTGGCGTATGCCATGAAGGCATAGCATTCACGGATGAAGATTTGGGGGAAGTCCAAGTTCCCCATAACGATGCTTTGGTCATAACCCTACGAGTTGGGGAATATGACGTTGAAAGGATCCTTGTAGATTCAGGAAGTTGTACAGAGGTGATGTACTACGACGCGTTCAAGAAGCTGGGCCTGGCCCAGACAGATTTGGAGCAGTCCACAACACCCTTGATTGGGTTTGGTGCAGGGGCAGTTTGGCCACTTGGAAAGGTAACACTGCCTGTTCGGGCAGGATCAGTTGTTTTGAGAACGGATTTTTTAGTTGTTGACGTCCCTTCTTCCTATAACGCGATTATAGGAAGAACCTGGTTACACAAAATGAGGGCAGTCTCCTCAACTTACCACCAGATGGTTAAATTCCCAGGATCCAATGGGATTGAAGCAGTTAGGGGTGATCAGAAAATGGCCCAACAATGTCTGATTTCCATCGTTAAGAAGGCCCCAAAGGCCCACCATGTTCATACATTGGAGGTACCAGATCAACCGACTATCGAGGATGTCGGAAGATGCCCGGCTGATAAGGTGATCGAGGGCTTGGAAAAGGTTCAGATCAACGAGGCTGATTCTGAAAGATATTTTTTGATTGGGGAATCACTACCAGCAGAAGAAAAGGCTGAGTCGATACAGTTTCTGAAGGAATATGTCGATGTGTTTGCATGGGTACCAGAAGAAATGCCCGGCATAGATGCTGAGATAATCTGCCACCATTTAAATGTTGACCCTCAGCATAAGCCAGTTATTCAGAGAAAACGTAGGGCAGCCGTACAGCATGTGGATGCTGTTATTGAAGAAGTTAATCGTTTGCTTGAGGCAAAAGCAATACGTGAGGTTTATTATCCTGAGTGGCTGTCCAACACCGTGGTTGTAAAGAAGAAGAACGGGAAGTGGCGTGTCTGTGTGGATTTCACAGACTTGAACAAGGCCTGCCCTAAGGATAGTTTTCCCCTCCCAAGGATAGACCAGTTGGTTGACGCAACAGCTGGCTACGAGCGAATGAGCTTCCTTGATGCGTATCGAGGATACCATCAAATTGCTATGTTTGAGCCCGATCAGGAGAAGACATCTTTCATCACCCCACGGGGCTTATACTGCTATAATGTCATGCCGTTTGGGCTGAGGAACGCAGGAGCAACTTACCAAAGGCTTGCAACTATCATGTTTAAAGAACTGCTCGGGAAAACCATGGAGGTTTACATCGACGATATGGTAGTAAAAAGCCGAGACAAACGACGGCACGTCACAGACTTAAGAGAAGTCTTTGAGATTTTGAGAAAGTACAAGTTGAAACTCAACGCCTCGAAATGTGCGTTTGGGGTTGGTTCTGGGAAGTTCCTAGGGTACTTGGTCACCATAAGGGGAATTGAGGCTAACCCAGATCAGATTGCAGCCTTGCAAAGGCTGCAAAGCCCTAAGACCACGAAGGAGGTTCAAAGGTTAACTGGGATGGCTGCAGCACTTAATAGGTTTATCAACAGATCAAGTGATAAGTGTAGGCCCTTTTTCCAGTTATTAAAAAAAGGGAAGGGTTTGAATGGGGAGCAGAGTGTGAGCAAGCTTTTCAGGACCTGAAGAAGTATCTGGCTGAGCCTCCTCTTCTGTCAACCCCACAGCCAGGTGAGTCCTTGATTTTGTACTTATCTGTTTCTGAGCATGCTGTAAGTGCAGTCTTGTTAAGGGATTTGGGAATCGAACAAATCCCAATATATTATGTAAGCAAGACATTGCTAGACGCAGAAACGAGATATCTGCCTTTAGAGAAACTCGTCCTGGCACTTAGGACAGCAACGAGAAAACTGCCACACTATTTCCAAAGCCATAGGATTGTGGTATATACCGAATTTCCACTAAAATCCCTGCTACGAAAGGCAGATTTTTCAGGAAGAATCTCGACGTGGTCCGTTGAATTAAGTCAGTATGATATTGATTATCAGCCACGTATGGCAATTAAAGGCCAAGTATTGGCAGATTTTGTGGCGGAGTTTTCTCCTGCGGTTGCACCTTTACCTCCTACGAGAAAGGAGCAAGCATCCAACCCAGCACCCATGAAGAATCAGTTGTCAGCCGAACAGGACCCCACGGAATGGAAATTATTCGTCGACGGATCAGCATGTAATACTGGTTCAGGAATTGGGGTGGTAATATTTCCTCCAGGAGGTGTAATGATCGAGCTGTCTGTTCGGCTAGGGTTCAATGCATCAAATAATGTGGCGGAATATGAGGCACTCCTAGCTGGATTGAGAAGTGCGAAAATTCTGAAGGCAAAAAGAGTGAGGGTGCATTGTGATTCACAGCTTGTGGTGAATCAGCTGTCCGGTGAATATATGGCCCGGAATGAGAAAATGGCAGCATATGTGGAAGCCACCAAAGATTTATTCGATACCTTTGAGAGGGTTCACATTGAGCAGATAAGTTCGGGACAGAATACACATGCCGATTCACTGGCATGGCTGGCTGCAGCGGTCTCGACCGAACTTAAGCGAAGAGCTGCAGTTGAGTATCTCTCAGAGCCGAGCATTGGGAAAAGCGTGGAGTTAGTTTTGGAAGTAACCCAAGGTCCAAGTTGGATGGACCCAATCGTGGAATTCTTACGGGATGAAGCACTTCCCACTGATAAAAAGGAGGCTCATAAGGTCAAAACCAAGTCTGCAAGGTTTTGGCTATCCCCAGAGGGGAAGCTTTACAGAAAGTCCTTCACAGGACCGTACTTGCTTTGCGTACACCCCGAGATGGTGCAGAAATTTCTTCACGAAATACATGAAGGAACTTGTGGAAGTCATGCTGGGGGCAGATCCATTGCCCACCGAGCAATCACTCAAGGCTACTGGTGGCCACATATGCAGGAGGATGCAAAGATGTATGTAAAAATTTGTGAGAAATGTCAGAAATTCTCGCCAATGATTCGAACACCGGCCGAAGACCTAGTACCTTTGACGAGCCCCTGGCCATTTGCCCAATGGGGAATGGACATCGTGGGTCCTCTCCACAAAGCAACTGGGAACCGAAAATTCTTGTTAGTTGCAACAGATTATTTTACTAAATGGATTGAGGCAGAACCATTGGCCAAAATCACCGAGTCTATGGTAGAAAAGTTCGTGTGGAAGAATATCATTACTCGATTTGGGGTTCCATATTCCTTGATTACAGATAATGGGTCCCAATTTCAGAAGAAATTTAAGGCTTTTTGTGCCCAGTATGGGATTCGGAATTACTATTCGACTCCAGCTTACCCACAGAGCAATGGGCAGGCAGAAGCATCTAACAAAACCATTCTTGACGGGATCAAGAAGAGGTTGGATAAGGCCAAGGGGAAATGGCCTGATGAATTGCCCCTTGTGCTATGGGCACATAGGACAACTCCTAGGAGGTCTACGGGAGAGACCCCCTACTCGTTGGCATACGGCACAGAGGCAGTCATACCTTTGGAAGTGGGACTTCCAACCAACAGGACAGTGTTGGTCGAAAGTGGGGGCAACGACAGAGCCCTTGAAATTGAGCTTGATCTCGCCGAGGAGAGAAGAGAAAGGGCCCTAGTCCATTTGGCCTCTTATCAAGAACAATTAATGAAGAACTATAATAGGCATGTTCACCCTCGAGAATTTGGTGTTGGGGACCTTGTACTACGAAAGGTGCTCGGCAACACCAAAGTGGCCAACGAAGGCAAGCTAGGAGCCAACTGGGAAGGCCCGTATCGGGTAACAGAGATCGTGGGCATTGGGGCCTACAGATTGGTTGATCTGGACGGCATCCCAATCCCAAGGCCATGGAATGTTCATAATTTGAGAAAATTCTTTGTTTAGAAGAATTTTATTTTATTTTAGATTGCACTACGTGATTGTGTGGGAATTACGAATAAAAATTCCCTTGTTTTCTCTTATTCTACTTATGGATTACTCTGTTTTAGTTTCAAGGGGTACGAATAACGCCCCCTTGAGTTTGGTCTATGAATAAAGACATTCTTTTCTTCACATTATATTCAGTTTTTTGAAATATGGAATATGAAACTAGGAGATTTGCTTTATCTTCCTTTTTTTTCATATTGGGGAGCACGGGATTGGCACGAATGCCAAACATGAGATATTTGAAAGTACGAGATACTTAAAAAAATGAAACAGCTTACAACAGGGTACGAGATACCCAAAAGAACGAAATTCTTACCAAATTCTAAGTACGAAATACTTGGGCAATAGACATAACGAGATATGAACGAGAGTACGAGATACTCAAAGTACGAAATACTTGGGTAATAGACATAACGAAGTATGTCTAAAAACCAAACTAAGTAGGAAGAAAACTTGGGATGCATACAAATATATGCAATTTGTTCGGGTAACATTCATTTGAAAAGCAAACAGTAACTTCAAGCACGAAATACTTGGGGCTCTACACTTATGAGTATGAGTAAACTCACAAATGCAGGTAAACATGTGTAAACAATAAAGTACGAAACACTTATAAGACAATATGAAACATTTGGCTTAAAAGTCAACGTGCGAAATACTAATCTATGCATTTGAATATATGCATCAGAAAGGGTTAATAGCCGAGCAAACCAGATGTTATGAGGAAAATATCTGTGAAAACCAAAAGTATTGTACTGATGCCGCGCAGGGCTCAAAATAACTACGGTCACGCAGGACCAGTAATACGTTTGGAGGAGTTGAGTAGGAATGAGATTACCTGCTAGCCTGTTCAATCCAAGTTCTGGATCTCTGGGAGAGTGTCATTTACAGCTTCTATGCTAGTACTGGCAGCGGCATCCTCCTCCGTAACAATGGCTTCATTGGTCATCTCTTGAACTGCTGCAGGTTGAACCACGTTATCTTGGGATTCCATCTGAATCTCCTCTTCAACGTCAGCAAAATCATCTATCTCTTGATCTACGTCATCAGCAGGAGGCCCACCAGCTTCCCGAGCAGCCATCACTTGACGACTCGGTAATTCATTATCTTCCCAGAAAGGAGAGTCTTCAGCGACGCCAATCTTCGTTAAGCACGTCTCCCAGCAGGTGGCCCAGATCTGGTCTTGAATGGCCGGCATCTGTCCCACGTAATTGGCCGTTGTAGTGTCAAACCCCTTCTTGTAACCTTCATCATATGCGGCCTTTTTGGCATTATCTATCTCTGCCAAAGATTGACGGAGGTTATCCTCAGCAGTTTCCAGTTTGCCTTTTGTGTCTGTGACCTCTGTTTTAGCTTTGTCTCTCTCTCTCTCCAGCCTCGAGACTGTTCGGAGGAGTCTCGTGTTATCATTCAGCAGCCTGACTCTCTCTGCGTCAGCCTCTTGGAATTTTTGGCCTAATGCCATCAGTTTTTGGATAAACTGCACAATTGCAAAATACGAGTTAATAAAATCATTCAAGACGACTATAGTCAAGGTAAAGGAAAAGGAACTCTGTACGTTCACCTTGATTCCACTGACGAGTCCAGTGGACACTAGCCGGTCAGCAGAGGATGAAGACTCTTTTTGCATGTCTACGGGAAGTGATAGTCCCTGTGCCAGAGCCAGTGCAGTCTCAGACGAGCTAGCACTGTCCCCAATATTTACTGGACGGTCCCCCCTCATGAGCTGAGGGGCCCAGACAGCAGGGATAGCTTGGATGTTCGGCACTGGGGTTTGTGATGGCACTGAAGCGTCTGGAGCGCCAGTGTCTCCGGCTTCTTCACTCCGAGGACGCTTGTCCCGATGAGCATCAGTAACTTCGGTTGAACTGTCTTGTTGCCGAGGAGATGACGATCTCGTAGATCCCCCCCTGTTGCGACGAGATCGAGGGGGAGCAACACCGGTCGATGCTACCCTATTTGCAGCATTACGACCTCGAGTCGAAACGGTGAGAAGAGTGCTAAGATCAATGGGTTCTTGAGTCATCGTACCTGGGCTCACAGGAGATCGAGAGTAACCAGAGGAAGAGGACTGGCTCGTGTCACAAAGAACAAGGGGTTGTTCGGGTTGAATTTCAGGAACAACTTGTCTTCGTGTGGATCTCCTAAACACCACACGTGTCTGGGGCACGCCTTCTGGGATCGAAACTTCACCTGATTGTCCGGCGAGGGTGACGCCGGCTTGCAATCTTGAGCTTTGTGGATGGGGAGCTGTGGATGTCGAGGCACCGCTCGTGCTCGGATTCGCTAACCTCCTGTCAATGAACCCCCTGTAGGCAGGCTCGTATCCTAGCAAGACGTGTGCGTCACGACCACATCCAGCGGTGCGAGTGCCCGGCTCTCCTGTGTACTTAAGAATTCTGTTGATATCAGCTGTTCTGATGTAGTTTGGCTCTCGTCTCGGGCGTCTGTTAGCGTTGTCCGCTGTACGAATATAAAGACAAGTTAGAAACATACGAATCAGCTAAGAGGAAGCAATACACGAAATCAAAAAGCAAATTAGAGGCATACGTGGGTAACCCCATATGTGGGGGCAATGCAAACCCACCACTTGGCCATCCTCTCCTATCGGCTCAAAAGCTCCCGTTACGTAGAGGAAATCGACCTCGTGGTCACGAGCAGAGTCTGGCAAATTGAGCACGAGACGCCTGTCCGCTCTCCTAACCTTGAGATAGTACGTGTTGTAATCGGGGTTTAGCACGATGCTATACCACCATTGGATGTCCCAAATCCCCAGTTGGGTCCCTAAGATTCTGTTTAAGGCCACCACTCCCATTACTAACCTAAAAAAGTTAGTCGAGACCTGCATCGGAGTAAGTCGATACCAGCTCAGGATTTGACGAAGTAGAGGGTGAAGGGGGAATCGAACCCCTCCTTCAACAATGGCGACTATTGGGATACACATTCTATCCCATGAACCTCCGTCTCTATCTGCGCCTAGGGGGGCAAGTTCAAGACCAACATTGTCAGGGACGCCGTATTCCGTTCTAAATGCCGTCATGGCAGCAGAGGTTTCGCATAGGGTTTCAGAGGGTTTTCCCCATTGTCCGCCATCACTATACCCAATATGTACGAAGAAAACCAGAAGGGCCTACGAATCAAACCCTAAGGGGATGGGTCACTCAAAAATGAAATCCTAGTACGAGATACAGAAAGAGATTTCAGGAGTCTTACGATGGATGTAGCGGCGATAGAGGGAAGTACGGACGAAAGCTTCGACGCGGCGGCTATGGCGGAGACGGTGGAGGAACCCTTTGAAAAGGACTGAGGTTTGTGAGTTTTGGTTAAAAACCCAAATGAAACCCTGTCAGAGGTTTAAGGGCTGGGAACGGAGGCGAAACGTCTCTCTCCACGCCGTTACGAGTTAAAGTAACGGAAAACGGAAATTACGCTAACGACGTATGAGGGAAACGTCAGTTCAAATTTAATGCAGGGGGTACGAAACACGCCACGTAAAATTATTACCCCGAGACGGTATAATGACTAAGCCGCCAAGAATCTTAAAGAGTATTTACGAAATGACTGTTCGGGTCTGAACAAAAATGGTCCAGACACGTTGTAGCTAAAAGCTTTACCCATTGCCCCCGAGTAGTGGCAAACGGATAAAGCTGGGGAGCAGTTGTAGGGAGGTATCCCCGAACAGGTATGATTAGTCACCGAGCACGTGATGTGTTAGGGACACATGGCAATCATGATAAAGTTCATCGCCGGGCAGTGCGATGAGCAGCAATATGGACCAGTGACATGTGAAGTCATTGGTCCAGACAAACTGTTCGGCTAATAAGGTCAAACAACATGTGAAGTCATTTGACCAGGTATAACAATGTGGACCAGTTGCGTGTGATGTCATTGGTCCAGGAGGACTGTTCGGCAAAGAGGAAGCCGAACAGTGGAAAAAGTTGCCTAAGGTCGTGACGTGGCAAGAATATTCCAGAATGGTAATATTCCATAAAAGGGTAAGATCCCGAATATGTAGGATCGAGGCTAGAGACCCAACGTGAGTGGGGTGTTCGGATAATTATGGGAGAGAGTCCCAAAAGGACTGAGAGTCCTATGAAGATTGAAACATTATTCAGATAAGGGAACGAGATTCCATAAGATATTAGGTTTCCTATACGAGGGAGGGATCCTAGGGCAACTGGGATGCTTGGGCAGCAAGCATCCGTGAGTCTATAAATACGAGGTAAACCTGGAGGTAAAAGGTACGCGATATTGAACACTTGCATTATTTTCCTATTGATAATTAGGGTTTATTAGCCAGTACGTGATACTAACTGAAGCATCGGAGGGCCTTTGCCACGAGAGGCAAAGGTGCACTCACCCCTTGTCTGTTTTGCAGATTAGGGTTCCGACGAAGAACTAGGGTCCCGGTGTAGAGGCACGTGAGGCCGTTTGCAACTTGGTACGTTCAGAGCATCAATTGTTTTCATCCCCCTACAGTACCATTTCTTGATCAGGTAACTACACGATTTATCTCTGTTTTAAGCGTTCAAAACTTAGGTTGCCATGATCCGGTAGTTAGGTACCGTCTTTCTTTGGGCGACACGGACCAGGTATTTTTGGAGCGCAGGTTTAGACCAGTGACAATGGTGGTCACGACAAAGACGCTTACCCAATGCTTTGAGATCAGTCTGAATGAAACTGGCCGGGGTTTGGCACTTTACGCGTAGATTGGTCGTTTTTTCCCCTTCAGCTTAAATTAGATCAGTAAATTAGAAGCGTTAACGAGAGTCTCAGGTCCAGTTACGTCAAGTTCCTCGTGCTCCAACGGAAAGGCAACAAAGCGCTAGTGAGGAACTTGGTAGGGTACCAAAAAAAGCGCAAGACAAAGCAGAAAATCATTAGGAATTTCATCCCATTTTTAATTTTCAATTTTTTTTCGTATTTGTTAGTTTTTCGTCGATTATTTGACGATTATTGCTTCGTCATGACGAGAAGAATCTAAAAGGTAGTAAAAAAAATGATCGAAATAAAAAAAAAACAACCAAAAACAACAGAAGTACATAGAAAAAGAAAAGAAAAGAAAAAAAAGCAGCTTCGGTGTCCCCGGCCATCAATCTACTCATGGGGATGGGGATGAGTGGAGACAGTTATGTAGCCGGAAATTTGAACCAACGAGGGCACAATCCATGCACATGACTTTGTTATTTAAAATAAATAAATTTACCTATCTCTTTTTAAGAATCTGACATATCTTGATTTTCTTTTGAACTATTTCTTCAACATATGTTCTATTTCAAAAGTGTTCAACTGTCACATTATCTTTAAATAGCTACGACGAAAAAAATTCTTAGATAATTTGGACTGAAAAATTTAATAGCAAACAATGAATTATATCTTGTATTCTCTGTCTGACTTGTCAGTTCTCGTTGCAAGAATTAGTTCCCAATGCGAGGTCTTTGTTGCAAGAATTAGTTCCGAATGATTTACTATTTCCTCTGCTTTGGAAATTGGAGTTCAGTGGAATAAGGGGCGAATAAGTCCCAATCCATTTGGTTCGGTGGAAATTGGTGTTCCACTTCATTTGGTTTATATTTTAGAAAGTTATTTTTGAGAGATGGAGTGATAATAAGTGGAGAGAAATAGATAGAAATTTATTAAAAATTGTACCGAAAGTTAAAAGTAACTCTCAAAATGTTAAACCAAACAGCGTGAAAGTAATGGCAAGGAAACAAATAAGTCTCAACCCATGGAATTTCAAACTTACACGGACAAAAATACCCCTTCCCACAACAACCACCACCATCACCGTCCCCCTTCTCAACCTCTTCAACACCACCACCGTCCCACAACCACCACCACTAGCAGCAGCAGCGAAACCCACCTCTCTCTCTCTCTCTCTCACACACAGACACACGAAAACTTGTCAGCAAACCCAAATAAAACCCAAATTAGAGGAGTAGCTATGAAATCAAAACCCAGATCAAAATTTTTTCCAAACCAAACCCAAGTTGGTTCTGGATTTTCCCATCCCAAATCAAATTCCCCCATGGACAATTAAAACCAATGACAATTTCAACTAAACCCACAAATCAGCCAATCTAAACCCACAAACGGTTTGGAATCACCCTTTTTTAAGAGAACTTTGTCCATTATGAGGTATAAAGAGCAAGTCATTCGTTATAAAGGACTACGTGAACTATTAATGAAGACAAATATTCCTTTTAACCTAGACCAATTCATATTTTTTTGCAGGAACCTTGTCCCCATTGTTTGAGGTATAAAAGAGCAAGTCATTAATTCTAAAGCACTACGTTAGGTATCAGTTAGGACTAATCTTTTTGTTAACAAAGACCAAGTCATTTTCTGAGAAAACCTTTTCGCTATTGTCTGAGGTATAAAAGAACAAGTCATTAATTATAAATGATTACGTCAGATATTAGTAGAGACCAATCTTTCTAGTTTGATTACAAATGACTACATCAAGTATAAAAGATATAGAGTTGTTGAAATCAATAATAAGAATACAAATTCAAACAGATTTGGGTTTTTCTTTAGCTTTAGTCCATACACCCTGAGATCAGCCAGAACAAAACCCACTCCTCCACGAGAACTACCTCTCTCTCTCTCTCTCTCTCTCTCTCTCTCTCTCTCACACACACACACACACACACACACACACACACGAAAACCCTGTCGGCAAAACCCAAATAAAAAGAAAATAAACTTTTAAGATTGGTTGGATTATCCTTTAACGAGCTTTTATAGAACGGTAGTAAATGTTATTGTCATGTGAACCGAACACCGAAATAGTAGAAACTTTGTTTCCTGAAAAAAACATTTTACAAAGGAAATTTTTTTGTCAAACACTTTGCGTCAAAACAAACAGGGATTCAGAGATGCTGTCAAACATTCTGTGTAGCGCATCTAGACTGTTCATTTCGACAATCAATAGATTAGATCAAATATGCTTGTTATTTTTTTACCGATCAAAATAAATTATTACAGATAAAAGATAACAAACATATCAGAATCATTTATTGTCAAGATGGACAGTCCGTCCGAACGTGCTCGGCAGACGCTCGGGAAGGACCTGCTTGGCAGAGTCTCCGGATTTGTTCCGAATAAGAAATACGAACCAGAGCGCCACTGCCAAAGACCTGTCCAAAATTCAATGGAAGACGCTACCATGGTTTTACTTACAAGTTGCCAAGGATGGAACCAGAGGAGGTCTAGTGGCGGCGGCCGCCACGTCAAGAATTTTAGAAAATGCAATTATTATATGTGACAATTTTTTTTATTCCCAACTTATATAGTCTCGCCACTGCTAGGTTTTTTTCCTTATTTTTTATTATATTCTAGTCATAAATCTTCTATTTTTTTTTTCAAGAAAGAAGACTCAAAAAAGTATTCCAAAACTAAATTCAACGGGCCAAAGTGAAATAATATAAATGATGATGTGTAATTAAGAAAAAAATTGCACACTCTAACCCTAAAACAACTTAACCTAAAAAAATTAAGGGAATTTAATTATTATGCCATTATCGATGCCCAAAATTAAAATTAGTTCTTTTTCATACTCCATGTGTAAATGACAAACATCATTTAGTTTAGTTTTTGTTATGTTATTTTAATTTTTTTCTAGAGCCAATGACTATTAATATTGTAATGCATTTTTGTATTGAGAATCAGTCTTTACAAACTTTATCTCGACTTTAATTGAATCCTTGCTAATAAAAGGTGGATGAGATCTATCTCCAAATTAGTCGTTCTATTAGGTTGGATATCGAGTCATGCAGAAAGATACCCCATTGAGTCTTCAAGTCAGCATAAGGAAATTAATGAGTACCAGGATATTTATACACACACACACACACATGGAGATTTTCCAGTGCTTCGGGAACAGAACCACGTGGATATTCTTGTATTCTTAATTTATTTTACTTTTGCTTGAACCCAATCAAATCTATAACTATGACTATGCAACCAAAACTAATGAGCTAACCAAGATTAAGAGTGACCAATCTGATTCAAACATAGCCAAATTCATTAGAAAACATTATTTGGAGACAGTTACATTCCTTATTTTTTATAATCACGCATATCTCAATGTCTCGTGTCACTCTTAATTAATTAGTTGGAGATAGATTCCTTAAATTATCTTTCGAGACCATTCCAACTATAACATTCACGAGATCGAGAATTAAGAATCAGATCAGAAGTTACTATGGTTGGAATTCTTGACTTGGGAATTATCCTGCTGACAAGTACGTATGTGTACTATTCAAATAGTCTTGGTCTCTCTTTTTGGTTTCATTTATTTGAGAATGATGGTTTGGTGTCTAATGAGAGAATATTATTAACTTATTGTTGAACGAGGGAATCAAAAGGACTGAATGAAATTCATTCCCCACTGAATTAATAGGTCCCCACATTATTAGCTGGAGGCAAAGAAGGGCCTCATACGTTGTTATTGAAGCTGACTGCAGGAGCCTTCACTGAAAGTCTGCTAAAATAAATAAACGAAATGTCTCAATTGCACATTGAATGAGTTTATCCCCACACACGGTCATTCTCGTATTTGAGAAAGATGTGTGGAATTTTTTTGCTCAAATCCAATATTGGAAGAGTCCGCACTTCATTAATTTCTTTGTTTGATTGATTGAAGATTCGTTCATTTGGATTGGAGAAGCCAATAAATGATGTTGTTTTTTTTTTTTGGTGTGGAAATTAGTATTTTTTGAGACTTGATTTAAGAGAGAGTTTTGGTTAAGAGTTTCTGATTGCACTTTTGGTGAGAGAATTTATAATAAATGGCCATACACTATAATATTGCAGAATGAATAAGCATTGGACCGATATTATAATATTGCATCATTATAATGTATGGCCTATAATGACTTGCGCCAGCTGACATGCTAACCAAGGATGGAACAAAGGGGGTTTAATAGCAGCGACCGCCACGACAAGAATTTTAAAAAATGCAATCATTATATGTGACAATTTTTTTTATTCCCAACTTATATAGTCTCGTCACTGTTAGGTTTTTTTTCTTATTTTTTATTATATACTAGTCATAAATCTTCTTTTTTTTTTTCATGAAAGGAGACCCAAAAAAGCATTCCAAAACTAAATTCAATGGGCCAAAGTGAAATAATATCAATGATGATGTGTAATTAAGAAAAAAATATTCCACACTTTAACACTAAAACAACTTAACTTAAAAAATTAAGGGAATTTAATTATTATGCCATTATCGATGCCCAAAGTTAAAATTAGTCTTCTTTTGTACTCTATGTGTAAATGACAAACATCATTTAGTTTAGTTTTTGTTATGTTATTTTAATTTTTTCTAGAGCCGATGGCTATTAATATTGTAATGCATTTTTTTTTTTTATATTTTAGTATACATTTCGCCATTGCTATGGTAAAATCCTAGTTCCGTCCTTGCAAGTTGCCTCCCTGACTGGGATTTCCGTATATGGCCCAGACGCCACCACTGAATTAAGGTCTGTTGGCTTAGTCAACACGGAGATCCTAGCAGCACTCGGTCCGGGTCCAACTCGGCTGCCATCTTAGGGCTTAAAAAATTGAAAGAGTACCCCACGTACAAGTCCACAACAGAGAATACAGAAGTCGTATATGCATTAACGGCTGCGCTTTCTACCAACGGTTCTCAATGTACCGTTAGGGAACTATATATATCACTTTTGGTCTCCAACTTAAGAATTGTGTCTTTTGCATCCCAAACGTTTGCAATGCACGTTCAAATGATCCTCCACTCTCTAATCTCAATCGCGAACCCCGGTCTCCCTGTCACCACAAGAAAAATCACAATAGCTAACAATACAAAAACAAAAACAAAATCGTCACCAAAAGTGACTTTAGGAGACAACATGACTTTTCATCACCTATAAGTTGTCGATGAAAGTCACTTTTGACAACGAAAATCTTGTTTTTCGTCACCTATAGTAATTTTTTGAGATGAAAATCTTGTTGTTTCGTCACCTATAGTAAAAATTATATTTCGTCACTATTTTTTCATCAGCTATTGTGATTTTTTTTGTAGTGCGTTCTGAATAAAAGGCTCCTCACAAATACCGTGTTCTTAATTTTGGCAGGGGCAGAGGCAATATGCGGGGTGGGGGTGGCACGTGCCTCCCCATCCAAAAAAAAAAAAAAGAGCCTAATTTTGTATTGCAAAAACATGTAATTCTACGAAACAAGGGTAATATTTTTGGGTAGTAAATATGTTAATGAGCAATTGATTGACGGAAAATGTGTACCATCTTTGGGTATTAGGAATAGTTAATTAACCTCAGAACACACGTGTGCTTTTTTAGTTAGTATTATAGTAATAGATGATTAACATATGAAAATGTGTATCTTTTTCGGGTATTAATTATAAATAATTGAACTTAGAATACTTGTACCTGTTTCATACTAACTACTCCTGCCTCCCCGTAAAGATAGTTCATTACTAAGAAAACGTGCAATTTTTGGAAAAAAAAATAAAGTACTTCAGTGCAAAATTCCTGACATTTCTTGAAACCAAATTAGAGAACTATTGAGACCTTTAATTTGGTGTAATGAAATTCAAAAAATTATACACGAAAGTATTACATTTTTTATCCGAAAATTATACGCCTTATCGTAATAGATTCTCTTTGTAGGACATAGGGCTTACATTGATTTTGTGCCACCTCCAAATTAAAAATTCTGACTCTACCACTAAATTTTGGGACCATTTAAACATGGATTGAAAAGGTTGGGGACTAAATTGACGCTTCGCTATTACATTGAGAACCATTGTGAGGATAAGCCATGCAATAAGGTTCACGTAATATGATTAGCGTTTGCTTTGCTTATATATATAGAAATAGGTTGAGCGGCTGATCTGAAACTCAAATTTCGAAAACCTCTTCTTCACTTTGGCCACTCGTCCATCGCCCTAACAATGGAAAACGTGGATCAAAGCGAAGAAGGGTATGATGCTATAGTGGTGGGGTCTGGATATGGAGGATCGGTTGCTGCTTGTCGGATGTCGATGGCTGGTATAAAGGTGTGTTTGGTTGAGAAAGGCCGGAGATGGGAATCCAAAGATTTTCCCACTGACAGTTTAAAAATTCTTTCGGCTGTCAGAGTTGAGAACCAGAATTTGGGGGTTAGCTTTGGTCCTAAAGATGCTCTGTTCCAGGTCTCTCTCTCTCTCTCTCTCTCTCTCTCTCTCTCTCTCTCGGAAAGAAGAAAGTTTTTGGCTAATTGAAAACATGAAACTGCATGCTTAACATATTCGAAATTGCCAAGAATGAACATGTTTTTGGTCTTGGTAGAACATCTCAGTCCTTTCTAAAATTTTTACTAACTTCACTTGGAATGAGGTACTTCAATGGATAAACCTAAATATAAGCACGATTCGATTTTAAAAAATTAAAAATTAAAAAAAAATGGAACCCGCATCATGAAACTTTATGATTAGCATGATCTTTAAAAAAAAAAAAACTTCTTCTTGCATTATGCTTTGTTTGGTTTGAGTTTTGAAAAGTTTTTTGAAAATTAGTAGGGATAATAAGTGGAGAGAAATAGAGAGAGAAATGGTGAAAGTAGGGATCGAGAATCTATGGGGTATTTTTTGAAAAGTGAAAAGAACAAGGAGTAAGCAACTCAAATCACATTGCTAGATCTTCTCATTTGCACATCTTTTCACTTTTTTTTTTTGCTTAACATAATAGAAAGCAACTCAAATCGAGTAATAGATTAAAATAAAATATATAGCAAATCCAACAACTCCAACATCCAAATCAAAATCCTCGTTTTCATATTTTGATACTCACAAAGATCTTTCCTTGAAGGCAATAATCGAAGACTTCCCTTTCAAAGCTTGTCAAATTTAAGTATAATCCGTATTCACTTTCTTGATTTCATGGAGTAGTCTTGAATTGTGAGACTTTGGGAAAGCCGAAATTGCCAAACCAGTTTCTTCATTTCTTAGTCAAAGAACCAGTTTGTTTGTCGACTAAACTATTTTAAGCTTTATTGCAACATATCGGGCCCCCAAATTTCCGTAACTTGAATGCCATTCGCTGTATGGGATGATATATACCAGTAGCAATAATCACAACAAAAAATCTCATAGGTCAATCTCATTGCAGATGAGAATAGGTAGTGTTCCGGTTTTGTAGAAAAAGAATTTTTGAAAAAGAAGGTAATTTCAAATTCAAAAATCATGTGTTTACGCAAATAATTTTCCTACCAGTATGGATCTTGTTTGATAGATCTCATTAAGATTTTTTAAATGGTGCAAAAAAAATTGAAAAAATATTTTTCATTTTCATTATATTTGAGTTTGAAATTACCTCCGTTTAAAAAAAAGTTAACTTTTTCAAAAGTGGAACACCATTCAAACTAATGTGTAGCAATGTAGTTTCCCAACGTCCAGATGAACCACAAAAGGTCTTACCGGATAGCGAGAGGAACAATTTTCTAACGCGCTCCACTTTGAACAACCCCGCAAGAAAAACATCATTGTATTTGTGTAAAGCAGAACCCTACTCACAAAGACATAATTTTTCTCTATTACAAATCCACTAGTAAAAAGTAGCAAAATATATAAAACCTTTCAATCAAATCTAGAAAAGAAAATTCATGAAAGAAGAAGAAGAAGAAGAATCAGGAAATTACGATAGGGAAATCTTGGATACAATAAGAAATCGTAGGAAATAAGTACACAAATCAACAAGACGGCAGAGAGAGAGAGAGAGAGAGAGAGAGAGAGAGAGAGAGAGAGAAAACTAGAGGAGAAATAACCTAAATCCTAATTGAGAGAGAGAACAAAACTAGAGAGGAGAAATAACCTAAATCCTAATTCTCATAATTGTTGGACTTACCCTTGGGCCGGCACCATTGAATTCGTTACGTCGAGCGATCGATTCATATTACGATGAATAGGTGAAAGACAAAAAAATTTAGTACAATTCACGATACCAATCGTACATATGATTCGGTTCGATATTGCAAAGAAACCGATTAACTTAATTCATCAGACCGGAGCGATTTACGTTACAATTCGAAAAAGAACCACTATGAGTATTTGAAAACGTTTGATGAAAAGTCAAAGAGAAGCTAAATTTTTTGAAAAGCGGTTATTCATTTGTTTCACCGTTTTCATATGTGAAATGTTATGGCCTCTAGTGGACTTTTTAATTACTAGCGTGTGCGGCCTGGAGAGTTTATTAAATACATGTTAAAAAGTTACTTTATTATTTTAACTATTTATTTTTAAAATCTCTCTTACGTCAAGTTCTTTATTCACATTCTCTTCTCAATTAAATATTTATACTCAAAATTACAGTTCATGTGCATGAATAATAAAATATTGCAGTTTATTAGAAAAACGTTGCAGAGTGGGTTTTATCCGGTGAATAAGGCAAGAAAAGAGTAAAATGAGTTTTACCCGGTGAATAATAGCTGACTTGAAATAAACAGGGACAGTAGCAAAATCAAAATTTGGGTTGGTGTAGGGAGGCTGGTGTGAGATGGTTTTTGAAGCTTTGCTCTCTAGTTTAACCAAAAGTGGGTTTTAAAGAGCCCGGTAAAGATGCTCTTACAAATTACAATGCAAGACTCACCTTTTGAACATCAATGTCAAGAAAATAGACTGTCCCGTTTCAGAAATTCAAATAAGTACTTAATGTATTTTTTAAAAAAGGCAATTTCAAGCTAAAGAATTATGTGTTTACGCAAATAATTTTTTTAGTTATATGGGTTTTGTTTGATAAATCTTATTGAGATATTTTAAACGGTACAAGAAAAATCAAAAAAATATTTTTCAGTTACATTATATTTGAGTTTGAAAATGTGAATTAAACTGCTTATTTTTTTAAGAAGGTTTGTAGAACGAGGGCCCCTTCCAGTTTCCAAAAATAAGTACTTAAAAAATACTTGTACCTATTTTCAAGCTTAAAAATAATGAGCTTACTGAAATAAAAAATATGCAAAATGGATCTTATTTGATAGATCTCGGTGAGATCTTTTGAACGATGTATAAAAATTGAAAAATTATTTTCGTATATATATTATTTTAAATTTAAAAATTAAAAATAAATACTTATTTTTAGAAGAGAAAGTGGACCGGGGTGGACTATAAGCCACGATCTGCATGACTGCATGCGCCTCTGACTTCTTGTTTTTTTAACAGCGAAAGGCAAATTTTATTATTCTTCGAAAAAAACAGAGATAAAAAATGGCACCCCTCCCCACCCGTCCTCTGGGGCGGCTATTAGCTATCCCGTGTTTTTTTTCTTAAGCCCGTTAAAAATTTTCAATTATACTTGACAGTTAATTATCAAAATTGAAATACATTTTCAGCATACAATTACCGAAATATAATATTTTTTTCAACAGGTATTTACCGAAAATATATGTTCAGCAGTTGTTTACCGAAAGTTGAACATATTTTCGACATGTAGTTACTGAAATATAATCTTTTTTTCAACAGCTATTTACCGAAATGTTATGTATGATTTTCAACAACTATTTACCGAAATGTAGTGGGCTAAGGGAGAAAATACGGGGCTGTGAATAGTCGCCCCCTTCCTCCTAATTAAAGGTAGCCGAAAAATTACTCCCCACACCTTTAACTTATTACACCAGGGTCCTTCCCTCCTCCGCCAACATTTCTCTGTGTCGTTCTTCATCAATTTTCTCCAAATGACTAATCTTACTACTAAATTCGCCTTCTTCATTCATCATAACCAATTCCCAGAGACTTATCAAAATCCCAACTGCTTGAGCATTGTTGAAAATTATTCTATTTCTATTATTTATCCCCTCTAAAGAAATAGGTAATGAAATTGCAGCTACGGCATGTCTGCTTCTCGACTAATGAACTCAAAAAGTATAAAATAATTGAATTTAGAAAGTATTTTTTTGGACAAAAGTTTAAAAATAAATCTCATAAAAAAGACATTGTTAAAATGGAAGAAACTAGTAGATACAATAGTAAATAAATATTCTAGAGGAAGGGGAAAATAATTCAAATAAGACTTACATTTTGATTTGAAAACAAAGATATAAGAGCATCTTCAGCCTTTACTCATATTTTTACCCAAATTTAAGAAAAAAAATCATTTAATATGAAGCACTTTAACGGATAAACCCAAAATTGAGAATATAATGGTTCATTAATCGCATAATTATAAATTCAAGGGGCAGAAAATAAATTGTTCTCCAAACTGAGGATATATTTGAGCAAAATCTTAGTAAAAATTTGAGGATGTGCTTACGATGTTTTGGATCGAGCCGTCAAAGTCCGCTTTCCTGCTTTTCAATCCAGCTACAATACTAGGTTCTAAAAGGCTTGTTCCGTCTGGCCCTGTAAATACAAATTTTAGATTAAATCTTCAAATTTTGCTGCACATTATAGATTTTGGATTTTACTAAAAGCAGATAAATTTGTTTAGTATATATGGCTGTGAGATTTAATTAAACTGCAATAAAAGCTTATACTATTTAATGTAAAAAGCTCATGAAAAAACAACCTTTAGATACTTAGAATCCAAAATCCTAAAAGCATCCAAACCCAATTTCTTTAGAATTATTTTAAACCCTTTTTCAGCTTCTAGGAATCCCTACAATTCCAACATCTGTTGGCCAGAATTTTTGACAAATATATACTTGGAAAAGTTTTTTTAAAAGCTAAAATTTCAAAATTCGCTCTTACAAATTTTTTGTAAACACACACCGTCTCCCTTGATTTAAGTTAAAATTTTAGTAAAACTCAATTAATTAATAAAAGTTTGGCTCAAATATTGGAGTAGTTTCAGAAGGCCAGGTTTTATTCAAATTTTCATTCTTTTGTTTTTAAAACAAAGTCAAAAGGTTAGAGTCTTGGAGATGCTCTAATAGAAAGTTTTACGTACCGTACCCAAATCCCAATCCCAACAGATGGAGAAAGAATTGGTTTAGTTAAGCAAATTCTGTTGTTAAACTATCTGGTTGATCAAATTTGTACAGTTGTATGAACAAGATGACTCTCTGGCAGCAGTGGCCTGTGGGCTAGGCGGAGGCTCACTGGTGAATGCAGGAGTTATGATACCAACTCCGCTCCGGGCGCGGCGGAACCCTAAATGGCCAAGAGAATGGGAGAGAGACTGGGAGAGTTGTGAGGCTTCTGCTTCAGCCATGCTGAGAGTTCAAAGTGTTCCCACCAAATTTCCCAATGCTAAAGTGATGGAACAAATAGTGGGAGAAGAGTTTGAGGAAACTAATAATGGGCCAGTGAAGCTTAGTGTCAGTTTTGATATAGAAGACAAGCCAAACAGGTCACTAGAGAATCAAGGAATGGGCAGTTGCTTGGCCTGTGGAAATTGTCTTGCTGGATGTCCTTACAATGCCAAAAACTCCACTGACAAAACTTATTTGGTATCTGCAGTCCAGGTGCTTGTACTTTTCCCTTAAATTATTTGAGCTTGCAAGTCTATATATACGACAAATTTTCGGTTGCAAATCGGGGTACCCACGTGGTATCCGATCAGCGCATCCGAGCCGTCCAAGCTGAGCAACCGACGGTCCGGATCGAAACAACCTTTTCATTTTCTTTTTCATTTTTTAAATCTGTTTGAAACCTCTGCATCCGGAAGGTCGGTTGCATTTTTGGACGGCCCAAATATCACGTTAGCAATATGCACACCCAAAAATTTCTCCTATATATACACGCTTGTTTGTATATACAAGCGTCAATCAGGTACAATGCACATGATCATAAAATAGTTATTTTTAAAAGAAAAATTCTAAACGTGCATAGATGTTTGGATAATAGTAAAAAGGGAAATTTATAGAAATGGTCCTCCTAGTTTCACCCAAGTTTCATTTTCATGCTCTAAGTATCAATTGCAACTCTTTTGACCTTCAAATTTGGTTTTCGTACCAAGTTGGTCCAATTGATAACTCCAGTCAGCCAAACTGGATGGAAAAAATCAGATTGAGGGCAGACGTTATCAATTTGACCAATTTGGTACGAATTGCAACGTCCAAACTGCCATCAATTTGATTTTTTCCATCCAGTTTGGCTAATAGAAGGTATTAGTTGGACCAATTTGGTACAAAACCAAAATTGAAGATTAAAAGAGTTATAATTGATACTTAGAGGACGAAAATGAGACACGGATGAAACTAGGAGGACCAGTTATATAAATTTCCCTAATAAAATGTGTATTGATATCCGTAAAAAGTGCATAGATATCCGCCAGAGTGCATTGATATCTGTGAAAGCTGTATTGGAGTTCTAACTGTTTTGTCTTTACGTGTGTATTATCCCATGCCCAATGAACTCGCGTTTCCTTTTTAAAATGGGCAGTGAAAATGATATTGACTGTGCCTTGAAAGTGTATAGTACACATAGGTTTGAAGCATGTTACACTTACACATAATTTTTTATTTCATTAGCTACGCATTATCATAGTATTCACAGTATTAGTTACGCTTTGTTTGGTGAACTTACAAATAGGATTGCAAGGCAAAGCTACAGATTAGTTATACATTTTTTTGGTCAGTTATGCATTTCTTTTGGTGTTAAAATTATTCTTTGTTTTTGCTAGTTATGCACATTTGTTTGTAATCGAAATTTTTATAGCTGAAATTTGTTCAGCGTTGTATCATTGGCTTCTCCCCATAAATTATGAGAAGCTATAGTGCAGAAAATATACCCAATCTATAAACCCACCCCGTTTTGAGGCAGAATTCTCAGTGCCGAAAACTCCAGTGCGCATGATTAGAGACAATAAGACAAAAGACACCCTTTCAGCGATATAAATTGTACAATTATTTTCTTTGAGAGAGGTGATTGAATTGACTACGATAAACAAAAGGAATCTTAGAACTAACATGAATTTTGGAATCGATGCGTTATGCATAGCTTCTGATGAACATATCTAATTCAAGAATTTGGATTCAATATAGATGCTATAAAAAGGTCCTTTTTGTTGTCTTCTCTTTCCGAAACCAAATTTTTATATGATGCAGGCAGGATGTACTATCAAAACAGAATGTCAAGTACAATTTGTGGTAGAAAATCCAGAATATACTTCCGAAAAAGAAGAAAAAAATGGAAGAAAAAGGCCGCGGTGGCGCGTCTTTCTCAATGAGATTGACTATTTGACATCTGATTTTGTCATCCTCTCAGGTAACGAAAATTTGCACAAGAGCCTACTGCAATTCGATCGAAAAATGTACTCAACTTCTTAACTAATCTCTTAATCTGACCCTTTTGTTTTTTGGCAGCCGGAGTGTTCGGTACTGCTCAAATACTATTCCAGTCCCAATTGAGAGGATTGAAACTCTCAGAGACACTTGGTTCAGGGTTTAGTTGTAATGGAAATGCTGTTGCTTATGTTGCTGGAAGTCCTGCACCTTTGAATGCTTATGGATTAAGCAAAAGTAATTTCTCAGAAATACCCTTCCAAGAAAGGCCTGGACCCTCCATTTCTTCATCGTACACCTCTTCAATGGGATTCACAATTCAGGTCAATTTCTTATTCATCAAAATATCCTTTTGTGTCTCTAGTCTCACATGTATTTTTTTCATGAAATAATACAAAGAAATTTTTATGATCATCGATAGACAAGAACACTTGATACGATATGGTAATAATGCATCTTTTTAAATACGAAACTTGGAGGAAATGCGCAGAATATATAGTTCTTACGCGGTAGCCATTTGTTGTTAAACTCGTTATCTAGTCTGAACCCACTAATCTAGGGACCAATCCCATCATCGACTATAGGGTCTCAATTAAATACGAGGCAAAAGCCAGTTATGGACTGGCCCAACATAATAGAATCTCACATTGCTTGGGAGGGGAATGGGTGATCACTTAATAACATTTAGAATCTTTCCATTCATTGCCAATTGGCTTTGAGATAGACATAAAGCTTCTACAGAAGTTGATAGCATGCAGGTGACTCAAATCCCAAACTAAAGGCTTCGTGAGGCACCTGATTGCATGGCGATTACCTGTGCCTGACACTTTGTGTGGTAGTCAAATGGCAAAGCTGCTATTAAACAATAATGTACGTCAAGGATTAGATTTTTAATGAAAAGAAAATAGCACACTGTATGTGACGCTTAATTCTAAAGTCTAACGGAGGAGAATATCCGTAAGCTTACGTTGCTATTCTGTTTATCGTTCAATTCTATTTTACCTTCTACTGTGTTTCACACGTCTATGCGAGTGATAAGTGCTCTCCTAGTGTCAAAAACACATTGGATTTCTTGAACTTTCTGAGAAAAATTTAGGAAGTGTGTCTGATGCGTCGAGAAGTGGTCAATGTGTGTCATGTCATGTCTGTGTCCGTATCCGACATGCTAACTTTTTAGAAATTTCTCTGTTTCTTAGCTGATCTCTTTTCTTTAATGACATTGGGCAGAGTTGCAGTTCTCCCGAGAGCATATCCTGACCTGCTATTTAAAGGCATAGCGACTTACGGATGGCCATACAGCTCCTGGTTCTTACACGGTGTTGTAGACAAGCTGAGGCACATCTTAGGACTTAAAGCATGTAATGCAATGATCCTCAATGCAATGGGGTATGATCAGAGTGATGGAAAGATAACGTTTGACAAGGACACAAATAAGATCTGTTTTAGCCCTCCTCACGATCGTTCTACTGTCAAGAAAGATCCAATCCTTTCAAAAGTTGACCAAAAAAGTAGGAGGGATTCTGTTCATCTCAAGGTATAGGAGCACATCGGTTCATCTTTTAGGCGGCTGCAATGCTTCTTCCGATCCTTCATCTGGGGTTTGCAACCCCAACGGTCAAGTGTTCGACAGAAGGTCTCCTACTTCCTCAGTTCTTCCGGGGCTCTACGTTTGTGATGCCTCGTTATTACCTTGCTCCGTTGGCGTAAATCCTTGTTTGACAATCGCAACCCTTTCTGAGCACGTAAGTAGGCACCTTGTGCAGGATATTCTAAAGTACAAGAGCAAAGAAAGTACTACTTTTGGTGAGAATTTTGGTGGTCAAAAGCCTGGTTCCATAACTAGCGTGAATTTGGAATGGAGCTTGGATCCAACGGTTGTATTTAAAGAAACCATGAGAGGTTATGTTGGGGGGATGCCTTGTTCAGCTTATCTCAAATTGCAGATGAGTTCAAATACTAGGACTTGGACGGAAGTGGATCAAAAGAGTTCAATTTTGGGAGTGTCTTACCCTCTACTTAGGGGTAAGGTTGGCGGGTATGTCATATTCAAAGCTTTGGAAGTCGGTGAGTTACATATCATCGATGGTGAAGTCGATTTGTGTGCAGTGGATGAAAGAACTCCATACACTCAATATATGTGCTATCGCCTCCTCCTTGCTGCTTCTTCTGGTTCAAGGTCTTACGCGGTTCAAATTCTAGTTTCTGCTGCTGTTGTTTTTTCCCCTAATTTTATATTCCTACTACTCATGAAAATCCTAAGGATTTATTTTGATGCAGATATGTTCTTGAAGGGAAGAAGGTGATGAATCCTTATCTCTTTGGATTATACGCGTGGAGAGAGACAACAACGATGCATGTGACATTCACTAAAGTGGTCATGAACGATACGAAGGAAGAAGGAGTGAAGTTGAAAGGGAAGCTTTGTATTTCGATGACAGAGCTCCTCAAGTGCCTAATAAGCCTAAAAGGGAACGCGAGGGGAAGCTTCGTGTCTCTCTTGTTACTGACTTTCTTCAGAACCTACATCTCACAACTTCCGCGAGGAAGTCACAAGGAATTCAATCCTTTGAAACTCCATCAGAAACCTTATCCAAACAGTACTCTCCATGAGATTCAAACAGGTATCCCAAGCATTAAAATTCAAAATTTTTGTCTCATTTCATATCTTAATTGGTGAGTTCTATAGCAGAGCTCTTTTGTGTCCCTTATCACTTTTGGTACATGACTTCTTGATGTACTTTTGGCTTTTGACATCATGTAGAGGATGGGTTTACCATCAGTTGCCAACAGTGGAAATGCAATGAGAATACTTTGAGGGTTGAAGAAGGAGAGAATAAATTAAGTCCAGTTCTTCTTATTAATGGTTATGCAACTGAGAGTTATTGGCTACCAACAGAATCAAATGATTTGGTTAGAACTCTACTAGATGAGGGGCATGAGACATGGGTACTCCAACCAAGATTGCACCCTTTGAATTCTTCAAACAACTTCACCATTGAGGATATTGCAAGATTCGACATACCATCTGGTAAGTTTTCCAACATTAAAGGCTCCATTCAGTTATACTCTTTTCAAATGAAGGAATTCGAGAGTTTGATTATTATAACTAGATTGAACATGATGATACAGTGGAGTTAGTAACTAATAACTTACTTTTGCATTCCGTTTTCAAATCCGACAATGCATCATTGCAGAGGTCCCAAATAGTACTATTTTTCCAATCCATTTTTGAACTATGCAATCTAAGTTTTGTGCAATGTTCATTCACTAGCTTGTCTCGAATCCTTCCGTTTCTGGTCCATGTCTCCTCACACAACCTAGAATTTTACTTCAGCCAATAAGGTTGGCATACTTTGACTCGTAATTCTTTTTTCTGCAGTGATCAACACAATCCGGTATTTGCACGGGCCAATGGTAAAAATACATGTGGTTGCACATTGTGTTGGGGGCCTAGCCATTCATATGGCTCTTATGGGAGGCCATGTCTCTGCAGCCCATATAACCTCTTTGTGTTGCACAAACTCTTCAATGTTCTTCAAGCTCAATGCTTCATCCAGATTCAAAATGTGGCTTCCCCTCATCCAGTAAGCTTTATATCTCTGCCTTTTTATTTTATTTTTGCAAAATATGTTCCATTTCAAAAACTTGATTAAGAAAATCATGTTCCATCGAAATAAATGGAGAACGATGATATGGCAACAACAACAACAACAACAAAACTCAAAAGCTGTTTTTTCAACTCAAAAGCTAAAATTCAATTTTTCTCCAACAACTTGAAGCTGTACACAGCAGTTATGAGCAAATGAAGATAGTCATAGTTCCAACGTATACATCTCTGGCACCAATTTTCTACTGATTTATGCTTATAGTTAATCTCAACTCTGATCCCGCTGCAGATGTCAATGGTCATACTAGGAAAGAACACAATCCTCCCTCTATTCGAAACATCAAATGCCACTCCACGCCAACGCCTCTTGAAATCCATAGCCCGTTTGGTGCCACGCTACGAGAGATGCACCTGCGACGAATGTGAGGTCGTCTCTGGCATATTTGGCAACGCGTTTTGGCACGGCAACATAAGCCCCACCCTGCACTATTGGTTAAACAAACAGAACTTGCCACATCTTCCTATGGGAGCATTTCCCCACCTCAGAAAGATATGCAACACTGGTTACATAGTGGACCACAACGGCGAAAACTCGTACCTGATACACCCGGAGAGAATGGCACTCCCGACGCTTTATTTATCCGGTGGAATGACTCTTCTTGTCACTCCTCACACTTCTTTTCTTGCGAATAACTACATGAAGATGCACCAACCTGGTTTTAGGCATGAAAGGGTGGTTGTGGAGGGTTTCGGTCATTCGGATTTGTTAATTGGGGAAGAGTCCTCTACGAAGGTTTTTCCTCACATTTTAACCCATATTAGATTAGCTGAAGAAGACAAAAAGAGTGTGACGGACGGTGAGAGGACAAAGTACAATCAAGAGGCCTTGGCATGGGGTGATGATCCGTTTGTTGATGGAAATGGAAGAATTTTGAGTTATTTTACTCCTTCATTTACCATCTGGCTCCTCTTGTTATTGTTATTAGTCATTGTAGTTTGTGTTTTGTGGTAGAATCTTGTTTGGTTGCGAGAATAGATAGAAAAGAAAAGGAATCAGGGAGATGAACAAATAATAGGCTTAGCTAGCTGAAACCATGTAAGAAAAGGATATAAATTCCACATTTTTCTATTTCCTCAAGAGTTCGATGGAGCAAAAGTGGGTGAGAAAGGAAACTATTCCCACATTGAATGATGTAAAATTGGCAACTGATTTTCAGGCATTGATGCCTAGCTAGGCATTCGATTTAGTAGGTTCGATCAGTTTGGCCTGGTGTGTTCGGCCCACCGTTCGTTGAGGTAACTACACGATAATCTCTGTTTTAACTTTTTTAAGTGTTCGAAAACTAAGGTTGCTATCCCGTTGAGCCTGTGACTGTACTCATCGACTGAAAATGCTGGTTAGCGAATGAAAGATCTTGGGTATGCGATGATTTTGTGAGCTTTGCTGTATAATCTTCCTTGGGACTATGCAAAGGGTTTTACCATTTTGAATTGCCTATGCATGCGGGTTGTGTACATTTTTTGGAAATTAATATCACATAAATCGCAAAAAGAGATTAAATTCTTCTCACCAGAGGTGGAAACGGTGGGTGTTCCACCGCCACCCATTGTGGATCTTACTGTGCATTTATTGTTATAATCCGAACCATTCATCTTGTAAGGCATACAGTAAAGTATATTCATGTAAAAAAAAATTAGTTTGATTGGGCTATCGATAGAGCTATCAAAAGATGAATTTTAGTTTAAAAAATGGACGGTTTGATCCTGTCAAGTTAAACTATACATGACCATCCATTTTATAAATTTAAATTTAAATTTTGATACACTATTCATGTCCGGTAAAGCTAATTTTTTGAAACGTAATACTACTTTGCAGGCCTTAGAAAATGAAAGGTTCATATCACCAACTAACGCACCGTAGAGCCCAAAATGATGGTGGTGGAAAACCAGAGCTTCCGCCGCCGGGAGAACGAATTTAATCCCTAGCAAGAATTATGAACACTACTCATCTCATGTTCGGGGAGAGAGAGTGTGTGCACGCGCGCAAGGTGGAGGGGAAGGCAGGCTTCTTTGAGATGGAACAGAGAGAGGGGAGTGCTTGGTCGCTGCAGCTTCACTCGTAAAGGTAATCGTACGAAATGAAGTATCGATGCACAGAAAGGCATCTTCAAATGCCAAGCCAGCCAAAGTCCAAGCCATAAAATAAAAAAGTAGGACCGGTTGGACATTATCTCAATTTACTTTTCATAGTTACAAAAAATTAAAGGAAAATTCCCTCAGGAACAAAAGTCATTACAAATATTTGAAGAAGGCGTAAATACCCAAAAAATTATCATTTAAACATTACACTTCTTGTATGTTTTGCTACAAATGTACAAATTAAATTTACATAATCAAAATTTTCCAACATAACCTTTTCATCAGACAACTGCGAATCCATTCAATCTCTATATATAATATGGTTAATCGAATGTAGGTTTTTATCTACTTTAACTTTGACTTTTTTTTTTTTTTCCCCTTGAGGCAACTGTAACTGTAGTAGTCAACAAAATTCTTTACACACTTCATGCATTTGAAAAACAACTAGCTGTTGCCTTCAAGTAAGTGAACACATCAATTCATTTTCTTAGTTCTTTTAGCAAAACTTCTCTCTAGATTTTTATTTTGGAACATACTCATCAATATTTGAAAGTTCATCTTTTTTAAAAGAAAATTTTCGAGACTTGCACAATGACAATGAGACTTGTTTTTTTATAAACAAAAGAATTTTATTGATCTCCAAATATGAAATTACAAAGATTAAAAGGGCAAGAACAAACGAAAATTAAAATTACTTAATCTTCAATGAGACTTTGTTGGGAATTTGTCTGATGCTTTGACCAGCCACTGCGTGCTCAAGACCCAATTTGTATGGGAATAACGGCAAATAGTCCACCATATCACATGAACCCAATATACATTGAATGATTCATATTTACTTAAAAGACTAATGTTGTGTTTGGATAACAATTTTGAAAAATTTGAAAAGAATTTTTGAGGTAATGATGGAGTGAGAAAGTAAGGTAATAATTGGAGATAGAGATAATGAGTGGAGAGATTTAAAGATAAAAATGAGAGTAATGATTGGAAATAATGACAGTAATGATAAGAAGTAAGGGTAATGAGTATTTTTGAGTTAGAAATTTTTTTTTCAAGTTATAATCCAAACAAGGCATAAGCCTTATAAGTAGTGAGAAATCCAATTGTATATTAAAAGCATCCGCAATGGTAATAATCAAAATCAATAACCAAAATGTGTCACGTCAGCATTTGATTATCCATTTAATTGGTAATCAAACTTAACAACCTCTACCTCTACATTGGTTATTTTTGCATTCCTAACAAAAAATAATAATCCACAATACACCGTTGTCCAATCGCAAATAAGTTCCAATCATGCATCCGACCACATCAAATTAATTGAGACTATTCCAATGTGAGGTATTTTTGAGTTATTGAGTTTTAAGTTTTGAGTTTTAGTTATTGGTAAAAATTGTTAAGTTTGATTATGAATAGGTGAAATTTGGTTATTTGTTAAAAGATTTACAGTATAACTTTACTTATTACAATGTGGGGTATTTTTTGAGTATTGCTGTTAAATTTGCTTATCCACACCCATTTGCTTATTACAATGGGGATGCTCTAAGGTCCAATTCTTTCTCTGTTTATCCGATGTGGGACTCAACGTTCACACATATTCTAACAAATCTCTCCCTCATGTGTGAACCAAACATTGGGCCTTAATGATCTCTTTCTGCATCCAAACTCCCCTTGATTCCGATCTACAACTCTCAACCCTATCTCCCGAACATTGGGCCTTAATCTCTCCCTGCATCCAAACTCCCTTTTGATTCTGATCTACAACTCTCATCCCTATCTCCCGAATTGGACTTATTTTGCACCAACTCCATCGATTTAGAGTCATCTCAATTGGGAGAGCCAATGTGCCTAATCACCGACACTATGCTCCCCGACAAGAACTCTATTGAGAGATGTGCTCATTAATTCAACAGCATCATGCTCCCCAACGAGTCAACTCCATCGATAATAAATCATCCAATACAGCACTCCAACATTGAGACACCTTGCTTCACCGAGAGTCACCATTGATTTTTCCTGCTCCATTCAGTCTTTTGTGCAAGCTCATTCAATGACGCGCTCAGAATCTTCCCATAGATCGTCAGCCATGATATCACTTATTGGGAGTTTGTCCGATGCATTGACCCGCCACTGCGTACTCAAAGCCCAATTTGTATGGGAGTAACGACAGATAGTCTACCACATCACTTGAGCCCAATATACATTGAATGACCCATATTCACTTAAAAGGCTAAGCCTTGTAAGTAGTGAGATATCCAATTACATATTAAGATCCAACTCTTTTTCTGTTTATCCAATGTGGAACTCAACGTTCACACAAACAGACTTGCACAATAAGACACCAATATAGGTCTTCTTCTTCTTCTTTTTGTTGTTCTCCTTTTTTTTACAGAAGCATCACCCCATTATCAATATATAGGTCTTGTAAAACTAAAAAGTTTGATTTATCCAAAAAAAAAAAAGAGTTTGATTTCTATTATAGTTACTTATTTTTTTGGGTGCAATTATAATTACTTATCTAGTTAATACGCTTAAAACTCAACTCCTCTCCCTAAAATCACTCCCCCCGTTCAGTTCCCTCCACATTTTTTTCTACTCGTCTCTCTCTCTCTCTCTCTTTCTGATTTTTTCTTAAACAATGTTCGTTTTGAGAGCCAACATTTTCTCTTTGTTCCTTAATAAATTTTCTCTCCGATTATTATTCTAATTTTTCTCCCTATCTCTCCTTACTCATTACTCCAAAAAAAACTTCCTCAAATTTCAAACTTAACATGGCCAAATTTAAGATTGAGAAGCTTTTGGTCTCCAATGCACATTTGCTTATTAGTATAGTATATAGAACACATATTTAAAACAGCATAGGAATTTAAAATAGTGTACCAAGAATAGTAATGGAGTACTATTTTGGTTACAAAAAAAAAAAAAAACTGCCTTGTTGTTGATGATTCACACATCCTAAACGAAAACCGACATACTGACCTTGAACCAATGGTCATGTGAGGTTTACTACGCGTTTAATCTAATGTGTAGACGTGGATTCAATCTTTTCATTTTTTATTAGATTATAATTGGACTATAAAATCCTCCATCTCTCTCCAAAAACAGTAGCAATAGCAATGAGCTCTCTCTCCCTCTGCTCTCATCATCTTTCTTCTGTCTCCTCCTCCTCGTCAAGCTCAATTCCTGCAAAACCCCAATTTCCCTCAGACCATCTTTCCATGGAAACCCTAACCACCTCTCCTTGTTCAAAAAAGATTTGCGTAGCAGTCCAATCGTCTTCTGCTCTTCCACGAAGGACTCATCTGATTCCGTCCCTGCTGGCGATAACGTCCCAAGGTTTTATGCTCTTGAACACAGCCCCCCCTTTTTTTTCCCTCAGATTTCTGTGGATTGCTTATTATGGAAGAGCTAAATTGGGGTTGGGTTTGGGATAAAGTGAATCAGGATTGCTAACAGGAAATGCTATATAACCCAAGTTTTATCAGTGTTCATCTCACTGTTGGATGGTTGATTCCATGGTTAGTACTTGTTTACAAGAATTTATAGGAGCAGATTTTGGAAACTTTAATTGTTAGTGTTTTTGTCGAAAATTCGTATTTACGTATTCAAGAATTCGTTGTAACCTGAGAAATGGTCAAAATTTTGATGTTGGGTAAGTTAGGTTTGAGGTGCTTTTAGGATCATATTTAGGATTTTAAGTTATTTGGAAACATTATCAGGTATTTGCGGCAATATTAGCAGCTTTTGCTGAATTTTTATCATGATAATACAGCTAGAGCAAATAAGTTTATTCGCTGCCATTGGAGTCAAGAATTCATAATCAAATTTTTTAAAAAAAATCAAGAATTCATAATTTAAAGCTACAGTATGAAATTTGTTTTCAAACCAAGGGAACACCCCCCATAAAACATATTCAAGCTTAAATTAAATAATGATAAATTGATGATATCGTGAAATAGACGCCGCCTAGTTAAAACTGGGCTCGGTGGTGTGCCTGCTTTTTATTACTCTCTCTCAGGGTATAGTGTCCAATACTCAATAGAGCAAAGTATCTCTTAAGATACTTTGTATTGAATTTGTATAGTTGCAAAATTGTATGGGAATTCTTTGTTTTTGTGTTGTATTTTTTTGTTACTCGTTGAAAGAAGCTACTAGAGCAACCTTTGTATAATATATTCAAGGTAGTTCATGCAGCAGAAAAGCACTATATATGCCAGCCCATGGACTTTCACATTTTCTTGTGATAGCAATGTTAATGGTTTAAAGTTTGATCTATATCCTTTTGTTGGTTGTATATGTAGCTAACCTGACCGGCCACCAGCTAATGGACTTCTACATTTACTTTTGTTTAGAGTGATCCCTTGATGACAGATCAACTGAGACAAAGAAAAAAACCAGAAAAAAAAGGGGGGGGGGGGGGGGGGGGGAAGAAAAAATCAATACTATGGAAGTTGTTTAAATATTGATCTTTGTCTTTTTCGGCTAAGTATATGAAGCTAACCTGGTCACCAACCATTGATTGGGTGATTTATAATCATCCTAATGTGTTACTGTATTGTTAGTATTGTGTCTTGAGAGTTCAAGAACTATCCAGTAAGTTAAATGGGCATCGGTTACATTGTTGTTTCAGCAGCTTCTGTATTAAGAAGGACCAGAGGACTGTTCAGGATTTTGTTCAGATGCAGCTGCTGGAAATCCAAGACAACATAAAGAGTAGGCGTAATAAGATATTTCTCCTCATGGAAGAGGTAAAATATATAAAGTCAACCCATATTTTCTTTCTTATTTCTTGTTTGTTAAAGCTGAAATATCACCTTTTAAATATGCTTTTCTACATGATTTTTTCTAGGTTCGAAGACTACGTGTACAACAACGCTTAAAGAGTAGTAAAGTTTTCAACGAGAACGGCAATGAGGAAAATGAGATGCCTGAAATCCCATCAACAATTCCATTTCTCTCCCATGTGGTGATTCTCGAAGCTATTTTCTAGACAAGTTTAGGGTTTTTCCCTTGACAAAAACTCTATGAACATTCAACCAACGGCACGTAGCATGCATGCATGGTGCGTGCGTAAGCTACCTTAGAAGGATGGGATTCAAGCAAGAGTGGAGCCAATAGGGTCAAGTGGGATCACTTGGCCCCACACAATGTTCTAAAATTCCTATTATTAAAATTGTGTTACTACCCCCAAACAGTTAATCTAAGGCAAAAAATTCCCCAAGCATTCCATCCAAATACAAAATATAAGTATGCAGATTGTGAAACTGTTTCGCAATGTAACAGGAATCACTTGAATATTTTTTTTTGTTTGTTTACTAAGGAATCACTTGATGAAACCTTACATGTCTGATGTCTATAATGAGAAGACATCATAAATTTTTGCATTAAGGTTGATTCTTTATATATCGTAGTTAAATATCCAAAGTCGTTGATGGTTGGTTTAATTAATGTGTAGATTTTGTACTTATTCACACTGATAGAGCTATTATTTTTCTATGTGGAAAATTGTCATGTAGTTATAGGTAAGATTTTGACCCCACTAGATAAATTTTTCGGCTCCGCTGCTGCATACAAGCCTAGTTAACAGCAGGCATACCTTGTGGAAGCGGGGATATTTGAAATGGGCTTTATAGGCGTATGTTTCTGGCACACACACATGAGATAAAAGGAAAATATTTTACCAATCAAGGATGACATTTTTGCACGGATGGTCTCCAAATTTGCTGCATTGTCAGATATCTTCCAGATGAATAATGTTTTTTTACTTTGTCTTTTTGAAGCTCTCTAAAAGTCCTAATATAGGCCAACATAGGTTCGCAATCTTTTACCTATTCCTTACAGACACGATTGTTTTGCTAACCTTGTGCATCTTCGTTTGAAGTAGACACCGAGACATTGAAGCAGCTCTACCTAACAAGCTTTTCACTCGTATCTGGGATTATCTTCTTCGGGGCCCTTCTTGCACCAACAGTAAGCTCATGAAGATAACAAGTAGTACTAGTTCCTTTTCTCTTCTCACCATATGGTCTTGCTGAACCAAGTTTAATATTAGTCATAAGTTTTGTTGTTATTTAGTTGTCACAATGCATACTTTATGTTAGGGTAGAGTATAGCTTTGATACACAGAGCCTGAGATGGTTGCGTATGAGTGTCGGATTTGGGAAGGAGAAGGATAGCAAGTGCTGTTGACACTTTTCCAGCAAGTACTTTTGTAGACACGTTTCTTGGTTCCTATAGGATATCTATGGTACGGGTTTACATTGATCATTGGTGGGGTCCTCGTCTAGATCTGTTTCCCTTGGTTGAACCTCCTGGTAAGCCTAGCTCCGTCGCTCTAGTCCTGCTAAGGTAATGCCTGCATTAGTGCCAAGCCGGTCGGAGGTGACCGCAAACGCACTCCGATGGTCTAGTTAGTATCTGTAGGAGAAAGGGCAAGCATAGACCTCCTAGGACTTGCTCTCCAAGATAGCATGGGCACTGTGCCCAGCACACTCGGTAACCACTTCAGCTGACGGCCTCCATGACTTATTGAGCCAGGCAGTTAGTAGCATGTGGGTGAGCCGGCAATGTTGATCCGTGTGAGCGTCACAACCTTATCCAGTATGGCATGACATCCGGGTCACCGGCTCGGACCAGACGTCCGAGTCCAGTATAGCGAACCGTATCAGGTGGAATGCTTAGTTACATTTGGCCCACGAGTCGGTCCGGCCCTCAGGGTCGGGATTCTAGGACTCCAGGTCTGAACCAAAGAGCTCGCTTGACCTGACCACCGTCCCTCATGGTTCGGTCATTTTGTTGCTAAGGATTTGAACTAATGAAAGTACTTGATTTGTTCATATACTTGGAGGAGTTTAAATGATAGAAGAAAATGAAGCAGCGAGGAATACTGCAACTTCTTGAACTATTGGCATGGAAAGTCCATTATTTGAAAGGGAACTCGATGTCGAGAATGGTACCGTATATCGAGGCAATTCTCGTGGATGCTACACAATTTGATTAGTATTGTCCTTCATTATATATTTGGTATTTCATTCCTGTATTCACTTTTGGTTTTCTATCTTAGTAGGGATTCTACTTTCCTTTCTAATTAGGTCTATAAGCCTATAACTAAGACTCTAAGAGCCTTTGGACATTTCAGTGGTCAGTGTTCAATAAATGAAATAATTGTGTAAAATAGGATTGGCACAGAGTATTTCAAAGTTTATTTATGTTTCTTGTAATAGAATTTCATATATGGTGAACATGAGGTTTGTAAACTGCTTAAACCTGTTTGATATGGCAGCTGGAGCTGAAATTAGGCATAGGAGGCACCTCATATGAAGATTTCATACGCAACATGCATCTGCCTATGCAGTTAAGGTATGTGCTGAAACTTTCTTGTCCTTTCTGCTACTAGAACTTTGCTAATGCAAGTTTCTCAGGATATTCCACATTTTGTGCTTATTTGGTGGTTGAGTTACTTTTATGTTGCTTTAGCATAATGTGTCAGCAGATTATTTCCTAATTACAGTTGTTTATCTTCTCAATGTAGTCAGGTGGACCCTATCGTGGCATCCTTTTCAGGTGGGGCAGTGGGTGTAATTGCGGCTTTGATGATACTTGAAGCTAAACAATGTTGAGCAACAAGAGAAAAAAAGGTTGCAAGTATTGCCATGGAACTGGTATGTGTAAAGAAGTAGATTTGTGAACCTGCCATTCCTAGTGTGAGTGTCTTATTATAATCTTGTTTGGAGTTCCATTTTAATGGATCAGTGCTAGCTGTTCAATCAATAAAATTTGAGGGACTGTAGGTGGTCTTGAGGACTAGAAAGCTTCGAATTTGGGCCTCAACTATGAAATTATTCTAAAATTAATACCTGAGTTTGATCTGCTCTGGTCCGGTAGGCAAATGCATTTGCAACAATTATGGTTGTAAATCAAACTTTGAAACTCTGTTTGTTGATTGGACTAATAGTGAAAGCGATATGTAGTCTCATAGGGTTAGTAATCCTGTCAGACATTGTGTGGGACATGGGATCCATGATATGATGATATCACATTTTCCATGTTATGTGTAGCCTATGTTTTGTGGGACTTCAAATCCACCGGATATTTAGTTCTGACGGCAAAAGTCCCAACCAAAGACAGGACATGTGTTTATATTGGATTCGTAGTCGAATCCAGTGCTTTGATCCGGACAAACAAACGGGGCCATAGTTTCTATGAATGTTGTGCTACTATGAAATCTTGGATTAGCTCTTTGTTTATCCTGACTCGACCTAGTCACCAGAAATTTGATTTTGTCATTAAATTTTGAGCCTGATGCTTGGAAACGGATCAGATTTAAGTTATGTTTATCTACTGCGTGGCCTAGCTATGGTCCTTTAATACCTAATAGGTTATCTTCAATTCCAGTGGGGGATCCTTTTCCTGTTTCTCTTACAGAAGTGCTGGAGTTCATCATATTTTTATTTCTGTTGTCAGGATATTTGGCCTGTGCCCGATGTTCAGCAAGTGGTATGTGTTTGAATGTTGAACCCATTTCTGTATCCAACGCTTCAGATCAGCCATTACGTGCACCCACTACTCAAAGGTGTTCGAGCTGTTCAGGTGTTGGAAAGGTATTTACTTTGACGGTTTGATCGTGACTACAGATTCATGGGGTTTTTTTTTAACCAACATGGACAATCACCAAGTATACAACGGGTTTTTGTCAAACTAATTTTTTAGAAAGGCATAACGTGGCATTGACATTAGTCCGTGCCCCTTCGATTATTCAGGTTTCTATGATAACTCGTTTGTTGGTCGAGTCATTGACCTGAGTTATGCATGTAACACATGCATGCAAAGAAAAACATGATTTGGCAAACTCATGCTTTTTTTCTTCTTTTAGAAGTGCATGTTTCACAAGTAGGAGAGTAGAACCACATTATTGTCAGCAGCGCGAAATTTTTCTGTTTTCTATTCTCTTTCTTTGGGGAAAGCTGTAAATTTGTTTGGGTTCTGTTTCTGAGAAAAGTGCTTTTGGAAGAAAATTTCTGAAGACGTTCCACTTTTTAGGAATACACCAAAAATATTTCTCTGAATACTCAAATATTATTCCTGGGAAAATGATAACGATATTAAGATGATGAGTGAATTCAAACTTTGCGTTTGCTGATGAGTTACATTTGGTTTTTCCTTAGGTTATGTGCCCAACATGTCTTTGCACGGGGATGGTAATGGCAAGCGAACATGACCCTCGAATCGATCCGTTTGACTAGAGAAAATTGAAGATCGTCGCTGTATGGCCTTAATTTTCACTTGGAATTGACAGTTTATATTTTCTTAGAAATTTATGTTTTCCAATTGTCGTCTTCCAAAGGTCAGATTTCAACTCTGATATTCGATATCTATGAATATCATTTCTCTCCTCATTTTGACCAGCCGTAAATATCTTCTATCATAGTCTGTAACTTCAATCTTCCAATTAGACAATATGATTAGCAACACATTGATCAACATGTTTTTGGATGACTCAGACTCTACCGATGAGCTCGAGACGATGGTGATATTTGCTCAAGAAGAACTCAAAAAATGAGAGAAGATCCAAATGTCGGTCCATCCCATTCCCAAGCCGAAAATATTGAATCTTGAACGAGTTCAAGGCCATGAGATACTGTATTACCTATATGTTTTAATCAGCGTTTTATATATACCTTAAAAGTCGTATGAATGAGGTTTTGGATGAACAAGCTTCTTTTCTTCTGGGTTGTTTCAATGTTGGAAGTGTACGATCAATATTTCATCCAGAAGAGAAATGCTCTTTGGGGTTATTAAGGCTATGAAGAAAGAACATCTATTGCAAAGACAAAAATCACCACCAAAAGCAAATTTGAAGTCATCAATCGAATCAGATCTCCGTCAAAAGATGCGACCATATCAATTTAACCTTTTTGTCGTATCCGTTCACAGTTTGATCTTTGAAGTTCTTCAGGTGAAGGGGTTCTGGGTAATACTTACGTAGAGACGGGGGAGAGGGGTTTTAGCGATGGGGATATGGAAGTATTGATATATATATATATATATATATATATATATATCTCTCTCTCTCTCTCTCTTCTTTGCTCTCTGCTGTTAGAATTTTTGTTTCAAGAGTGAGTGACATTGTTGTCGTTGGCGGGGCTTTCGGATTGTTCCAATGACTTTGGGTTCAGGCAAAATGCTCCTCATACTGTAATACATAGCCCATTGAAAATTGAAAAAAAGGTGCTTGGGGTAGTTATTTTTCCCAAATTCAAAATAAGCCCAAATATAATCTAGGGAAACCGCCCAATTGGTCATGATAGGACAAGGCGGGATAAATTGTCATCTCAACCCGATGCAAACCACGATCAATCTTTTTCATTTTGACTTATATAACCATATTTCCTATTCGGGTTATTTGCAAAAAAATTGTTCTTGTTTTGGGTGAGTCTAACCTTGTCTGACTTTGGGAGATACCTAAAATGGGATTAGATTAGCAGTAAGCCTGTAATGATGCATTGGGTCAGATAAAAGTTCTCTCTTTTCTGGACCAACTTAGAGAGGTGGTAAAAAGGAAGGGCAGATGTGTACAGTCACCTTTACAAGATTATAGTTTAAGTAAATACTGCGACTAGTGGGACTCATACGACAGTTTGGCGAGTGGTCTAAGGCGCCAGATTTAGGCTCTGGTCCGAAAGGGCGTGGGTTCAAATCCCACAGCTGTCATTCATTTTTTGTTTGTGTTTTTTCCTCAATGCGAAACGGGTTTTTTCTTGTTGTCTTTAGTCGAATTTTTTTCACATAGGTTAGTTCTGCGCCAATTCGGCTTTTGGGCTTTATTTGGGTAAAAGTCATAAATTTTTAATTTTTTGATTTGTCTTGATGAGATAAATCAATAATTCACAAAAATTAGGTGCAAAACTAACAAATACGGAAAAAATTTAAAAAAGGACAAAACAATAAAAAATTCAAAAAGCCCTTAGCGGAACTTAGGAGCCTCGAGTCTTAACAAACCAGACAAATGGGACGAATCAATAATCTATCAAATTAGGTTTAAAACTAACAAACGCAAAAAAAAACCCTCAAAAAAGCCCTTAGGGAGCCTGAGTCTTAGTTAGTTTTGTTTTCTAATCATTATTCTATTTCATTTTTCAATCATTATCATATTTCTCCTATTATTACCTTCATTTCTCTCTCTATCTCTTTCTACTCATTATTCTTCTTTCCAATTATTATTTTATTTCTCTCTACACCACTGCCAAAACTAAAATGGGAAAAATTCAAAAAAACTGCTGAACGTAACGTATTTTCAATTTAACCTCCAAAGTTTACAAAAAGTTTACAATTAAGCCTTTGCCGTCATCTTCCGTCAAGTTACAATGGAATTGTGAAATGTGTACTGTTCATCCAAAGTTTAATATTATTTGGACTCATTACGGATCTTATAAAAATGATTCAAACTGCAAGTCATTCTTAAAATATTTTTTATAGGTTCCTTATAAAGATTAGCTCAATCCGATATCGGTAGGGTTCTCTTAGGGTGCTTATTGAAAAGTCTTATAGCCAAAATTCATTTTGACTATTAAGATAAAATGATCATAAAAATAAAATCTTAGCATTTCAAACAGATTAAAATTAGAGCACTTAATTTTTTTTATCCCGATCAATATGTTTGTGAATTTTTTTTAAAAATATGGTAAAAGAATATTTTGAAATGGGCTCCTCACCACACAACCTAATGAGCTCCCATTTCTTATTTATGAGGAGTAAAGAATATTCTAGATCAGGACAATTCTAGACACAAAGCACTTCTAGATTTCTGAGAAACCTAGAAGACTCCATCACCTGCCATAAGTTTTCAAAAGGTTCTAGCATGCCCTTGAACATTTCAGAGGAGTCTGAAAAGTTCTAGTACAATTCGGAGTATTCCGGAAGAATCCGAAAGACTTTAGTGCAGTCCGAAATTTTTTAATTAAGAACATCCATAGACTTCTAGAGAGTTAGCTGATGAAGCGGTAGAAGCGGTTTTGGTCACCTCCGGATGTGGAGTTCTTTAACCGTCCATCTAACCCTCCAATTGATGAAGTGGCTTCCAGCGAGCTCAATCAACGACCTACAGAACAGAACAGAAAGCTATAGACACCGGCGTGGGTGGTTGTCACCATCACCCATCCGATGCCTAAGTCAGTCGATCTGCTTAGAAGAGAGTATGGACTGAGTATGAGTTGCGTAGTATTGTGTACCTTTCTCTTATGGAGGTAGGTATCTAAGGGGAGTCTCATTGGGACGGACTTGGATGAGCTTTAGAGTGTCCTCTCTAGCTTAGGACTCTTTAATTCTTATCTAGACCAAGAGTTCTTGTGACATATGGGTTCTTTGAGATTATCCCTTGGGATCTGTAGGTCTTATCCCTTCATGTGGAGGTATTGGTTGTTTGGGAGTTCTATGAGTTTCGTCTGGAGAGTACTTCATGATAATTGGTTTCAAATAGTTAGTTTGTCATTTCCATGGTGATCCAGCTCTTAGACTGAGCTGGTTGTCACGTTTGCTGAGCTCACCCTTTGAGCTGAGCTTGATGCTTTTATGAGCTGTGCTCATGAGCTGATCTCTGCCCTTGGGCTGGTTGATAGAGCCTAATTCTTATAGGCTAGATTCCACATTTTTTAGCCTCTAACTTGAGCCCTTAGGACTGTGCTAAGCTTCTTAGTTGGGCTGACCTTGGGAGGTTAATTTATACCTATCATCGGCGATGTGACTCTTAACAAGCCATACTTTGGACACTGAAATCAATCGGATAGCAGGGAAATTGGTAAAGACTTACCTGTCATAATTAGGAAGATTGCCTGGGCAACTATGGTTTACTACATTTGGCTAGAAAGGAATTGCAAGATTTCCCAAGGTATCTAACGACCTCATCCGACAATCATCACAATCCTTTGCGAGATCAGGAATGATGTTAGGACCCAATGTTTCCTAACGGATAGAGTCATTGCCCTGTCCCCCTTTGTTTTTTTTTTTGAGATAGGCAAGCCATGTCCCCTTACTCATGCTCTACACCAATCTTGGCAAATTCTTATAACATGCTTCTCTGACTAGCTATATAGATGACTCATATTTAGGTCTTTGTATTCGTTGGGTCTGCCTTACTTGCTCAGCGACGACTTCAGAAATTTGCGTGAATGAAATTATTCACAAATCGAAATACTTAATACGATATATAAACGTTACATATTGCAAGAACAATCTATACTCTATTTTCAACAAATCATGTATTAGAGGCTCAATTTATCTTTCAAACTGATAATGTTGAAAATTTTAGCTTATATTGACAAATTGTTTCAAATTTTAAAAAAACACGTGAACCAATATCTTGGACTTCAGGTTGGTGTTGTGCAGTGAGGTGCACTGCATCGTGTTGCGCACCTTCGAACCATCAGATTGTGCATCCGATGGCTTGGATCTCATCTCGGCAACCAATGATCAAGAGCCGTTCATTGCCGAGATGAGATCCGAGCCGTCGGATATACTATCTAACAGCTCGAAAGCTACGCAACACGATACTGCGCACACCACTGCACATCACCATCCTCATTCGCAATTGCTTCTACAATTGCATGTGACATTATTTTGTACTTTAGAATCGTCACATAATAGCATCAAATCAAAATATTAAACCCTAACTAAAAATAGCACTCTTTTATAGTATAATAATAATAAAATAATAGTAATAGCAATTTTGTTCACCAAGTATAATATTTAATAGCAATTTTGTTCACCCAAAAAAAAAATTTAGCAATTTTTTTTTTCTTTTATGGGGTCAGCTAACCCCACTCCTTTACACACATAGCGTCGCCTGTGCTTGTTCTTGTATTGTTTTCCTCATTCAATGAATCTATGGATTTCTCAATTACCCCAAAAATAAAAATAAAAATGAAAGGGAAAATAATACATTGCACCTTTAAGAACATTTAAGAGTGGGAAAATAATCTCGGCAAAAGGGGGGCGGGGGGAATATTAGAATATAACCCAAGTGTTTGCATATTAAATTTACAAATGGATGATGGTAGCATAAATTGTCGGTCAAATTGGAAAAAAACTCCTCTTCATTGATCTGCAAGAGAATTTATTTAGCTGCTCAAATTAGTCCGAGTTTTTCTTTTCTTTTTTCTTTTTTTTTCCCTTTTCAATTACTCTTTTTTTTTTCCCCTTTTAAGAACATTAAGAACATCATATTTACCCAAAAAAAATATTAAGAACATCATATAATCTAAATAAGGTCCCGTTCTGCTAATATTCTTATTTTTTAAGTACTTATTTTCCATTTTATGAGATTGATCATTCTCTTACAATACATCATCTTTAATTCAAAAAATAAGAACAAATATTTATTTTAATTAGTGAAACGCATGAAATTTAGTTTAACTAATCTAACCAGTGGTGGTGGGAGTGGAACTCTACGGTGAGAGTTGAACAACACTCTTTCTCCTTCCTCAACCCTTCTCGGTCCTTTATTTTTTCGTACTAAAAGTGAAGTGTCAAAATCAATTACATTTCTCTTTATGCTTTCAGCCCTTCATGCCTTCAGGAACTCTTTGAGCTGGGCTGAATCCGAACAAGCCGAATATCATCGGCCGCAATTGTTGGCCTTTTGATCGATTCGCGGATTTGGGCCGACTTAATTAATGGGCCGCTAAACACGGGATCGAGGCCCAAACAGAAAACCCTAGAAATCGTTATAACCTACAGGAACATATAGTCGGTCACTTTTTCAGAGAGAGATAGAGAGATGCAGATATTCGTGAAAACCCTGACGGGGAAGACGATCACTCTCGAGGTAGAGAGCAGCGACACCATTGACAATGTCAAGGCCAAGATTCAAGACAAGGAAGGTTCTCATCTTTGTGTCCTTGTGTTTGGTTTTGGATGTTTTCAATATACTAGTACATACAGAGTATATGAGAAATGAATGGTTGATTTCTTCTGATACTTCGTTTAACCAGGAATTCCGCCGGACCAGCAGCGGCTGATCTTCGCCGGAAAGCAGCTCGAAGATGGCCGCACCCTCGCCGACTACAACATCCAGAAAGGTCTCTCTCTCTATCTCTCTCTCACACACACACATGATATACATATCTGTGCAATTCAGTTACCGTCTTTATTAATGAGTAGCTTTATAGCTTTCTTTGATCGGTTGAACTACTAGAGGCTAGTGAGGGGTTATATGGTCCAGTTGGATGAGTAGACCAACAGCGAGAGAATCAGAGAACATCACTTAGTTCCATTGCATCGTGTCTACGTTGCTTTGTCAGATTACTTATCGTGCATTTACACGCGCTTCAACTAATCCCCTGGACCAATCCCATCGTCAACTGGAAGTTCCTGAGCAAACCCCTAAGTCCCTTGGAGGATTCTGAAACGTTGGAGGTAGCAATCCTTCGGCGGCCCAAAATGTGGTCAACTGGTCATGTAGGACTTTTAAGTTTTAATAAATGCAACCTCATTTCTTACCTGGCTAATCAAGCATGCCCTACGCTGGGAAAGATGAGATCTTTTTTTTTTTTCCTGAAATGGGGAGGTGTTTGTGTTGGGTTTGTATATACTTCATCTGGTCAAGGAATATAAGTGCCATTTTTTATCATGATTATGATTTTCCTAAAAATGTTATATTTTCCTCTTTGTTTATTGGGTTTGTTGATTGATTCAGAATCGACTCTTCATCTTGTGTTGAGGCTTAGAGGAGGGATTATAGAGCCTTCGTTGATGGCTTTGGCTAGGAAATACAATCAAGACAAGATGATCTGTAGGAAGTAAGATTCTGCCCTTCCGTGCTCTTCTTTGATCTTTCAACTTTGATCTGCTGGAACATTTTGTTAATTAGTTGCTTGCTGCACTTTTCTCATTGATTTCAATTTCAATGCTTTTATGATATAATTCCCAAATCGTTCCTTCTTCCTCATGTTTGGTAGCTGAGGCATTGGAAAGAACAGAGAATAAATTTTGCGCTCTGTGCTTCTTGTTTTCATTAGTAAAATGAACTGTTAATCCTATGCGACTTTGTGGTAGGTTCATTTGTTTATTTATCGCCTTTTGGTCAAGCAATTAAGATAAATGTTACATAAATCTAAATCTTTTTGTCACCACTCTTACCTGGATCAAGTTAATAGTGTGGTAAAAGGAGACATCGGTCACATCAGTATACGTGGATTTGATTCTTTGCTCTATTTATTTCTCTCTTCTTTATTGTTTTATTTGTTGAATCAGAATGTATGTTGTAGATGTTTATGAAGATCGAAGTTCGATGCTTATTAGCTTCTTTTGGTGTTGGGGCAAGTACTTGTACTTCCCTATAGTGGCTTCCACTTTTCAACTTTGTTACATCATTTACTGACGTTAATATCTTTAATTTTAAATTTAAGGCTTACATTTGTTCTTTTGTTGTGTAACCACGCGTTCATATCTTAGGAGTGCGCCACCGTAGTTATAAAAACCATGTTAGCTTCGCATGGTCAGAGCTATCAGCATGATCTTCCAAATTCTGCAATAATCTAGTTCAACTCTGTTTTCTTAAACCTTTTAACTTTTTTCCCGTTTCGTTTAGCTACTACGTTTGAGCTATTAGACTTGCTTTTTTTTTCCTTTCTCATTTTGTGTCCGTGTTTTTTTTGTTTTCCATTGGTGCTGCTGCTGATTGCATTCTATGTGCAATATGTTTTTTTTACTGTTTTTATGGTTTTGTTCTCAGAATTCTCAAGTACTCACCATCTTTTATTTTCGTGAGTGTCAGATGTTACGCTCGCCTCCATCCAAGGGCTGTGAACTGCCGTAAGAAAAAGTGTGGCCACAGCAATCAGGTTTTGTCTCCGTTTTCTTGCTTTTACTTGTTTAACTAATCTATAAACTGACGTGAATTTTCCTTTACTAATTCCAGACTCGTTTATTGGCTATTGCAGTTGAGGCCCAAGAAGAAGATCAAGTGAGATGACTCTGTTGTCTGTGTCTTCATGTGGAACTGGAGGCTGGAGCTTGATACTACTATCCCTTAATTGTGTCTTCTTCTTTTTTGTTCCCTTTCAATTATCTCCATCCCTGAATTGTGTTTGATTTCCCCCAAATGCATTTTGCCGGTACCAAGATACTGTTAGTTGTACTGTATTGGATCTTATTGTCACTAAATCTTCTTCATGAACTAGATACTGTTAGGCCATGTTTGACAAGTGTGTTAGGCCTTGGGATAGGATTGCTAATCCTATGGGCTTCTTAACTCTTTGTTTGGTTGCCAAAAAAGGATGGGGTTAACAAGAGGATGGGATTAGCAATCTCCCTTTTTTACCGGATTAGTAATAAGATGGGGTATTAGGTATTATGAATCCAGTCCCAAGCTCTCTCTTGCAAAATAACCACCTTGCCTATGGTATTTGAACTTAATACCAATAATATTCTCCATTACACACTTCACTTACCCACCCAAATTCCTAATATGCTACTTCTATTTTGTATCTCTGTACATCCACGGCTGTTGGCGACATTCGACCTCATTTCTGTTGACATATCTCCCGCGACACCTTCGATTTCTCTGTGTTGCTATTCTCTCTTTTCTTTTCTTTTTCTCCTGCTCTTTTTTATTGTTTTAGAATTGAAAACCTACACACACACAAAAAAAGGCTTGATTTCCCCGCTAATTTAGTAGATTTTTTCCATGGCAACAAAATCTGTTCGTTTGTTATTGTTTTTAAACAATAGGAGAAGCACAATAACCAATTCCTCCATCTGTTTTTTGCGTTTTTTTTTTTTTTTTTTGTGCCCTTTCGAATCGAATACGAACCTTCTTTTTTCTTTCAATTTTTTTTCTTTTCAATTAGAAAATGAGTTGTTTTGAGAGAGAGAAAAAGCTTGTATCGTATTTAAATTGATAGAGAAACAGGTTTTTGCAAAGAAAAGAAGGTTCAATTTCGGGGAAAAAATAAAAAGAAGGAAAGTGCTTACAACGGAAAGATGCACTCCCGGCTGTAATAACCCGAAGCATAGGGCTTTTAGTCGTTTGCAGAATAGCTTGGTAAGACCGAGATTGATCCACATGGAGCTCGAATGTAGCTAGTTCGGATTGTAAGCTTTATGTAAGGTTTTCGGCCGGCAACTGTCGGTTTTGCTTTAGAAAGTGAAACTATGGTAAAAAGACTAGAAATAAGGTTTAAAGTTAGATAGAACAAGCGGCAAGGTCTAGGAGCTCAAATTGCCCAATGACTTAACCGTTTTAACCGTTTCTTTCTAACAATTCCAAGTCAAGACGTAGATAATCTTAATCCAAAGCACTCTAGGGAGAATCATAGAAATTGTACTATATTTTATGCAAAACCAATCACTCCTACCCTAATGTTTAAGGGTCGCATCTTCTCCGGTCCAAGTTTTGAATGAGAGAAAATAGTCCAAATTTGGACCATACATTGGGTAAACCCGTGGTTCGGATCTACCCAAGAACTCTTTGCGCGAAGAAGAATCCAATTCTTCAAGGTAAGAGTCTTTAAGCAGATCTAAACCACTGATTGCAGTTTCGGACAGTTTAGATGTCGACTGTCTCCTCCCGTTCAAAACATGGATCGGAGAGTATCCACTTTCTATTTTTGTAACTCATTTGCATTAATCTCTCCGTGAGATTCATCGCGTCTTCATACAGCTTACTCTCAAAGTCATCTGCCACATGAGGGAAATCCAGACGACACGACAGGAGTAATTAACTTCCATGTAACCATACCCATTTGAAATGGTGATGGGATGAGAAAACCCTCAGGAAATCCTAATCAGATTTCAAAAGGTAACAGCCTGTTAAATCAGAAAGCAGATCTTGTCGAAAAATTAATAAGGTTACAAAGACCAGAGGGAACATGCATGGATAAAAGGCATCACAACCGAGGAGGACAAACATCGATCCCAACAAGATTAGCGCACAAGCCTCACACAGCCACACGCCATCCACGACCCAGAATAGAGGTTTGGCAAGAACCAAACACAAACGATAAGAGAAGGAAAAAACCAATGCACGAAAAGATAGTTACAATATATCTCCCAACTGAGTCAATCGTGCACTTTCGAATTCTCAATAATACATCACCAATATAACGTTCTGCAATATTCCAACTCTCTCACAATACAGGAATTTAAGCCAGCAATATATACTTCCATTGTTATTGACCTGACTGATCCCCTCATTTAAATTACTCCATCTAATTTGGACACCTGAATTAGTTCTTCTCATGCATAATATAATCATTCGATTAATACCAAAGTTCTTATATCTCAAACCATGAGTTTCTCGACAAGGGACTTGCTATCCAACCCCTGCTAAAGAAGTTGTCGTGAAACTCCTTGACGGTGAAGTTTCGATACCGGGCCGGACTCTCTGGCGTGACCAACTCTGGAAGAGGCCCGTAGCGACGCGATTCAACCCGTTTGTCCATGTTGAAGAATTCGACTATTGATATTCGAGGTTCGTTCGAAGAGTTGGCCAGCACCCGATGCTCCACGCTAATGTACTCACCATTAGAGATAATCTGCAATATAAATTGATGGAGCTTGGCTGTAACTACACTTCACAGGGTATGCATGAAAAATCTATCACGTTATTTTTTCCTTTTCAACGAAAATTTGATGGAAATCCAAAAACGAATGATCAATGCTTCTCTAGTTTCGGGGGAACACAACAGAATATGTTGGACACTAATGTAACTGAACATAAAGTGGAGGATTAAAAAGTGTTGGATCAAATCTCTCTCTCTCTCTCTCTCTCTCTCTCTCTCTCTCTCTCTCTCTCTATATATATATATATATATATATATATGCAATAGGAATTTTCTGGTAGAATAATAATTCTAAATAATATTCATCAATCCAATTGACAAAATTAAACCCTATGATACATCGACCTTCAAGTTTCCTTCTGTGCAGTGAAGCAAACTCACGAACCATGTAGTTTCCTAACACTCGAATTCCTTATGAAATCAGTAGCAAATATATGTACGGAAATTATAATGAAATACCGCCGAACATATAGTAGTAGTCTGAGAAGACATAGTGGAGCACAAGATGTTTGCATGAAAAAAGAGAAGAAGAGCAAATTCTGCCATATAGAGAAGTCAGAGTATGGAATTAAGAAATATATTCCTATTTGCAAACACTACTCCCTTCAAATTTATATCCAACGTCCAAGACCACTTGGTTTTTATTTCTAACAAACCATTCCTATATACCTTTGAAAGAAATAATAGGAGTATTAATAGGATAATGGTTTGATTAGTTAAAGTAAAATTAGGAGACTAAAGTCAATAAGAGGGTTTACAGCTAATTACCCCACGTTACAAGTCTTACTAGGGGAATAACCATTTTAAGAGCACACCTTAGTCTCACTAGTAGGTGGCAAACTCATTTCAAAGACCAATCAAATTAATATATATATATATATATATATATGTAAAATATTACTTTTAGTCACAACAAAAAAGTATAAACATTTCGAAGATGTACGACCCTAACTCCAACGAAACTCAAATACCTTAAACACTCAACAAAATAATCTTTATTTTTTCTTCAAAACTTTCTTCTCTACTTTCCATCAAATCATTATCAGTCGTTTACGTATAGGTATTTATAGCCTCCTCGTGATACAAACCTAGTCAAGTACATGAATCTCTACATTCATGACCCTTCATCTACATATATGAAGAGTCATGCTATCAGCAATGACAGTTTGCAGGGAACCACGCAGAGACAAACGCATTTGGCTCCATTTCGGGTCCCGAAAAAATCTAGGAAAATATCCATAAATTTTTGAATATTTCAGTTCGCCCCTACGAATCCAAAAGTAATATTTATCGATATCCACTGGAGCTGATTTTTACAGGGCTCCATAAAATAATATTCAAAAATTTATGGATATTTTCCTAGATTTTTTCGGGACCCGAAATGGGGCCAAACGCGTTTATCTCTGCGTGGTTCCCTGCAAACTGTCCCTGCTGATAGTATTTTTGACATATGAATACTTCAACTAGACTCCTCAATTACATTCATGAACCACACCATTCATGTATCAAATGTCTACACAACTCTCTAAAATTCACAAATTCCTAAAATCAAGTTCACTTTTCCAACAAAAATATTAGTAGTTAATTTCTGAGTTTTCATAACAAAACTAATGACAAAAATATAAACTCCCGCCATCCCATTTGATAATAGAGTATTGTTATGTGTACATATGCAATGTACATATCATATACATATGGATTTTGTGGGGCCCACCTCAGGTCCCACAAAGATGATTCGAATCGCCTATTATTTTTAAAATAATTTTTTATGGAGCACTGTAAAAAACAAGCTCAATCCGATATCGTTAAGGATTTTTTTTGAATTTGTAGGAGCGAAACTGAACAGTTATACAGTTTTGCCCTCACAAATTTAGGAAAAAAAGCCTTTCTGATAACGGGTTGAGCTAATTTTTTTACAAGGCTCTATAAAAAAATATTTTAAAAATAATAGGTGGTTCGAATCATCTTTGTGGGATCCGAGATGAGCCCCACAAAAAATCATATATACATGATATGTACAAACTCACATGTACTCATAGCTTTATTGTTGATAATCTCCAACAAAAGACGTATAATTTTCGGATAAAAAAAAAGTACCTCCGTTCATACTTTTTGAATATTTTTGCACCAATTTAAAGAACTAATCCAGAAAGAACTAATCCAGATATTTTAGTGCGAAAGAAACTCAAAAAATCAGGTACGAAAAAAACTTTATTTTTTGATCCGAAAAACCGTTCATTCTTTTTAAAGTGGACTATCATTTTGAGACGGATGAGACACTAGTTTGTGTACAACTAATACCGTATTACGTTACTTCCATTACCTGAAGAGCATCTCCAATGTTAATAATCAACGACCCAGGGACTGGCTTAACATCCACCCACTCCCCACCATGCTTCACTTGCAACCCGACCACTTGATTCTCCAACAATACCGTCAATACCCCCGGATCCGTATGGTGGTTAAGCCCCAGCGTTATATCCGGCTGAGGGCAAAACGGGTAGTACACCCCCGCAATTGTCTTGGTGGCCAAAAGCCCCGCCTCCCTCAGCTTTCCCGCCGCCACTCCCAGCCCTTCGGACAACAGCTCCGCAACCGTCTCCGCCACCATCGTGGCCTCCTTGTCCCAGGCCACGATCTCCGACCGACACGCATCCGGGATCTGGTCGACGTCAGCTGGCTCCGGCGACATCCACACGTGGACGAAGTCGTGCCAGCTGGCGGCCTTCGACCGGAATAAGTCGTTGTTGCTTGCGTACATTACGCCGCTCTGCTCTGTCCGGACGTAGTGCTTTGCTTTCAGCTCTTGGGGTTGCTCGTGGAATGATTTGATGGATTCTATTGTCTTGTTGAGAACTGAAAAGGAAAAAATCAATGAAACAGTTATGTGTGTGTAAGGGGGTGTGGCGGTGGGGATGGGAGATGCTGCCAAGCATGGGGTGGTTGACAGCGGTGCCTAGCGGTTGATTCGCCGCTCATCTCGGCATGGACAGCTTAAATCTAATCCGAGTGAATAATGATTCAAGCCGTCCGTTGTCGCTCGGATTAAGATCCGAGCCGTCAATTACGAGATGAACGACCGGATTAGCTGCTCGACAGTTGGCACCGCTACCAAGCGGGGTGCTTGGCAGCGTCCCCAGGTCCGGGGCGGGTGTGGCTCCTGGGAATCAATAGGCACGTTGCCAAACCACGTATATGTGTGTTATGCTTTCTTTTCTTGCTTACGTTTTCATTCAATTTAATTTTTTTCATGCATTACAAGGATTAAAAAAAATATATCTGTAAAATAAGAGAAGAAAAGGCACTGAGAGAGTATCAAAGAATGCGCAATACACTCCTACTACTGCTACTCGCCCACGTTACCAAAACTGAATACTGCTTAGCTCAAATACGTATTGATTTTTAAACGAACTTACCCGAAACGGGTACGCCGTGGTTGATCACTTGGAAGAAACCCCAGTTCTTGGCGGCTTCTCGGAGCTCGTCGACGATCCTTGGCCGGTGATCGGGGGAGTTCATTCGAGAAAGATCAATGAGGGGAATTCCGGCATGTTCTTTCGAACAAGGCTTCAGAGTAGAGCGAACTTCTGGCATCTGTACGAAGAATTTAGGGATCGTTGTGATGCCGGAATCGGCGAGACCTTTCACACCCATTTTGGTTTCGTCAAATTCTTTCAATTCCTTCATGCGATTGTATTCGGCTGATGAACTCACGGCTGCCATTTCTCTCCGACGGTTTGTAAGTAGTGGTGTTGGGGGTCTACACAGTTGTATTTCATATAAGTGTTACAGATATAGTAGGTAGATGAGAAATCTTTTTAAATGAGCGTTCCGTGAACGGGTGTTTACGGAGATGAATTGCAACAATTCAAGAGTGTTTTGGACGGTTCGGATGTTAATGTAGTTTTTCCGAAAAAAAGTTAAATTCTTCCCCGAAAAAATTTCATTTAAATTCAAACCGTCTAATTAAAGCTGAAATGGACGGCCAAAATCGCGCGACTCCATAAATAAGGGATTCACGGAGCCTCCGTGAATAAGCCAACGTCTAGGTAGATACATGCAGAGAAAATATTTTCCTTTTCTAGACGGGGGAGAGTGAGTGGAAACTTGAGGCGGTGCCAGGATTGACTATGGGGTCAGTTTTATGGAGCTATATTTTTTTATTCGAACATATACTTAGTATATTATAGAGTTTTTGATTTCCAATACATTATATTTGTACATTGAAATAATTTTAGTCTAATCCAATTAAATTATACCAATCATTTTATTTTTCTCTTCAAGCTACTTCAACAATCCCATTCTTTTCTTTGTTTTTACGAAAGAAATTGAGAAACCAGTTGTTTATCATGTCAAACCAAAAAAATTAGGATTATAAGTAGCTATATATACATGAATAATTATCAATAATATTCAAAATCAAGTATATACAAAATAAAAAATTTAAAACTCGGAAGCTCGACTCCTCGGACCCCAACATAGCTCCGCCCCGGTGGAAACATCTCTTCCTGTCAAAATAGTTGTGTCAAAAATTATTTTTTAACTAGCCACCATGTGTGTGTGTGTGTTTTTTTTTTTTTAATTAATTTGAGCAAGGAATATCAACTTGCTTTGTGACATTTGGCTCTCTCAAATCTAACGAAAACACTACAGTCACTGACTGGGAGGGTCGGTGACCGGTCACCAAACCATGTGTAGGACCCACTCCGGGCCCCGCACGAATGATCGAAGCCGCTCAATAAATTTTTTTTTTTTAAAAACCGAGTGGGCTCCGTAAGAAATAAGCTCAATCCGATGTGTGTATGTGCTCGTTCCAAACTTTCATTTTTGAACAGCTCGGATCATCTGATTTGAAAAGTTTGGATCGAGCACGTACACATATCAGATTGAGCTAATTATTTTCCATGGAGCCCACTCGGATTTTTTTTTAAACTATTAAACGGCTCGGATCATTCATGCGGGGCCCGGAGTGGACTTCACACGCGGTCGGTGGCCGGTCACCGACCCCCCAGTCGGTGACTGTAGTGTTACTCCAAATCTAAAAATCGTTGAGTTAAAATTAAATCATCCTGTTATGTGTCATCTGATGCAAATTAATTCAAATTCTTTAGAAGACGTATGAGATTTGACAAAGCCATAGTTGGAGGGAGTCAAATTTGGCACACAAAAAATGACTCCTCTTTGTTTTTTGACAGCAAAGAAAGAAAGTAGATCGAGACAAGCTACCTTCAAATCTGCATAGAGTTATAAAGAGAGGTATGACCGATAATGATGCGTGTCCCGGGTTTTACTCTTGACTCTTACTCTTGCCATCTAAGTGCACCCTCAATACTGTACGGCCTAAGACTTCTTCGCATATTATTAATGAAGTTATCATGCATTGATTTCAAAATATAATAGGTATTTGGGACAAATTATATTAACCTCTTAATATAGTTATTTTTTAGATTAGTAAATAGAAAAAATACCTTGCACGTGATTTATTGATTTTCATCCCACTAACCAAAATTTCAGACGGAAAATTCTACCACCACAAACATACACACCAACACTTCACACTCACACTGATTTGTGAATCCCACACCCATCAGGGGCAGAATAAGAAATCAATTTTTATACAACTACAAATCCTTAATTACAAAAACGCTTTCACAAACACACTCTCATTCATATGGAATCTACACACACTAGATCCCATATGAATGCAAGTGTGTTAGTGAAAGCGGTTTTGTAAGTATTTGTAATTGTAAAAAAATTGATTTCTGACTCCACCCCTAATTATATACACTGTTATGCCAAGAGAGTCACAGATTTCTACAAACCAGCAGAACAAATTATTCATCCTGAACAAAACTGACAGTAGTACAAGAGCAACATTCTCCCATTCAATAGTGGAGAGAGGACGAATCCCATTAAAAGTCATGCATGAATCATGTTTTAAAACTACTTTTCCACTAAATTTTTTTGACTATAACTTTTTGCCTTTAGTTAACGATATGTTTGTTATTCCTCAAAGATGACCGGATAAATATAACACATGGTCATATTCGGTTTGAGACTTGAGGAAATTTTTTGGAATAATAATCGGAGAGAAAATTTATTGGAAACCGTATGCAGAAAAAAAAAGTTGGATCTAAAGTCCCAAAACGAACATGATAATACTTTCCAGATATGAAAATCCAGCCCTACTCATATCCGAAGGGTTATTTTTTTTATCCCTTCGCAGTCCCCCCAATGTGTCCGAAGAATCTTCTCTCACCTAAACAAACTCCAGGGCATGCCATAAAATTAAATGGAAATTAAGGTAAATTTGCAAGTGGTTTATAGAGATTGCCATTTGCTTCAATTCCTTTAGCCATCACATAACCATAAAGAGTAATTTTTCAGTGTTCCTGGGACATTGTCAAGTGATGCCCCAACTCAAGCTCTATTACACAAATGTATGGTGGAAAGAACATATGATTGGAGCATCATGTGACAATGTCTCTAAGACAATGAAAGATTTTTCTCACATAAACGCGGCGAGGAAAAATTAGCAAGTGATTTTGAGACATGTCTGTGCAGTACATCAATTCACGTAGTTTGAATGGGCTACGTGATTTGATGAATGATGGTGTGTACTCAGTGGGTATTGGGCCTGACAGTAATTTGAGACCTTTGGTTGCCTAATTTGACCCACTTGCAGCAACAATGGTGGATAGAGATTCATTATCATTAGGTTGGATTATTGGTCAAAAGACAAGATTAGGCTTATTGGGATGGTGGTGGAATTTCAACTTGCATGGGTGAAAATGACTGGTTGGAGTGCAGAATATATTTGGACAGGGGTGGTGGTTGTTCACTTCATACAGTAATTGACTTTTGGTGAAGGTTGAAAATTAGAAGAAGATGACAAGGGAGCTAATCAAGTGTTGGCAAGTGGCAGAAACTTTTTTTTTTTTTGGTTAAAAGAAGTGCATTAAAATTAAATTAGGAGTTTACAATCCGAGAGTACTTGAGCCTTTGAGAACCCAAATCCAAGATCCAACACAAACAGGAGTAGAAGCATAATAATAAACCGCGCGCATCCGTGTCAAGGGTGGTGTCACTTGCAAAAGCATCGGCACACTTAATTTTGTTGAGACAACCGTCTGGTGGGTGGGTGTCAAGGGTGGTGTCACTTGCAAAAGCGTTGGCAGACTTAAGCTGCATGCGTTCTCTTAGACTTAACATAAATTAGAAAATTTGTCCTTATTTGAATTTTTTTTGCATTTGTTAGTTTTACGTTAAATTTTTGTGGGTTATTGATTCGTCTCAACGAGAGGAATCGAAAAATTAATTTTTTTTTTACTTTTACCCAAGTATTTTGAGAAGTAACCACATTTTTGCTCTAAAAAGTAGTTATTTTTCAAAAGCGACATTTTTGCGCAAGAATTTGGTTATTTCTCAAAATACTTGGGTAAAAGTGTCAAAATTTTACTTTTTCGATTACTCTCGTTGAAATGAATCAATAACCCATAAAAATTTGACACAAAACTAACAAATGGAAAAAAAATTCAAATAGAATAGTAAAACTTTCAATTTAAATTAATTCCAAAAGAACACAGCCTAAGTTTTGTTGATCGAGTGGGTCTAGGTGCAGTGAGGGGTACAAATATTTATGGCAATGGTGGCACAGGTTTGGTGGGTCCTAGATAATTATAGATGGTCCAAAACAGGAAATAAAAATGAACCTTAATTAAGCAAACAACACATGACTTCATTCACCGGCTCAACATTCTTGAACATCTTTCTCACTACCCGATTGTCAAATTTCTAATAAATTTTTTGCCGTTTCAAAAAAATATATTATTGATCGAGATTGTGTTATTGTGCTTCCTTCATAGTACGTAGTATTTCAAATATTTATGTAATTCGGAAGAAATTTTCCTTTTTGTCAGCCCTTTCGCACTTTGAAATCAACTCTATCAACTCAAGTCTCTAACATATATTGAAATGGAACCAATAGTTTTCAAGCTTTGTTTTTGCTTGATTTTACTTGATTGTGCAAAGACAGAGCAAGGATTTTAACTTGATGGTTGATAACACACACATACACACACATATATATCAGTTCACTTCTTATAATAGCGTCCTTATTTTAGTTAAGATAAGGATGTCCCTTTTTCTCCCCTTTTCCGATCGAACATCAATGATCCGAGCCGCTCAATTTTAAAGGTACCCGCAAAAAATTAGCAAAAACATATTTGGGAAGGGCTCAATCGAATCAGTTTTTGATAAAAATGTTATAATAATAATGTTATAATATATATATTTATATATATGCATTAAAAATGACACTGATAAGATGGATCACAATAGGACTATATATCGGCTTTAAGAATATCGGAATAACAATATTACAGCAAACAATGATCACATATCATGTATGAAAAAAAAAAAAAAAACAACGATCACATACATCTTGACTAATTTCAGAGAGACTAATTTTAATGTCCACCGGTGAGAACTCAATTAAATATACACATATATAGAGAGAGAGTTGATATCGGTTACTAGTAGTACTACTAATTAACTCAAATTAAGTTTGATTTTATCAACAAGAGACTTGCTATCCAATCCCTTGCTATAGAAATTTTCATTGAACTCCTGCATCGTGAAATCACGGTAGATAGCTGGTTTTTCAGGAGTCAGCAACTCCGGCAAGGGTCCGTAGTATCCAGATCCTTTCCATTTGCAAAGATTGAAGAATATGGCAATGGAGATTCTTGGTTCCGGGTTAGAGTTAGCCAACACGCGGTGTTCCACACTTTTGTACTCGCCGTTAGAGACTATCTGCGCGCAGAAATTACCATAGATTAAGCATTACTTAAAAGCATTATACCAATTTATATAATTCTTAATTTATATGTGATTTTTGCTACAAATTTGATTAGAATTTAAGTTACTCAATTACGAATACCCCAGAAAATAAATAAATAAATAAATTGGAGCCGGGACGGTCTATACGCACACGATGGCATATACCTGTAGCAAATTTCCGTAAGCTTAACTTACCCACCAAAAAAATTTTCCATAAGCTTTTCTATGTGATTTTTGAACCCGGGAGGGTGTTGTGCGGGTGGTACGTACACAATAGCAATGTGCTGTACAATATCTAAGTCGTCCATTTGGCAATTCAATTGGTCAATGTCTCATCTCCATCGTCTGAGCATCCGAATTATTCATTGCCGAGATGAGATCTGGACCATTGAATTGCCGAACGGACGACTCGGATGGTGTACGGCAAGGCCGGTTTGTGATTTTTGTACCTACGTTTTTTCAAACAAAAAATTGTGTTACCTGAAGGAAATCTCCAACGTTGATTATCAACCCACCCTCCAAAGGCTTGACATCCACCCACTCCCCACCGTGCTTAACCTGAATCCCCTGCACCTGATTCTGCAACAAGACCGTCACAACCCCAGGATCCGTATGCGACGTAATCCCCACCGTCAGATCAGGCTGCGGACAGTACGGATAGCAGTGACCCACAAGAGCCCTGGCGCCTGAAAAACTCAACTCTTTGAATTTTCCAGCTTCCAGTCCTAACCCCTCGGACAAGAGCCCCATCACGCGCCACCTCCGTCGCTTGCCGGTCCCACTCCACCACCTCCCTCCGGCACGCAGCGGGGATGTCCTCTGCCGGAGCTGGCACCGGTGACATCCATACTTGCAACGAGTCGTGCCAGCACGCCGCCTTGGCTCTGTACAAGTCGTTGTTGCTCGCGTACATGACCCCGCGTCCTTCCTCTCGTACGTAGTATTTTGATTTCTCCTCGGTTGGTTGTTCGTGAAATGCTTTGATGGCGGCGATCGTTTCGTCAAGCGCCTGTTAAGAACAACTTTGTAATATCCTCAACACAAAAAATTGGGAATAAACCCATGTCTTGCCCCCGGTCACGGTGACAAGCACATGTCATTGTAGGAGTATTTTGGTCATTTTTCAACCGTTACCCAAAGGATCTGCCAAACAACCAAGCAGATGTCTTTTGGCATCCCCACGACGTACCGAGGAATGCAATAATATTTGACCAAAGATTTTCAGATATAATTTGACCAAAGATTTTCAGATATAAAGCACATCGATAGAACTACGAAGGTTTTCAGATATAAAGCACATTGATAAGACTATGAAATCGACCAATGTTTTGCAACTAAAGTATTTAGAAAATAAAGGGAAAAATTCAAAATACCCCCCAACCTATACACCCAAATTCAATTAGACTCCCAACCTTTTAAAAACTTCAATTTTACTCCCAACGTTATATTCCGTTAATCAAAATGCCCTCTTCCGTCCAAATTACTAACGGATTCCGTTAAAAGCTCCGTTAAATAGTATTCTGATCAAATTTCGATGATCCGAGCCGTTCAATGTGTTCAAAACATGATTTTAAGGGTACTCGAAAGAAATCAGCAAAAAAAATGATCGGAAAAGGCTTCATCTGAACAGTTTTTTATTGAATAGTTCAATAAAAAACTGTTCAGATGAAGCCCTTCTGATCATTTTTTTTTTTTTGCTGATTTCTTGAGGGTACCCTTAAAATCACATTCTAATCACATTAAGCGGCTCGGATCATCGAAATTCGATCTGAAAAGGGGAGGTACAAACCGAAGTAAAATTCGGACGTTCGTACTTGAATAAAATCCGGATCGATCCACACCTCCCCTTTTCCAATCGAATTTTGATGATCCGAGCCGCTCAATGTGTTTAAAACGTGATTTTAAGGGTACCTTCAAGAAATCAACAAAAAAATGACCGGGAAGGGCTTCATCTGAACAGTTTATTATTGAATAGTTCAATAATAAACTGTTCAGATGAAGCCCTTCCCGGTCATTTTTTTTTGTTGATTTCTATCAAGTACCCTTAAAATCACATTTTAAACACATTGAGCGGCTCGGATCATCGAAATTCGATCAGAATACTATTTAACGGAGCCTTAAACGGAATCCGTTAGTAATTTGGACGGAAAGGGGCATTTTGATTAACGGAATATAACGTTGGGAGTAAAATTGAAGTTTTTAAAAGGTTGGGAGTCTAATTGAATTTGTGTGTATAGATTGGGGGGTATTTTGAATTTTTCCCGAAAATAAATATGGCCTATGTTGTGGACTGTAAAATCGTAATTATCCCAAAGTGTTTTCAGTAGTCTAAATTTGTCAACACTCTCTTATTCGTAAGTTACTACATTCTCACAAACTAAATTATTTATTGTCGAGATGAATTATCGAGATTTAATTATAGGTGCTTCTTCGGTGTTGGACCACAGATGAGTCGGATCCTTAAAAAATTACTACTAATTAATAAACCAGGAACAACCAGAGAATATACTCCGTATATAATACTAACTCTGCTTTCACACCCAAAAAAAAAGTTGCAAACAATACCGAGACGGGCACGCCATGGTTGATCACTTGGAAAAACCCCCATGTTTTCGTAGCATCTCGGATTTGCTCCACAATCTTTGCCCGATTACTATCGGACTCCATGTTAGAGAGATCGATAACGGGTATTCCGGTGGACGTCGACGACGATTTGAGACCGGAAAGAGTTTCCGGTGGGTGTACGAAGAACTTAGGGATGGTGGTGATGCCGGAGTCGGACAGACCCTTGACACCCATCTTTGATTCGTCAAACTCCTTCACTTCCTTCATCCGGTCATAACCGGCAACCGTTCCGGCGGCTGCCATTTGCTTCCTCTGTATGAAGTTGTGATTGTACGTTGAGTAAATGTTTATATATACATGCGCCCCTAACTTTATCGTATGGGCCTATGGGGTGTCTCTTGTTTGGTAATAACAAGGGAGGAGTTGAGCGCGTAAACTAACTTGAATACCTGAATTATGGATCGGTGGCCGGAACAAATGATTTTGGAATTAATATTATTTACTTCCTCTGTTTCTATTCTTTAGTCCCTTTTGGAGTCCCGAACACTTTTCAATTGTTTATATATTGCAATCTATAATTTTTTAGGTGATTTTGAAAATGTTGTTTAAAAGAATTCATTGAAATTTATCAAATAAGATTTATATTGCTTATAAATAGTATTATCAATTAAAAGTTATAATTAATTATTTTATCTAATTGGAACAGTACGAGGGACAAAAAAATGGAAACGGAGGGAGTAGATAGTTTTGTTGCATATTCGTAAAAGAAACATAAAATTGTGCCTACATAAATAAAGATTTTTTAATTATATATATAATGGGATGTCCGAACCAACTTATAGGCACGTCAACTGATTCCAAAACCTAGAACTTAATGACCAGCAAAACCCATTAGTGTCCTGAAAGTTTGCAATATTTGCCCTCCGTAAAATTCGACATATGTAGCCTCATGAAAGACAATCACTTATTTGTTTTGATGCCCAATTGATCAAAACCCTTCTGGTTAATTACAACAAGATAAATCCTCAATTTGGAAAAAAAAAAATTAGATCATATAGGGATACTTTTGGAGGAAAAATTCAAAATCCCCCCAACCTATACACCTAAATTCAATTAGACTCCCAACCTTTTAAAAACTTCAATTTTACTCCCAACGTTATATTCCGTTAATCAAAATGCCCCCTTCCGTCCAAATTACTAACGGATTCCGTTAAAGGCTCCGTTAAATAGTATTCTGATCGAATTTCGATGATCCGAGCCGCTCAATGTGTTTAAAATTTGATTTTAAGGGTACTTTCAAGAAATCAACAAAAAAAATGACCGGGAAGGGCTTCATCTGAACGGTTTTTTATTGAAAAACTGTTCAGATGAAGCCCTTCCCGGTCATTTTTTTTGTTGATTTCTTGTAGGTACCCTTAAAATCACGTTTTAAACACATTGAGCGGCTCGGATCATCAAAATTTGATTGGAAAAGGGGAGGTGTGGATCGATCCGGATTTTATTCAAGTACGGACGTCCAGATTTTGCTTCCGGTCGGTACCTCCCCTTTTCTGATCGAATTTCGATGATCCGAGCCGCTCAATGTGATTAGAATGTGATTTTAAGGGTATCCGCAAGAAATCAGCCAAAAAAAATGATTAGAAGGGTTTCATCTGAACAGTTTTTTATTGAACCATTCAATAAAAAACTATTCAGATGAAGCCCTTTCCGATCATTTTTTTTGCTGATTTCTCGCGTGTACCCTTAAAATCACGTTTTGAACATATTGAGCGGCTCGGATCATCGAAATTCGATCCGAATACTTTTAACGGAGCCTTTAACGGAATTCGTTAGTAATTTGGACGGAATGGGGCATTTTGATTAACGGAATATAACGTTGGGAGTAAAATTGAAGTTTTTAAAAGGTTGGGAGTCTAATTGAATTTGGGTGTATAGGTTGGGGGGTATTTTGAATTTTTCTCTACTTTTGGATCTCGATGGTATTATGTGTCAATGAGTAATGTCTCAACACAAATAGAAGTATATTGATTTATTTTCACATTTCTTAAAATCGTTCTATAAACCTCGAATGAATGAAGTTTGAAAAAAATATCCTAGGAAAATTTGTCTAATTATATAACTTTGATAATTTAAATAACACAAAGATGAACTTGATTATAGAGAATGAAGATTTCCTATTTTGTGGTGTTAGCTATTATGGAGTAGTGGCAATTTTGCCTAAAGTCAGTCTTACGCAGTTTATATTTTTGTAGTTTTTTTAAAAACAATTTTTTTTATTTCTCTTTAAAAATGACGGGGCAAAGAGATACCGAGAAATGGCAACACTACACACCAACGATCAAATGCCGTCGGGATCTAAATAGAAAATAATAACTTGAAATTGGCAATATGCCAACCAAGACAAAAAAAGATACTCCAACTCCCCAAAAAAATAACTCCCACCCAATCACGAAGAGGAACACCAAACCCACAAAATCACTCACAAATACATAATAACCTCTTATTGTGACAAAGGATCAAGATTCAAGAATAATGCGAGCCTGAATTATTAGCCCTTTTATCATATTATGGTATATGCTCAACCAGTCCGGTGTTAGGGCAAAGGTCCTGTCCAGTCCTATTCCAACAAGTTCAGTCCAGTTTGGATAATTTGTGGGCCCATCTTGAGCCTACAACAATGATCGGAATTGTTCATGTTTTAGAGCTCATTGAGAACATTTACCATGCCAAAAATTACATTGATCGGATTGGTTTGATATGATTTCGAAATGCATTAAGTTTGGAAAAAAAAAAGTGAGCAACACTGGATTGCAACTCATTTGACACAATTATCCGAAGATAAATGCATTTTGAAATCATATCAAACGATATCTGATCAACTTGATTTTTCGCGTGATCAATGTTCTAAACGAGTTCTAAAAAATAAACATTTCTAATTATTGTTGTGGGCCCGGAAAAGGCCCTCAAATGGGTCCAAACTTGTTGTAATTGGGACCGGACAGGACCCTTGCCCCCGTTGTTAGGTGTACATATATAGAAAATACGTCTTGATTGAGCAAAGATTGAAAATCACTTTTTTCCTTTCGATTATTTATATCCTGAGCCACGCCCATAGCTTTATCTTATGTAGTGTCTCTTGTTTGGTATCGAGGGTGGGTTTTTTATAACCGAATGTTTGGACAAGTGTCTGGGTTAAATGTTTGGAGTCCTGAAATTAACGAGCGAGCGAATCTTTTAGTGACTATAATATTTGGAGAAATATTTGGCCTTTGGCATCAGCAAAGGCGAGTGTTAAAAAGGACAAGCACTTACTTGCTTTCGAACTTTTTTCGTCTTATTGAACTTATCACAATTTTGGTTTATATTGTTAAACTTTTCCAATTTCTACAATCGATTGATTCAAAGAAATTGATCGGAATCTACTACTCACAATTAAGAGAAAACAAAGAAAAAGACTCTGTCAGAAAGGCCTTAAAATTTAGGCCCAACAACACAAAGCTAATGAGTTATATGTTGGAATATTATCCTTTTGTGAGATATCGGAATACACATATATATGTATATATATTCGTCTTGATCGGAGCGTAATTTATCTCACCATGTTTGAGATTACTTTTTGCATAGAGCTTTTTGTCATTTACCATACTCGTGCTTGAAGGCACGGGTCGATTAATTTGTTATTCAGTATGATTTTGAGTGAGCTTAGCTAGCAGAATGTCCGTGCCTGAAGGCACTTGTAAACAAAAATCCAACTGTCTTCACAAAATTCATTTTATAAGTTTGAAAGAAGATTGAGGTGGTTTCACTTTCAACATGGCTTTTGACGTTGCAAGGTTGGTCACTACAACCTGTAAAAATCAAATGTTGTTTCAGCTCATGCATACCATTTTAAGCATCAAGTATTTTAGTAAAAGTCGATGCCATTGCATTATTGGACTTGCATCTACTAAACCTTTATACAGGTAATTCCTTAATATCGAAAACTAATGACGTATTAGTTAGCAAAGAAGCAAGTTTGTAGGTAGTTATAAACTACAAATTGCTGGAAGTTAACGCATTAAGAACTCAACTTCCAACTCATCTTTAACCTAGTACAAAGGTCTGAGCTTCCAACTCATCTTTTTCAATTTCCATGGAGAACACATAGAGAAAGTAAAAACCACCGAATACAAACAGAGAAATCAGCTTCAATGTTCCAAATTCGTGAGTTTCCCCTTCATATTTACTACGCTATTTGTCACAAAGCTAACATGTCATTAAACACAACTACACTATTTACTCCAACAAAAGAAAATACTAATCTCCAGGTGGAAACAGAAAATAGAGACTAAAACAGACAATAACAAAGTAAGAAAATGGTTCCACCATTAGAGAAGAAGATCAAAATAGATACCAGCAAAACGCTCGACCTCCTATTTGATCGGGTATTCCTCCAAGAGATATACGCACAGTAACTACAAAAGATACCAGCAATACCATTGGAAAAATATAAAACACTACTTGAAAATAACACTCAGTCAGCTAAAATTACGGGTTGAAAAAAATAATTAGGGCCGATATTCAAGTGCTTTAATGACATGCAAAAGTTTCAAGGGCAAAACAGAATCGACAATACCGAAAATAGGAAATGACCAACAAAATCTATTATATCTGGACGCAAGGTATATTGGTTTCAGATTTTATCAAGCAAGAAATGTTTGTGAAATTCTACCACTCGAGTGCATCAATTTCATCGTTGGGTTTTTGGAAAGACCAAATTCTAATTTTACATTAAAGATACTGGCCTAATTGCATGCTTTTACACATGCAATTCATCCCGAGGTAAACTGGAGTTTTGTATTGAAACTAGAGAAAGGTTTCAAGTCCTTAGCAGGAAGATATTCAGCCCATGAAATTTTTAGGTTAGTTCATTCTTCGTTGGAGTATATGTAGACACTGAAAAAAAAAAAAGCCAAAAATATGACTCAAGGGTTTGTTATTAATCCTATCAAGGCCTCTACGTTCCGTGGCAATTTCCCAAATCACTCATTCTTCATTGGTCTCTCGCATATTTCATTGAACACATAAACTGCGAGTACAAATTTTAAGTAGAAATTTCTACTCGCACATTTCATCTTCCACGCAGCTTTCAATGTTGTTTTTGACGTCGAGACCTCGGTGGATTTCGTCGCTGGTGACACCAGTAAGAGCTGTGGATTTCGTCGAAGTAAGAGATGAGAAAGAGGGGGGAGCAGTGTAGATGAGAGTGATAGAGATAAAAGATTACTAGAGAAACCCATTCTTCTTGCCAATATATGGTGCAGATTACCGGAGAATCCCATTACCAGGGGAAACCCAAACGACGCTGGTTTTTTTTTTTCCCGGCCAAACCCATTCTACTCAACTAAGCCGAGTTTTTTTCTTCTTTTAATCAACACAACTGATAAGAGAAAAAAACAAACCAATGGCATTTTTGTAATATATTTGAAAGAGTGTGATTACATTTTTAAGAATAGGAGAACATACATCAAATGAATCTCAGTCGTTCTAATAATTTGTGTTTGTCTAGGGTCCACACCGTTATGTTTTATTATATAGAATATTAGATAGTCGCTCTGGAATCAAAATCCCAGAGCCGACAATTGACATTTTATGTTAGAGAGATCAATGACGGGTATTCCAGTGGACGTGGAAGAGGATTTAAGATGGGAGAGAGACTCATGTGGGTGTACAAAGTACTTCGATCATCCCCAATAGGGGATGGAAATGAAGTTCTATACTTATAATAGAACGTGGATGCCAAAAAAAAACCCCTCCAATGGGGATGTAAAATAGCAGAAATCTGGATGTAAAATGGCATAGATGGGAAAGGATATGCATATTTTCATCCCCTTTTGGCTACAGCTATAAATTACAGGTCATCAAACATCATCAATCCAACTACAATACCAGAAAAATGGTCGACCGGAGTTACCTGTATTCGCCGGAAAGTTGGCCGGAACTTTTTCCTCATCGCCGATTTTTGCAAATCTTCGCCGGAGTGACCATAAAAAGCCGGAATCCAGTGAGTGAGAGAGAAAGAGGGAGAGAGGGATCTCGCTGATGAGAGACAGAGATATCAACGAGAACAGTCGTTGATCATCCGCATAGGGGATTTAGGGTTTCAATCACTCCTTAACGGGAGAAAGAGAGATCAGCGAGAGAGAGAGAGAGAGAGAGAGAGAGAGAGAGAGAGAGAGAGAGACGGGGGGTTTCAACGACTAGTTTGTAGAGAGAGAGAGAGAGAGAGAGTACTAAGTTGAGTTGTAATAGTGGATTTCATCTCTTGTGGTTTTCAATCAACCGTTGATCAGCCAACGGATCTTTTGACCGCTGATCAACAGATCAATTCAGCAACGGGTTTTTTTTTCCTTACTTATAAATGCGTGTTTTCAATAGGATTTTCACAACAAAAAATTCCTCCCTTCTCCAAAAACACCCTCCAAAAAAATTAGTGTATCAATTATGGCAGAGGGAAGTCGTCGTAGTGCGAGAGGATTATCGTTCAACTCTAATCAAGATGAACCAATTTGTAATGCTTACTTGTGTGTTAGTCAAGACTCGATTGTCGGTATCTGTGACATCCTGCTTTTCAGTGGCTGGCGATGTACTGCAGGATAGCAAGTTCCGTCCGAACGGGAGGGGGCAAGTCATGGTTTATAAGAAAAAAATCCCTCCCACTTGTATAAGGCCTTTTAAAGCCGTGAAGGCGGGCCAAAGCGCATAGGAACTTCATAGTTAAGCGTGCTCATCATGGGGTGGTTCAGGGATGGGTGACCTACTGAAAAGTCTATGGCCTTTAGGCGTCCAAAGCGGACAATATTGTTCAAAGATGGAGCGGGTCGTTATAGTACCAACCAAGCACGATCTAAATTATGGGATTGGGTTGCAAAAAAAATTGGGACGGAAGTTTTTTTTTTTTTGGAATAAATTTTGTTTTTAAGTTCTCGATTAATTACCGGATACCAAAATTATTTTTCAACAGAAGTAGTACTTGAATTAGGGTTAAGAAAGTTGGGAAAAATTAAGGAGGAAGGAAAGTTAGTTAATTATCGATCCCTTTTTTACATCTCACCATTGGTTGGTTCTATTTTACATACAACTAACTTTTAAACGCTTTTTTCATCTAAAATAACTATCCATCTGGTTCCAAAATACATCTCCATTGGAGATGCTCTTAGGGGTTTTCTACTAAACTATATATAGACTGAATGGACTAAAGCCTATGTTTTCACAAATTTCTGAGAATGTTATTCTTCTCACATACATCAACTAAAATAGCATTTATCAAAAATAACTTGCCTTTTGCTATTAGCCTGGAAAAATATATATAGCGGAAACGCACCCTAGGAATGGTGATGATGCAGGAATCAGACACACCTTAGACACCGATCCTTGATTCATCATACTCCTTCACTTCTAGCTTCATCCGGTCTTTTTTTTTTAACGGGAAAAAAAAAATCTTTAATCTTTGATATTGATACAAAGACCAATAGGAACAAAAAAAAAACGGCATCAAAATCCTAATGAAGCTAAAAAAATTGTGCCCAATCCCTCAATTGGCAAGAAATCAATCGAAGAAACCCAAAGGGCCGAAACCCACACCTAAAAGGCTGAAGCCCACACACCAATTGGGTCAAGCCCATCCGAAAAAAACCTAACCCTAATCCCACCTCCTGCCGCCCCTAACACACCACTACCGCTCCAACGTCGTCTGCTTCCGATTGCCGTTAAGCATGCTGGGTAGATCCAGGAGATGACCCGCAGAGAGAAGCACCACCACCAACCGCCAAAAAACACACAACGCTGTTAGGCCATCCTGTAAACATCCAAGAATGAAGCCAGGTGGAGCTCCGACCAAGGACCGCCACCGCACAACACACCACTCGAAACAACCCTTTCCGCCTGAATCCCACTGCTCCGACGCGCGCTCCGACTGCCTCCGCACGTCCCCCGAAAAACCGTGATGGAGAGTGAAAAGACAAAGACAAAACGACGGATCCAGAGAGGAAGGAGGGGAACAAGGTCAATCATCCCCAAAAACGACGGCGAATCGAGCCCAAAGGAGGGCCAAGGCTGGCGACGAAAACCGCAGAAGGAAGAGGAGGCTGAGGGAGCATGGATAGGAGGTTGTGGAAAAAACTAGGGAGGTCTAGGTGCCGCCCCCCAATTAGGGTAGAAACCCTAGGGGGGAAGGAGGGGAGGAAAAGAAGTACTTCAGCGGCTAGGGTCTGTTTTATGAGAGAGAGAAAGAGAGAGGATCCTAAAAGGCAGGATAGTGAAATCCGCTCTTAACCGGTAATCGTACTGGCGGCTGCAATTTCTTCCTCCTCCATTGGATGTTATTTATGTACTAATTTATATACGCACTACTAACTTTACCATCTACTTTAGATCATTAACCATAGAATTTCAGACTAGTCGAGGTACGCGGATTTCAGATTAATCGAGGGACGTCTATACTGGAATGAACACTCTTGTAAAAAACATTATCCTATGCAGGACTCCTGGCTTGGTGAGACTAACAATAGTTATAAGAATTCACCTATCCCAATAACGAAAAAACCTGACTTGAGCTAAATTGGCTAAAGGGCTTTATAGAAATATTATTATACTCGTCCGGCCCAAATTTTCAGTCCACTTTGGTCTTTTGGGACATTTCAAAATGCTTCTTAATTTAGAAGAATTAAAGTGCTAAATCTATAACCAACGCTAGGGTTCTTGTTTCTCATTAGGAGATTATTAATTCGAGTCTTTTCATCTGCGTATGGGTGTTCTTCCGTTGGGATGATTTCTTCCCCTAATGGCGGCTTATAGTAATTGGGTTACGTTGGGTTTATAGTGGTTGAGTTGTTGTGCTTAATTATCTCTTGAGCTCTCAAACAATCGATATAGTGAATTTGTACTTTATAATTCATACATGATGTAATGTTTTGCTCCTGTTATTTACTCATTCAATTCAATTTTGGCCAAGGGTAAATGGTAGTTTTGTCAAGAGGAACTTAAATAATGGCCACCTAACTTTGAACATCCCCTTTTGGTCGTGTTTGGCTTCTCCCTTGTAGCCTTCGATTCTAAGAAACACTCTGGCTGAACCCGAGATGGTGTTGTGCGGCACAATGTTGTGCATATCTGAGTCGTCCATTCGGCAATTCAACGGTTCGAATCTCACGTCCACCATCCGAGTCATTTATTACTGAGATAAAATATGAACCGTTGAATTATCGAACGGACAGCTGGATGTACATGGCACGGTTGTCGGTACCACACAGCACCCCATTGCTGACTAGTTAGTTTTATTTATAGTAAACCTTCATTTCCTTTCTAGACCAATACACTTTTTGACATTTGAGGCCTACCTAAAGCATGACTTTGACATTTGAAAGGCAACTAGCTTCATCACAAGTTAATCACCAAACTTTCATTTCTTTGTAGACCGAAGATCTTGACATTCGTGATAATGGGGGAAAAAAAATGAAAAAAAAACTGAGTGTGAAGGCTTTAAAGGGTTCCTCCACCAGCTGTCTTGCAGCTTTGGGCTCTAAGGAAATGGCTTGCACCAGGGGCGGCCCAACTTCATTAATTGGAAGCCCAAGGCGAAATCTGAGTGTGAAGCCTTTAAGAGATTTGGAAAAATGACGGCCTAGAACGTGTTTTGCCAATTAATACTTTTTAAAAATATGTTAAAAATATTTGTTAATGAACAAAATGTCTTTGGCGGGTATTAATTATCAAAATACGTGCCGTCATTTTCCCTTAAGATTTGAAGTATTCATGTTGAACATTAATTTTAATGTGATATTTTTTTTTGTACGTATTTGAAAATTAAATTTTTTTTCTTTTTTGAGATGTTAAGTTACTACTCAATAATTACTTAGAGTCTATTTGGATGGGGGAGATGAAGGCCCGGATTTGGAGTCCTGGCCCCACGTAAATCCAGTGTTTGGGAAGCAAAAAGTTCAAGTGGATTTGCTCTCGGATTTGCGAACTTGGAATTACAAATCCACCTCCAGGCGGATTTGTGAACAGAGAGGGGGAGGGGGGTTGTCGTTCCTCAAGCGGGGTTCCACGTGGTGATTGAATGACCTCTCTACCCTAGCCTTTTCTCATTTGTTACGCCTTTGGGTCGATCGAGAGAGAGAGAGAGAGAGAGAGGATTTGGATGAATTAGGCTGTGATGAATCCAAACGAATTTGTGTTTTGATTTTAGGTTTCAGCTTTACATGAAGAAGAAGAAAGGAGGAATTATTTGGTGTGGCACATGTGTATGCCATCCTAGGAGCTTCAGTAATCTAAACGGTCCAAATGCTATCCTAGAATTTTCAGTGATCTGACGGTCCAATTATTTTGGTGTGGCACATATTGTTTAAACATTTGTAAGATAAATTGAAGGTATTTTATTCCAAGATTAATGGTAAATATCAATTTATTTTAATTAATATGAAATAAATCAATTTTGAGCATTAAAAAATAAAGTGGGGGCTATTTAGTCTTTTGACATCTTATCTCATCATATCAATCCTCCAAATCCTCCTTCTCAAAAAATCATCCAAACACCTTAGTACAAATCCACCCTTCTTAAAAGGTAGGGGCCACCCTTCTTAACATATTATTCCTCATTACATATCCACCCTCAAATCTACTCTCATTCTATATCCACCCAAAACAAATCCTTCATGTAAACGAATCGTTAGTCTCTAGGATCCACAATTCTAGTAAAATGTGAAATATGAGAGAGGTTAACCTTATGAACAATCAATCCTAAATAAATAAATAGAGATCCTTTTTAATTTAAGAGACATTTCACATTTTTTATTGATTGAAATAAATTTTGGAAAGTTAAAACTTGCATATACATACATACATACACATGAATCATGAACAAAATCGAGGTCCTTTAAAATTGGAGGCCTTGGGCACTAGCCTCAATGGCCTCGTGCTTTGGGCCGCTTTTGCAACTTTGCTCCAAAATAGCCAGAACTTGCAAAATGTTGAGATCAAAACAGAACCTAGGTCAGAAAATCCTCCAATTGGGCCCTGCTCCGATAAATTAACCCGATTGCATTAGTGATCCATCCACTTTTTTAATTTCCTTAGATTGCTTTTTTATCAGCAAAAATATATCTCGATAACGGGTACATCAAAGAAAGAAAAAGAAAAAACGGCACACAAACACAAACCCATGGATGCACCATGTAGCAAGAGCAAAGCCAAAAGGAAAAAAACACAACCTCCAACGAAATATCAAGGCAAATAATGGACCAACACTATAATTTTCCTGATAGGGAGTAGCGCAATCTTCATATTAGAAGTCTGAATTTCGATCGCAACAAAGTCCTGGCACACCCATAAGTCCCGCACAATCATCTACCCAATCACCTCCCTCTACTCGGTGATTAAAATCTATCTATCCCAAATTAAGAACCCAGACACTTTGAGAATGTTAAACTAGAATTCAGAAGTCAGTATCAACACCAAACACCTGTTTGACTAGTTTTATATTATTCCAAAGTTCAACTAAAACAGCCTTGCTATTGTCAAGTTACTGAGTTGACGATAAGTACACTAGAAGACAAGAAAAACACTTATGTTTAAGGGTCGCATCCTCTCCGGTCCAAGTTTTGAACGGGAGGAAATAGTCCAAATCTGGACCATACATTGGGTAAACCAATGGTTCGGATCTACCCAAGAACTCTTCGCACGAAGAAGAATCCAATTCTTCCAATGAAGAGTCTTTGAGCAGATCTGAACCACTAATTGCAGTATCGGACGGTTTAGATGTCGACTGTCTCCCCCCGTCCAAAACATGGATTGGAGGGTATCCACTTTCCATTTTTGTAACTCATTTGCGTGAATCTCTCCGTGAGATAGATACATCGCGTCTTCATACAGCTTACCCTCAAAGTCCTCGGCCATATGCTGCACATGAGGGAAATCCAGACGACACGACAGGAGTAACTTCCATCTAACCATACCATACCCATTTGAGAGGGTGATGGTATGAGAAACCCCAGGAAATCCTAATCAGATTTCAAAAGGTAACAGGATGTACGAGATCTTTGAAATTCAATCAGAACAGCACTGGGTGGATGATTCTCTGAGTTGCATGGATCACAAAATTAAACCAATGTCGGTTATACGATGGATTTATAGGCATCACAACCGAGGAGGACAAATATCGATGCCAACAAGATTAGCACGCAAGCGTCACACAACCACACGCCATCCACGATCCAGAAATAGAGGTTTGGCAAGTACCAAACACAAACGAAAGAGAAGGAAAAACCAATGCACCAAAAGGTAGTTACAATATCTCCCGACTGAGTCAATCGTGCACTTTCGAATTCTCAATAATACATCACCAATATAACGTTTAACAATATTCCAGCTCACACAATACAGGAATTTAAGCCACAAATACTTCCATTGTTCTTGACCTGACTGATCCCCTCATTTAAATTACTCCATCTAATTTGGACACCTGAATTAGTTCTTCTCATAATAACCATTCGATTAATACCAACGATATGTAAAGTTCTTATATCTCACACCATAAGTTTCTCGACAAGGGACTTGCTATCCAACCCCTTGCTAAAGAAGTTGTCGTGAAACTCCTTGATGGTGAAGTTTCGATACCGGGCCGGACTCTCTGGCGTGACCAACTCTGGAAGAGGCCCGAGCGATTCAACCCGTTTGTCCATGTTGAAGAATTCGACTATTGATGTTCGAGGTTCGTTCGAAGAGTTGGCCAGCACCCGATGCTCCACGCTAATGTACTCACCATTAGAGATAATCTGCAATACAAATTGATGGAGCTAGGCTGTTAGTACACTTCATAGGGTTTGCATCAAAAATCTATCACGTATTTTTTTACTTTTCGACGAAAATTTGTTGGAAATCCAAAAACGAATGATCAATGCTTCTCTAGTTTCGGGGGAACACAACAGAACGTGTTTGGACACTAATATAACTGAACATAAAATGGAGGATAAAAAAGTGTTGGACAAAATATATGCGATAGGAATTTTCTGGTAGAATAATAATTTTAAATAATATTCATCAATCCAATTGACAAAATTAAATACTCCCTCCGTTCCAAAATGAGTGTCCTTTTTGGGACTCCGTGCCATTTTCAAATGCTTATATCTTTTGATTTATGAAGTTTTATGTGATTTTGAAAACTTTGTTTAATAGAATTAATTATAATCTATTAAACAAGATCCATATTGCATATTTTTTGATATTTACATTGAGAGATATAAGCAATTGAAAATGACACGCTTTCCCAAAAAGGACACTCATTTTGGAACGGAGGGAGTAGATAGAGAAAGGAATAAGAATAGCCTGTGGGATGGTCGAGGCACGTGATAGCGCTCTCCTAAGGAACAATATACCCAATCTTGCACAGAGTTTGTATGGTACTCATATCCTAAGATATATCGACCTTCAAGTTTCCTTATGTGCAGTGAAACAAACTCACGAACCATGTAGTTTCCTGACACTCGAAATCCTTATGAGATCAGTAGCAAATACATGTACGGAAATTATGGTGAAATACGAGCCGAACATATAGTAGTAGTCTGAGAAGACATAGTGGAGCACAAGATGTTTGCATGAAAAAGAGAAGAGGAAATTCTGCCATATAGAGAAGTCAGAGTATGGAATTAAGAAAAATATTCCTATTTGCAAACACTACTCCCATCAAATTTATATCCAAAGTCCAAGACCACTTGGTTTTTATTTGTAACAAACCATTCCTATAACTTTGCAAGAAATAATAGGAGTATTAATAGGATAATGGTTTGATTAGTTAGAGTAAAATTAGGAGACTAAGTCAATAGGAGGGTTTACAGCTAATTACCCCACGTTAAATGTCTTAATTACTAGGGGAATAACCTTTTTAAGAGCACCCCTTAGCCTCACAAGTAGGTGACAAACTCATTTCAAAGACCAATCAAATTAATATATATATGTAAAATATTAATTTAGTAACAACAAAAAGAGTATAAACATTTCGAAGATGTACGACCCTAGAGCCATACGGAACTCCCACGAAACTCAAATACCTTAAACACTTAACAAAATAATCTGTATTTTTTATTCAAAACTTTCTTCTCTACTTTCCATCACATCATTATCACTCGTTTACATATAGGTATTTATAGCCTCATAGTGATACAAACCTAGACAATTAACATGAATCTCTACATTCATGACCCTTTGTCTATATGTATGAATACTTCAACTAGACATGTATGAACCACACCATTCATGTATCAAGTGTCTATACAACTCTCCACAATTCACAAATTCCAAAAATTAAGTTTACTTTTCCAACAAAATTAGTAGTTTCTGAGTTTTCATAACAAAACTAATGACAAAAATATAAACTCCCTCCATCCCATTTGATTATCGAGTATTGCTATGTGCACAAATGCAATGTACATACCATGCACATATGGATTTTGTGGGGCCCACCTCGGATTCCACAAAAATGATTCAAATAGCCTATTATTTTTAAAATAATTTTTTATGGAGCACTGTAAAAAACAAGCTCAATCCGATATCGCTAAAGATTTTTTTTGAATTTGTAGGAGCGAAACTGAGCAGTTAAACAGTTTCGCCCCCACAAATTTAGAAAAAAAGCCTTACCGATATCAGGTTGAGCTAATTTTTTACAAGGCTCTATAAAAAATGTTTTAAAAATAATAGGTGGTTCGACTCATCTTTGTGGGATCCGAGGTGGGCCTACAAAACTCATATATACATAGTATGTACAAACTCATATGTAACCATAGCTTTATTGTTGATAATCTCCTACGAAAAGACATATAATTTTTAGATAAAAAAATAAAGTACCTATGTTCATACTTTTTGAATATTTTTGCACCAATTTAAAGAACTAATCCAGAGATTTAAGTGTGAAAGAAACTCAAAAAATCAGGTACGGAAAAAATTTTATTTTTTGATCCGAAAACCGCCCCTTCTTTTTATATTGGAGACGGATGAGACACTAGTTTGTGCACAACTAATACCGTATTACGTTACTTCCATTACCTGAAGAGCATCTCCAATGTTAATAATCAACGACCCAGGGACCGGCTTAACATCCACCCACTCTCCACCATGCTTCACTTGCAACCCAACCACTTGATTCTCCAACAATACCGTCAATACCCCTGGATCCGTATGGTGGTTAAGCCCCAGCGTTATATCCGGCTGAGGGCAAAACGGGTAGTACACCCCCGAAATTGTCTTGGCGGCCAAAAGCCCCGCCTCCCTTAGCTTTCCCGCCGCCACTCCCAGTCCTTCGGACAACAGCTCCGCAACCATCTCCGCCACCATCGTGGCCTCCTTGTCCCAGGCCACGATCTCCAGCCGACACGCATCTGGGATCTGGTCGACGTCAGCTGGCTCCGGCGACATCCACACGTTGACGAAGTCGTGCCAGCTGGCGGCCTTCGACCGGAATAAGTCGTTGTTGCTTGCGTACATTACGCCGCTCAGCTCTGTCCGGACGTAGTGCTTTGCTTTCTGCTCTTGGGGTTGCTCGTGGAATGATTTGATGGATTCTATTGTCTTGTTGAGAACTGAAAAGGAAAAAATCAATGAAACATTTATGTGTGTGTAACGGGGTGTGGCGGTTGGGGATGGGAGATGCCGCCAAGCATGGGGTGGTTGGCCCCGGTGTCTAGCAGTCGATTCGCCGCTTATCTCGGTATGGATGACTTGGATCTAATCCAAATTGATAAAGATCCGAGCTGTCCGTTGCCACTCGAATTAAAATTTGAGCCGTCAATTACGAGATGAACGACCAGATTGGCCGCTCGGCACCGCTATCAAGCAAGGTGCTTGGCAACGTCCACAGATCCGGGACGGGTGTGATTCCTGGGAATCAATAGGCACGTTGCCAAACCACGTATATGTGTGTTATGCTTTCTTTTCTTGCGTACGTTTTCATTAAATTTAATTTTCTCATGCACTACAAGGATTAAAAATTAAAAAAAAATCTGTTAAAAATAAAAAAGAAAAGGCATTGAGAGAGTCTAAAAAATACGCTGCTCCTACTACTGCTACTCGCCCACATTACCAAAACTCAATTCTGCTTTTCTCAAATATATATTGATTTTTAATCGAACTTACCCGAAATGGGTACGCCGTGGTTGATCACTTGGAAGAAACCCCAGTTCTTGGCGGCTTCTCGGAGCTCGTCGACGATCCTTGGCCGGTGATCAGGGGAGTTCATTCGAGAAAGATCAATGAGGGGAATTCCGGCATGATCTTCCGAACAAAGCTTCAGAGTAGAGCGAACTTCCGGCATCTGTACGAAGAATTTAGGGATCGTTGTGATGCCGGAATCGACGAGACCTTTCACACCCATTTTGGTTTCGTCAAATTCTTTCAATTCCTTCATGCGATTGTATTCGGCTGATGAACTCACGGCTGCCATTTCTCTCCGACGGTTTGTAAGTAGTGGTGCTGGGGGTCTACACAGTTGTATTTCATAGAAGTGTTACAGATATAAGTAGATGAGAAAATCTTTTTAATGGTTCCTTGAACAGGTGTTTACGGAAGTGAATCGCAACTGTTCAATAGTGTTTTGGACGATTCGGATGTTGATAAAATTTTTCCGGGAAAGAGTTAAATTCTTCCCCGAAAAAGTTTCATTTAAATCTAGACCATCTAATTAAAGCTAAAATCAACGGCCGAGATCGCGCGACTCCGTGAATAAGCCAACCTCTAGGTAGATACATGCAGAGAAAATATGTTCTTTTTCTAGACATGGGAGAGTGAGTGGAAACTTGAGGCGGCTCCAGGATTGACTCGGGGGTCAGCTTGATGGACCTATATTTTTTTATTCGAACGTATCCTTAGTATATTATAGAGTTTTTATTTTTCAATACATTATATTTGTACATTGAAATGATTTTAGTCTAATCCAATTAAAGTATATCAATCATTTTATTTTTCTCTTCAGGCTACTTCAACAATCCCGTCCTTTATATTTATTTTTACAAAAGAAATTGAGAAACCAGTTTTTTATCAAATCAAACCAAAAAAATTAGGATTATAAGTAGCTATATATACACGAATAATTATTGATAATATTTAAAATCAATTATATACAAAATAAAAATTTTAAAACTCAATAGCTCAGCTTCCGGGACCCCAACATAGCTCCCCCGTGGTGGAAACATCTCTTCCTGTCAAAATAGTTGTGTCAAAAATTGTTTTTTAACTAGCCAGTAGCCACCATGTGTTTTTTTTTTTTTTTATTTGGGCAAAGAATATCAACTTGCTTTGTGACATTTAATTTGGCTCAAATTTAACGAAAACACTACAGTAACCGACTGGGAGGGTCGGTGACCGGCCACCAACCAGACCACCGATCATGTGTGGGGTCCACTCCGGGCCCAGCTTGAATAATCCGAGCCACTCAATAATTTTTTTAAAAAAGCCCAAGTGGGCTTCGTGAGAAATAACCTCAATCCGATATGTGTATTTGTTGAGATGTGAAGACAATTTTAGAGTTTTAGTAAAAAATGACCCGGAAGGTTTTGGGTCCCGCCCAACGCAGGTTTTAGCGTTTTTAGGGTTTTCTAGTATTAACTTGCTTGCACATATAAAAGCAAAGTTAGGGCTGCCTCCTTTTTTGTAACTCTGACATATTTTTATCATAGTGAAACACCCCAGCACCCCGTGGACGTACGATTAAGCAATCAGCTTAATTCGGAACCACGTAATCTCTGTGTCTTGTTCTTTTCCTGCTTTATATTGTTTTCTGTTCTTAGTTTGTTCTTCGATTGTGTGCGTTTGCTTGTGGGTTTGAACGTTTGAATCCCCAACAACTGGTATCAGAGCTCCGGGCTAGGAGGTCAAGGGTTTACACAATGGCTGAAGAAAAATACAAGATCGAGAAGTTCAATGGTACGAACTACGCTTTCTGGAAGATGCAGATGGAAGATATTTTGTATCAGAAGGATCTATATCTTCCGATCAGTGGCACGAAACCAGAAACCATAAAGCAAGCAGATTGGGATATTTTGGATCGCAAAGCTTTGGGGACTGTGCGATTGAGCCTCGCGCCGTCGGTTGCGTCAAATATTGCCAAAGAAAAGAATACAGCAGATTTGTTCAAAGCCCTAGAAAAGATGTACGAGAAACCTTCTGCGGTGAACAAGGTATATCTTATGAAAAAGTTGTTTAACCTAAAGATGCCTGAAAACTTTATTGTTGCTGAACATCTGAATGAATTTAATACGGTCACAAATCAGTTAGAATCTGTGGGTATTAATTTTGATGATGAGATTAGAGCTCTTGTTCTACTATCGAGTTTGCCAGAAAGTTGGAATGGACTTGTCGTGGCAGTTAGTAATTCCTCCGGGTCTGCAACAATAAAATTGGAGGATGTTACTGGATTGATATTAGGAGAAGAGGCTAGGAGGAGAGCATCGGGTGAGGATGTTGCTTCGGGTTCAGCACTTAGTACAGAGGACAGAGGCAGGTCTGCGAATAGGGGAGGCAATAAAGGCAAGGGAAGAGGGAGTTCCAAGAACAGGGGCAGGAGTAAATCTCGCAGTAGAGAAGTGAAACCTGAAGGTTGTTGGAACTGTGGTCACATGGGGCATTGGAAGCGAGACTGTAAGGCACCACCGAAAAAGCAGCAGAACGGGAATAATCAGGGGGGTAAGAACACCGTTAACGTTTCCGAGGAATCGGATAATGAAGCCTTGATTTGTTCGCTGGATTCTCGCAATGAGTCTTGGATTGTAGACTCAGGAGCCTCATTCCATGCTACTTCACGCATGGATGTGCTACAGAATTATGTGCAGGGAAACTATGGAAAAGTTTATCTGGGTGATGATGAAGCTTGCAACATAGTTGGGAAAGGGGATGTGTATATGACTCAGACAGACGGGACAGTACTGAAATTGAAGGATGTTAGACATGTGCCTTGTCTAACAAGGAATCTTATTTCGGTGGGTCAGTTGTCAGAGGGTGGAGTGGTCACATCGTTTACATCAGACGCTTGGAAGATGAGCAAAGGGGCACTGGTTGTGGCTCGCGGTAAAAAAGAAGGAACCCTATATGTATCTTCGGGTACTTACGGTAGCATCGCAGTGGCAGCATCAGGAATTGATTGTACTACGTGGCATCGTAGGCTGGGTCACATGAGCGAAAAGGGGATGAAAGTAATGTTATCGAAGGGAAAATTGCCGGGTTGTAAGTCGCTGGACTTGGACTTCTGTGAGGATTGCATCTTCGGGAAACAGAGGAAAGTTAGCTTTACAAAGGTGGCAAGGACTCTAAAATCAGAGAAGTTGGAGCTGGTTCATACAGACGTGTGGGGACCATCTCAGGTATCTTCTCTTGGTGGCTCACATTATTTTGTTACTTTCATTGATGACGCTACTAGGAAATTATGGGTTTATTTTCTCAAGCATAAATCTGATGTGTTTGGTGTTTTCAAGAATTGGAAAGCATTAGTTGAGAATGAAACAGGAAAGAAATTGAAGTGTCTGAAATCTGATAATGGCGGCGAGTATTGTGATGGTGAGTTTGAGGCTTACTGTGCTGCAAATGGGATTCGAAGGCTGAAAACGATCCCAAAGAAGCCAAGGCAGAATGGAGTTGCTGAGCGCATGAATAGGACGATCCTAGAGCGCGCAAGGAGCATGAGGCTACATGCTGGGTTACCTAAGCAATTCTGGGCGGATGCAGTAAATACAGCGGCGTATTTGATCAACAGAGGACCTTCAGTTCCTTTGAACAATGGATTGCCGGAGGAGGCTTGGTCAGGTAAAGAGGTAAATTTATCCCATTTACGTGTATTTGGTTGCATGGCCTATATGCATATTGAATCGAGTGATAGGGGTAAACTTGATGCAAAGTCTCGAAAGTGCGTGTTCATAGGCTATGGTACTGATAGCTATGGTTATAGGCTATATGATTTTGAAAATCGGAAAACACGCAGGAGTATGGATGTGGTATTTAATGAGTCTGTTTTGTATAGAAACAGACAGAATCAACCCGAGGAGGCTAATGAAAATTCAGACTTTGTAGAGTTTGAGGGGATCCCTGACAGTAATGTCTTACAGCCTCAGGATATTAATATGCAACCTACTCCACAGGCAGATCCACAGACTCCTCCACTCAGGAGGTCTACACGTACTGTTAAACCACCAATGCGTTATTCTCCTGCTTTACACTATTTGTTGTTAACTGATAGTGGTGAACCAGAATGTTTTAAGGAAGCATTGCAGGTGGAGACCAAGGGAGAGTGGGAGCGAGCAATGGATGATGAGATGGATTCTCTCTCATCAAACCAGACTTGGGACTTGGTTCAGTTGCCCAAGGGAAAGAAAGCTTTGCACAACAAATGGGTATACAGGCTTAAGGAAGAATCTGATGGGAGCAAACGGTACAAGGCGAGGTTGGTAGTAAAGGGTTTTGAGCAGAAACCAGGTATTGACTACACCGAAATCTTTTCTCCTGTGGTAAAGATTTGTACTATCAGATGCATTCTTAATATTGTGGCTGTTGAGAACTTGCACTTAGAACAGTTAGATGTTAAAACTGCTTTCCTTCATGGGGATTTGGAGGAGGATATTTATATGCATCAGCCGGAGGGTTATGTTGTCAAAGGGAAAGAGGATCAGGTATGTAAGCTTCAAAGGAGTCTGTACGGGTTGAAACAGGCGCCTAGGCAGTGGTATAAAAGGTTTGATACCTTTATGACAAATACGGGGTTCAGTAGATGTCATGGGGATCACTGTTGTTATTTTAAGAAGCTTGGTAAATCGTATCTCATATTTTTGTTGTATGTAGATGATATGCTTGTTGCAGGTTCAAGCATGGATGAGATTGCTAATCTCAAGGCACAGCTGTCCAGGGAGTTTGCAATGAAGGATTTGGGTTCTGCGAAGAAAATCCTTGGGATGCGAATCAGTAGGGACAGGGTGAACCGAAAGTTGAAGTTGTCACAGGAGGAATATGTTGAAAAGGTGCTCAAAAGGTTCAACATGGAAGGTGCTAAGCCTGTTAGCACACCGTTGGCAAGTCACTTCAAGCTTTCGAGGGAAAAAGGGGCAGTAACTGATGAAGAAAAGAACTACATGACCAAAGTTCCATATGCCTCGGCGGTAGGCAGCTTGATGTATGCTATGGTTAGCACGAGGCCAGACATTGCTCAAGCAGTGGGAGTTGTCAGCAGGTTTATGGCAAATCCAGGCAAGGAGCATTGGGAGGCAGTCAAGTGGATTTTGAGGTATCTGAGAGGTACTTCTGATTTGGCTTTGTGTTTTGGGGGTTCTGATATTTGTTTGCAAGGATATGTGGATTCGGATTTAGCAGGGGACATTGACAGCAGGAAGAGCACTACTGGGTATGTTTTTACATTGGGGAGTGCAGCGGTTGATTGGGTCTCGCGGCTACAGAAAATAGTGACTATTTCCACAACAGAGGCGGAGTATGTTGCAGCCACGGAGGCGTGCAAGGAGATGGTATGGCTAAGGAGCTTCATGAAAGAGTTGGGTAAGGAACAGGACAATTGCAAATTGTTCAGTGATAGTCAGAGTGCAATACATCTGGCGAAGAACGCAGCTTTTCATTCGAGGACCAAGCATATTGACATAAAGTATCATTTTATTCGCTCTTTGTTGGAGGATGGACAGTTCACTTTGGAGAAGATTCACACAAGGGATAATCCGGCAGACATGTTTACTAAGGTGGTTACTGTGGAGAAGCTGAAGTCTTGTTCAGCTTCTGTGGGTCTCCAAGCTTGAGTGGGAGGCTGGGTGCTGGTGGTGTTAATGATAGTTGATAATTGGCTGTATGTTTGATCATGTCTTCAAGTGGGAGATTGTTGAGATGTGAAGACAATTTTAGAGTTTTAGTAAAAAATGACCCGGAAGGTTTTGGGTCCCGCCCAACGCAGGTTTTAGCGTTTTTAGGGTTTTCTAGTATTAACTTGCTTGCACATATAAAAGCAAAGTTAGGGCTGCCTCCTTTTTTGTAACTCTGACATATTTTTATCATAGTGAAACACCCCAGCACCCCGTGGACGTACGATTAAGCAATCAGCTTAATTCGGAACCACGTAATCTCTGTGTCTTGTTCTTTTCCTGCTTTATATTGTTTTCTGTTCTTAGTTTGTTCTTCGATTGTGTGCGTTTGCTTGTGGGTTTGAACGTTTGAATCCCCAACAATGTACTCGTTCCAAACTTTCATTTTTGAACTACTCGGATCATCTGATTTTGGAAAGTTTGGATTGAGCACGTGCACATCATATTGAGCTTATTTTCCATAAAGCCCACTCAGTTTTTTTTTTTTAAATTATTGAGCAGTTCAGATCATTCGTGCGGGGCCCGAAGTAGACCCCCAATCGGTGACTGTAGTGTTGCTCCAAATCTAAAAATTGTTGAGTTAAAATCATATACTGTTATGTGTCATCTGATGCAAATTCAAATTCTTTAGAAGACGTATGAGATTTGACAAAGCCATAGTTGGAGTCAAATTTGGCACACAAAAATGACTCCTCTTTTTTTTCTTTTATTTTTTGACAGCCAAGAAAGAAAGTAGATCGAGACAAGCCACCTTCAAATCTGCGTAGAGTTATAAAGAGTGGTATGACCGATAATGATGTGTGTCCCAGGTTTTACTTAATTACCTTGGCTCTGAATTATGACGATGTGACAAGTGTAAGGAAATATGGGGACACAAGACCCATATGCTAATTCATTGGTCACCACCATTCCCCATGTGCAGGAACAATAAGGCTCAATACAGATGGATGTTGGAATCAAATTAAACCATCGGAAGTGCAGGCTTTGGAGGTGACGGAACGCTTTTCCACTATCTCTCCTAAAACTAATTGATGGTAAAAAGGGTTTCAATTAAGTATTTTATAGCATCCAACATCGCACCCACAAGTCTATTTTTAGAGCGGTCGTAGAGAGTAATACTGTGTAACTAAATCTATGGGAGCACTCCAGACCCAACAGGAGGCATATTCAGAGATACCAAATTAAAGGAGAATGGATTGTGGGGGTACTATGGCAAACTCACTTGCGAATCAAGCTTGGAGGCAGAAAGAAAAGTTTGGCTAATATCTACTAGTAAGACAGAGTCAGATTCCCTCACAGCTGTGGAGTTTAATCAATGGGGGGAATTCGGTTAATCACCCACAAAGTGTCATGATTAATATTGATGCCGATGCTATTATGGTTAGAACCGGTACAACGTTGAACCATACATACCGTGGGGCAGATCAATGTGTCGACCACCTTGCTAGGATTGGAGCTTAACCGAATGAAAATCTTGAGACCCGATTGGAGCTTAACCGAATGAAAATCTTCTGGTCTCAGTGGAATAGCCACTCTTGATCAGAGGGTTTATGATTCGGGGCATGCGCAGCCTTAAATCTAAGGCCACTTCTGGACTAGTTAGGATTTCCTTTACACATGAAATTATGCCTTTGACAGCCTAAATAACTTATGGGTAATCTTGAGGAAACGAAAATTTCACTTTTTCAGAGTTATTTCTATTATAGTAGAAATTTTTACGTCTCGTGCTGCCTAACTATAAGGCTGCGTTCTTTAGGTCTTAACTTAAATCTGAAATTTTGTCTTTATTTGAATTTTTGGCTTTTTTTTAGTTTTGCGTCAAATTTTTTTGGGTTATTGATTCGTCTCGACGAGAGGAATCGGAAAAGTAAAATTTCGGCACTTTTACCCATGTATTTTGAAAAATAACCATTTTTTAACGCAAAAAAATACTTGGGCAAAAGTGCCAAAATTTTACTTTTTTGATTCCTCTCGTCAAGACGAATAAATAACCCAAAAAAGTTTCGCGCAAAACTAAAAAATGCAAAAAAAATTTAAATAAAGACAATTTTCAAATTAAGTTAAGTTGAAAAGATAGATCAGATTCCTTAGTAGTCTTTGTTTCTATTTTGTAGGTTTGGACTTTTTGTCATAGGCTCAACCATGAGGTCCATGACCACTGGGATCTATCTAGAAACCCGGTGACCATCCCATACAAAATTGGTGTACGTTAATTGAGCAAAGAATTTAAAAAAAAAAACATTTCTTTTGTGTAAACAATACGTACTGGTTGCTTAAACTGATCTTGACACCTGAGTTATAGGGGAAAAAAATTCAGTATTCTAAGTCATAGGCTGGGAGGCATGTAGGTATAAGTTGAGTCACTAGACCATACTCACGGTGATTTCTCACAAGAACATATACTAGTTTGCAATTGATTTTTGATATTTTGACCTCCAAAAAAATCTGTTAATTGGCCCAACTTGCTACAAATGCATAGAAAACAAATGTGTTCTCTTCCTTTTGAGAGTGGATATATATATAGTATTATGAATAAAGGTTTTTTTTTTTCCCGGTGAAAGCTAGTACTAATTGTTACTATAGTTAGATTAGCATCCTTACAAGAGTCAAACTCTTGACTTTCTTACTCTTACCATCTAAGTGTACCCCGAATACTGTAGGGCCTAAAACTTCTTCGCATATTATTAATGAAGTTTTCATGCATTGATTTCAAAATATAATAGGTATTTGGGACAAATTATATTAACCTCTTAATATAGTTATTTTTTAGATTAGTAAATAGAAAAAATACCTTGCACGTGATTTATTGATTTTTATCCCACTAACCAAAATTTCAGACGGAAAATTCTATCACCACAAACATACACACTAACACTTCACACTCACATTGATTTGTGAATCCCACACGCATCAGGGGCAGAATCAGAAATCAATTCTTATACAACCACAAATCCTTAATTACATAAACACTTTCATAAACACATTCACATTCATATGGAATCCACACACGCTGGATCCCATATGAATTCAAGTGTGTTAGTGAAAGCGTTTTTGTAAGTATTTGTGGTTATAAAAGAATTGATTTCTGACTCCGCCCCTGATTATATACACTGTTATGCCAAGAGAGTCACACGATTTCTACAAAACAGCAGAACAAATTATTCATCCTCAACAAAACTGACAGTAGTACAATAGCAACATTCTCCCATTCAATAGTGGAGAGAGGACGAATCCCATTAAAAGTCATGCATGAATCATGTTTTAGGCCACTTTTCCACTAAATTTTTTTGACTATAATTTTTTGCCTTTAGTTAACGGTATGTTTGTTATGCCTCAAAGATGACCCAATATATAACACATGGTCATATTCGGTTTGAGACTTTAGGAAATTTTTTGGGTAATAAACAAAGGGAAAATTTATTGAGAACCGTATGCAGAAAGAAAAAGTTGGATCTAGAGTCACAAAACGAACATGATAATAGTTTCCAGATATGAAAATCCAGCCCTACTCATATCCGAAGGGTTATTTTTTTTATTCCTTCGCAGTCCCCCCAATGTGTCCGAAGAATCTTCTCATCTAAACAAACTTCTGGGTATGCCATAAAATTAAATGGAAATGAAGGTAAATTTGCAAGTGGTTTATAGAGATGGCCATGTGCTTCAATTCCTTTGGCCATCACATAACCATAAAGAGTAATTATTCAGTGCTCTAGGGGCGCCAATGCCAAGTGATGCCCCAACTCACGCTCCATTACACAAATGTGTGGTGGAAAGAATTATTATATGGTTGGAGCACCACATGGCAATGTCTCTGAGACAATGAAAGATTTTTCACACATAAACGTGGCCAGAAAAAATTAGCAGATGGTTTTGAAACATGTCCATGCAATACATCAATTCAATTCAAGTGGCCTGATTAGGCTACGTGATTTGATGAATGATGGGTGTGTACTCAGTGGGTATTGGGCCTGGCAGTAATTTGAGACCTTTGGTTGCTTAATTTGACCGACTTGCAGCAACAATGGTGGATAGAGATTCATTATCATTAGGTTGGATTATTGGTCAAAAAGACAAGATTAGGCTTATTGGGATGGTGCTGGAATTTCAACATGCATGGGTGAAAATGACAGATAAGATGACTGTGCCCAAGTGGCCAAGTGGCAGAAACTTTTTTTTTTTTTTTTGGTTAAAAGAAGTGCATTAAAATTAAATTAGGAGTTTACAATCCGAGAGGACTTGAGCCTTTGAGAACCCAAATCCGAGATCCAACACAAACAGGAATAGAAGCATAATAATAAACTGCGCGCATCCGCTTCAAGGGTGGTGTCACTTGCAAAAGCATCGACACACTTAATTTGTTGAGACAACCGTCTGGTGGGTGGGTGTCAAGGGTGGTGTCACTTGCAAAAGCGTCGGCACACTTAAGCTGCGTTCTTTTGGACATAACTTAAATCAGAAAATTTGTCCTTATTTGAATTTCTTTTGCATTTGTTAGTTTTACGCCAAATTTTTGTGGGTTATTAATTCGTCTTAATGAGAGAAATCAGAAAAATAAATTTTTTTTACTTTTACCCAAGTATTTTGAGAAACAACCACATTTTTGCTCTAAAAAATACTCCCTCCGTCCCTTTTTAAATGTCCTACTTCGTAATTTCAACTTATTAAAAAGTCATCATCGTTATACCTTTCACATCAAATTTTTCCTCCACTTTCCCTACTTACCCATCATCATTACACTTTTATTTACTAACTTTTCAAAATGGAATCTACTTTTAGGGACAAAATTGACAATGTACCAACTTTTACCTACTAACTTTATAAAATGGATACTTATTAAGGTACAGTCCAAAATGGAATACTGGACTATTAATAAGAGACGGAGGGAGTAGTTATTTCTCAAAAGTGACATTTTTTGCGCAAAAAATTAGTAATTTCTCAAAATACTTGGGTAAAAGTGTCAAAATTTTACTTTTTTGATTCCTCTCATCGCGACGAATCAATAACTCACAAAAATTTGGAACAAAACTAACAAATGCAAAAATAATTCAAATAGAATAAAACTTTCAAATTTAAATTAAGTCCAAAACGCAGCCTAAATTTTGTTGAGTGGGTCTAGGTGCAGTGAGGGGTACAAATATTTATGGCAATGGTGGCACAGGTTTGGTGGGTCCTAGATAATTATAGAAAATACTACGTCCGTCTCAATTTACTTGTCACAGTTCTATTCTAACCGGATAAAAAAACTAGTTATATCTTTAAATTGGTAATGAATTTTATATCCAATATGGATCTTGTTTGATAGATATCAATTTGTTCTATAATACAATATTTTCAAAATCACCTAAAACATTATAAATTACAATATATAATCAATTGAAAAGTGGCACGAACTCCCAAAAGTGACAACTAAATTGGGACGGAGGGAGTATATTATTGATCGAGTTTGTGTTATTGTGTTTCCTTCATAGTAGTATTTCAAATATTTATGTAATTCGGAAGAGATTTTCCGTTTCTGGACACTGCTAGGGACACATCGGTGTGACTGAGTTCAGCCATACCCCTCTCACATACAGGTAAGACCCATTTCAGTAGGTCCCCCCTGCATGTGAGAAGTTCAGCCACACCGATGTGCCCCTAGCATTTCCGTTTCCTTTTTGTCAGCCCTTTCGCACTTTGAAATCAACTCTGTCAACTCAAGTCTCTAACATATATTGAAATGGAACCAATAGTTTTCAAGCTTTGTTTTTGCTTGATTTTACTTGATTGTGACAGAGCAAGGATTTTAACTTGATGGTTAATAACATGGACACACACACACACATATATATATATATATATATGCATTAAAAAAGACACTGATGAGATGGATCACAATAGGACTATATATTGGCTTTAAGAACATCGGAATAACATTACAGCAAACAATGATCACATACATCTTGACTAATCTCATAGAGACTAATTTTAATGTCCACCGGTGGGGACTCAATTACATACTCAAAATGTTTTTAGTTTTCAAAAATACCCTCACTTTTTGAACAATTAATGAGAGTGCACATTTCTCAATACATGATTTTTTGCATAGTGAAAGGACGTTTAAGGAAATTTCTCCTAGTCAACTTCTATTTGGACAAACAATTTGGAACATGTTAAAGTCAAAAAGTAAACAAACAAATCGGAACGGAGGAAGTAAATAAGATGACTGTACCCAAGTGGCAGAAACTTTTCTTCTTTGTTTTTTTTTTTTGTTTAAAAGAAGCATAATAGTAATAAACCACATCTGTGTCAAGGGTGCGTGGTGTCACTTGCAAAAACTGTCGGCACACTTTAATTTTATTGAGACAACCGTTGCGGTGGGTGGGTCTAGGTGCAGTGAGGGGTACAAATATTTATGGCAATGGTGGCACAGGTTTGATGGGTCCTAGACAATTATAGATGGTCCAAAACCGGAAATAAAAATGAACCTTAAGCAAACCATGCACACATGACTTCATTCACCAGCTCAACATTCTTGAACATCTTCTCACCACCCTTCTCAAGTTTCTTAATAATTTTTTTGCCATTTCAAAAAAAAAATTATTATTAATCGAGTTTGTGTGATTTTCCTTTTTGTCAGCTCTTTCGCACCTTGATATCAACTCTGTCAACTCAAGCCTCTAACATATATTGAAATGGAACCAATAGTTTTCAAGCTTTGTTTTTGCTTGATTTTACTTGATTGTGCAAAGACAGAGCAAGGATTTTAACTTGATGGTTGATATAAAACACACACACACATCTATCAATTCACTTCTTATAATAGCGTCCTTATTTTAGTTAAGGTAAGGACGTTCCTTTTTTTCCCCTTTTCCGATCGAACATCAATGATCCGAGCTACTCAATTTTAAAGGTGCCTGCAAAAAAATCAGCAAAAACGTATTCGGAAAGCGCTTGATCAAATCAGTTTTTGATAAAAACGTTATAATAATAACACTATAATATATATATGCATTAAAAATGACACTGATAAGATGGATCACAACAGGACTATATATCGGGTTTAAGAATATCAGAATAACAATATTATAGCAAACAATGATCACATATCATGTATCAAAAAAAAACAACGATCACATACATCTTGACTAATCTCAGAGAGACTAATTTTAATGTCCACCGGTGAGAACTCAATTAAATACACACACACACACACATATATATATATATAGAGAGAGAGAGAGAGAGAGAGAGAGAGAGAGAGTTGATATCGGTTACTAGTAGTACTACTAATTAACTCAAATTAAGTTTGATTTTATCAACAAGAGACTTGCTATCCAATCCCTTGCTATAGAAATTTTCACAGAACTCCTGCATCGTGAAATCACGGTAGATAGCTGGTTTTTCAGGACTTAGCAACTCCGGCAAGGGTCCGTAGTATCCAGATCCTTTCCATTTGCAAAGATTGAAGAATATGACAATAGAGATTCTTGGTTCCGGGTTAGAGTTAGCCAACACGCGGTGTTCCACACTTTTGTACTCGCCGTTAGAGACTATCTGCGCGCAGAAATTACCATAGATTAAGCATTACTTAAAAGCGTTATACCAATTTATTTAATTCTTAATTTATATGTGATTTTTGCTACAAATTTGATAGAATTTAAGTTACTCAATTACGAATACCCCAGAAATATATATATATATATATATATATATATATATATATATTAGAGCCGGGACGGTCTATACGCACACGATGATGGCATATACCGAGTTATTCATTGCCGAGATGAGATCTGGACCATTAAATTGGCGAACGGACGACTCGGATGGTGTCCGGCAAGGCCAGTTTGTGATTTTTGTACCTACGTTTTTTCAAACAAAAAATTGTGTTACCTGAAGGAAATCTCCAACGTTGATTATCAACCCACCCTCCAAAGGCTTGACATCCACCCACTCCCCACCGTGCTTAACCTGAAGCCCCTGCACCTGATTCTGCAACAAGACCGTCACAACCCCAGGATCCGTATGCGACGTAATCCCCACCGTCAGATCAGGCTGCGGACAGTACGGATAGCAGTGACCCACAAGAGCCCTGGCGCCTGAAAAACTCAACTCTTTGAATTTTCCAGCTTCCAGTCCTAACCCCTCGGACAAGAGCCCCATCACGCTCTCGGCCACCTCCGTCGCGTGCCGGTCCCACTCCACCACCTCCCTCCGGCACGCAGCGGGGATGTCCTCCACCGGAGCCGGCTTCGGCGACATCCATACTTGCAGCGAGTCGTGCCAGCACGCGGCCTTCGCTCTGTACAAGTCGTTGTTGCTCGCGTACATGACGCCGCGTCCTTCCTCTCGTACGTAGTATTTTGATTTCTCCTCGGTTGGTTGTTCGTGAAACGCTTTGATGGCGGCGATCGTTTCGTCAAGTGCCTGTTAACAACAACTTTGTAATACCTTCAACACAAAAAAATTGGGAATAGACCCATGTCTTGCCTAGCTCGGTCACGGTGACAAGCACATGTCATTTTAGGAGTATTTTGGTCACTTTTCAGCCGTTACCCAAGGGATCTGCCAAACAACCAAGCAGATGTCGTTTGGCATGCCCACAACGTACAGAGGAATGCAATAATATTTGACCAAAGATTTTCAGATATAAAGCACATTGATAAGACTATGAAATCGACCCATGTTTTGCAACAAAAGTATTTAGAAAATAAATATGGCCCATGTTGTGGACTGTGAAATCGTAATTGTCCCAAAGTGTTGTCAATTGTCTAAATTTGTCAACACTGTCTTATTCATAAGTTGCTATATTCTCACAGACTAAACTATTTATTGTCGAGATGAATTATCGAGATTTAACTACAAGTGCTTCTGCGGGGTTGGATTACAGATGAATCGGTCCTTAAAAAATTACTACTAATTAATAAACCAGGAACGACCCGAGAATATACTCCGTATATAATACTAACTCTGCTTTCACACCAAAAAAAAAAAAAGAAAAGGTTGCAAACAATACCGAGACGGGCACGCCATGGTTGATCACTTGGAAAAACCCCCATGTTTTCGCAGCTTCTCGGATTTGCTCCACAATCTTTGCCCGATTACTATCGGACTCCATGTTAGAGAGATCGATAACGGGTATTCCGGTGGACGTCGACGAGGATTTGAGACCGGAAAGAGTTTCCGGTGGGTGTACGAAGAACTTAGGGATGGTGGTGATGCCGGAGTCGGACAGACCTTTGACACCCATCTTTGATTCATCAAACTCCTTCACTTCCTTCATCCGGTCATAACCAGCAACCGTATCGGCGGCTGCCATTTGCTTCCTCTGTATGAAGTTGTGATTGTATGTTGAGTGGATGTTTATAAAGAGCTGCTACAGGCACAGCACTTGCAGCAGTGCACAGATCACTTTTACGCCCGTAGCCTAAATTTTGAAGTAAAGTTGGATGATTCATAAATATCCTTCTCGATATCAGATTGAGGTGATTTTTTACAGGGACCCTAAACGACGTATTTTGAACAAAATGAGCTGCTCCGATCATCTTTGCGAGACCCGAGACGGGCATAAAAGTGATCTGTGCACTGCTGCTGTGCAGCAAGTGCTATGCCGGTAGCTTTTTTGATGTTTATATACATGAGCCCCTAACTTTATCGTATGGGGTGACTCTTGTTTGGTAACAAGGGTGGGGGTTGAGCGTGTAAGCTAACCCGAATAGGCGGAATATCTGAATTATGGGTTGGTGGCCGAAACAAATGATTTTTCCTTTTTTAGAATTTATACTATTTACTCCCTCCGTTCTATTCTTTAGTCTCTTTTGGAGTCCGTAATACTTTTCAATTTATTATATCTTTCAATTTATAATTTTTTAGGTGATTTTGAAAATATCATTTAAAAGAGCTCATTGAAATCTATCAAATAAGATCCCTATTGCATATAAATAGTATTATCAATTAAAAGTTATAATTAATTTTTTATCTAATTAGGATAGCATGAAGGACAAAAGAATGGGAACAGAGGGAGTAGATAGTTTTGTTGCATATTCGTAAAAGAAACATAAAATTGTGCCTATATTAATAGAGATTAGGATGTCCGGACCAACTTACAGGTATGTCAACTGATTCCAAAACCTAGAACTTAATGACCAGGCAAACCCATTAGTGTCCTAAAAGTTTGCAATAATTGACCTCCGTAAAATTCGACATATGTAACCTCATGGAAGATAATCATTTATTTGTTTTGATGGCCAGTTGATCAAAACCCTTCTGGTTAATTAAGACAAGATAAATCCTCAATTTGAAAAAAAAAAAAATTAGATCATGTAGGGATACTTTTGGATCTCGATGGTATTATGTGTCAGCACAAATAGAAGTATATTGATTTAATTTCACATTTCTTAAAATCGTTCTATAAACCTCGAGAATGAACTTTGAAAAAAATATCCTAGGAAAATTTGTCTAATTATATAACTTTGATAATTTAAATAAGGGAAAAAAACCGAAATAGTCCATGTAGTTAAATGTTTGTGTCAACTTGGTCCCTGTAGTTGTAATTGGCTCAATTTATACTCTGTACTTTCCATTTTGTTCCAGTTTGGTCCAATTGCTAACTGTCGTTAGTTCGTCGTTAGTTCTTTTTAATAAAGACAAAAATAAGCTAATAAAGACAAAACTAAACCTATAAGCCAATTTTTTCGTCTTTATTCAAAAAAATTAGATTTTGATGGTAATTTTTTACTTTTTAGGTTCCTCTCGTCATGACGAAGCAATAATCCTGGAAAAAATTGATAAAAAAACCTAACAAATACGAAAAAAATTGAATAAGGACAAAAAAATAAGCCACTTAGCTTATTTAGTCTAAGAACCTCTGAGTTTATGTAATATTCTGACTTTTGGACATGGTTCTTTATCATGTTGTGACTTTTGGATGTATATCATGTTGTGACTTTTGGATATGGTTCTATATGCATTTTCAGTACTATGCAGAAAAATAAGGCATCTTAGTGTTTGTCCACAAGTTAAACAGGTAGACAATACCAGTGGTTATGTTGCTTCATGGTTGATCATGAAAATGTTGAATTAGAGAGCAATTTTTTGCAGAAAACTATAGCTAAATTTCTTCTCAGGTGCCTCCTTATCAATGGAAAATGGAAGAATGATGTGAGACCCGACTCTTTTTAAAAAAGAAAAGAAAAGAAGTAGGCTTATTAAAAGTGAGTGTTATTTTATTTATGTGGGTTGCCAATGTGATTTCCTAGAACTATTGGGTTTAAGTTGTAAAAAAAATATCTGTGTGCTGGTGTGCACGTGGAGCTCAAGGGAGCATTTGTTGTGCATGTGTGTGTAAGTGATATATATCTGATGAAAGAAACTAGGGATGGCATTCGGGGCATTCGGGGCGGATATGGGGATTTCCGTACCCGATCCCCGAAACCGAAAGCCGAACCATATCCGCCCCGATACCCGAACGGGGAGAGGAAGGAAGAACCATAACCGAACCAAACGGATCCCCGAAACCGATTGGGTACCCGAATTTGGTACAAAATCAGAAACCCAAAAAAAAAGAAAACCACAAAATCAGCAACTCATATGGGCACCTGTGGATTTTGAAACCATAAAAAGAGTACAAAATAGCTACCAACAGTTACAGAGATCTGCAGGGAGAGAGAAGCAGCAGATCTAATTTTTTTTCTCAGCCTTTACATATATATATTTTTTAAAGCAGCAGACCTGTAGGAGACTGGAGAAAGGATTTGATTTGAGGAATTTGGATTTTGATTAACTTCCAGCCCTTTGAATTTGTTGTGGGATCAATTTCTCCGTTTGAGGAGGTTCTCTGCCTTAGGTGGGAAGTTGCAGAAACCCACAATGGCCGGAAGAAAAAAATCAACATCGATGGCGATTGGGGCCTACTGAAGATGTACGACGACGGAGGAGGATGAGCGGACTCCGCGGCCAGCGATGAAGGAAGTGAGAGAGTTTGGGGGAGAAAGGAGTGGAGGTGCTTCGTGGAGAGAGAGAGAGAGAGAAAGAGAGAGAGAGAGAGAGAGTTTTTTGCAGAGAGAGGTAGAGAGAGAGACCTCAGATCTAAAATCGCCGCCTGGAAGTGAGAAAATGAAATAGGACTGGAAAACCTAACTCACGTATGTGTGTGTGTATATATAGGCAGGGGTAATTTTGTAATTTACTAGTTCGGTTCGGTTCGGGTTCGGTTCGGGTATCGGTTCGGGTATCAGCTAAACCATAACCGAACCGAAACTCGTTCGGTTATCTTGTGTGCCAACCATACCCGTATCCACGGGGAAAATTTCGGTTATGGTTCGGGGATTATTTCGGTTATCGGTTCGGGTACCCATCGGTTCGGTTCAAATTGCCATCCCTAAAAGAAACAAAACAAAGAGGGAAATAGAAACAGAAAACACAGAGGAACAAACGTACAGGAGGAAAAAAAAAAAAAAAAAAACGCAGTGAGAGGCAACGAGGAAGATAGGAATTAACGACAACAAAAGTTCTAATTGTTGTAGGTTCGGAGGCGGCAACGAGCACCGTGACTCCACGTAGAGAGTGAGCTCGTATTGGTACCTTTTTGGTTGGACCTCGAGGTGGGTATTCTTATTTTTAATAGCGGAAGATAAGACACGGTGTAGAGTTATTTTTCGTATTGAAATGGTTAATATTTGGCTTGAGCTCCTCAGCGAGAATATGATTGTAGCCTTAGTGGCGTTATAATATGGCCTTAGTGGCGTTATTGATATTGCCTTAGTGGCGTGAATAAATATTGCCTTAGTGGCGTGACTACTATTGCCTTAGTGGCGTAAACAGTATTGCCTTAGTGGCGTTATAAAATTGCCTTAGTGGCGTGCCTTAGTGGCGTTATAAGTATTACGTAATGGAACGTTATTGTGAGGGCTGAATATTCTTGTTTAAATTGTTTGATAGCACTTGTCTCTATTGCTTCTCTTATTATGGATAAGAACAATCACTGAGCAAGTTGATAGCTCACACCCCCACAGTGTTTTCTTTTCAGGTGCGTGACGGCACACGGGTCCACTGCAAAGTCTAGATAGGGGTTGTGTATATAATAGTCTAGCTTTTTGACTCTTTTGATTATGTGCCTATTTTTGGAGCATGTATATATTGTAAATACCTGTGGGCACATCTTGTATAACAGTTATTTCCGTATAAATGCAAGTTAAGTTTTTTTTTTATGAGTTGGACACTTGGCTAGTGATTTTATTTACTGTTTGAGCAGGGCCAAGGTGTGGGTCCATCCCATTTGGAAAATAATTTAGCGTGGTATTTTCCGGGATGGGGTGTGACAAATGAGCTGTGTTTCGATTCAGAGGTATATTAGGTAAGCCTGTGCAAAAAAATCCGTCCACCCGACCCGACCCGAAGGGTCCCGGGTGGGGTCGAATATGTGCTTCAGACGGGTATGGGTTCATTTTCTGTTAAAAATCAGATTTTGGTTCGGGGTCCGAGTTGGTGCGTTTCTTACTCGAAGCGACTAATTCATAAAAATTAATTCGGTTTTTAGTCGGACCCGACCCAACGTAAAAAATTGAGATCGCAGACGGTTCTTACCGCTTTTCGATTCGGTTTGCAGGCCTAAACATTTGTTACCCGCGATGTCGGGTCGGGTCGGGTTTGAGGGTCAAATCCGACCGCCCGACCCGTGCACACCCCTAATATTAGGGCAAGAGGGAATGAGAGAATTATTGTTTTAACCCCCCAAAAAAAGGCCATTTGATTTTGCTGTTAAAAGGACTAACGGTGGACTAACGACAGTTAATAATTGGATCAAGTTGGAACAAAATGGAAAGTACTGAGTGTAAATTGAGCCAATTACAACTACAGGGACCAAGTTGACACAAATATTTAACTATAAGGACTATTTCGGTTTTTTTCCCTTTAAATAACACAAAGATGAACTTGCTTATAGAGAATGAAGATTTCCTATTTTGTGGAGTTAGCTATTATGGAGTAGTGGCAATTTTGCCTAAGTCCATCTCACGCAGTTTATATTTTTGTAGTTTTTTTTAAGAGCAATTTTTTTTTATTTCTCTTTAAAAATGACGAGGCAAAGAGATACCGAGAAATGGCAACACTATACACCAACGATCAAATGCCGCCATGATCTAAAGAGGAAATAACAACTCAAGATTGGCAAAATGCCAATCAAGACAGAAAATGATACTCCAACTCCCAAAAACAAAAAAAAAAAATAACTCCCACCCAATCACAAAGAAGGAACACCAAACCCAAACCCCAAAACCCACAAAATCCCTTACAAACACATAACCTCTTATTGTGACAAAGGATCAAGATTCAAGAATAAAGCGAGCCTGAATTATTAGCCCTTTTATCATATTATATATGGTATATGCTCAACCAGTCCGGTGTTAGGGCAAAGGTCCTGTCCAGTCTTATTCCAACAAGTTCAATCCAGGTTGGATAATTTGTGGGCCCTTCTTGAGCCTACAACAATGATCGGAATCGTTCATGTTTTAGAACTCGTTGAGAACATTTACCATACCAAAAATTACATTGATCGGATTGGTTTGATATGATTTCGTCGCGGTGTAGATGAGAGTGAGAGATCGAGATAAAAGATTACCCGGGAAACCCATTCTTCTTGGCAATGGTGCAGATTACCAGAGAATCTCATTACCAAGGGAAACCCAAACGACGCTGGGTTTTTTTTTTCCCGGCCAAACCCATTCTACTCGACTAAGCTGAGTTTTTTTATTCTTTTAATCAACACAATAGAAGATGATTGGTAAGGGAAAAAAAAAAACTGATGGCATTTTTGTAATATATTTGAAAGAGTGTGGTTACATTATTAAGAGTAAAAAAACAAACCTTAGCCCTTGGATCAAATGAATCTCAGCCCTTCTAACAACTTATGTTTGTCTAGTGTCCACACCCTTGTGTTTGTCTGGAGTCCACACCCTTGTATTTTATTATATAGATGTTAGACTCCAGAATCAAAATCCCAGAGCCGACAATCGACATTTTATGTTAGAGAGATCAATGTGGGTGTACAAAGCACTTAGGGGTTTTTCTACTAAACTATATACAGACTGAATGGACTAAAGCCTATGTTTTTACAAATTTTTGGGAATGTTATTCTTCTTACATACATCAACTAAAATAACATTTAGCAAAAACAACTTGACTTTTGCCATTAGCCTGAAAGAAAATATAGCGAAAACGCACCCTAGGAATGGTGATGATGCGGGAATTAGACACACCTTAGACACCGAAGGTTGATTCATCATACTCCTTCACTTCTAGCTTCATCCGGTCTTTTTTTTTTTTTTTTTGAACGGAAAAAAAAAATCATTAATCTTTGATATTGATACAAAGACCAATAGGAACAAAGAGAACAGCATCAAAATCCTAACGAAACTAAGAAAAATCATGTGTCCAATCTCTCAATTGGCAAGAAACGAATCAAAGAAACCCGAAGGGCCGAAGCCCACACACAACCCTAATCCCACCTCCTGCCGCCCCTAACACACCACTGCCACCCCAACCCCGTCTGCTCCCGATTGCCATTAAGCATGCCGAGTAGATCCAGGAGATGACCCGCCGAGAGAAGCACCACCACCAACCGCGAAAAAACACACAACGCCGTTAGGCAATCCCGTAAACATCCAAGAATGAAGGTAGGTGGAGCTCCGACCAAGGACCGCCGCCGCACAATACATTGCTCGAAACAACCCCTTCCGCCTGAATCCCGCTGTCCGACCGCCTCCGCCCCTCCCATGAAAAACCCGCGATGGAGAGTGAAGGGACAAAGACAAAACGGCGGATCCAGAGAGGAAGGAGAGGAACGAGGTCAATCATCCCAAAAACGACAGCAAATTGGGCCCAAAGGAGGGCCAAGGCTGGCGGCGGAAACCACAAAAGGAAGAAGAGGCCGAGGGAGCATGGATAGGATGTTGCGGAAAAAACTAGGGAGGTCGGGGTGGCGCCCCCCCTCTCGTCGCCCCATTAGGGTAGAAACCTTAGGGGGGAAGGAGGGGAGGGAAGGAGAAGTGCTTCAGCGGCTAGGGTTTGTTTTTTGAGAGAGAAAAAGAGATAGGATCCTAAAAGGCAAGATAGTGAAATCCGCTCTTAACCTGTAATCGTACGGGCGGATATCACTACTAACTTTATGTATGTATTTATGTACTAATTTATATATGCACTACTAACTTTACCATCTACTTTGGGTCGTTAACAATAGAATTTCAGATTAGTCGAGGTACGCGGATTTCAGATTAATCGAGGTACGTCTGTACTGGTATGAACACTCTTGTAAAAAACATTATCCCATGCAGGACTCTTGGCTTGGTGAGACTAACAATAGCTATAAGAATTCACTCATCCCAATAACGAAAAACCTGACTTGAGCTAAATTGGCTAAAGGGCTTTATAGAAATATTATTATACTCGTCCGGCCCAAATCTTCAGTCCACGAATTTGGTCTTTTGGGACATTTCAAAATGCTTCTTAATTTAGAACAATTTTAAAGTGCTAAATCTATCACCAACGCCAGGGTTTTTGTATTCTCATTAGGGGATTAATAGTTCGAGTTTTTTTTATCTATGTGTGGGTGTTCTTCCGTTGGGATGATTTCTTTCTCTAATGGCGACTTGTAGTAATTGTGTTACGTTAGATTTATAGTGGTTGAGTTGTTGTGCTTAATTATCTCGTAAACTCTCACACAATCGATACAGCAAATTTATACTTCATAATTCATACATGATGTAATGTTTTGCTCCTGTTATTTACTCATTCTATTCAATTTTGGCCAAGGGTAAATGGTAATTTTGTCAAGAGGAACTTAAATAATGGCCACCTAACTTTGAACTTCCCCTTTTGGTCGTGTTTGGCTTCTCCCCTGTAGCCTTCGATTCTAAGAAACACTCCGGCTGAACCCAGGATGGTGTTGTGCGGCACCGTGCTGTACATATTTGGGTCGTCCATTCGGCAATTCAATGGTTTAAATCTCACGTCCACCATCCGAGATATTTATTACTTAAATAAAATATGAACCGTTGAATTGTCAAACGGACGGCTAGATGTGCACAATACGGTGTCGGTACCGCACAGCACCCCATTGCTGACTAGTTAGCTTTATTTATCGTAAACCTTCATTTTCTTTCTAGACCAATACACTTTTTGACATTTGAGGCCTACCTAAAGCATGACTTTGACATTTGAAAGGGACCTAGCTTCATCACAAGTTAATCACCAAACTTTCATTTCTTTGTAGACCGAAGATCTTTGACATTCGTGATAATGGGGAAAAATAAAAAATTAAAACCGAGTGTGAAGGCTTTAAAGGGTTCCTCCACCAGCTCTCTTGCAGCTTTGGGCTCTACGGAAATGGCTTGCAGTGAACTTTGCTCCAAAATGTTGAGATCAAAACAGAACCTAGGTCAGAAAATCCTCCAATTGGGCCCTGCTCCGATAAATTAACCCGATTTCATCAGTGATCCATCCACTTTTTTAATTTCCTTAGATTGCTTTTTTTATCAGCAAAAATATATCTCGATAACGGGTACATCAAAGAAAGAAAAAGAAAAAACGGCATGCAAACTCAAACCCATGGATGCACCATGTAGCAAGAGCAAAGCCAAAAGGAAAAAAACACGACCTCCAACGAAATATCAAGGCAAATAATGGACCAACACTGTAATCTTCCCGATAGGGAGTAGCGCAATCTTCATATTAGAAGTCTGAATTTCGATCGCAACAAAGTCCTGGCACACCCATAAGTCCAGCACAATCATCTACCCAATCACCTCCCTCTACTGGGTGATTAAAATCTATCTATCCCAAATTAAGGACCCAGACACTTTGAGAATGTTAAACTAGAATTCAGAAGTGAGTATCAACACCAAACACCTGTTTGACTAGTTTTATATTATTCCAAAGTTAAACTAGAACAGTCTTGCTATTATCAGCCTACTGAGCTGACGATAAGTACACTAGAAAATTAAAAAAAACAAGTATTTTTATGTACTTTTGACACCCTTTGTATCAACAACAAACACTTGCTTTTGCTAATTCAGTGTTTGGCTTGGATTCTGAGGGAGGTGAAAATTTTATTCACAGAGGAGCCATAAATAAGTTTTACGGCGCTCAATCTCGGCCGTCCAAAAGTGTGTTGGAAGATCCGGATTAAAAATAATCTATTAACAGTAAGAATAGATAATCTATTATCGTTAATAGATTATTTTAATTCGAGCCGTCCAAAAGGACGACTGAGATTGGTGTGGAGCCGTGAATAACTTAGTCAAGTTTCTCTTTTTTTAGAGAAATGAGTAAAAAGACAGATACAGAAAATTTATTGAAATTTGAAAACCCCAAAACGAATAAGGCAGCCATCTAACATCTAACAGCAACAATTGGAATACGGAAAGCAGCTCAGTGCAAACGACATTCAGGTGGATCACTTTCCTTGGAGATAAATCTAATCAAAACCAAATTACTTGGGTATAGTATCTTTAACTAATTAATTAATTCCCAATTAACCATCTTTAATTAGAGTGCTAATCAACTACTCCATTATTCCCCAGTTTTATTACTAACTGGGGCTATTCTCTATCTTGTCTCAGTTCATGCGAAGAGGCTTGGCCATGCTCCAGGCGTTGAGAGATTCGACTGTTATTTTCTCCGTGCCGTTGTTGAATGCAAATAGACGAGCATCCTTCGATACTGCGACGGTGGGGTAAACCCTAGATGTTATGCATGTTTTCCCTCCTGCTCCGAAACTTTCCACGACCGAGTGATCAATCTGGATTGTATAGAACACAAACTCGCAGTTAGCAATCACATTCGGAGGGAGGAAGACACAAGACGCTGCAAGGCGTTAAATAGCAGTAGTGCGGTATCAGGAGTATCAAATGATACGCAGTGAAAATGGGTGTAGCGATGGTAAAAAAAATTTCAAATAGTTTTTGGCACCAGGCCACCTAAAGTTCCCTTAGCGGTCACACATATATAGTGCCCGTGAAGCGGGCAAAATCAGTTTCAATGCTATACGTAAATGGAGGACCGAAAAATTGCTACGTACATATATATTTAAATCCATGCATGAGAGAGAGAGAGAGAGAGGCGTACCAAAGTCCTCAGGGAAAGCTTCCTATCAGTTAAATCTACGTCCACAAAGCCAGCAAATGAAGGCTTATACGGCTTTTCATTCAATGAGGAACTGCGCCAATGTTCGAAATGTAGAAAAACCAAGTAAGAATTAAGAACTCAGAAGGAATCACGAAAAACAAGAAACAAATTCCCTGAAAAAAGAAAAAAAAAAACTCCGTAGACCCACTACTCTATGTGGACCCCATATTTCTACGATCCACGTGAATCCGTAAACGTGGAAGGGGTCTGGTCGGAGATGTGGTCAAGGATGGGATCAGGGGGGTCTAGTGGCGGCGATCGTCACGACAAGAATTTTAGAAAATGCAATTATTATATGTAAAAAAAAAATTTATGTCCAACTTATATAGTCTCGCCACTACTAGATTTTTTTAGTATATATTTCGCCACTGCTAGGGTAAAATCCTAGTTCCGTCCTTGGATGTGGTGGGTGGATGTGTACGTAACACGTACTGCTCAACAAGAGAAATGACTAGAAGGAACATGTTACCAAATAAGTTAATTACAAATCCATTGAGAGGAACCTTTTAGAAGGAGTGTATTAACAAACCTTGTTGCATCGGAGCACATGAGGACCACGTGCTTATCTTTTCCCTTGAAAACCCTAAAGAAGACGGGGGTGTATTCCGACAGATCTTCGGAAGCCAGAGTCAAGAGCCCAAACGGTCCAACCCCACCTTTCTTGGTTGAACCCTTGCGGCTGCAAAGCTGTTGGGCGTCCATGGCTGCCCAGCTAGGATCGAATTTCTCAGCCTTGTCCAGGCTTGGGAATGTGAAAGTCACTTCTACATCAGCCTGATGATCACACAAATAAACAAAAACAAATAAGCAATTTTGAAAAAAAAAATTACAAAATAGTATGTGGGACAAAATCAATGCACGTAGCACGTACAATTTGGGTGTGTAGTCTGTTGAGTTTGTGAAGCTTAATTTTATTTTATTAGAGTTTGTGAAGCCTAATTTCATCTAGCTAGTTTTCCGCTTCTCTGACTTTGTTGAGGTTCGGGGGGTTTCAGAGCGGACAACATTCACAGCAGGGATAAATAAGGCATCGATCGTGTTAATCAATTATGTAAAATTCTGGGATATCTATATTAGGTGCAACCAGTACATTTATACATTCTTCTTCATTCGGTAGATCATGAAAACTATTGTGAGCCGTTGATGTATATTGCTATCCAAGTCCGAAATCACACAAATTTTTGTGTCATGCTTTTCTGTTAGCGTTCTTTTTTGTGTCGTGCTTCTTTTTTTTTTTGTGTATTGGTTGAGCAATTTCAAAACATATCCATTTTAATCTTGAATCTACATTATAGAGTATTCTCTGAAGAATTATCTTTTCCATTTCAGTGCCACTGTTGTATCATGGTTAGAACGAGAGAGAGAATAATATGTCTTATAAAACAGAAAATAAGTACTTAAAAAATAAAAATCTTAACAAAAACAGGACCTTACAGTAGATGGAGGGACAAACCTGTGCAGCTGTAATTCCTTTGATTTCATACCGATCTCCCAAATTGAGCTGTTGATTGTTCAGGTGAACTTTCCTCCCTCTTAGGGTTTCTAATTCCTCAATCGGCCATTGTATCAATTGTTTTCCACTTGGATCAAGCCACACCTTCCTCGGGATTGTCTACGACACACAAAAGAAAAAAACGAAAATGTTTGAGATCCATGAAAGATAAATTGACGGTTCAGATTCACAGTGATCTAATATCGGTATGTAAACAACCTGAACTCCCGCCCATCCTTTTTGAACATCCTCCTGAGTTGTATCCGATTCATTAGCCCATCCCCACAAGATCCTTCTCTTTTTACCCGCATCGTAAAACGTCTTTGACGCGTAAAAATTCCCGTAGTCATACCTCAACCCGGCCCAACTATCAACGGAAGTATTATCCGGTACGTATCTATCCTTTTCCCGAAAATACGTCCCGATTGTGTAGTAGTCGTACCTTGTCAAATCGAGGCTCACTTTAAACACATGCTTAATATTTCCCTCAATCACCGAGGTATCCAGCCCAGTTTCGCAATCCAAAGAAACCGGGTAAAAATCCGGGCATTCCCACATACCCGAACTCGCGGAGGAGTGTAACGGGTGTTGGGCCTTGGTCCATTTCATGAAATCCCTACTCCTATACAAATATACCAACCCCCTTTGTCTTCTCCTACTGCCCACCACCATCCTCCAATGCCCATCTTTGCCCCACCAAGCAGTTGTCGGGTCGCGGAAAGCAGATCCGTTCACTCCAACATCCGCGGACACCAACGGGTTGTTGTCGGGTTTTACCCATTCCCGGAGGTAGGGATCCGAATAGTTGGCAGGTATCGCGTAGTTTTGGACCTGGGTTTGGTTTTGGTCCACTATCCCTGTGTAGAGTATGATGGGCTTGTTTCCCGGACGGATTGTGGCCGACCCGGACCAGCAACCATATTGATCGAACGGCTTGGACGGGTAGATTGCTGGATCAAGTGGCGTCCAGTTGATCATGTCCGTCGACACCGAATGGGCCCACACAATGTTGCCCCAAATTGCACCCTTGGGATTGTACTGGTAGAACAGGTGATAGATTCCGTTATAGTACATGGGCCCTGTTTTTGACATGGCAAGAGATAGAATGCATTAGAAGATAAAAATAGACCAAAACAAAAATAATATAGAAAAAGGATATTCATGAAATTAAAGATTGTGATGAAATAACTCACCATTTGGATCTGTTTGTTTGCACCAAAATTGACCATGAAAAAAAATAGAGGAAAAAAAAAAGGTCAGTGGTAATGACAGCTGAAACGACTTAGGAAACAATAATTTTTCAATGCGGAAGATAAAAATAAAGGCAAAATCACTAAGATTATAACCATCAGAAACAAAGAGACGAAAGATGACAAGAATGATTCGCGAATTGCTGCTGTATATATCCATTAAATATGACTGCGTTCAACATTGTGTCACTAGACATTGAATTCCTGATAACGAACGAACTTATTTTCAACTGAGATTACACCCATTCGAACATTGCAGTATCATTACAGTCTTATCAGAATATTTTGAATTGGATCATGAGAGCTTAAAAATGTGAACCGGAAAAAGATTAATTTAAGCTAGAGAGACCCAAAAAAAAAAAAAAAAACTAATATAGGCTACGTTGAAAGCGAAATGAAGGTGGAGGGCTCTAGATTCAAATTGATGAAGTTGGATGTACGAACGTCGAACAGGTACGAAAGCGAATTTTTTCCGAAAAATATAGGGACCAAAATGATACCTTCTGTCAGATTGTGGAGGTGGTCCTGCAAATAACTTTATATCGTGTGAAAGAGTTACTCATCAAAGACCCACTATATATGAATCATATGAGATCCACTTTGTGATATTTCCGACTTCCAACTACATAGATTGACAATAACTTCCAACGAAAAAAAAAGGGCAAAAGAGTCCCACGATTTTGATTCCAAAAAAATAAAATGCCTAGGATATAAAAAAGACAGTTGTTTCGGGAATTAAGATTCTTAATTCGGTATGTCTCCGACTATGTAAAGGGCGAGTTTGGCGTAACTTTTCAAAGAATTTTTGGTACGGGTTTTTTTTGGACGTTGCTTTCTCGTAATCTTTACAAGATTTGGAATAAATTTTTAGACCAAAATTTTCGTCTCGACAAGTGGAATCGAAATAGTATACAAACATATATTGAAAATTCTACTTTTGCGAAAATACTTCCTTTGCAATACAATATCTATAGTCAGGCCTGAAGTAAACGGTGTTTGTTGATAATCTTACAAAACTCTTTTACCATAATACTAGTATTTTATTTCATTTATTATCAAACAATATAGAACCATCACCTCTAGATTTTTTGTAGATGAAAAATAAATAGTATAGCTCGCTAAAACTTGAATAGTAATTTCATGCTTTATGTTAAAAGATCTAATTAAATAATTGTGCGTCACAAAAAAATTGTTATAAAAAATTAATTAAGAACTGCAAAGATCCATCTAACTGGTAAATTTGCAGAGAGCTTTTTTATGTGATTATTTTTTTATGCATAACACGTCACATACAAACAAATAAATATATATATTCGACGTCCAAGGAGGCGATATATAGGGGCCGGTTTAAGGGACAAAACATATAATACCGTTGATCCAATGCCTTTTAGGTTGAAAGTGAAAGCCAGTTCTGTGAAGTTGCTTCACTTGAACAGCTTCGACGGATTCGAACTCGGTGTAAACCTTGTGAGAGGCTTCAACTCCTGCATTGTTAAGTATCACTGCCGTTCCATACAGTACCAATATTACCCAAAGAAACCTGGTGGCCTCCATGCAGAGAGAGAGAGAGGGAGAGAGAGAAGGGGTTTGAGTTTGAAAGAATTGTGGGAGTTTGTTTGGTGATATATATAGAGGGAGATGGAGGGATTAGGATAGGGTAAACATTGGATAAGTCCTGATCAATAACGGATTTGGTTTTTGGGTTAGTTTTCTAATATTCGGAGTAAATTCAATCCTGATAAGATTTTGTTGTCATTATTATTATTGGCACTTGGTTTTAGAATCCAAAAAAAAAGATTTTTTTTTTTTTCCCATTCAAATTTCATTATCTGCTTCTTCTTTTTTCCCGTTTATATATGAACGTAATAATCATACTTGGTAATTATATTTGAAAAGAAGAACAAGGCCACGATATATAGTTGGGGGTTCATATATTAACTTTTTTCTTACTTGCCTTGTTCCTTTTTTCGCATTTGTATAATTATATATTATTTTCCTTTTTTTCAAAAAAAAACAATGTAATCAAATCCTGCATGGACATATTAACGGTAACATTTGACACCAAAATTCAATCCAATCCAGTAGCCTTTTTTGATGCCAATCCTACGTGGATTTGGAGGGAATGACAAAGTTGTCAAAGTTGACAACCTCCCTCCTCCATGCCAAATTTTAAAAAATGACCATTTGTATATTGACTTAAGGGTTGGAGATGGATAATTTGATGTCAAATAAATAGAATTTGACATCAAGGGTTGGAAAGGAAGGCTTTGATGTCAAATTGGAGATGTCAAAATGTCACGTCAGCCTTCAAAAAACGTTTGACATCTCCAATATGAAGCCATGGGTTGGAGATGCTCTTAGAGCATCTCCCGTCAAATTCTACATGGACATGTTAACGGTAAAATTTATACCAAAGTTCAATCCAATCTAACAGCCTTCTTTGATGCCAAATCCTACGTGGATTTGAAGGCAAGCCTTCTCATGCCAACCTTGACAACCTCCCTCCTCCATGCCAAATTTCAAAAAATGACCATTTGTATATTGACATAAGAGTTGGAGAGAGATAATTTGATGTCAAATAAATAGAATTTGACATCAAAGGTTGGAAAGGAAGGGTTTGATGTCAAATTGGAGATGCCAAAATGCCACGTCAGCCTTCAAAAAACGTTTGACATCTCCAATATAAAGCCATGGGTTGGAGATGCTCTAACTAATCCTACTTTGTTATACTTTTAGGCTTCATTAAGTTGTTGGGTATTTTGCCAAGAAACTAAAAGTTGGAGTGAAGTAAAGGAAAAGAAAATTTAGTTTTTGTGTGTGTTCTGTCGACAAGAATTTAGGGGGAAAATTGAATTTCTTTTTTTCTGTATGATCAATTCTGAAGGAAGAGTTTTTTATTGGGAAAGTTGAAGTTGTGGATCACACAACGACATTACGAAAATAAAATAACATTATGAAAATATAACGTTGTGAAAGAAGTAAAATAGTTGGAATGAATAAGTAAAGAGAAACTTGTGACCAGGTCCGATACTTACAATACATGCATGTCCAAAATAACAAGTAGATACTTATGGTATACACTTCAACTAAAATTTCCGGGCAACCAAAACAATTAGTGATTAAAATCAAATATTTTCATAACTTGCCAAAACAATCTGTAACATTTTTATGCGTATCGTACACATCCCTAACCCTACACAACCATCACCATCCAAAGTTGTAATTTTTATTATTTGCTCACCAAAGGAAAAATTTATACATAAAAAACTTGATAAGGGTACATCGATCGAGAAAATAAAAGAATCCAACATGGAAGTTGGATGGAACAAAATATAATGAAAAGGTACGTACAGATTAAGCCAATATCATGCCCTCAAATCTTGATTGACTACTTTCCAATGTACCCAAAAAAAAAATCTTGATTTACCGAAAAATATGTTAGAAATTGAACTATAAACAGCGTAAAGCACATGAACCATGAAGTTCGTAACTTATGAATGAGGATAAATTTGCTTTTCTACGGTATGCAATCATTCCAAACTATATATGCCAAAAAAGAACCAAAAAGCGGACTGGTGGAGATGGTGTTGTGCACATTTAGACCTTCCGTTTCGGTAATCAATGGTCAGAATTGCCGAGATGGTTGGACGGTTAAGTTACGCACAGCACCAAGCAATCTGAATCATCAATGATTGCCGAGACGGATAGTCAGGATAAACGCATAACATTGTTTTTCTTCTTCTTTTTTGGTAAATAACGCATAAAATTGTTGTGGTGCACACAATGTGTGGATGTTATATTAACAGTGAAATAGTATGTCCAAAGGAAAATGAAAATAAGAACTTCATTTGTTTGCAGGGGTTCTACTAAAATCATGTGGGAGACATTTTCTTGCTTTCTACTTGTTCTTCCTACTTCTCTATTTGTTTCTGTGATCTAGTTAATCAGTGCTCCCCGAGCACGGTTACATGGTGCTCCGGGACACAATCTTGTGCGGTTGATGGAGTGCATCAATTACCCATTCCTAATTTTTTTAGATTTTATGTATACTATACATTACACATACAATGTCTAAATATATCTGTGCCTCCCAACCCTCTAAACACCCATTCCTAATTTTGTAGATTTTTTTAATTTTTTTATAAATTGGGAGAGAGAGAGAGAGAGAGAGAGAGAGAGAGAGAGAGAGATTTTAGGGGAGGTGATAAAAAAAAACGTGGGGGAGGGGGTGTGAATAGGATAGAGAGATTTTAGGAGAATTGGTTTTGAGTTTTATTAAAAAAAATAACATAAATAAAAATTATCCTTTTTAGGTTTTGTGTAATTATTTGCTTTGGTTATCGTACATTTCTTTACAAATGCAAATTAATTTGAACATTATACAAGACTCTTGCCTTGAAAAATAAAAAATATTAATTACAAGTTTGCTAGTATGAAACTTTATTTCATCCAATCTTTTTTTTCAACTAGCGTTGTGTCCGTTCGATTACAATGATGGAAAAAACAAAAAAAAAAACAAAACAAAACACCAACGTGATTATTTTTGCCCCGTGCATTGAACGGTAAGTACAGGAATACAACGCTAGTTGGCGGAGCCAAGATTTTCGATAAGTGAGGTCGAAAATTTGAACTATGTATGATTTACACTTTCTAGTTGCTAATTGAAAGAAGTTAATCGAAAATTTGAACTATGTATGATTTACATTTTCTAGTTTCTTCAATTCACAATTGACCTTGACGACTTTTCATACTTTGGAAACGATGTATGATAGTTTTGTTTGTAATAATTTCAAAAATAACTTTCTCTATATACACAACCAAATTATCAAGAAGAGAAATACCTATAGACGATCAAGAATCTCCAGAAAGGTAGAAGCGAAAGAAACCTAGTTTTTTTCTGAACAACAAATGTAACCGACGTTTGGTCTGGAATTTTGTGGATTGTAATTCTATTTTGACCCATTTTTTCTCCAAGTACAAAACCCTTATATGGGTTGGGGCAAAATTAAATTTTAAAATGGGGCCAAATGAGTAAAAATGATGTGAAAATTATATCTATCTCTGAAAAATTTTGGAAGGCATGCAGTGGGGTCAACTGCCTCCTCTTATTTCTCTTTGCCTCCGCCCCTACTAGTAGACCCTACATGAATGTTTGTCATGCTGAAACGAGGCTATACTCCGAGACTAATGAATAATAAAATTACCCGTTTCTGTGTAGAACAAGAAACCACTCTCAAACATGACTCAAAACACACTTCAAACTGAAGTATAGAAAGTTTTGGCTGGAAGCGATCATTAATTTTCAAGTGGCGTGAAGATGGTTGTGGTCACCACAACTCACAAGTTGCTAGATAGTGGTTCTCGTCTTTTAGAAAAGGTAATTTGGCCTTACAGAACTTTTTAAAAATATTGGAAAATATTTTTCAAGTCTATTTCCAAAATCCACCCAAAAATCATCTTCCTTTGGTGCGTCTAACGTTTAGTACTGTGTCAAGGCAATGTTGTATGGAACTAACTTGCAAAAGCTGATTAAAACCATGCAAGGAGTGGATATGGTGTGTGGCAATGTCGTTAGATCTTAAGTTCAAAATCTCTCGGGTGTTATCAATTTTACGAGGCCAAGCCGGGCTATATGGAGCAAAGTCCCAGCTTTAATTGCCTCTTCACTTAGGGACAATTGCCGACGGGATTAGTTCTTCGAGGATTAATAGAACGTGTAAGCGAAAAGGATCAATGCTCTTGATGACTTGGAGGATGTGGTTTTAAAAGATATTGATGACTTCGAGGAAGTTGGCTCTCTCTCTCTCTCTCTCTCTCTCTCTCTCTCTCTCTCTCTCTCTCTCTCATGATGACTTCGAGGAAGGTGCCTCTCTCTGTCTCCCTCTCTCTCTCTCTCTCTCTCTCTAAAACTTTAATTCCGAGTTTTTTGTGATTCTCGATTTGTCCTCTTAGTTGTCGGATCTGTTTCATTCAGTCTGTCTTTTGGGTTTCGGTTTGTTCTTTTGTCTTTCCATTGCTTTGGTAGTAGGTTGTTGGGTTGTTTTAACAAGTGTGCATTGTTTTTTTGTCGTGTCTTGTTTGGCATCTTGTTGTCTTTTGGGTATGATTCTCGGGTGGTGTTTGCCGGTGTCTCTGTGATCCTTTTAATCTTTATAATCCCTTTCGAATATTAATAGAAAAATTTGCCGATAAAAATTTTTAAAAAAAACTTGCAAAAGGTGATTTTGCTTTTCTATGGAGTGCATAACACATCAAAAAGGAAGAAGCTAACACACTAAGGTTTTTACACACAAGGATGTGTTCCCACTAGCTGGGGGAATTGAAAGCATGCATTATGTAATGCACATTTATATCATATATATACTCCTACAAGATTCTTCCAAATTTCTTCAAATGTCATAAAGCATAAGCTAGAACAAGAAAAGTTATAAATTTTGGGTGGTGTGTTTTTGTTTGACTTTGTTTTTTGTTTTTGTTTTTTTTCACAGAGGAACAGCCCTACAGCCAAGCTACTATATGAACCTGACTGCGCAACTCAAACCTCCGGGGAGTTAGTGCGGCCGCACCAGTCACAAACCCCCACTTACTACAGGGTACTAACCCGGTGGGAAATCGAACCTAAAACCTTGAGAAGTATTTCCAAACCCTAGACATCCATCTGAACCACTGGAGCAATCTCTAGGTGTATTAGGGTACGCTATATGTGTGGACAATGTTGTAGTGGACTGACATCTCCTTGCTTGAACACTATATTGAGTAAAATCAAGGGGACAAAAAAATTTGCATCAAGTGCTCGATCAAACTTCAATCCCCAAAACTAACTTTCTACTTACATGGACCCAATGGTATGAGGTATGTGTTGTAGACTCCTCTTGCAAGAATGTACTATTTGTTTACTCTTTAGCTCGGCTACAGTTCCTTGCTACATTTGCCTAGGTTCTGTAGTAAATTGTATAATACCTAGGCCGATACCTAGACTGCTGGAGGATAATTCCCCTGATTTGGCTCTCTACTCTACGTAAAAAGTAATTAAAATTAGCAAGTCTCTTGCACTTGCCCTAAGTTTAAATGCCAATCCGTAAGAAAACAAGAAGAAAAAGAAAACCCTTTTTTTAACCGTTATTGAACTAGAATCTGAACATTCCCTTAGCGCTATGCATAGGCCAAAAGTGAGTGAAAGAAAACACCTGGTAAATTTCGCAGTTAAAAAATTGAGTCTCTTACTATCAAGAGGATTAGCTACAAAAGGTATTTTATCCAGCAGTGAAATTCTCAAATTCAAAAAGGGGGAAGATTACATAAATAACAGAATATCCATCTTTCCGGTAATCTAACAGAAAATCTTACATTAGATAAGATTTGGTAAATCCCGAGTAGGGATTTATTTCAGATTCATTAAGATATTACATTCAACACTGCCCAGTATTACAAACCCCCTGAGACCAGCCAGCCACATCGCTGTATTTTTCGAAAGCGAATAATAACAGTATACAAGAAGAATACAACTACAAGTCAGACAAATGGGCATGAGTGATGCCTCTTACGAATTAAGTTGAGTGAGAGGCGAGCGTGGTATAAGAGACGGCTTCAGGCCCTTTACTTCAAATGATTCGTACGAATGGTTTTCTCGGAATTCCTCTACCAGGGATTCCATGGGCATGGCTCGAAGCGATTCAATAGTCCCCTTACTGGGAATGTCTGGCTCGCTTCTGATTGGTGTAGTGCCGGTAGGCTCGTAATCCTAATCATCAATTTTGAAACAATCAAGATGACAATCTAACGACTTATCAAAAAAAAAAAAAAAAAGGTTGACAATCTAATTATATTTTGATCGGGCAACAGAAAATATGTGTAACTATTGTGAAGTAACAGAATATCTCAAACCGGTACAATTTGCAAGTAAATAGCAAACGAGAGTTGACAAGTTGTGAACACATGTTCTCAGCTTATATCCGGAAATGAATGAGTAAAATACAGATGGTAATGCCACAATGATTCTTAAACAAGCAGGAATAGTCATGGTAGAGCTCTCAGTAGGTCTTGAAACAAACAGAAAAACAGATGTATCAGAGGGTCAAAGAAGCATATTATGACTTTGGTTGATGATCAAAAAAAATTTACAACTTTGGTTTTATGACTCTAAATATATTGGCCAGAGCAACTACACATAGGTCACTAGTCTCATATGTACATTACAAGGACAATAATGGAAACTTTCAATTTTAATTTGTGCAGGAAAAGAAAAAAGTAAGAGAAACAAAAGGACAGATTTCCTCTCCCTACAATTCTTTGTATTTCCCATGAAACATAGTTATGTTCCTCAACATACCTTGCATGGGTTTCCACACTAGATCAGATTTCTGTATTCTTCAGCCAAAAACGTGGATTAGGTGGCCAAAAGGTTTTTGTTAAAGTCTAAAGAACTGGATAGTTCAGGTTAGAATGGGGCAGCGAAGAATGCACAAGCAAGATGCAACTTATCTGGAATCACGAGTACGATGCAAGATCACATACCATGTATTTCTGTTGGAAGGTGTCCAGTGCTTTTTGTTCAATAGAAGCCGATTGACCGGAATGATTCTCCCGGAGAACCTCAAGAGTAGTCTCATGAGCCTTGACTGCACTCAAAATACCACTTACAGAGCCACGTTCCTGCTCTGATACACCTGGGGAAAAAATTTAAACCATTTCCATTAAAAACTGAAAAACAACAATAAATTAGTTTCAGCAGCACTTGTAAGTTTATAACTCATTTTAGGAATATCTGGCATCTGATTTGACCGTTACAAAAATATGCTTCTAGAAATGGTACCCTGACCCCTGTAAGGATACAAGGATGCATATAAACAAGAGGGAATAGGCACATAAATGCTTCACAACCACAAAGAACTAGAGTGTCCTCGTCTTAAAATTTTACAGAGCACCAGCAGCTGACAGAGTCCAATCAAAGCGCAAAACTGGCTTACACATCCAGCAATCACTCTTCCATGGTCCCAAGTTGTTGGGAAGTTCCAAAATAAATCCACTTTGAAAAGTCATGACTATGAAGATATTAAGACATGAGAATAAACGGCAATTATAAAGGGCACTTTTGAAAATCGGTGCCTTTGGATATGAATGAACTTGAATGTCTTCTTAAGAATTTTGAATTCCACAGGACAGTGGCGGGAGCATCAGATAATAAAGGAACTCAAAGTCAATGTTAGATATTTAATATTTCATTAGCACTGGCTATCAACACTCAAACAAGCCAAGCAACTTTCTCAGACATGACTGACTACGACAAGAAATTCAAGGGTGCAACCGTGCAGGACAGGCAAGGAAATCATCAATGGGAACAGAAGACACGCTGAGTGCATGTCTACTGCATGCAGAGATATGACCAAAAAATCTTTATCAGAAATTGGACTATTATTTACTTTGGCTCCCGTATGAGGACAATACCAGTGAAATACTAAATCATATGTAGAATAAAAAATTAGTGTGTTCTTTGAACCCAGGATGTTCACTTAAACCCTGTCATGTTATAGTGCAACCGCTAAACAAAGGATCCATAACGTAGGCATCATAGTGAAACGAGGTGCACTTGAGGCTCAAACAATGAGTAAATAGGCAACATAGTTGTCCAAAGGTCAAGCTCCTCTGTTATGTTAGAGCATCCGACTTTAACATATACGAGTTTTGTGAGTAACAATCAACAGATGTGGGACAAGCTCTAGCAAAGATCCAAAGGTGAATCTATTCAACATATAGGCATTTATGTTTTTGACTTGCAATAAAATTGATCTTATTCTTAGGTCATACCATACATCAGCAATGTCAGGTAAGAACTTCTGTGGAAGGTTCAAGGCAAGCTGTAACATTTATTTTGCCCATGAAAACTAGTTTTTAGCCATGCAATCAAAGATAGTGAATTTGGGAAGGATTGGAAATTCATGGAGATGAGTTTGAAGCCAAAATATGTTGTGGTTCAATGGAACATATCTAGCCTGGCCACATGGACACATCCTATAAACAAGCTACAACATGCATATTGCATTGTCAAATTCCAACCCTGAAATTTAACCCTAATGATAACAGAGCCATTTCAAAACATGATTTTAAATTCGCAAACAAACAGAGAATATATCAGAATAATATCATACGAACTCAAAAAGATAAGATGTGATTGATACTCACAATCAAACAGCTGAATAATATCTTCACTATTTTTTGCCACATCTTCTTCAACTGCAGCCCTTGCCAAGCAAATCTCAGTATCATGTTGCTCATTACTATCAGACACATTCCTGGAACAAAAGGTCCAAGAATTATCTCAAATTAACGACATCTGCAACTAATGCACTCAAAATCCATTTCAAGTATTGAATTCCAACATTACCTTTTTCATTTCCACATAAATATTTACCAACATTCTGTAAGGAACAGCTTTTGAAATAAAAATGCATGCTTTGACTTTCCAAAGAGGAGTTATTTTTCGGGACATGCCGAATTCGCAAGAGCGAAAAACAATTAGGAAGAAGTACATGGCTACAATTCACTGAACCATCAATAAAACCGAAAACAATCCCCATGTTTCATAGCTAGAAAGGACTGACGTCAAATTTTCCAATTACGTCTAGTGCAGAATACATATAGTCTTCTGTTTCTTGACAAACAATGTTAGGGCCACCAACCTGACAAGGGAGACCAATGTTGAAAGATGTTGACTACCCATTTCGTTAATGGTCTCATGTGTCCCTTTCCATTGCTTGGAAGCTGCTTCAGTAGTGTTTACACTGTGAAGGAAAAATGGAAACCAACAGGCAACATCGAAAGATCAATTGTAGAACATATTATACAAGTCCCTATCCATGGCAGAACATATTACACGAGGTCCCAACTTGCAAGCAAAAGTTTATCCGAATATCCAGAAGCAAACAAAACAGAGAAATGAGCACTGCATCATTCACTTTTTACCATTGCTGGAGGAGTAACTCCATACGGCAATGTTTGGCAGCAGAGAAATCGGCACTATCTTTTGCATCATTGTCTGCTTGCAAGGATAACTCCTGCCATTTTCTTTTTGCATCTGTAGTGATACCCTCCATCGAGGAAACATGCCCGTCCAAAAATTTCTTATTTCCAACTACAGTTTCTTTGAGACTAATGAGCCGTGCATCCACCTGTCAGCATAACCATTAGTCCTTTCTGAAAACAAAACAAGAGAAGCGAAAAAGCACTCAAGACAGCAAACACAAACATACCAAGTCCTTTTGGCGACGAATATGATTAGAGACTAAGCCAGTTACATCAGCAATAAGCTTCTCTGCAACTGATTTTGATTGCTCCTGTATACGTTATGCTTGAACTGTGAAACACAACTCAAAACCTATTATCTCTGCAAACATGATTTTGAAGATTTACCTCATAAGCCTTCTGAAACTCTACTATACTTCTTGATTGGACGTCATCAATTTTGGTTACATGGCTTTGAAGCTTTGCTGATTCTTCCATAAGCTTATGGAGAAATCCATTAGTGAACTCTGACATATTCTTGGAGTGCTCAATACTTACATTAAATCTCTGCACAATTACACAAACGTAAACAAAATTTGGTTTAAATAACAGTAAAACAGTCAAGGCAATGACTAAACTCAAAAATGCAAAAATGCAAAAGAAGGTAAAGAACTTAATGTAAGTCCACAAATCAACTAATTAGGCATCCTCTCTAGATGGACTTTGCAAAATCATTTTTCTGTAATAATTGGCCATGTAAGTTGGAATTTCAAGCAAGATATGTCACGAAGTACCATTAGAGAAACTAGATATTCTCTCGAAGGATGTGACGAACTAATGAATCAAACCTGGCGAAGATCTCTAGCGAAATGAGCCATTTCTCCTTGGTGAGTTGACAGAGTGCCTTGAAGATCCTCAAAAATAGAATTCGCTTCAACAGCCTCTGCAGCTAAAAACTGACTCACAAATAACAAAAAGAAAGACAGAAGGCATGATATCAATCAATCATCAACGAGAATTACGATAGCATAAGAAAAGCTATTCACGCAAACATGAAATTGGTGCGACCTACTTGCTCAATAGAAGATGCATTAGAAGAAACTGAAGCTGAAATCTCCTCTAAACCAGCATCAGTACTTGCATTGTGCAGACGAACAACATTTTGTATTGCCTCAATGTGCGATATATACAGCGCCCCAGAAGCAGTCATTTTTTTCTTTAAATCCATGATGGCCTGTGATAGGAATTTGAATTAACATCTATGTGTGTAAAAAGAAATGGGAACGTGGATGAAGCTCAATCTCATACAAAGCAAGTACTTATAAGTTATAAGCTTGTAGCAAAGATCAATCATTCCCATAAAATAAAAACAAAATATGAGATAGGTAGATAGATATATACAGAAAGAGAGAGAGAGAGAGAGAGAGAGAGAGAGAGAGAGAGCGATGAAGTGGTAGAATAAGATCTGCCAAAACTTCACCAGTACCTTATTGTGTATGTCCAAAAACGACTGACAAAGTTTCTCAATGCACTGGAGGTGTTCATTTTGACGAGACATTGAGGTTGCTAAGGTATTACAAAGGGAACCTAGTTGCTGCACTAGATCGGCTTGGAAATCATTCACAACTGACCTGTTATCAACATTCAGTTTGTCTTCTCTTGCTACACAAAAACACATAACACGGCAGCAGTTAGAAACAGATGTACGTAATCAAGACACTTAGTAGGATATGAATTGTAACTGACATAACATACCGATTTTCGAATATAACAAAGCATTATCCTGCAGAGATTTCTCCAAGTCAGATCGCAAGACACATGCTTGATGAGCCAATGCATTTTCTGTTCCAAATAGGACTTGACATTAGAAAGATTTAGCAACCAGAAGTATTTCCAACAAAAATAACTAATCAAGCAAACCTGCTTTTTTATGCTCAGATATGACAAAATCACGCTCCTTGAGAGCATACTGGCATCTCCTTAACTCTTCCTCAGTGCAAGCCAACGATTTGCTTGTTTGGTTCAAGTTTCTCTGCAAAACTTTGCATTATATGATGCATGCTAAGGAAGAATCAAAAAGTTTACAATGGATACAAGATGCAGCAACCTAAAAGTGTACAAGAGGCACTGAAGTGATGTTTCCAAGACTCAGGCTTTGAATTTTTATTTTTTTTTATCAGCAAAAGTAACATTTTATTAAAAGAAACTTGACAAAGGGTACATTAAGTTCAGGGGGTAAGGGGCTTATTTAAATTAGGAATGTAAAGCAAAGTCTCACATAGCCTGGGTGGTACCAAAGTAAACCGTGAGGGCACCCTCACTTCAATAGCTAGCTTTTGGGGTTGAGTTCTTCCCAAGATCATGTAACATGGTATCACAGCTAGGTGCCAGTTCCAGAGATGGGTAGGGTGCATTTCTCTGGCCTAGCCTGCAGGTACCCTCACTTAAAAAGAGTGAGGGTACCTCACTTAAATAGCTCGCTTTTGGGGTTAAGTCCTACAAAAGACCATGTAACTGTCTCTATAGAATATGAGGATGTTATGCCTCAATAGTAAGGGAGATGGATATTACAGCACATTCAGAGCTTTCTAACATCTTTGATGGATTGTGTTCTACCCAAGACAATGTAGCAGCCTCTATAGAATATATGAGGATGAGGATGTCATGCCTGAATAATAAGGGAGATGGATATTACAGCACAGTCAGAGCTTTATAGCATCTTTGATGGATTGTGTAATGAAATCAAACACTTTGTGCGATGCCTAAGGCTTCAAATGGTGATTCCTAAACCTATCTTCTTCTCTCTTTTTATTCTTGCTTTCTATTTGCAATCCGCCCCTATTACTGTTCACAAAGTACTATTCACAGCCCTAGAAGTGTTCTAAAAGGCGGCCACCTAGGTGCCAGGCAGCGGGTTGCCGCCACAATTTTCCCTATGCGGTTTGTTTAGGCGCTCGGCGGGGCTAGGCGGCTAGGGGGGCCTAGGCGGGCACCTATGGTCTGGACTCTCCAAAAAAACAAAATTGCAAGGCGGCCTAGGCGCTAGGAGGTGGGCCGCTGCCCGACTAGAGCCTAGCACCTTTTAGAACACTTCCTAAATAACATAAATTGCCTAATCACAGCTCCAAAACCCTACTTCTTTGTTTCCTTTACAGATCCTAAAATCCTGCTATTGTCCTACATCACGTTATATAACAGGGTGAACATAAATTACCTTGGTGGCATCAAGTTCACTGCTTAAACCAGAGCATTCTTGAACCTGAGCATCATATTTTTCTTGCAGTTCTTCAAGTTGCTGGTCATAACAAACAAAGAGTGTGAGGTGACACAAAAAAACACAACAACATTACAGACGAATCTTGTTATTTGTTAAAGTTTTAAATGTAACTGACCTTCTGATGAATATCTATTGTAACACCCATTTGTTCAATCTGATCAGCCATTGCCTAGACATGAAGAAAGAATATACAATTTAGGAGGAGAAAAGTAGAATAGTAAGATTCAGAAAATCAATATAAAATGATTTAGGAAACATATGTCGCCTGATGGTGTGTCAATCCAAAGGTTACCCAATCCATGTACTAAGAAGTAAGAATGTACATGTAACACATCCCAAATGCTTCACTGAAAATTCAAGCAGACAACAGAAATACGACGATGTTGAAAGCAAATGGATTGGATTAGCGATGAAGAATCTTCAACGGTCAAGAGGTCAATTACAGAACTATAAAGGAATAAAAAATTAAAAGACTGCTCAAACATTGAAAGAAAGACAAGACAAGACCAATCCAGTACCTTCTTTTCACTTTCTTCCTGATAGTATCGGTCCTTCGGTATATAGACACCATTTTTCTCACGCGCAGCATAGACCTCTGGATGATAGGTGCATATGACACAGGTAAACATATCAAATAGAAGTATAACTGAATTACTAGTAGATAAAAGCATATTCACATCAAAAAGAGGTATCCAAAAGTTTTTACCTGCCTTCAGCCGTTCAATTTCACCATAAAGATCCTTTATCAGTGTTGATTTCATCATTTTCTGGTTGACCTACGAAACAGAAGACAAAAAGAGAAGTTAATTATGGCCATATGAGTTACACCACCATCAACGACAAAAGTTAGGTCGCCTCGCGACTCAACAGAAAGATGACAAATGCATATTGAACCCACCCAAGCTACGTTGCAGACTTTTTTTTTGTTTTGGTGAAGTTGGAGCAATTATAGGACATTCAGCTTACTAGCAACATGGTACAACATTCTCATAGATTATCCACTGACAGGAAATGCCAACATCACTAGCAACACGGTCCGAAATCTTACGCAAAGTTCCTTCCAGAGAATTCCAGGACGTGATGAGTTTAGAAATAGTTTAAAAAACTAGCATTTCATTTCCTGTAACTGGAGACCACATTATGGTTTGACAACTAGTAGACCACGTTCACATTATGTGCGTATTGATTTATGTATATACATGTTGACCAGCTCTGTAATACTAGGACTAGGAAGACCGTGGTTACTGAACTAATTTTAAGGACAAGATACTAATCCACGCAAAAAAAAACTCAATCCAGAGAGGAAGTGAAATAAACAATTCGTGTCAGAAAAAATTATTAACAAAAGAACAATCTGGAAAGCAAATGAAATTGGAAGTGAGTTGTGGAATTCTAATGCTAAACGATGATCAAATCTGTAATCATGGACATTCCTGATCTGAATTTTGAGAATTTGAAGATTATGTGATAAACGCTAGTTATGCTAGATATACAGAATTACAGACCAAGAAATGTTAAACTAAGTATCTAAGTGACTATCAATATCTGTAAAGAATGCAGACAAACAGAGAAGAAAGCTCGAAATATAGGAAAAATAATATGAAAAGATCAACCTCTGGCTTGTTTCTAATATTTTTTGCCCTGTGTGCATAATCCAGTGTGCTCAATGTCTCCTCCAGACAATGTACTGCAGGTGATACTGTTGCGATAATGCATGTCTTGGTTCTTCCTCCCAGTGAATCGCGAAGCAGACGAGTAAGCTTGCTATCCCTGAATTAACATAGATATTAAGAAATCTGAAAAGGAGAGAAGGACAAGCTAAATATTTCAGAAAACAACTTTAACCTGTAAGGGATGTGCCCAAGATGCTCCACAAGTGCATTAATAACTCGTCCAAGAGTTAGCAAACTTTTGTTTATCTCTCCAGCTTCTCTTGCACGACCCTGTGCAACATAATAACTCATGTTTAACCACAAGCATAAATAGAAAGGAATCATAACATACCTACACAGACAAAACGACAAAATGTAGGAAAAGCAAGTCAAATCAATATGAAACTTCTTTCAAAGTAGGCTGTAGTAACTGGAAAATAACTTAAGTATCCTAGTTTTATTACCAAATTCTTTTGTTTTTTAATTAATTAGAGGAGAATGTCAAAATACCTCCCTAGCACCAGAGCGAGAAATATTTTCTGAACCAGCTAAATCAACCAGATTCAACTTGCCACATTTGATAAGCTCTTCACCTTCTGGGGTTGCTTCCTTGATGTGTATAGTTATGGAAAAAAGGGAATGGGACCGACTGAAAAAACAAATATATCCTTAATAAACATGGAAACTAACTACATATCTTACTGCAGCAAGAGTGAAAGTACCATTACCTTGATTGTTTGTTTAATAAAGTTTCAGCAGTGCGACGTTTTGCAGACCCTCTTTCAAGTAGAGTAAAAATCTCATTAGCACTTGTCACAATTTCCTCCTCTAATCCTCTTACAAGGACACCACCTTTCCCATCCTCCATGAGAGGCAACTGTTTTTTCTGCCTATCCTCCACCGGAACCCTAGATATCTCCTCAGGGGCGAGCAAGTCAGTGATCTCCTCATTATACAACTCTAAAAAAGTGACTTTAACACTGTATTCAGCATTCTGACCCTCCAACGTGTCAAAAATTTGCTTCACAGCTCTAGGTATGACACCTGCTTCTTGAGGCAACTCCCCATTAGGTCCACTCTGTCACAAAAAATAGAGACAGCATCCAAATCAAAAGTGAACAACTATTACAACTTTTAAAATGAACTAACCAGTAACCACAAAAACAACTGTACCTTTGACCTCTTACATTCTCCTTCCATGGTGTAAGTTTTTCCTGTACCAGTTTGTCCATATGCAAAAATGGTACAATTGAAACCCTCCAAAACTTCATGAACAATGGGAACAACTGCTTGATCATAAAGATCCCTTTGCTGAGCTGAAGAGCCAAAAACCTACATGTAGCACAAATTAACATCAGTATATAACTTGAAAGTGATGCAGCATGTATAAAGAAGGTAAATCACTATCAAGGTACAACACGGCTCTGTAGATTTTAAACCAACAATCTCCTCCGGTCCTTAAAAGACCTAACACCTCGGATTATATGACATTTTATAGTTATCCTAGCTTGGTGAAACTTAACCATGATAGTCATCAAGTTGGAAAAAAAATAAACAAAAAAGACAGAAATGCTAACTTTGCAATGCACAAAATGCCAAATTTAGCAAACTAACAGTAAAAAGTTGAAGAATCTTCAATAGAATGATGCTTCTTTTGAGCAAGGCTATTAGATTGACTTTGCAACACCTATGCTAAGTAGTTAACACAACACAATTTTCTTGTATGAAAAATCCAACCATATCGCTTCTCTCCGGGTTACATACATCCATGCTAGTAGAAATACAAATTAGGAGAGAAGTGTCCCACTCTAACTTCGCATCAATCAGACATAGATAACAAAAATGAAGAGTTTGATATCTCATAGGTAGAAGCACAAAAAAAAACCCTTCGGATCCTTTTTTTTTCTTTCAACTCTACAGAACCAATGCAGATAAGGCAACAAGAACTCTAAGTTAAAAAAAAAGACTTGGATCATTCATTACACAACTACCAATTCTTTCTTTTTCCTTGAGTCACTTGAAGTGCCATAAAGAAAATGAGAAACAGAAAAGAAAGAAGAAGAAAAGAAACTTGGAAAGCCACCCCCACCCCACCATCAGTTTTTCTTTTTGGGCAAAGGACCACGTCGATGAAGGCTCCACCTAATAGGCTCGCCCATCTCATGGGCTACAAAAACAGAAAACAAAAATGTTGGTTTCCACCTAAAACTGATCTACAAGTACCTAATCTCCTTGCCCTGTTATTATTTATATAAGGGCTTTATTCACAAATTGGTTAGTGAAACAGCATGCAAAACACCGCAACATTTATAAAGGATCAACCATTAGGGCTTGCTGTCAAATGGGCGGTAAAATCACAAGGATATTAATTTTCACTTAGAATGCGTTTTTTCTCACACAATATCTTCGTGATAGTCTTCTTAAAAGCTACCAGCTTTACTCTTTCATTGTATGAGTTTCCAATACTCTTATCAATTCTGAAGCCGTCTTTCAAGTTGCGTGATGGAAAAAAGCAATTTCTTCACACTAGAAATAGAAAATAGGTCTCGGAGGGGGCTTATGGAAGTCATGGAACTCCTCAATACACACAGACTATGATGCACACTTCCGGTAAGACAAACAAACAAAAAATAAATCCTAATAAACCCTATCGATTATACACACAGAATTCACTAAATCGAACAGAATTAAAAGCTCCTTAAGACCGAATACCTTGTCGAACGTGAAGACCCTATCGATGTGTTTCCCGGCAATGTTTTGAGAGACTGCTACTTCTCTCTGGTACTCGTTGCAGGTCACCACCTGCGGCGCGTTGTTCCTCAACTCATCTTCGCTAAATGGCCTGGAAAACAAACACACATACGTAAATGACTTGTCGTAGTTAACAAAGTTGTACCTTTAGATCTCCAAATTGAAGACCTAGTAAAACGAAACCCTAACCCCAGGCGTACTGGTACCTGCAACGGAGAAGGACTTGAACATTGACGCCTTTCTCTTTCGACATTTTTGAACGAAGAACGAGGGGAGAGAGAGAGTCGCCCGGCGCCTATGATATTTTCTTCTGTAGATCCCGGCACTCACGAGTTTAGTTGCTCTCTCTCTCTCTCTCTCTCTCTCTCTTCCTTTTTGCCTTTTCCTCTCTCGCTGTCTCTCTCTCTCTCTCTCTCTGAATGCTCAAAATAAGAGCGGGATGGGATGGAGATTTGAACTTTTGGCAGCCGCTCCCCAATCTGTACGAGGGTAGATCTGATGGTCTGTGCGACGTTTGAATTCGGGTTTGGTTTGTTTTACCGAAATACCCTAATGTTCTTTTTGTTTTTAAATTTAATCAAGGGTAAGATACATTTAACCCCTTGAACTAACACCCGTTAGCACTTTACCTCCCTAAACTATAAAAATTGACACTTCACCTGTTTTTTGAAAATCCCAAACGCCTTAGGCGTCATTAACGAAAAAACATTGAATTGCCATATTGCCCTAAATCAGTAGGATACCATTGTCCAAAGGCCATCAATCTTCTTTTTCCCTCTAAACACAACCACCACATGACTTAAAGATTCAAAACAATCAGCCACCATACAAACAAACTCAAACTACCTTCGACAGACAAACCCATTGGCGGGATTTGAGAATGGATTGTTTGAGAGACTCGATCTCCCAACCATGTAAACAGAGTCCACGCCGTCCATCGAGTATGACCTCTGCTCCAGCGGCCTTAATCTATTTCTCATCGACTTCGAACTTCATCGTCTTCAATGGCACCGTTGCTCCTCCTGCCAAAAAATCTACCTCTTTTGCCCCTTCCTTGTCCACCGTCTCCTTCAGTCTAACAAGGTAAGTGTAAATACAGTTTACTCTCACTGTCACCACTTCCTCACCGAGGTTTAAACTAGCAAACCCTGAAGACAGATGAAATTGATGGCGCTGATGAAGGCAACGATTGTTGTGATTCCATAGATCTATCTCTCAGCAAACCCAAACCAATTATACTCTTTCTCTCCCTAAATCTATCCCTCTTTTGGAACATTTAACTTCATCACAAGCTAACATCTTCTCTCTCTCTCTCTCAGTTGAAAATGGACATCGCAAGACGTACCTCAAGGTCACCAGATAGGGCATTCAAGTGTGGGTCGTGGGCGGTCGGAGGTGGTGGAGTGTGATTCTCTAGCGACGACGACAATGGGTTGGAGGATTTTTGCATGAAGGCCGATCAAAAACATTTATTTGTGAAATTGGTTGGTTTTGTGAAATCATTTAGTAGGTCATGCTATGTTCAATCCCCTTGAAAGGGATTCAACAAACTCTAGTTGTGTTTTGGTCCGAACCCTTTGTGTGGAGAAGATAATGGGCAATAACATCTCTCATTTTCAAATGAAAGGACGTGTGAGTTGCATGTAACGTTTTGCAAAAATATTTTTAAAAAAAATTCATTTTTTTGAAACATTTTTTTAAGGAAATTGATATTCGCGCTCCATTTTTTTATTGATGACGCTCTACTTTTAACGTGAAATTATTAGTAACTTCATGAATAAAATTGAGTGCCATTAGTAAAAAATAGAGCGCGAATATCAATTTCTTTTTTTAAATATAATTCATTTTTCCAAAAACTATTTTCAAAATATGTTTATCGAAAGTAATTTTTTAATCATTTTGGAAAACTGTTTTTCATAAACAATTTTTTGAAAAGAGGTTTTGTAAAACCATTTTTTTGTCAAAAAATTGTTTTCAAAACTTTTATTTTAAACAATGGTTTTCGAAAATATTTTTCAAAAAAGAGAGAAATAAAAGAGGGGCAAATACCGTAAATGGCCCTCATTTTAATGGTTTGGACTAATGGCATTAGCCTTGGGGCTTGATTGGTACACTTTTTCTACCTTGGGAATTAAATGTTAGGAATGTTACATTGATGACTAAATTAAGACACAGTCAATACTTTGGGGATCAAAAAGGTTAATAACTAAGCCCATATTTTTTAGGTAAAACATAAGGTGGGCTAATGACATTTTGGCCTGAAACACCAAGGGGGCATTTGGATGGTGGCTTTTCCAATTTTTCACTTTCGACATTTTGGCATGAAAAATTGTTTTCCATTTTTCATTTTCTCATTTTGCTCTCTTGTCATGCCAAAAAGAATCCCTACCCTCATTGTTTTGGGATAATTCCACAAAACTCTAATCAGTCTTGAGCACCACTAAGGAATCCATCATTGACGTTCACTCTTCGTTCTGGTCAGATTTTCGAAAAAGCTCAAAAATCGATTTGCAGTACGAAGTCTTGTTCGTCTCTCGTTGACGATCTCAGAACGACAATCGCAGTCGTGGTCCGACCAAGGAATGGTCCGCAGACTCCATAGGGTCGTTGCAGCACTGATTTTGTTCAAATCTGCTGAGAACGAAGCTGCTCAAAAATCAGTTTTGAGCGTTGGGTTTTGTGCTCATCGAGGAGACGATCTCAATGGTGCAAACGCCGTCGTGTTTTGTTGCCGGAGGAAGTCGCACGCATGGTTTGAAGTTTGTGCGTGAGAATGTGGCGAAGCGGAAGGAAGAAACGTTGAAGAAGAACAGTGACCCAAAAAAAAAAGAACAGTGTATTTGTTTTGTTTCTTTGCACTTAAAGAAGATATTGCAAAAAATAAAGACGAAGATATTGCAAAGTCTAGTTAGCATTCCATTATTAATAATCAAGGGTAAGATAGTAAAAAATCTACTTATAATTCATTTTCATCCATATCTCTCAAACACTAATCTTATTGCAAAATATATTTTGTACATATCATCCAAACACTCTACCAGATTCAAAATATATTTTGATTATGAATCCAAAAAGTCAAAAAGCTAAAAAGTTGAAAATGAAAAGTCAAAAAGTAGACTCTCAAACACCCTCCAAATCAAATGTTAAAATCTGATGAAATCTCATAGAGACAATTGCTTGTTTTTTCTTGCTCACCAATCATGTAGGTAGATCTCAATCAATGCTATAATTATTTTGGTTTTTAATATGTTCTATGAACTTTACTTAAATTTGTAAATTTTGTGTTTATTTGATTTTTTTTTACATTTGTTGGTTTTGTATCAAATTTTTGTGAGTTATTAATTCGTCTCGATGAGAGAAATTTGAAAAGTTTTTTTTTTTTTTTTTACTTTTACCAAAGTATTTTTAAAAATAACTACTTTTTAGGCCAAAACGTGATTTCTTTTTTTTGTAAAAGTGATTGTTTTTCAAAATACTTGGGTAAAAATAAAAAAAAATTATTTTTTCTATTATTCTCGTTGAGACGAATCAATAATTAACAAAAGTTTTGCGCAAAATTAACATATGCGAAAAAATTTCAAATAAAAACAAAAATATCATATTTAAGTTAAGTTCATAAGAGCATCCACAATGAATGTACTAACTAGTGTTTTAATTATGTGTGTTAAGAGTTAACAAACAAAAATGTATTTTTTGTGCCACAGTGCTTGCATTAGTTTGTGTGTGCTAGAGTGTGTTAAATCTTGTAAAGTACTAGCATGTGTGTTAAGTTTGACAATAAGTTGTTCTCACCTCTATAATTCAAACTTTAACCATAAAATATAAATGTCTATTATTCCTAATATACACTTGTGGGACCTATTTTTTATCCTAACAAATATTTATCATACAAATTTACCAAACTCATTGCAGATGAATTAACACACCCCTATGTTAACAATATCTAACAGACATTTGTGGGACCAATTTTTATTCTAAATTTCTAGTACACTTTTTAACACACAAATACACCAAACCCAATTACGAATGCTCTAAGAATGCATGTGTAGGTATGGTTCCGATTCTAATGAACATATGCTTCCGCTAAACTCCTCGAAGTTCAAAAATCTTGAAACTAAAATTTTTATGTGCGATATATATTTAACTTTATAGACTACATACATATGTATATACGCACACACTTATCTCTCTCCCTCTCCCTCTCTCTCTCCCTCTCTCTATATATATACACTACTGTTAATCCGCAGTTTCAGAGCAAAAACTAGTAGACCGAACCATATACAGCGGGTCGCAAAAATTTAAAATCGTGTCCGGACCTTTAATATATGGATAGGTACCAAAATGTACGTTTCATTCGGTTTGGTTTAGTTCGGATCGATTTAGTGGTTCTTTTAATTTTGTTGCAAATTGTTGTCTAATAGTACTACTAGTGTTTTGAATGTCCAATAATTTTTTTTCCCATTTTGAAAAGTTACCAGAAAATGATTTTAGTAGTATTTTTTAGAAAATTATTTTACTCTTTGCACGAAATTTCTCTATTCATTATCACTTATTACATTCAAATGATTTTTCAAAACTTAAAACCAAACAATGGCCCCATTCCACTTTCCAAAATAAGTATATATTTTCAAGCTTAAAAATAATGAGTTTACTGAAATCAAATATATGCAACATAAATATTGTTTGATTGATGTCGATGGATCTTTTGAACAATATAAAAAAATTGAAAATTTAATTTTGTTAATAAAGTTTTCTTCCAACAGAGATCCATTTCTACACGCAATTCTCCCTTAAGAAGAACCCCACATAACTGACATCACGAGAAGTTACTGTCGTCCTATTGGGAAATTTTCAAAATACCCCCAACTTTTACTCTAAATTTTAATTAGACTCTCAATTTTTTTTAAAAAATCAATTTTACTCCCAACGTTATCTTTCGTTAATCAAAACGCTCCATTCCATCAGAATGACCAACGAATTTCGTTAAAAACTCCATTAAATAGAATCTAGATCGAATTTCGATGATCTGAGCCGCTCAATGTGATTGGCACGTGATTTTAAGGATATTCATGAAAAATCAGCCAAAAAAAAAAAAGGATCGGAAAGGGCTTTATTTGAACATTTTTTTATTGAACAGTTCAATAAAAAACTGCTCAAATCAAGCCATTCTCGATCATTTTTTTTTGCTGATTTCTCACGAGTACCTTTAAAATTACGTTCTAATCACATTGAGCGGCTCTGATCATCGAAATTTGTTCGAAAAAGAGGAGGTGCGGAACGAAGCAAAATCCGGATGTTCGGACTTGAATAAAATCTGGATTGATCTGCACCTTCCCTTTCCCGCCGAATTTCGATTATCCGAGCCGCTCAATATGATTAGAACATGATTTTAAGGATACCTGCGAGAAATCAGTTTAAAAAAATGATCAAAATAGTTCAATAAAAAACTGCTCAAATCAAGCCCTTCTCGGTTATTTTTTCTGATTTCTCGTATGTACCCTTAAATTCACCTTCTGATCATATTGAGAGGCTCAAATCATTGAAATTCGATTGGGACGCTATTTAATGGAGCTTTTAACAAAATCTGTTAGTCATTCGAATGGAAGGGGGTGTTTTGATCAACGAAAAATAATGTTGGGAGTAAATTGATTTTTTTAAAAGATTAAAAAGTGTAATTGAAATTTAGAGTAAGGCCCTGTTCCAGAACACCTTCTTAAAAAATAAGTACTATTTCACATTTTCAAACTCAAAAATAATGTAAAAGAAAAATAATTTTAATTTTTTTTGCACCGTATTAAAGATCTCATTAAAATATTTCAAATAAGATCTATATTATATATTTTTAGATTTTATTAAATCTATTATATTTGACCTTGAAATTATCTTATTAAAAAATAAATACTTATAGCCTGTTCTGGAACGGGCCTAAAAGTTTCGGGGGTATTTTGAAAGTTTCCCTCCTCCGTTACCATCAACGAAAGCTTTTGTCACATGCACTTTTTCCACAATCCAAAACCCCTCTCTCTCTCTCTCTCTCTCTCTCCTATGTCTGAGCAGCCACCAGACGCCCCCCCCACCCCACCCCACCGGCCGCCCCGTCGGCGGCACCGAGCACAGCTGGTGCAAGGCTGTCCCCATCGGCACCGGCATAACCGTCCTCGCCCTCCTCTTCTCCAAACCACCCGACCTCGCCCTCCTCCAAACCGCCCTCCACAACCTCCAAACCACCCACCCCCTCCTCCGCTCCCACCTCCACCTCAACCCCACAACCCGCGCCTTCTCCTTCTCCCTTCCCCCCTCCCCTCCCCTCCTCCGCATTCAACCCTTCGACCTCCACTCCACCGCCCGCATCCTCCACACCATCAGCAACCCGAACAATAAACTATCCACCTTCCACCTCATCCTCGAACACGAACTAAACCAAAACCCGTGGCAGGACGACGCCATGGGTTCCGGTACAGATGCTGTGAGTGTTGACGTGTTTTTCGCCAGGGTTTATACTTTGAGCGAGGGGGAGTGGGCCCTGATGCTGAGGCTGCACACGGCGGCGTGCGACAGGACGGGGGCGGCGGCGGTGCTGAGGGAGCTGATGGGGATGATGGGGGGAAAGGTAGGGAGGGAGATAGAGGGGGAAGGGGAGGTTAATTTGGGGATTGAGGAGTGTGTGCCGAGTGGGAAAGCGAACAAGCCGTTTTGGGCACGTGGGGTGGACATGCTGGGGTACTCGTTGAACTCGTTTAGGTTTTCGAATCTGGATTTCGTGGACGCCGGTTCGCCCCGGTGTTCGCAGGTCGTGAGGCTGCGGATGGGTGCGGATGAGACGGGTCGGGTTCTTTCGGTGAGTTACTAGTTTTTGGATCTCTAATTCCGTTTGGTTTGAATTAGAACTGAATGATACTAGCATACTTAAGAAATCTTTTAAGTATAAAATAAAATACCCAATTGGGAGCCTGAACAGTACGAGGTGGCCAATGGCCATAATCAGAAAATTTTGCAATATAAATTTTGGGCCAAGTTTTGTAGTTAGTACTTGTTGACCCAAGTGCGCTTTCTTTTTAATTTTTTTTTTCCAAAAATAGGTAATTTCAAACTCAACATAATGACAATGAAAAATATATATATATTTTTTTTTGCATTGTTTAAAAGATTTCAATGAGATTTATCAAACGAAATTCATATTTGTTGGAAAATTATTTGCGTAAACACATGATTTTTGAGCCTTCTTTTTCTAAAAATTCTTTTTTTAAGAAACGGGAACACACCTTGATAATCATGCAGCATTTGTGTTGTGTGGTCTTGGCCCATCTGATAGAATAGTAGAATAGTTTCCACACCTCCAGTACTAATCCTGACTCACTAAATCCCATTAATTTTGTTTTGGATCAGTTTTACTGGTTTAGTTTTTTTTTTTTTTTTTTTGAAGTAAAAAAAGAGGCTAAAAACCATAATATTTTCCAAACAGAACCCAAGCTACAAGTGCATTTGAGGTTCCAATTGCTTTTAGCATTGAAGTTTGGGGAAAGGACTCACTAAAAGTAGTTGGATTGTTGACCAAACTGTTGGGCTCAATGCACGGCCTTGCACCTAGCTCATTCCGATGCTCACAAACCAATTCATGTTTTGATATCCATCAAGCAGATCATATGTGCATTATTAGGATGATCGTATATTCGTACAACTATAGTCACGTGAATGAATGATGTATTTATATTTCGTAAAAATGGGCGGCTTGTACAGTTTTCAACAGAGAACCGTTCATCTTTTTGAAAACAAGACTGATCTGATCATGTAGTTATGGTTTTCCGATCATCCTGATTTTACTCAGGATGATTTGCTTTGTAGATGAATCTCGGATCATCAAGGTAGGCCTTGTTGTGGGCCCATTGAGGCCAAATAATAATTATGCTGTTGGCGAACTAAAAGTGCATTGAAGGATAGACAAAAAAAATATTCAAATTCACTGGAAAAGTTGCTTGTAAAGAAGCTAAAAAGCCTTGTAGGAAAACATGTAATAGACCTGATCCAAACGTGGACTTACCTGAGATGTCTAAGACCTTTTTGGGGGTTCCAGGGGCTTGGAAAAAAAATGAGAATACATAACATCAGCTTTTTACCAATCGCCATCACATTAGGTTTGAGTGGTCTTTAGTATCTAACTATCAATACCTTATGAAAAGAGGATACAAGTCGAAAAATTGTCAAGTTAATCCACCTAACGTTAGCCAATCGGTCATTGTTACTCTTTGTCTGGTTTTGGGTTACCCACTGGCAGTGTACTTGCGTGTGGGGCTGAGGGTCCTAATCAAAGTTTTTTAAGATTGGGTGATCCAGAAAATGTCCAGCCACAAACAGAAAAAAACAAACTAGTCTAGCAAATTGGTCCAAATACACATCATATCTAGAATCCAACATGTTACTGATTGTATACAGGATGAGGGCCCCCTTTTTTTTTTTGACAAGTCAATCAACTTCATTTCATTACGAAGTGCCCATTGGGCAAATACAGGAATCCACCGAAAATACAGAGACACAGGCTAAACGTGAACAACAAGATGAGGGCCCCTTGATCAAGCCTTGATTGTTTTAATTTTGAGTTTCTAGAGTTGAAATATGTTACCATAACTCTGAGTTTAAATTTGATGGCAGTTATTTTAGCAAAGCATTACAGCATCTTGTTCTCAGTCATATCTCCTTAACTCAAAACTCAGATACATTTCAGGTCAATTTTTCAGATTTAAGGGGTCGGTATTTGCGGCTCACCACATGCTCTTAATTTTGAAACCACTGAATGCATTCAGCTTTGAGTCCCTTATTGCATTATTCAACAAGGTTTAACTCTTTTGCTAGTGGACGAGGATGCTTTCTTTTTAATTTTGGCACTTCCTATGTTTCAAACAATAAAATTGATGGACAAAGCATCAGACAATGTAATTCACACAACATTGCCTGAGTGACATGGTTGGTGGAGGGTAACAATTGTAGTCACCATTATTGTTACCCAACTTGTATTTTGCTGTTGATCACGAAATTTCTTCCCGATTTGTTCATTTTTATTGTTAATTGTTATATTCTTGCATGTACCCATCAAGCACCCTTACTCTTGCAGAAACTTGGGCACTTACACTAGGGTAATTTTTTTTTTTTTTTTGCAGGGTTGCAAGTCAAGAGGTATTGGACTATGCGGGGCATTAACAGCTGCCGGCTTAATTGCAGCTCGTTCCTCTAAAAACCTTCCTGATGATCAATGGGAGAAGTATGCAGTTGTAACCCTCATCGACTGCCGTCCGATTCTTGACCCGGTGCTTAGTAGCCATGATATAGGTATGGCTTTGTCCTCATTCCCTGATCATCCCTCAGTTACTTTCCAACAGTTTTTTTTTTTTTTTTTGGGCGTCCTATAAATATTATGCTTGGATATTGGAACTGAATGACTGTCCTACGCATCTTGGTAGATACTTATATATTGGGCCAGGTCCAATATTAGCCCAGCCCACCCTTCTGGCCCAAAATAGCATAAGAAAACTCACCTGAATGATACTATATATTGCCAACTCAAACACAAAATAGAAACACTTTGTCAGATAATCGACAGGTGTTGGGAAAAAAATGGAATATTTATGGTCTTAAAGTTATACTGCAGACTACGGAGTACCATCTATCAGAAAATTCGTTTTTTTTAACGTAAATTATTAAGTGTAACGCAAGTAGGTCCAATTTTTCTCTCAAATTATTAAATGATTGCCATTCAAGAAAGACAAAGTGGTCAACCACTTAATATAAGTGATGTTCAAAAAAAAAAAAAAAAGCACACTTAATAAAGCAAAATCTCTGAAGAGCAGAAGGATGCATTAAACGAGCTGGCTTCCAACTAGGATGTAATCGCCATACAAAGGGTAGGTTGTTTAACTTCAAGAGCATGTTGATGGTGCAACATCACTTGTGCAAGCCGCTTTCAATTCCTTGGCGTTTAGTCTTTGCAATGCTCCCTTGGAACTCTATGATCCTGGTTGTTTGACTGGTCTAATTGTCGAGGGATATAAAGTCCTATAAGATCAAGTAATGTCATTAGACTATCAGTGATGGGATTCAGAATACCACAGCCCCAAATACCTGTACTTGTCTTTTGCCAGCTCCCAATACTTGCACTTGCTCTGTATTTGGCCAAGTGTTTTTTTATCTAGACGCATTGCTCAAATTGTTGTAACTTAGCAGAGTTATCATGAATCTTCTATGCCCTCCTAGTTTGTGACGTCTGCCCATTATAATTTTTGGGTGAGGCAGCCTGCCATTTTCATGGCATTTTTGGCTTTCTTCAGAGCAAATGACAATTGGCAACTATTTTTGATTGAATAAAAGCCAGACATGTCTTATAAAAAAAAGACAACCAAATGTTGTTTGATGTGATCTTACAGAGACTTAGTTATGTGACATTGCTGCGCCTGAATGATACAGGGTTTTACCACTCTGCGATCCTGAACACACACGACATAAATGGGGAAGAAAAACTCTGGGATCTGGCAAACAGAACTTACACGACCTTCTCAAATGCAAAGAACAACAACAAGCATTTCTCAGACATGGCAGACATCAACTTCCTCATGTGCAAGGCCATTGACAACCCCGGCTTGACTCCTTCTTCGTCCTTGAGAACTTCCTTCATCTCGGTGTTTGAGGACCCCGTGATCGACCATTCTAGCGAAACCCACGTGGAGTTGGGAGTGAGGGATTATATAGGGTGCGCTTCGGTGCATGGAGTCGGGCCATCCATTGCTTTATTCCACACAATACGAGATGGGGAATTGGATTGCTCTTGCGTTTATCCCTCGCCGTTGCATTCGAGGGAGCAGATGGAGGAGTTGGTTGAGAATATGAAGAAGATTCTTGTGGATGCTTGTTCTTCTGTGGACAAGCATGCAAGCTAAATTTCTTTTCTCCTGAGTTTCTGGTGTTGAACGTGTTCTCTAATGGGAACGTTCACATTTCTAAGCGTTCAATAAAATTCTATCTGTCTATTGTTTAAGAATTGATCAAGTATTCTCTTCCAACTTTTTATTTCGAAATTTTATCTATCAGGCAAGTACATTTTAGCTATTGTTCACCTGCGTAATTCCGTATGAGTGCCAAAAAAAAATGGGAGAATTTTGCATAAGTCCACTATAGCAGTTTCCAAACTCATCTAGTCCACTTCTAAGTTTTATAACCCCTCTAGTCCTCTAGTCTAATAAAACAATTCCAATGACAAGAATACCCATCCTATATAACCCACTAATAAAAGAGAGAAACCCTAGAAACTACAGATTTGTAGCACGACGTCTCTCTCTCATCGCTTGCACACGCCGCTGCCGGTGTACTACTCTTCCACGCCTGCTCATCGGCACTGCCAATGCACTCCTCCTCCTTGCGCCCTCCATCGCCGCTACAGCCGCGAACCGCGAGAGGTAAGAGGCGAATATCTACAAGTCGTCGCCCTTCATCGTCGCCGTCGCACTCCTCCTTGCCGTCGCCCTTCATCGAATAGATCACCATCACCAACGCCGACAACGCCAATACACTGTTTGTGACTATTCTTCCGTTCTTTTTTCTGGCAGCAACAGCAAGAAGAGGAGGAGATGCTCGTCTCACATACAGATTTGGTGGTGGAAGGCCCCCAGCCCATGGAAGGTGATTATGCCATTGATTTTATGCGTAGATGCATTGACTATTTAGTTAGTCTAGTAGTTATGGTTAATATATGAGTTTGGTGTGTTCTGTACATTACCAGAAACATATAATCAATTATGGTTATATGTCATTTGGGTTATTGGTGGTTAGGGTTTGGTTATGTTATTGTTTGGTTTCTGCTCAAATATATGGTTATATGTGATCAGTACTCACTGGGTTTCGTGGGAATATGTGTGAATATAAGGTTATATGACAATACACTGTTGTTATATGTGGATTTTTATTTGTCAATTTGTTTCGATTATTTATGTCATCAATTGGTTATTTGGGACAAATCTAGACATATAAGGTTAAATGTCAATACACTGTTGTGTGATTATATGTGGATTGTTTATGTGCCAATCTCTGTGAGTATATATTGTCATATGTCAGTTTTTCTGAACATATAATGTTATATGTCTGAATCTGTCTATGGTTTATAGAAGCAAGTCATTGATGCCGCTGTGCGGACCAATTCAATAAAGTAAACCATATAACCATATAACGTTATATGTGCATCTGTTTTATGTAACTCTAAAAAAGAGAACATATAACGTTAGCTTCTCGAATCTTTTTTATTTATTATATAGTTGAAGAACATATGATGTTATATGTTTATATCTGATTCTTTAAACGTATAATGGAAGAACATATAATGCTATATAATCTTTTTTTCCATATATGTACTCCATTAATTTTGATTCGTTAATGTATAATATTATTTTTTCATCATAATATTCGATAAAATTTGTGTGTTTAAATAACATTTATGGTTATATGTGAGCGTCTGTCCTATGTAATTCCAAAAAAAGCGAACATATATGGTTATTAGGAACAAGTCAATAATGCCGCTGCGAGGACCATTTCAATAAAGTAAAACATATAGCGTTATATATGTAAATTTTTGTGTTGTGAAACTCCAAAAAAATAGAACAAAACAGATAACGTTATATATGTAAATTTCTGTGCTAGATGGGTATGAAAAGTGCTTAATTGGTCCGCTCAGCGGTCTCGCTGACTTACTCTGATAACCATATATGTTTATAACAGAGCTCAGTTCTTCACATATGACCATATTTTTCAGTTAAGGTGGCCTCATGTTATTTGGTTTGTTATTATTTGAGCAGTGCTTCAAGGGGTGAAGAGTATCAAGTTACATGTGAAGTCGACTGTGAGGAAGGCAATGACGACGAAGCAAAAGAACTTACAAGATCTCTTTTTTTATTTTTTATTTTATTTTTGGAGTTAGTAAGGACAAGATCTCATGTATAACATTATCAGGTTACGAGATCTCTTTTTTTGTGTGTATTTATTTTTGTGACAAAAGTAATACATATAAGGTTCTTTGTTTGTTTTTGCATTGTAAACATATAAAATTAATATATAACAAATTATGTTATATGTTCTTGCATTGTAATAAAAAAAATTTCAGAAGCTCATACATAATACATATATATGAGTTTAGATATAAACGTGTAATGTTATATGTTCTTGTGTTGTAATAAGTTCATATAACGTTATCTGTAAAAATTGGACTCTGTTATAAACGTATATGGTTATCATAAGCAAGTCAATGAGACCGCTGCACGGACCAATTCAATAACAGATATAATGTTATCTGTGCAACGACAGAGCGTGTGAGATTTGGAATGTAGAGAGAGAGTTGTCAAAATTCTAAAAAATGAAAAAAAAAAAAAAACAAAAACCAAAAAAAAGCCGGCAAGGACATTTTTGTCTTGTATTAATTCCTTTTTGGCTTGACAAGGGTTCAGTTTGGCAACACAAAAAATGAAAAAGAATAAAAATACATTTTTTTGTCTAAGCCAAACAAGGCCCTTGTCTGAGTGGACCTAGTGGGTTACAAACTTGAGAGGTGGACTAAGTAGGTTACAAACATGCTATAGTGGACCCTAGACCAATTTTTTTTAAAAAAATTGTCCTGCCTATAATCGATGGTATAGTGCGTTGTCACTTTCTTCCAATAACGACCTGTTTGGATGGTGGAGAAGAAGGGGGATTTGTGAGCCGGCCGGATTTGGAGTCCTGGCCCCACTCAAATCCGGTGTTTGGTTGAGTTTTGAGGAAGCCGGAGTTGAATACTGTAGCGGCTTCAAATCCCTTGAAGGTGGATTTGTGAAGAACGGGTCTGACCCCGTCGTTGGCAAATCCGGGCGTTTTCAAACGTTTTTACCCCTCCAAATCCCCCTTGTCGATCCCTTTTCACGCCTCTTTACATGGGCTAACGAGAGAGAGAAGAAAGACAAACAGAGAGATCGAAAATAGAAGAGGTGAAGGAGTGGTACCTTGAAGAGAACATTGGCGTCGGAGAAGAAGGACATTGCCGATCGTCGGCGTCGGAGTAATCAAACCCGGAGTTGGTGAGGATGGTGCGACCGTGGTTGGGTTTTGGCGAGTGGAGGCTGGAGGAAGGGGTTGGGGAGTGAGGGAGGTGGTGGTGGTGAATCTGTGGGTGGGGATATTTTTTGGAAAATGGGGAGTGAGGGAGGCGGTGGTGGTACTGGATCTGTGGGTGGGAATTTATTTTTTGGAAAATGAGGAGTGAGGAATCTGTGGATACATACATACATACATATATATATATATATAATTTTTTCTAATACATGCTGATTTTTCCATTTTTTCACTTACTAATTACTACATTTGTATTTTTTCGGAAAATAATATTTTTTTTGGGTAAAAAACATGATTTCAACATTTTGTATTCTTCATAAAAAAAACATTTTGTATTCTAAAATGAAATTATTTTTCTTAATATTAAAGATAAATATCAATTATTCTAATTAGGATGAAATAAACCAATCTTGACTTCTTGAGCATTAAAAAATTCAAGTGGGGGCAATTAAGTCATTCAACATCTAATCCCATCATATCCTCATTCTCAAAAAATTATCTAAACACCTCATTATAAATCCACTCTTCTTTAAGAGGTGGGGTCACCCTTCTTAACATATCACATTATCACCCATCATTATATATTCACCTTCAAATCCATCATCATTCTATATCCACCCAAAACAAATTCTCCATCCAAACGGGCCGTAAGGTTCCTGGAAGATCAAAGAGTTGCCAAATGCCAACCACGTCAATTAATATAGGAATTGGATCCTCTATAGTCTTTAATTTGGACTTGAGAGGACAGTCCAAATCTAGATCGTTCATTGGTGGACAGTCCAAATCTGGAATATATTAATGTATGGTTTAGATTTAGATGGTTCCGTTCAGGTTTTGGACTAGAAAGAATCTGAACCCATAATTATAGTAGTAATTGCTCTGTCAAGTAAAAGCATCTGTGGTGCTGATTTTGTGGTAGTTTGTTTACTGAAAATGTTATGGTACATGAAAAAGAAAACATGAAAATGTCCAAGAAAAAGAATGGATAGTGTTGATGTGAATTTGAATCGTCCATTCTTTTTTCAGGACAATCATGTGTCCTATCAAGTCCCTTTGTTTACCGCAGCGACATCACACGGTATAGTGGTATACCAATTTGCTCAAGCTTCTCCAGCGATGTGAGGTGTTTATTGGGGTATGTTATTATTTTAAAACTGTACAGAAAAACGAGCGAATTATATGTTTTTGCAACTCAAGGTCCGGCCAGTTTACATGCACATTGACTAACTTTGGGAAACCAATCATATAGTCCATTAGCAAGAATTGCGATTAAAATCAGGACAATCTCGTATGTAAGGCCGGCCCTGAGTTTTCGGAGGCCTAAAGCGATAGTAAAAAAATGAGGTTTTTTTACAAATTTGTAAGACAAATATAAAATAAATAAATCACTTTTCCCAAAATAAAAGAGCACTGACCACTAAAAAAAAATCCCAACTGCATTCGGAACAAGTGATCCATCACTTGGTGTATTGGCACCATTCATGCACAGATTTTTAATGGCTTCAAAATTCAAAGCTCTTGTGCTATGAAAATGAGAAATTTAGATTTTTTATGTTAAGCACTCCTACTACATGTTTGCACCCAAAAACAGGAAGAGATTTAGATTCCAATGAAGTAAGATTAAGGCGTTTAGTTGGGGCAACCGCTGAAACAAACCCTCTCTCTTTCTCTAAACCCTTCTCTCTAAATGTTGGTAAATGTATTCCTTTCAAACCAAATTAATGAATCAAGTCAGTGAAGAAAATGTGTCGCCAAACACTCAAGGTGGGTATTGTTGGTGTGTTGTTTTGAAAAATGTGGCACTGGCAGGACAATGGCAAGGAAAAAACACGGGTGCAAAAAAAAGAAGGTAAAACCACGGGCACAAAAAAAGTACGGTAAAAGCACGGGTACGGAACGACATGAACAGATATAATGGGACAAGCTGTTATATTTATTTTTTAATATTTATTGTAAATTATTTTTATCGATTAATAATTTTGTTTTGCCGAAAAAAACAAAAACTTCCTTGGTCAATGGTCTTTACTATGGAAAACTTGATTCCAATTAGTAAGATGAATTATCTGATAAAAATGGATCATTTAGTTCTCCAATTTATAAATATGCCACCGAATATTTTTGGATCTTGCTTTGATTGAATTCGTGTTGGGTCTTAATTTCATCTTTGGATGAGCTTTTTTTTTTTGGTTATATACTAGTACATATAGAACTACTAATATATTTTGGGAATAAAAAAATCTTGTCATTTTTTTTTTTGAGCTTAAAGCCATATAACTTGGGCTTTAGAGCATGTACACCAAGAATAGATGAAATACCTAGTCAAAAAGTACTTTTTCTATTTTACCTAGTTGTATTTCCCTTTTATTCTGCAGCAGACTCTTTTTTACTTTCTCTATTTCCATTAAACAAAATAAAATACTCATTTGCAGCAGGAAGTAGTTGTGAGGGTTTGGGGGAAGTGAAACGAAAAAGAGAGGACAGTTGATCGGTAAAAGTGGAGAGGAATTTTCACAAATGTATTTTACCTCCCATTTTACCTCGTTTGGTGTGGGCCTATTTTTGTGTTTTTCCTCTCCAAATTAGAGAAAAAACTTTTTTACCTCCTTTGATGTACATGCTCTTAGCTAGCCCTGTATGAGTTGACCTCATACGAGTTGAAACCTCATCATACCGAATATTAGTCCATCTGTTCCATATTGAGAGTCTCATACTATCTTTTGCCATTTTTGAAATTAAAAAATCAACTACTTCTGTGTTTAATTTTTTGAATTTTTTCATACCGTATTAAAGTTCTCGATTTGTACTTTAATTTGGTGCAAAAAAATTCAAAAAATTATACACAAAAGTAGATTTTATAAATTAAAAAAATGACACGATTTTTTATAATATACTCTTAATATGGAACGGAGGGAGTACTTTTTAGACTTCTACTAATTTGGAAAGGAAAGGGTAATTAGAAATATAACCCACCTTTTGGAACTGAACTACTATTATGTACAATAGGATTGATCTCTACTTCATTTGAAAGAGCCATAATTCTCTCACTAAAAGATGATCAAAATGAAAAACTCTCAATCAAGCTTCCTTCAAGTTTTCTCTCTCTAAATGAACTCTTCAACCGACTCCCCAAAATCAAACCTGCCATGACAACACTCAACAGCACTCACCACCTCTTGGAAAGCATTGACGCTACAAGGCACCACCAGCCCATTCCTCTGCTCAAACCCAAACTCATCGTACGCCTTCTCCAACAGCATCTTGAACAGAGGGTGTGTCAAGTACCCCGTCGGCACTACGAACCGCCTCCGCTCCTCCCCCACATACACCGCCAAAAACCCTGTCGGGGTGGCGGCCGACGTCCCCGAGCCTTCCTCCCATTGGTGATCATCCCTTAGCAAACACTCGTGGTACGTTGTCTCATGATCACGTGATCCCCCCGTTACCTTCACTTTCTTAGCTAGTTTCTTGACAGACCCCATTTTCTTTCCCAGCATTTTGAGAGAGAGAGAGAGAGAGAGAGAGAGAGAGAGAGAGAGAGAGAGAGAGAGGAATGTGGGTTTAGAACTTTGGAAGGGGAATGGCTTAAATAGTGACGTGCTTTTGACTTTAAAAAAATTGAGAACCTATGATTGTGGTGGTGGTTTTAGTTTCTCGGTCGTTGGGGATTGTCTTCATGATTATTCTTCCACTTGCAGAATAATAGTTTAGGGCAATAGGAAATTCAATGGTTGAATTAATTATTCTTTGGAAGTCATGGGAATTGGGACCGACTTCGGACCAGTTTATAAGAATTTTACACAATTAAAAACAATAGTAGTATTTATTTTTACTTTTTTTCACATGTTTCTTTAAATGAACGCATAAGGAAACATGTATGTATTTATTTTATTTTTTTTCTCGGCAAACGAAACAATTTTATAAATCTCGAAAGTCGAGGGGAAAAGAGGGAAGAACGAACTTGCTCAACCACGAAAAAGGAAACACAAAGAATAAAACACACAATCCAGCCGGGGGTTGGATGTGTTACACCTTAAACCCAAAATTAGAGCTTCAGCTTACGAATACCATGAAGAAAACATTTCAAATTCTCCACCGAGTACACCTTGATATCGAACTTAGCTTTCATCCACATTGCCACCTTCGTCTTAATCTGGTCCCCTACTTCACTAGCTGATCTCGAGGTATTGTTGAACATGTATGTATTTATTGACAAGCAATAGTGATTAACAGCAAAAATACTTACCATATCCGTTCGAGCCCTTTTTTAACATGAACCTATAAAACAATATTTTTAAAATTTAAAAATATTTATATGTATTTTTTAGAATTCAAAGTGGGCCACACACGTGTGCAGTAAACCTAGACTTTCTGATTGACAGTGGAGGAGAGCAAGGTAGAATTCAGAATATCCCTAGGATTGGGCGGCAGCATCACCACTTCAGCAAATGATAAGGCTTTCCCGCTTCATGGCCATTGGATTAGAAAGGAAGATTAATGGTGCCTGAGTACGTGGATCACGGTGGATGGCCTACATCTTAGGGCGGCCAAACCAACCGAAGTTTTACTTTCGTTCCTTAAAAGCTTCTTCAAGAGTTGTTCGTCACATGAATAAATGAAGTTTGCCATTATTTTTTTGAAACTTGCGCATTAAACTTTCAAGCTCAAACAAATTATTATTCAGCTCGTTTAATTAATGATGAATAAAAATATCAAGCTATTAAGATCGGTTCTTGTTTAACTTGATTAAAAACTCATTTGACATCAGTTCGTCTCATAAACAAAGTAAGCTCAAACATAATTTTCAAGCTCGTTAAAATTTTCAAACCAGGCCTGATTAACCACCTTCTCAGATCGTTTGGTCGTTTATCATCCCTATCTGATCAAGTCTCTCTATCATCTAATTACACATAAAAGAAATTCAAATCCAGGAGAAAAAGCTTGATATTATAATGTTTCGTCCAAATTTATATTGCTTTCAATTATAAGAAACTTGCAACTCATCAAAAAGGAGAAAATTGAAAAAAGTTAATCACCCATAGTAAATAATAGGGAAAAATTCAAAATACCCCCCAACCTATACACCCAAATTCAATTAGACTCCCAACCTTTTAAAAACTTCAATTTTACTCCCAACGTTATATTCCGTTATCAAAATGCCCCCTTCCGTCCAAATTACTAACGGATTCCGTTAAAGGCTCCGTTAAATAGTATTTTGATCGAATTTCGATGATCCGAGCCGCTCAATGTGTTTAAAAAGTGATTTTAAGGGTACTTGTAAGAAATCAACAAAAAAAATGACCGGGAAGGGCTTCATCTGAACAGTTTTTTATTGAACTATTCAATAAAAAATTGCTCAGATGAAGCCCTTCCCGGTCATTTTTTTTGTTGATTTCTTGCAGGTACCCTTAAAATCGCGTTTTAAACACATTGAGCGGCTCGGATCATCAAAATTCGATTGGAAAAGGGGAGATGTGGATCGATCCGGATTTTATTCAAGTACGGACGTCCGAATTTTGCTTCGGTTTGTACCTCCCCTTTTCCAATCGAATTTCGATGATCCGAGCCGTTCAATGTGATTAGAAGGTGATTTTAAGGGTACTCGCGAGAAATCAGAAAAAAAAAATGATCGGAAGGGCTTCATCTGAATAGTTTTTTATTGAATGGTTCAATAAAAAACTATTCAGATGAAGCCCTTCCCGATCATTTTTTTTGCTGATTTCTCGCGAGTACCCTTAAAATCATGTTTTGAACACATTGAGCGGCTTGGATCATCTAAATTCGATCAAAATACTATTTAACGGAGCCTTTAACGGAATCCGTTAGTAATTTGGACGGAAGGGGGCATTTTGATAACGGAATATAACGTTGGGAGTAAAATTGAAGTTTTTAAAAGGTTAGGAGTCTAATTGAATTTGGGTGTATAGGTTGGGGGGTATTTTGAATTTTTCCCTAAATAATAAATAGTAAGGTTTCGTTATCAACTCTTGAGTAGGTTAGATTTTACAATATCACTCATGATATATATAGCCTTTAGTGCTTTTAAAAAAACAGGTAAGAAATAAGAATCAAATACCAACCACCATTTTAATATTATCTCAACTTACGAGAAGTGGAATCTGAAATGATTCTGTGACCTACAAAAAAAAAAAAAATGTATGGTTTGTTATAACCGTCCTATAATTGATTCGAGTGTCATATTTTATAAAGACTTGGCTTCCCTTCCATCCGTACCAAAAAGAGGGGGCAATGCAGTAGTTAACTCTCAAAAAATAGAGTCAAGCTATACGAACCTGTACTTCAATTTTAATTGGGCTCCTGCAAAGTGGACAGTGGAATTAATTGGACTTGCAAAATTAATCGAGATGCACATAAATTAATCCAGATACCCAAACTATGAAAAAGAACTTTGAAGCAAAGGAAGAGAGAGGGAGAGAGAATCCTCAACACAGACCTTCCAATATGAGACAGAGAGAGGGTGCGTTTGGTGGTCGGCTGAAAACGATGGATAGCGCTTTTGTAGTGGGGAGGTTGCAGTTGATCATGTACTTATCTTTTGCCTTTTGGGTATTGGAAGGGTTGCTTTAGACCCCATAACGTGCTTGGAGCTGGGAAAGAAGCCTACAATAATTCTGACCAAAATGCTTGGATAATAGTAAAGAAAAGACCACATAATTCGCATGCGTGAGTAAAAAATAGAACGCGATTGTGAAAGTGTATTTAAAACACATTTAAAACTACTTAAATTTGCGAAAGCAAACATCGAGAGCGCGAACATAATACAAGAATTAAAAATAAAAGTATAAGACATTTTAAAGAATTACGTGAATAATGCCCTGTGTTACTTTTGGAGAGAAAGGAAGAGATGTAGACAGTATAGTTGACATGAGAATGGATCCGTTAAGAACAACAGGACATAGATGATCTAGAGTGGACTGGACCAAAGCACAATCCATTTGTCAATTTTTTGAGGCTTGTTCATGGCACAAGACCCTATTGTACAGTGAAGTACATCAACTTGTGGGGGAACTCCATTGGACATTATTAAGGAAAATCTTAAATAATGATGGAAATGGAACCTTTTAATAGTGTATATTCTGTAGGGCCTCCCATTCTTTCAAACAGAAAGTCTACCCAACGGTTTGTTTTTCCGCTTTTCCATCGCAGCTCTAGCTCAATCTTACTGTCTGTCTCGGTAGGTCAGAATTTTAAAAAATTCTTTTAGAGAATTTTTTTTGGTCATTTATTAATTTTAATCTACACTATCCTAGAGAACTTGGTAAGATGAGCATGAGGTTTACGGGGATCGAATCCTACCCATCAGGGACGGAACCAGAATTTCGTAAACGCCGGGGCCGAACTATGAACAACAAGATTTTGAAATTTTAAGGTTCGCTAATTTAATAGTTTGTTTGGTTAAGGTTTGCGGGAGTTTTTTTTGGTAATAAGCAGAGAGATAGAAAGAGAAATTAGATTAATAGTTGAAGAAAAAATTTATGGAAGACCGTATGTAGGGAGAAAATTTTGGTTGTGGGACCTAAAACAAACGCATTCTTCAAGTATTTAATTGTGTAAACAACACTCAATACAAAATACAATATCCACATATTCTTAACAAACTAAAAAATAACTAATATTAATATTAAAATTTGAAAAAAAAAAAATTCCCGGGACCACGCGGGGGCCGTGGCCCCCATATGCCCCAATGTGGTTCCGTCATTGCTACCCATGTGCATAAGAGTATGTAAAGGAGGCCAACTGCACTCCACTGCACTCCACTCCACTTGGTTTTAGGGAAGAATTAAGCCCCTTCCATTTAGGTTTTGATCACATGTGATCGGCACGCCCAACTTTTCCATCCAAAATGTTAACCACTGTTAACGATTAGACCTCATAGGACGCAAACCGAAATGATTAGTCTGACGGCTGTAGGGTGTTCAATTTTTCTTTAAAGCTTTTGTCTGCAATTCAATCAGATAACTAAATCCAAAAAAATAATGTAGTTATTGTCAAGAATGCAAAATTAACACATTTAGATCAATTACAATAAAGATAGAGAGAATATAGATCATACTACTTACCAATATGGATTCTTCTTTTTCTCTTTCTTTTTTATTTATTTATTATGATTGTGAGATGTAATTGAGTTTTGATTAAGTGTTTAATTGGTTTTAGCCAACTTCAATTGATTTTATGAATCGCCAATTAATTCATTACACTTGTCGCGATGAAAGTCCTCCTCACTAATGACCACTTTACTTTAATATATAGTATAGATAGATAGATAGATATGGATATAGGTATTTGTAATAAATTAAGTTATGTAATTGTCGTTGCCGATAAAAAAAAAAAGTTATGCAAGTGCCATTACACATTTTTTACTCAAATTTCAATAAAAATCTGAGTAAAAGTTTGGTTTGAAACTGGCTTCTTCAGCTCTTTACTCCGATTTCAAACCGTAACCACCATCCTTCGCTCACCGCCGCCGAAAAATTGCAATGCATCTATCCGTGTTACCCAATTGCCCGAGTGACGATGACGATGACTAACTCTTGTGTCTCGATCAATCGATTGATCTCCTTCATCTCTTTCTCTCTTGATCTTTGCTGACAATGATGATTGACCTCTCTCTGTTGACCTTTGTTACCATCGCTTGAGTCGTCAACAACAGCCGTCAACCACGAGTAATCACCACCGCCTACCACCAAAATATACCCATTGAAATTTGGTGAAAATTTGGGTGAAACTCAAATTTGGTATAACTTTGGATAAGGAGTGGAGCTCCAATTTGGTTGTTTTTTACTCGGATCTGAATTTAAGTTTAAATTCGAGTAATAGCATCTTCACTCCTTACTTAAATTTGACTCAAACTCAAATTTAAGTAAAATCACCCAAAACTCCCCTCCACTCCTTACCCAAACCTAAACCATTACTCAAAATTGGTTAGATTCAAACCCTTACTAAATTTTTGAAAACAAATTTCACACCTTTGAGTTTACGATATTGTCATTGATGAAGTTTTTACTCAAATTTGCACATATTTGTGCTTGGATTTGACTTTTGAGTTTACTCATTGGAGCACACAATACCAAATGAAGCATTACTCATATTTTTACTCAAATTTGAGTAAATGGGTGAAGATGCTCTAAAGAGTGGAGATGATATTGGGGAAAGGGAAAAAAGTACACTGTCCAAAAATCGCTTTATTTCATTCGTAAGAGGGTGAATAATTTGGAGAAAGTATGCATTTATTTTCCTTTTTCAAAAATTTAAATAAATAATAATTTTTAAAATAAATTAAATGACTTGAGCTATATGTATATACTAGTACTTACCCATACCTACGGCACTAAGCGCTCCGGTTGGAATTTGTCTGTGCTTATGGCACTTGCTAGCTAGTGGTTTAAATACTAAATAATTCATTAGTAATAATAACCCTAGATAAAATGATCAGAAAAATAAAATTTTCGCACTGCTTCAAACAGACAATTGGAACTGTTAATCTTTAGGATAAAATATAATCAGGAAAATAAGATATTCCCATCTGTTCAAACGGATTGAACATCTGAACACTTAATCTTTTAACTATTTTTTTAATACTATAATCTCGTTAGTTTTGTATAGAGAGGAGAGTTATATATATTAAAAATATAGTTAAAAGATTAAGTGTTTCAATTTTCAATCCGTTTGAACCGGTCCGAAAATTTTATTTTCCTCATTATTTTATCCTAAATAGTCGTAATTATTTTCTGACTCTAAAGCTTTCCTGTTAGAACCCTAAGATAACTGTAGAACCAAACAAAGTTAAAAGATTAAAATACTAAAATGAAAGCCTTAGAATCAAAAATTAATTATGACCCTTTAGGGTAAAATAATCAGTTAATTAAGATCTTCGCACCGGTTTAAACGGATTGAATGTTCTAATTTTTAATCCGTTTGAACTGGTACGAAAATTTTAATTTACTGATTATTTTACCCTAAAGGGTCGTAATTAAATTTTGATTCTAAAGCCTTTCTGCTAGAGCACTAAGATAACCGTAGAACCAAATATAAGATTAAGATAAAATAAAAGCCTTATAATAAAAAATTAATTAGAACTCTTTAGTGATCAGAAAAATAAGATCTTTTTACTGGTTCAAACGAATTGAAAATTGAAACACTTAATCTTTTAACTATTTTTTTAATATATAAAACTCTTTGGGATCCGGGCTTCCGAAACATATCATAAAAAATTTGGCCAAACAATGTAAGTTATTTATGAAGATACCATTGGTTTGTATGTGAAGGGTGGAGAACTATGAACTGTTAAATTTGTTTGTATGAATTTATTTGTATGGGTAGATAAAATTTGTGTCGGAGAGATAATTTGCGAAAGAATAAAACTTTCAACACTAATCTTTTAAGTTAAACTTTCTACACTAATCGGAGAGATATTTAGTGCATACCCTGATACCCGTGCAGAGTAATCACTAATCAATTAATGCTGACCTTGGGTTTGCTTCAATCTTAGCCCTCAAATCTCATTTATTTACTAAACTGCCATTGGTTTGTAGGTGAAAGGTGAAGAACTCTTGACCATTAGATTTGTTTGTATGGGTAGATAAAATTTGTGTCAGGGAGAAATCTGAACCGTTGAGAAGGAATCCGAAAGAATATTCCTAAACACTCTTGTGTTTTATTAGATAGATATAGATATATATAAAAAAAATTATTGGACGGTTCAATAAAAAATTGCTCAAATCAAGCCCTACCAGGTCTTTTTTTTTTTTTTGGCCAATTTCTCACAAGTACGTTTAAAATCACGTTCTGAACATATTGAGCTGCTCGGATTATCAAAATTCAATCGGAAAAGGGGAGACGCAGACAGTAAAAGGGTGTGGACTCGAACCGTGGTGGTGTACACATATATATATATACACACATTACTGATCCTATTAGGGATTCCGGACATGCATAAAATCTTGACTTCTTTTGTATGCTGTTGGATGAGTCATCCAATGGCTGTGATAAAAGGTAAGAATCTCGTGGGTCAAATGCATAAAAAGAGAGACGGGTCGGAGGAAACGGGTTCTCCACTCACGCGTGTCAAGAACCAATCCCCCTTTTCCCAATTCCCAGTTCATTACGTTCAGAGAGAGAGAGAGAGAGAGAGAGAAGAGGCGATTCATGTTAGAGGATAAACTTGATTTGGTATTTTGGCCCAAGAAAAATAAAGTCTAAGACAAACCCAATAAAAAAAGCCCAAATAGTAGATATTACTAGAGGAGTATAAATATCTTGTTTCTAGAAGACCTTATTTTAAAAGAGTTCTAGAAGATCCTTGGAAAGTACTATCGATATTTGTTGTTAGTACAAGTCACATGTGTAAAATCTAGAATGTACCTATAAACTATCTTGTAAAAGATATCTAGAACCTTCCATAGAACACTATAAATATGGATGGGTTCTACTCATTATGTACTATATAGTTCAAGTTCTAAGTGAAATACAAGTACTCTTCTCTTTCAAACATCTTGTCCAAATATATACTAGATAACCGTGTTCAAAGATTTTTAAACGATCAATCTGAAACGAACAATCCAAGCGACGACGACTCCAAGGTCTCTTCTCTTCCTCTTTTTCTCTCTCTGCATTTTTGCTTTGAACCAAAAAAAGCACCAAAAGAGCGACTATAGAAGAAGACTGAATCTCTCTATAGTTTCAAATTTCCCAATTAATGAAAGTTTGAGTACTAGCAGAGCGGGTTCGATTTCTAGTTCATGGGATTTAGGATACTGTATAGTTGGTAGCCTTTTGGACAAATTACAGCATTAATTGAATTGCTTTTTTTGCATAGATGGTGCGTGAGAAGGCCCTTCGTGCACTCCATAAAAAGGATTTCATAGTTTCTGAAAAGCTATTAAAAGACGCCATTGCAAATGCATCATTCTTGTTCTGGTGTCGCGCTAAATCAAGGATTGGGCTAGAAAACTTTTTAAGTTTGATGTCTAATATGTCTATATTTATATGTCAAAAACTTTCGGTTTTATCTGTGGTGTAGACAAAAAATCGAAAGTTTTCGACATATAAATATAACATATTAGACATCAAACCTAAAAAGTTTTCCTGCCCAATCCTTGCTTTAGCGCGACACCAGAACAAGAATGATGCATTTGCAATGGCGTCTTTTAATAGCTTTTCAGAAACTATGAAATCCTTTTTATGGAGTGCACGAAGGGCCTTCTCACGCACCATCTATGCAAAAAAGGCAATTCAATTAATGCTGTAATTTGTCCAAAAGGAATCCAATACGAAATCACATTTCACTCTTCGAGAAACTAGAATAATCAACTAATGGAAATGGACCACAATATAAATACAGAAAAAATAAACAACAACAAAAGAATTGGAGCTCGGATGTATTAGGTTGAGGCATTGATAAGCACCCAATTATGCGTATTCTTGGTGCTTAAGACCTTTAGCATGTTGTGTTTGTACATATTTATTGTTGTTTTTGTGCAATGTTGCACGTAAGGTGTGATTTAGTATTTTCAGGTAAAACGTGCAAATAAAGCGTGTTTTGATGCCAAGGAATGCTCCGGAAGCTTCCAAGTGCCCGAAGACCCTGTCGGCTCCCTAAAATCTGCGTAAGTATGGAAAAATGACTTTCTGAAAAAGTTTCGATTTTCGAGATAAAAAATGGCGGTAATTGATCCTTGAATTTTTCTAAGAGTAACTTCAAAGTTGTAAGGTTTTATTTAAAGAGTAAGGTCATGTTTTGAACCATTTTCTCTTGAGAAAAATGTGCAGTTTTCTGTTTTGTACTAAAAGTGGGGGGTTGACATTTTGATTTAAAAGGGATCTTGAAATTCTGGTAATGCCATTGTTTCCAAATGGGGGGTACTTTCTTATTTTCATTAAATAAATTAAAGTAAAGGAAAGGTAAAAGAAAGGTTTAAAATGTAGCCTTTACTTAAGTTTAGAGAATGAAAATAAGATGCTGAGGAGCTGTGAAGTTTCTGAGAGCTGTTGCTAAAGCTGAAGCCTCAACCTGAAATCTGCAGTTTTGAAGAATGTTATCGATAACATTCCATTTGTTATTGATAACATTGGTCCCATTTTGGTCCTGAAGTTGTCCAGACCTGAGGGTATCGATAACATTTTGTTGGAGTTATCGATAACATACTTCTCCGGCGGATCATTTGAAGGATGTTATCGATACCTTTGCTCATAGTATCGATAACTTTTGCCTCCTGCATATATTTTTACTGGTTTTTGAACTTTCCATTTATGGAATACTTGCCACTTTTGGCAAGTTCAGGGATATTTTGGTAGAGGATGAGTTGCCTTGTATAAATACTAAATAGGCCTCTCTCTCTCTCTCTTTCCCTCATATAGATAGAATATGTAGATATTTATGTTTTAAGTCTTTTTCTTTCTAGAGCTCCATTAATGGTTTTCAAGCTTTCCTAATGAATTTCCTTCAAGAACACTTCAAGGTATTAGTCGTTTATTGTTTTATCGTTTATTAATGTTGTAGCTACTAGTTGGATCTTTATATAAATCAAGTTTATTTCCATTTTTATCGGTTAATCATGTTTTCTTGCTTAAGCAAGCTTTCTAGTCTTTTCATTATGTATGAGTAGTCGTTTAGGCTCGGCCATGAGGTAAATAACACCTTGTGACTTTGGTTAATCTTGCCTTTCTCAGCATAAGACTTGAGGTATGGTTTGGAAATGTGCGTGGTTCGCCTTTTATGTAACAAAACTTGCCGATGTTAACCTCCGGTGATCATATGCTCGCTCATATGGTTCCGTGAGCTATGTCTCGCCTCGTGTTTGCCGAAAGAACCAAAGAACTTGCTCGCTTTCCAAACTATGCTTCTAGTTCTTGACCTTGATATCAAGTTTGAATGCAAGTCTTGGCGTTGTTAATCTCCGGTGATCATGGGCTCGCTCACATGGTTCCGTGAGCGATGTCACGCCTTGTGTTTAGCTTGTCATTCAAACTCCATATCAAGTCTAACCATTTTCACCACTAAACCTTCTGGTTGATAACCTATGCCGTGTGATTCAACCGTGTTTTCGTTGAGAAAAGTTGATTGGCTTAAGTTACGGGCGTTAGTAACTCCATTGCCTTGCCGCCTTTAATTCTTAGTTCAAACTTATTTTCTAGTCTTTTTCGTAAGGGCAATTCTCACCTTTCAAAGGAAAACCAGAAGTTGGCCGTCTAAACGCCACAAACCCTTACTTCTACAATTCGAACAAGCTATATTCGAGCTCCCTATAGATCGACTCGGACTTTCTCGCTATACTATGTAAATCTTTAGTTGTAGTCCGATAAATAAATAATTGAATTTGACGGCCGTTTGGTAAACTTCAACGACTACCGAATCGGGACGCAATCAGGCATACGAGGATTTATCCAGTTCTAGTTTCTAAACACCCCTGATCTTCTCCTAATTACTGGTTCGTCAAACCCTAACCCTAATTTGACAAACTCAGTTCACAAAACCTAATTTCCGTTTGAAATCAGCAAAACCATAATCAGGTCTTGAACCCTAACTAGATTTTGAGAGAGAGAGAGAGAGAGATTTGATCTTCTTCTATAGTTGTTCTTTTGGTGCTCTTTTTGGTTCGAAACGAAAAAAAAAAAAAAACCTAAAAGCCCTAATTCTAGTTTTGCAAAAAGGAAGGAAGGAGGGAGGGAGGGAGGGAGGGAGGGAGAGAGAGAGAAAGCGAGAGAGACATTCGAGCAGTCGTCGCTTGGATTGTTCGTTTCGGATTCGAACGCCTAAATCGCCTCTTCTCTCTCTCTGAACGTAATGAACTAGGAATTGGGAAATGGGGGATTGGGTCTTGACACATGTTTCCTTCGATCCATCTCTTTTTTATGCATTTGACTTGCGAGATTCTTCCATTTTATCACAGTCGTTGGATGTCTCATCCAATGGCCTACAAAAAAAGTTCGTATTTTGTGCATGTCCAGGATCCCTGATAGGATAAGTAGTGCTTTTACATTCTCTTTGAGGTGTGCCTAAAGACCATATTATCCTCCCCAATTTCGAATAGTACCCAAAACACCATCATCATGAATAGTAGTGGCAAATTAAACCCAAACCCATTAAATAGCCCAAACCTATTCATTAACAAATAGACTCAATCCAACCCACTTATTAGTTGGATCAAAATGGGTCAAACCCATCTAATCCATTTATTAATTGAATTTTAATTAGGTCATCTTAAATAGCTCAATAATTCACGATTATAACCCAACTAAAAAACCCCATTTTATCAGATATTCTTCTCCCTTCCTCTCAAAGTCTCGACCTCCCTCACCGAGCGAGTGTTTCACTCTCTCTCTCTCTCTCTCTCTCTCTCTCTCTCTCTCATTTGGGGTTCTGAATGAACCCTCTCTCTCTCTCTCTCTCTCTCTCTCATCTGGGTTTCTGAATGAAACCCTAATCTCTATGGAAACCCTAGACCCAAGATTAGCATGTGAAGTCATATATTGAAGCTTTTCGCTGGTGAGTCGTGATTGAATCCCCTGCCTATGGTCAATCTTCTCGGCATAGTTCGTCGACCCTTCTCTTTTCCGATCGGGCCGGGGTTAGCCCTTCTCGACTGACTAGCTTTTGGCTTGTTGAATGTATGCATAGTATATACATTCTTGTCCATTTGAATCCCCTTCCTATGAATCCCCTTCCAATTGCATTTGACTTCTTTTCTACAGACAAATGCAGAATTTGATAATGTGTCCATGGCCATTCGATTACCTTAATCTGTTTCCATGGATGATATAGTCAGCTAATGCTACAGATGATTGATGATTGCTTGAACTCATCCAAGTAGGGTCGCTTTTGCATGTCGCTTTGGGTTTGTTTGGTACGGAACGGAGACTATAAACCGTTGAATCTTGGATAGCAGCTCCAAAATCCCGAACGGGCTCTTCTTCTGTCAAAATTCATTTTTGATAGGAGTAATTTGGTAATTTTATTGTGCATGAATATTTTAGTCATTTAAATTTATGGGGGGTAATATGGTCATTTTAGTATACATCGGTATTTTAGTCATTTTAAATTTTAGTATATATGTAATTGGGCTAATGGGCGGGTCGGGTCGGGTTTTAAATAAATGGGTTGGGTATGGGTAATTAGACTCATAATTAAGTTTAAATGGGTCAATGACCTATTAAAGACCCAATTCACTAATAATTTACCCAATTTGGCCCAAACCTGCCGGTTTGCCACCCCTAATCATGAAACAAATTCATTTAAATTTGTAGACCTAATTTGTATAATGTTTAAGTTGTCAGTTTTGTTTTTCTTTTAGTTCGTATGTTTTTTTTTTTTTTGGGATCAATGATCGTTGGAGGTGTTCTTGCTTTTTTGCAATTACTTAGATTTAACTTAATTGTTATTAGTATAAGAAATGGAAGTAACATTGTTGGAGGCTTTCAATTACAAAAAAAATAAATAAATAAAGGAAGGACAAAAGAGACTTTGAACCAAAAAAACTTAATCTTTATTTTACTTGTCGTTATTTCAATTAACGAAGAAGAAAACAATTTAACGATATAACTTTAAAAAAATTACGTGAAACATTATTCATACACATTGTGTATCATAATAAATAACCAAAGACATGGTAAAAAATTAATTCATAATTTATTTTCATCACATATCTTCCAAAAACTACTACTGTTGCAAAATGCATTATGAACATATCTTCCAAATAGTCTACCAGATTTAAAATATATTTTGACCACAAAAATAACAAGCCATAAAGTAGGTTCCCAAAGCACCCTGAAGTCTCCCAAAATCAATTAGATCGGTTCTGGGCTAAAGTCCAATGTACCCATTGCTTTAGGCCCTCAAAAGTTGGCTAATTTTAGGATCTGAAAATCTATAAACTACTCCTATTGTATACCAAAAAATTGTAAAGGTCCAACTCCCAGCGCAATTCAGCATTCAAAACAAAAGCAAAGAGGCCCAAAAATTCGAAAGCGGATTTTTTGTGTCGAAAATTTTTGTGCTGGAGGATTTTTTAGTCGTTGAATTTAAACCTTAAAAAAAACACACACACACTCCAACGGCTGAAGAACTTCTCGGTACAAAGGCACCGGAGTTTCAGAATAGAGGTTTTCGGAGCCGAAGAGATCGGACCCCAAAAATTGGGAGGCAGGATCTTCGGTGTCAAATTTTTGTATCTATGTGTCGATGAATTTTCTGGTCATTGAAAATTTAAAACTTAAAAAAAAATATTAACACAATCCAACGGCTGAAAAATCTCTTTGCACAGAGCCAAGAGTTTTCGGAACAGAGGCTGTCGGAGCCGGAGAGATCGGGCCCCAAAAAATAGGCGGCCGAATTGAGATTTGTCAAGGTACACAGGGCTTCATTTGCAAAAAGGGAGAAAATTGGGCGGCGACGGTGGAGGCGGTGGATGCAAAGCGAGGAGCAGCTTGGGGTTCCTCCCTTCGCAAGGGCTATACACCTTCGATTCTCCCGAAGAGTTCTGGTGGTAATCTTCTCTCTCTCTCTCTCTCTCTCTCTCTCTCTCTCTGTCTGTGTCTCTTTTAATTATCGAGCTACTCGCGCTTTTAAAACTTGTTCAAGATTGGTTTGTGCTTGAACAATTTTTTTTTGAGCTCAGATTTTTTTTAATGGCAAGACGAGATTGTGTTGGCTAGTTTATCACCCGTACTCTTAATCAAATTACGTATCTGTGATGTTTTTGCCCTGTTCGATCGTTAGATTCAGCTGCAAAATTTGGTTTCTCTTCGTTTGATTGATTGTTGTTTTAGAGTACCTTTGGACTATTAAAGTGTGATGCATTGGAGTTTTTGCTACTGTTGTTTAGATCAGTCGTTGTTACTTTCTATAGATTATGCCGAACTCTTGTAATTTTCCTACAGTTTTAGTCGGCACTGGATTCATTTGATGAGTTTCGAGGTTTTTTTTTTGGGTCAGAGTTAATCATTCACGACTATATCACATATACGACATGTTGCTTAATCACCTTGTAGGGCTTTTCCCATCTTCATGAATATGATACTATGGTTTTGATTTGGATGATGGGCTTGTTTGTAATTTACTTTATTTTAACCGAGTATTTGATTTGGGTTTCTTTCTCTCGCTTTCATGGTGTTGTCTTTCTCACAGCTTGTCAGTGCTTTGAGTTCCCCCTTTGGAAGATGTGATTTGATGAGAAAAGAAAGGGTTATGGTTTCTCACCAAATCTGATCATTTTTTGTGAGAACTGGTGAGAAACAAAATAGGCCTTGCATTTACACACATTCCTCATCATCTCTCACCCATTTATCCAAACAAGTGGTGAGAATCCCTTCTCTGTTCTTTTCTTTTCTCACCAAATCCCTAATCCAAAGGAAAGTGTCTTCAATTCCCCCCCACACAACAGAGAAAAGAACTGTGATGATATATTACAACAAACAAGCAAACGACATGTCAATTTACTTAAATATTAAAGTTAATATTTGAGATAAGCTAAATCTAGGTCTGGGATGGGATGGGTTTAGGCTTGAATTTGGTTGAAATTAGGGGTAGATTTTATGAATTGCAAGTCATAATGATTCAAGATTCCCATGCAATGGGGAAGACTGTATGGTTTTAGTCTTTAAGAGGTAGGATGGGGTAATTAGAGTAGGGCTTTTGGGGGTTAAAGAAAATATGTTTGGGATGTTCTGGGGGTTTCCCAAATCCAACTGAATAGAGGTTTACTAAACTCATTTTTACTAATCTCTAATCTGATGCCAAACAAGTGTATTTTTTGACCTTTTTCGTAAGAGCACATCTTATTAATGGGGATGCTGAGTTAAAATTACAGGAACAGCACTATTATGAATTTTCATTTTTACACCTTTTTTGAAAAATCTGAATCTCAAATGTAAGCCAATCAGAATTGATTGATTACAGTTCCACATTGTTTTTCGTGGTGTGTGGTTCCTTAGTTACATATTTTTTCAACCATTGCTTTGCCAGTTGTGAGAAAAAAAAGGATTTAGAACAACTAAGCAGAGGTGATCATGTCTGTTTAGTTGTTCTAAATCTTCTTTTTTTTTCCCTCATAACATTGCTGGTGCTAAGTACACAAGGTTGGATTCAAAAGAACTTATTTTTAGGGGGAATAGACTAGGCATTCTTGCAGATTCTATGTCATGTATATTTATTTGTGCATTACATAAGGCTCCCGCTCCGAGCTGAAAAGGCTCTCTGTGTTTGTAAACTCTATCGCATCTTATGAAATTAAAGATCTACGTAGGAAAGGGTGAAATTTAGTTGTGTCTTCCAACATTTGGGCATGATATTTTGTCCTTTAGATGAATCCGACTCAACGAACTTAGTGTTGTGTTCTTTGCTTACCTCTTGTACAGTAAAGTGATACCCCTCCTTGTATCTGTGAAACTGTCTTATTTCGTTCTTGTTGTCACGGTGCAGAAGATTGATTTAGCGCAATCCCACATGCATGTCACATCATCTACTAAGAGCAAGTTCCATGATGAAGACACATTGCTTCAGTCAGAGGTTCTTTAATTCTTTATCCCCTCTGGTCCCTGTGCAACTTCCATCTCAAATGTATGCAAGCCTTTATTTCTTACTTTTGAATACCATTTGTAGGTTCGTTTAAATGGGAATGTCATTATTACCTTTATATCATCCCAAATGGGATGCGGTTGCCGTAAGTTCGTCACTTAAGAAAACAACCCCAGTTTCAAAATGATCATCGAACATGGAACCAATTCAATTGTTGATAAAAGCAATAGCTGGACTTGCATTTGACTTCCCTGTGCTCATTTTCTCAGTCTTGATATCTCTTGTTTGATAGAGACTGTTGAAAATAGGTTTTGGTATCATGGGCTTTACTTTTTTGTTCTACATGGTTATGTGCAGTTGAGAAGTTGGAAGATCATGTGAAAGTTGAAAGAATTAAGTTTGATTACTTACAAAAATTTCTGAAGGGTTGTACTACTTTCTCCTCATGTACTAAGATGCTGTATATCATGCTTAAAAAATTAACAGAATTTAGCATTTTATCATTATATCCATCTTCTTGCATTTGTTGGACATCCTTAAATAGTTAAATATCTACTCCAGCATGCTAGTGCTTAGTTCAGTTTGTTGTATGAACTCTGAAAAATTTCATGTAATTTCCAGGGAAACCCATCTTTGGTACATTTTACCAAATGAAGTGAAGAATGCATCCCTTCTCAGTCAATATCTGGAACTCCTATCACCTTGTGAGAAAGAAAATGTTTTGGGTATGCGTGGAGATGACCTTAGGAAAAGAGCCCTGCTAGCCCGTGCCTTGGTTCGCACCACCATAGCGAGATGTAGGACCATTATCTTTCAAATGTATTTCTGAAAATGAAACCTGTCATTGATTGGATGTTATCAGCTATGAGCTATCTGGGCAATTTACTTACATTTTACAACTTTTCTCTGTCTCTGTGTGTGCGTTGTGGGGGAGGGGGGGTGGTTGGGGTCTTACTTGAGATCTCTGCATAAACTGATAGCAGCAATGTTTTAAGGATTCATTTTTATATATTCGTCTGTCATCCAGTATTAGTAAATATCTAATGGGTTAGGATCTATTAACACAGACCTGAAACTATGGGGGATCGTGGGCCGGGTTGGGCTTGACCTTGGCCCGTCACCCAAACCGAACTAGTTGGGTGCTCTCTGATGTAAACCGATTTCAACAGCGAGTCACATCCAAACCACCTGCTGCACTTCTTCGGTTCTCTGGTAGGTTACAGTTGGCTCGATCGGATTGATCCTTAAACTGACTGATCAGTGGATTCAGGAGCAAACCCAACTATAACATGAGCCAAAATAGGATGAAGAACCCAAAAATATCATTTGTGCCTACTGTTTTGAAAATTGTTGTTGTGATCTTTCAATGTCGTAGAGAGATGTTGTGCAACACCTTGCAGTAACTTTACATTTTTCTCATTCTAGATCAGATAAATTCTCAAGTTAGTCCGAGGTCTTTGAAGTTTACGAAGAACACCTATGGGAAGCCTGAGGTTTGTTTTTCTTCTGTGAAGGCTAGAGAACTTCCTGTCGTTTCCTTATGCTTTTTGTGTGTGTGTTCCTTCTATATTTTGGAAGGTAAATAAACTTGTATATCGTTAGATTTTCTAATTGGATATGTTGACAGGTGGAGTGGCAACAAAGTGAAGATTTGCACCCACCACCGTTGCATTTCAACCTATCACATACTTCGTCTTTGATAGCCTGTGGGGTGGCAATTGATTCTCCAGTTAGTACACTATGATCCTTCTCATGGACTTCACTTTCATTCAGTTAATATATATACTTACCTTGGCTCTCCTTTTGCTTCTTCTTCTTCTTCTTTTTCCCTTTTCTTAAATGGATGTATCCCTTTCCGGTTATAGATTGGTATTGATGTGGAAGAAAAGCGAAGGACAATAAAGAACGATATCTTGTCTTTTGCTAGGCGGTATTTTTCGCATGAAGAAGTGGATTTCTTAGCAGCTGTTCCAAACGCTGAAGTTCAGCGCCAGGAGTTCATAAAATTGTGGACGCTAAAGGTTGGCTATGTTTCTTGAATAACTAGTACTATATATACTTTTAGTTGGAAATAATACTCTCTTTTTTCTCGCCATATACTGAAGTTTAAAGGAAATCATAAATCTGCTAAAATCTGTGGAAAGCCTCAGAGATGACTGTCATTGTGTTTACAGGGATGAGATGAAATCCTACTATTGCAATCCTATTTTCATTTAGTACTTTGGTTAGAAAGTTGAATGAGCTAACATTATCAGAAAATTGAAAAGTCGGTTCCTTCATATTTGGTGTTTTTAGTAGAAATTCTTCTGAAGAAAATTTGGAGCCATTTCGTTGGAAGTTTTCTTTTTATTGGATTTCTCTGGAAGTTCAATAATGACTTGTACAGCACAGAGAAAGGATCTATTTCCCAAATTTACGAAGGTGAAAACTCTGTTTTCCTCCAACTCCATGAATGTTTGGGTTAAGACTTTAGGAATGCCCAGTATTCTGCTGTTTTGTCATATGCCTACACCTTTTATCAAAAAAGGAACAGCTGTCTAATTTCCAAATCAACAAATGTGCGCACACACGCACACACATATCTGTTTTTCGTATTTCATTTCCTTTGATTCTGTCCATTTTAACACCTCTTTTCCAGCCTGGCATATTCTACGAGGAGTTAACCTTGTCATTGCTTGTCTCTTGAAGCCATCCATCTCAATGAATGTAGGATCTTTAGTCTTTATGGGAGAAGGAAGCCACAATAACCAATAACTTCAATCCAACAGAGAACAATGCATCTGATCTAGTTTCTAGCACCCATTCATGATGGTTTTTGTAACTTCACATTCTATTCTACTGCAATAGACAGTGAAGCCATCTAGCTACCATGGCCTTTTCTGCATCCACTGGCACCTTAAATTTATGCGTGTCTCTTCTGCCAGGCTTATCAGAGGGGTTTGCGTGCTTGATTTATTATTGTGATATTTTTCTTGGTTTCCTTTCTATTTACTTTCAGGAAGCGTATGTCAAAGCTCTGGGAAGGGGCTTCTCTAGTGCACCTTTCAAGACCTTTACCTTGCGGTACCAGGACGCTACTAGAGGAACCTGTGACCTCTCTGGCAATTTAAACTCTGAGGTATGTCACAAAATTGAGAGGTGATTTTTTTCACCCAAGTGAGAGGTGATTTGGGGGAGCAATTACCATACATTATCCCTCATGTGGCAGTGTGTCCCCACAATGCTTCCACGCACCCGTGCGTTCTTTGGTTCCTTTGTCCAGGTTTTTACCTTCGTGATGAGAATTTACATTTGCTGAGCCAAAAGAACGAGAATTTACATTTAACTACCAAGCAAGATAACCCAAGTTAGGGTGGGTTTGACTTAAACTAAGCGAAGTGTCTTTTTCGTTTTTCCTTCCTAATTTCTCGTTACGTTTTTTTGGATTAATCATTCCTCTTGGTGGGAGGAACAATTATGACTAAAAGCTAAATGAATTCATTAATTTTTTTTTTTTTGTTGTTGGAAAACACCAAGAATAGTCAGTCTTTAAGAATTACTCTTTTACACCACTCAACATTTAACATCCATCTTCGATGCAGTGAAAAAAGGAAGCTGTCAGTTGTTTTTCACTACTTATATCTCCACCTTGTACGTTCAGGCATCTGAAATAGTTCTTGATTCTTCTGAAGAACCCTCCAACTCAGCAGGCAACTGGCAGTTCTCCCTCCTGGAATTAGCTGGTTCTCATTATGCTTCCATTTGCATGGAAAATAGTAGCCCTGCCGATGGTGAGAATGACTCTATGTTACAAGGACTTAAAGAATGTGAAACTAAATAAATTCTAAAAATTGTCTTCCCTGTATGTGTAGGTAGAGGGAAGCAGCCGATGAAGTTGACGGTTTGGAAGACGATTCCGTTGGTTGAAGATGAATGTGTTTCTGGGACTGATGCAGTTATAAGAATTGGTGGCTAGAACTAGCAGCAGCTATTATACTGTTAGGTGTTAATATATCTGATGTTGATTGTTCCAAACGGTTAACTGATTATTCAGGCCATGGAAATGGACAATAAGTAAAACATTGCATGCTGAACAGCATTGCACGTTTTTCTATTGGCTGTGTTATTCTGTACCAAGATTTGAAGGCGTTATGGATTTTAAAGATTTGCGCTGATAATGTTGGGTGGGTCGAGTTCAATTTCAAGCTGTGTGCGGTCATTATACGCATGTATAAAATACGTACATGGTAGTGTAATATAGAAAGAAGGAATTGTTGTTCCACTCATTTCAAGTAACATATTTCTTTGATTATGTTTATGGCAATGTTTTCCAGTTTTCCTTAACTCAGAAAAGGTTTAAGGTAATGATTTTTGCATTCCACTTTCTTATGAACGCACAATTTTGTTCTTTAGTGCTTAAAATTACACACAATGACACGACACAAACACTAAAAGACAGTTTGAGACCATTTAGAGAGAGGGAGAGAGAGAGAGAGAGAGAGAGCCGTGAATCCGTGTTGAGAGAGAGAGAGAGAGAGAGCCGTGAATCCGTGCTGCGCATGTATTTCCAATTCATGCAATCCATCCATGTTGATGACCCAATGAACCGCTAATTGCATGCTTCTAAGACCTATGTATGCATGCATACGAAAAATGCCCTTGAAGAAGATCAATTAAAAGCATGTTCTCGATGAGTACAGCTCTGCAATTTACATGTATATTAGAATTCCATGAAATGCTTTCTTTTTTTTTTCGACAAAACAAATCCTAATTCACATATACCTTGCTCTCTTTATATAACTTTCTGCAACAAGAACCTCTTTCATTCTAGTCAGTTGCTGGAGGATTTTAATCTCCAAATCCTCGTGTGAGAAAAATCCCTGCTGTCTACCTTAAAAATACATCACAGCTTCTTCCCCTCTGGAATAGATGTCACAAAACCCTGAGCAGAATGGAAAATTCCGGACAAATATTTTGCTCTCAGCTTTAAAATGCCTTTACCCTTCTCTGCAATTTTTTAGTAGTTCGATTAGATTCTCTTCTTTTTTTTGTAATGGTGTTCTAAGTCGGTAATGGGTGAGTGATGCGCAAAAACCTGCCAACTTGTAGATTGTCAAACAATTGAACTCGTTAGGCAAGTTTCACCAGAACTCATTGCAAGAACAGGCTCCATCTTTAAAATGGTGGAAACGAGTTGCGTCTCTAATGACAAACTGCCGATCCACAACCTTGCTAACCAACTTTATGAACAAGTGACAGTCCCCACATATCCTCAAGTTCTTTATCACAAGAATCTCCCTTCCTAAACCGGTGTTTAGAAGCCCAAAAGCAATAGCCAACCTTTCGCTATGCACTCCCACCCCATTTACAAGCTCTTCAGTTCTTCTATCTGGATCAGTTTTCTCATTCCCACCAAGTTCGTTCACCAAACCTTCCAACCTGTCCAACATCCTATACATCTCCTCTGTTTGAGGGTGACTTCTATCTCCTACCATAAAAAGGTGAGTCCTTCCTTTGTATTCCACATAACTACACCCGGGATCCTTTTTAAGCTTCCGTTCCCTCATCATCACTCGAACCCTCCTTACCCCTTCCACGTCCTTTGCCTCTGTGTACATGTTTGACATCAAAACATAGAAGCCGATGTTCCAGGGTTCGAATTTAATTACATGATTAAAAGCTAATTCTGCTAGGTTGACATTTCTATGGATCTTACAAGCACCCAAAAGAGCCCCCCATACAACACCGTCAGGTTCCACAGGCATCGATTCAATGAGCCCATGAGCTTCCGCAAGTCGACCAGCTCGACCCAAAAGATCCACCACGCAAGAGTAGTGCTCTAAACCTGGCTGCAACCCATAGTCGCTTTCCATTAAACTAAAATAACCCAAGCCCTTATCGGTCAATCCTGCATGGCTACAAGCAGATAAAATGCTCACAAACACTGCTCCATCAGGTTTAATCCCTGTCTTGATCATCTCATCAAACAATTCTACTGCGATTTCTCCTTGCCCGTGCATTCCATACCCGCCTATAATTGCTGTCCACGATACTAAGGTTTTCTCCTGCATTTCATCAAAAATAGAGCGAGCTCTTGCTAAATTACCACATCTAGCATTCATGTTTATCAAAGCATTTTTCAGGAACAGATTACATCCGAACCCGCCAGATTCTATTTGTTGTTCAACCTTCAGACCAACCTTTCGGGCACCAAGGTTAGCACAAGATGACAGAACCCCAACAAGTGCTACGGGATCTGGACAAATTCCCAAGGATTCCATCTCATGGTAAAGCTCCAAAACTTGAGTAGCAAGTCCATTCTGGGCGTACCCAGAAATCATAGCATTCCATGTAATCAACCCCCTCGCAGGCATGTCATAAAAAAGATTCCTAGCAAGTTCAATTGCCCCGCATCGAACATACATTGTGAGCAAACAATTTGCCACAGACAAGTCAGTGTCCAATCCACATTTCACAACAAACCCATGAACAGACATCCCAAAATACCTATCCTTAGGAACAGCACAACCAGGAACCAAACCCAAAATCGTAACATCGTTAACCAACACACCCACTTCCCTCATTCGACAAAACACAGCAATCGCATCGGAAAATCTTCTATTATAAGTGTACCCAGCAATCAAAGCGTTGTAACAAACACTCAGGGTTCTACACAGAGGATTTTCAACGAACAGCTTATGTGCACTATCGATGAACCTACACTTACAGTACATGGAAATCAATGCGGTTAGGACAAAGGGATCGGATTGGGACCCGGCTCTGACAACGTGGGAATGGAGCTGTGCGCCGAGGAGGGGGAGGGAGAGGGCGGCGCAGGACTTGAGGGCGAAAGGGAAGGTGAAGGCAGCGGGGGAGGGGTCGCCAGAGCGGAGGAGGCGGCGGTAGAGGAGGAGGGCTTGGTGGTAGTCGCCTTGTTTGGCTAGGTCTCTCAATTGGGTAGTCCATGAATTTGTAGTGCTTGTAGTGTTTGTGCAATGCAATGAGCAGAGTCGTCTAGCTTTTTTCATCTGTCATATTTTTGAAAATCCTTGGTTGGCAACTAGTCGTTAATAAGCCAGCGACAAAGCTATGGACACCCACCTTGGAAAAATAAATTCAGCGTCGGGTGGGTACCACGTGGTTTCTGTTTGATGCATCCAAGCCATCCATTGCAAATTTGAACTGTTTGAATTTGGAGAGAAAAAGTGTTGGGGTGAGAGTAGAGAGAGAGTTTCAATCCGAGCCGTCAAAAAGTATATTGAATGGTCTGAATGTGCCGAGCGGGTACCATGTGGGATATATCCACCCGGCACCAAAAAATTCTCACCTATTGGGCACCGATTGTGAACATACCGCCTCGTGGGATTGGTGAAAAATCAACTCAACCGAATAAGTGTAGGTGCTTGATCCAATATTCTAATTTTTCATTCAGATTATAGGCCGGGCCACTTAAAAAATTAATCAAAAATTATTGAAATCCATGTGGGACCTTGAAGCACCGATCATGCACATACCGCCACGCGGGACTAGTGAAAAATTAACTCAACCGGATAAGTGTAGGTGCTTGATTCAATATTTTAATTTTTCATTCAAATTATAGGGCGGGCCACTAGAAAAATTAATTAAAAATTATTGAACGATTCGAATTATCCGTATGGGACCTCAAAATAAGCCCAACGTGTCGGCATATGCACAATCGTTGCCCAATAGATCAATGTCCATACAAGGACTCATAAACCAGATATTGGGTTTTGTCAACTTGCATGAGTATACATCCACGAACACTTTATATACACGAAACTCTCTTACATTAAGTATATGCCCCACACTTAGGCTATGTGTTCAGTTGTCGGGAATATTGTGGGAGAAATTGATTCCTCAGAAAAAAATTAAGTGAGGTGAAGTAAATGGAATGTTTCACAGCTGGACTCAAATCCTCTCAACATCTATGTCATATCTTCCAAAGGTTTTATCCTAGTGTTGACATCTCATAAATGAGGGAATCGGAGAGCTGAGTTTGCACCAACATGGAGGAGCAAGCCCTCTCAAATATTTTATGAGAGAATCGGATAGCTGAGTTTGCACCAACACGGAGTAGCAAACCCTCTCAAATATTGCGACGTCGTTTCTCAAGGGCGTTAGAAATAAACACACATTGCAACATTTGAATGGGTTTGCTACTCCGTGTTGGTGCAATCATAGCTGTCCAATTCTCTCATTTACGAGGTGTCAGCGCCAGGATAAAACCTTTGGAAGATATGGAGAGACATAAATGTAGAGTGGATGTGACTTCTGAGTCCCAACCAAGCTTGAGAATTGAGATGGTGGATTGGTGGGAATGAAAATTGAAAATAGAAGGAAAGGGAAGGGCGCCAATGCAATTTGGAGAAAGTTAAGGGATGTTATTGCGAAACAGAGTAGATTAGATGCTGAAATCTGAAAGTATCCATATACCTCATCCATTCAAATATTTGGGTTTATCACTTTTGGGGCAACGAAAAGCAGAGGAGAGACAGTGATGAATGAAGAACCCATGTAGATGGAGATAACACTACAGAACAACATACGTACATATCTATATGCACCAATGGAGGCAGGAAGAAACTGGCTTACTTTGTCTCCTCCGATCCTCCCTCCCCAAACCCATCATCGGATTTCTTCATTTTGTTCTTTTTCAGGTAAATTTTGTATGGAAATAGGGAGTAATGCATGGCTATCTAAATTCTGTAATGCGGGCGTTCAAAATGCAAATGGGTATATCCAATTTCCATTTTTTTTTTTTTTTGTTTTTTTGTTTTTGTTTTGGTCTATACAGCCTGCCTCTTTTTTTTTTTTAATAACCGGACGTCCGGACCAGCTTGAGCGCACTTCGACTAATTCCGGAACCTGAAACATTCCCTTGGATCCAAGGTTTGAAATGTTTGGCGTCCATGGGATTCGAACATCCGACCTCGTGGAGGAGAAACACTTATTAGCTTTCTCATGCCCACTTGGCCGAACCCCTTGGGGTTCTTTACAGCCTGCCTTTGGTATTGAGTTCACTGTGAATATGGACAAAAGGTTACCCCAGATTGATGATGTAACTTAATGATTTGAAGTTCCTGTTAGCTTCATTTTCTGGTTAAGGTTGTACCTCTAAAATTAAACAAAACAGCACCATGTTTGGAAGAATGTATGAAAATTGCAGGATTGGATTGTGGTTTTGTAGGTAACCGGCTGTGTCATATTTGACAATGGTTGCAATTACGTGTTGCATATATGTTTTGTTTTGTGTCTTCTGATCCTGAATTATCTCCAATGATTCATCAATTTAAATTTGATGGAAAGGGACTGAAAGTACAATCCATCCATTTCACGAAGTTTGTATTAACTCTAGACACATCATAGTTTTTCATTAAGTTAAGATTGTTTCAAGTTTTTTCACCAAATTTGGTGAAAGATGCTTCTAAGGATAAACTTGTAACCTTTTGGAAGGACTTAATGAAATGATTGCAAGTGAAAGAACTGGATGGCTCTTTGACCAGAACTAGTTAAATAAGGTTTTGCGATGAGTTGGGAATATTTATAAAGGATTTGATGAAAACCCGAAGGGTTCCATAGCAAACCGAGCTTTTGGCAAAATCTTGACAGGAATCTTGCTTTTACACTACTACTCCCTCCGTTCCAAAAAGAGTGCCCTTTTTGGGGAAGCGTGTCATTTTCAATTGCTTATATCTTTCAATGTGAATGTCAGAAAATATGCAATATGGATCTTGTTTGATAGATTATAATTAGTTCTATTAAACAAAGTTTTCAAAATCACATAAAACTTCATAAATCAAAAGATATAAGCATTTGAAAATGGCACGGAATCCCAAAAAGGACACTCATTTTGGAACGGAGGGAGTATTTTTTAACTTTCTCACAAATTTCATTAGTCAAATGAACACATTGTTGGAAAACACATTTCCCTTTCCTTTCCTTTACCTCACTAGAGTTTTCTCAGGAATAATTTTCTTGCATTCATTTATTGACAAGTGAACGGAGCCATTGCTTTCTCTGTTTGCACGACTGCTTTAGATGCCATTTTTACCATTGATAGTTTAGGTTGGGAAGTTTATAATTGCCAATTTGGTCTTGTATGTGAGAGAGCTGTAGAAATGATGGATCACTTATTACTATATAGAGGAGATAATAAGCAAGGAACTTCCATTGTTGCTCTCGATCCTACGGCTTCTTGAGATTGAGATCTTGTTCCCTCGGGGGACGGTGTTAGGATGTTTTTTCTAGGAATACGGTATACCTAGGAGAGTTTTGGGGGGATCGTGCAACTTATCAAACCACGTCGCTCGGAGGAGCTTTCAACCACTAAACATCCCACAGAGGTATGGTTTACAGCCTGTTGTGAAACTATGGTGTAGAAAACCTTTTCTTGGCTTCAGTTGGAAGAGTGATCCATTCTGCTGAGGTAGGTTGGATTCTATGGAGCATGTTTTTTCCATTGTTGGGGTTGTTGGGTTACATAAGCTAGTGTGTTTCAATTGGTTTAGTGTTGGGACTTTGGTTGTCGGGTCAAGAGAGACGAAGGAGTAGATACTGGATAGTGGCTACCTTGTGCCCTTGTTGGTGTTTATGGAGAGAGAAATACAAGGATTTTTTAGGCCATTCTATCATGCAAGCACAAACTTACATTAGCCTTACTTAGAGTGTTCAATCTTTGGATCAAGTAGAGTTTTGTCTCTCCTCATTTTTTCTGTATATTCTACCTCTTTTTGGTGTCATTCAAATTAGGGACCCCCTCCTGGCGTCTATCTCACTTGAGTCTTACCAAACTAAACTAAACCAAACCAAACCGAGCCTTATGTCCCAATCACTTGGGATCGGCTACATGAATCATTTTCCTCCATTGAGCTTTGTCAAGGGTCACTTGTTCACACAAACCCATTATACTCATATCTTTGCGCACAACAGCATCTAATGTTATTTTAGGTCTACCCCTCTCCATAGCATTGCTACCCAAAGCTATCTTATCCGCTCTCTTAACTACTGCATCTCCTGGTCTACGGTAGACATGTCCAAACCACCTTAGTTTATTTCCCTCAACGTCTCCTCTATAGGTGCTACACCTACCATCTTACGAACCATTTCATTTCCAATCTTGTCTCGTCTAGTCTTACCACACATCCACCTCAACATTCTCATTTCCGCTACACTCATCTTGCTCACTTGTTGTTTCTTAATATGCCAATATTCTGTCCCATAAAGTATCGTTGGTCTATTGGCAGTTCCATAGAATTTTTCCTTCAATTTTGTGGGTATCATCTTGTCACATAGTACACCAGTAGCGCTCCTCTATTTGAGCCACCCCAATTGGATCCTATGGGTCACGACATCGGCAATTTCTCAATTTCTACTAATAATTGAGTTTAAGTACTTAAAATGATCATTCTTTGGTATCTCTTGGTCTTGGATCATCACTCTTTCTTCATGCGCACTGTTGGTACCATTAAACTTGCACACCATATACTCAGCTTTACTCTTACTTATCCGAAAACCCTTTGACTCTAATGCTTCCCTCCAAATTTCTAATTTCGTATTAACACCTCTAGCTGTTTCATCTACGAGGGCAATGTCATATGCAAGCATCATACACCATGGGATATCCTCCTGAAATTGTCTAGTCAATTCATCCATCACTAAGGCAAAGAGGTACAAGCTCAAGGCTGACCCTTGATGCAATCCTATAGTGATTGGAAATTCACTCGTTTCCCTACTGGTGATTTAATGGTAGTGACGGCATCTTCATACATGTCTTTAATCACCTCGATATACCCTTTGGTCACTCCCTTTCTCTCCAGAACTCAGCATATGATGTCTCTAGGCATCCTATCATAAGCCTTTTCCAAGTCTATGAAAACCATATGGAGATCCTTCTTCTTTGCTTTGTGCTTTTCTACCAATCTCCTTAATAGGTAGATAGCTTCCATGATTGATCTTCCAGATATGAACCCAAATTGTTTCTCTGACACCGTAGTCACCATCTTCAAACGATGCTCAATAACTCTTTTCCACAACTTCAACGTATGACTCATTAATTTAATACCTCTATAGTTGTTGCAGCTTTGAATATCCCATTTATTCTTATAGATAGGTACTAAGGTGCTCATTCTCCAATTGTCGGGCATCTTCCGAGTCATAATATTCTTGTTGAACAACTTCATCAACCAAGTCACCCCAAGTCACCTAGACTTTTCCACACTTCAATGGGGATACCATATGGTCCTAAGGCCTTACCCGGTTTCATCCTTTTCAAAGCTTTAACCACTTCGAACTTTTATATTCTCCGATAAAACTCATATTCTATATTCTCGCCAGGTACATACACTTCCTCTCCACCAAAGCCGCCTTCATGTTTCTTGTTTAACAACTTCTCGAAATACGATTTTCATCTATCCCTGATCGCCTCGTCTTTCACCAACACCACCGAATCAATACCTTTTATATACTTAACTTGAAAAACGTCTCTAGCTTTCCTTTCTCGCGGCTTGACAAGTTTATAAATAATCTTTTCTCCAACTTACTATCGAGTTTAGTGTAGAAATTCTCATAGGTTTTAAACTTAGCATATCTAACGGCTTTCTTAGCTTCCTTGCTAGCTTGCTTATAACTCTGAAAATTTTTATCATTCCGGTCGTTTTGCCACTTTTTAAAACACGCCTTCTTGGCTTTTACCATGGTTTGAACCTCGTCATTCCACCACCAGGTCTGCTTAGAAATTGGACCTTTTCCCTTCGACTCCCAAAGGATTTCTTTCGATATTCTTCTAATACCGTCAGCTATGGTATTCCACATATTGTCACTATCGTTTTCCACTCCCCACTGTACTTCTTGAGACATTCTTTCCTTGAATAACTCTAGTTTCTCCCCTCTTAGACAGTTAGGCCCCACCATTTAGTCCGTGGGCATCTAGTTTCCTTTCTCCTTCTATTATTTCCCTTGAGACAAATATTTAACACCAAAGTCTATGTTGTGCCACTAGACACTCTCCGGGAATAACCTTACAATCCTTACATGTCAAGCGGTCTACACCTCTAGCAAGAAAAAGTCGATTTGGCTTCTATTTGCTCCGCTCTTAAAGGTAATTAAATGCTCTTCTCGCTTCCTATAGAGAGTATTCCCCATTATAAGGTCAAAAGCTACTGCAAAATCTAAAATTCTCCGACCACCTTCGTTAAGGTCACCAAATCCAAAGCCACCATGTACCTTCTTATACCCTTACTTATGTACTCCCACGTGACCATTGCAATCGCCTCCTATGAATAGCTTCTCCTCAAAAGGTATCTCTTGAACTATATCATCCATATGCTCCCAGAATTGCTCTTTAGTAAGATCATCCAAGCCTACGTGAGGTGCGTAAGCACTAATAATATTAACTATGCTCCCTCCAATCATAAGCTTAACTAAAATAATCCGATCTCCTTGTGACTGTAACTACCCAATCTTTTAGGTGTTTATCTACTATGATACCTACCCCATTTCTATATGACTATATCTATCCTTGCTCGTATCGTAAAGCTTATAACTTGTGTCCTCTATCTCCCTAGCTTTCTCCCCTATCCACTTAGTCTCCTGAAGGCAAGTTATACTAATCCTCCTCCTCAGCATGGTGTCAACTAGCTCCCTAGTCTTACCCGTTAATGTCCCTATATTCCAAGTTGCTAAATGAATCCAATAATCCTTGGCTAGCTTCTTCACTCGCGCTCGTCCAGGCACGTTCGAGAATCCTTGCTCATTTATCACCACACCTGGGCGCCGATGTGGCGCCCCTTGCTCATTTTTCGAAGCACCCAAAGGCAGGCGCAATGCGTCGCTTAAAGGGAACACCTAGCATATCTTGTTATCATATTTGGATTCATGTCATAAAGATCTGACGGTCAGCTACCTAACGTACAACCCTCCCCCTTTATCCAGGCTTGGGACCGGCTGGGAAATAAAGACTGGGAAATAAAGATAAGGCTCTAAGCACGAACCAGACGGAGAGAAAAAAAATCACGACAATTCAGGGCAAACTCTACTTAGAGGGGTCCACGGATAATTGGTGCTCAAACTTAAATGGAGTGATGTAGTTATAATTCTTGGTTTCAATCTCCTTCGGTACCCTTCTAAATCTTACTATAATTTCACAACCATGCCATTTTTCCGTAGTCTGCATCACAATCCAATGTTTTGTATATATACTCTTCTTGTTCTAATGCTATGTGTTAAGTTACCAATTGTTCCAAAAGCTTAAGTTGTTAGGAAATGAGCCAACCAATGTATATCAAGCTATCTAACACCCTCCCTCACCTGCAACCCCATCTTGCACGTGGAGATGCATATTTTCATAAATAGAGCAAAACCGAATACGAATAGGAGAAACAGAATGCAAACGGGGAACAAATGCAATCAGAGAGACTTGAACCCAAGACCTCTCCCTACCAGAGCTCTGATACCATGTTAAGTTACCAATTGTCCCAAAAGCTAAAGCTGTTAGAAAATTGGCCCAACAATATCTATCAAGCTATCTAATACTATGCATCAGGGTCTAATTTTTTGCGGAATCAATGAAAAGCGTCCATTGTCTAATGGATAGGACATAGGTCTTCTAAATGGACTTAAATGAACTCATAGTCAATAGATCATTATTTTCCCATACATTAACTATGCTCTGACTAGCATTTTATAGGGTATGTAAACCCGCAAAATTAAAAATAGGAAATGATTTTTTGGGGAATGATGGATTTCCTGGGGGCTGAAGGAAATTTTTGTGAGGGTAATGGTATTTGATATTGCAGAGTAATGCTCCTCAGAAGGGCATTGTTCAATTACTTACCGTATGAGACTGTCCACATGAAATTAATCCCTTTTCTCAAGGTGATGTCTTTTCCTCTGCAGCAGTTTTACTTTTGAAAGATTTTATCTACCTTTGTATTTGTGGGCTATTGGAGGACATGAAAAATTCTTTATTTCTTTGTGTTTTTGTTGGTGGGTTGCTATCTACTTGCTCATAATTCCATCTTTGTTTTGGTTTCAAGCACATTTTTCTTATAAGTACATCAAGCTCGTGTAATCCTGTTATTGCAGTTTTGATGCTTCATGAGCAATCAGCTCGTTCACTTCCCTTTTTGGCTACTACTTCTTTAGCTCAACATTTCCCAACCTCAGTCGTTCAACAAGAGCAGCGTGACGAGGGTAGGTCATTGTTGCGCATAGTGAGGGAAGACAAAACATGCCAGGTAAAACTCTCGGGATATAAGGTACATATTCTTAAGAAAACCTAGCACAAGTGCACTTTTAGTTGGCATATTTTCGTTCTCCCATCAGAAGTCCTTGTACAGTTTTTCACCAAATCGATCATGTTTTATATTCAATTCTTTGGGAGTGGGGAGTTTTATTCTGCCTCACATTGTATCTAACACTTCAGTGTGGTAAACCACCACCAACCACAACTTTTGCATAGAATGACATGATCTCTTCTGAGGTACTAATACTTAACTTTGTATTGTGTCAAGGTAATATTGGAGAAGACACGGGAGGAGAGTGTGCCCTCAACACATGAAGAAGATATTAGCTATTCTTATGAACGGCTAAAGGATTTAGAACGTCGGACTCTGAATTTGCCTGCTTTATGGTATCTGTAAGATCTTTATGCCACCCTGCTTTCACAATGTTTTATGGACTATATGGCAGTCATTATCTTCACTCTCTTCAATTTATTAGTTGCTTGTTTGGTATCTGTTTCAGATTGCCGCCCTTGCAGTATGGTGATTTAACATCCTTTTCTATGCTGTCTGGTTTTAGTAAAACAAAGAGGCTTGTGGATGTTGAATCACATGATGTGGTTGCCCTTGCTAAGAAAGCTTTGTCAGCCTCAAAACAAGCAGCTTTGTTAGCCGACGAGTTACATTTATTTGGAACCAAAGTTGATGAATTCCGGACCGAAGTTGATGAATTCCAAACTCCTAGGTCTGTTTCTTTCTAAAAGTCCCTTCTGCCATAACCCCCCCAACACACAACACACACACAGAAAAAAAGAAAGAAAAACCCTTTGTCTCTTTTTGTTGCTCCATTTTTGGAAGCCAACTTCCCAGGGCGGCATCATAAGTGTTTCAATGTTTTAACTTTCCAAAGGTGCCCTCCTCTGTGGAATTTGATCTGATCGTTTCAGTTTCCACTGCAATTGGAAGAGAAGGCCAAGAATGGTAGTCCATTTCTGGAAGTCAACTTCTCATGGAGACATCATAATTGTTTCAAAGTTTTTCACTTTCCAAAGGTGCCCTCCTCTATGGCATTTAATTCGATCCTTTTAAATTTTCACTGCGATTAGAAGAGAAGGCCAAAATAGGAATGATTGCAAACTTTTCCATCAATTCTGGTAAGTGGACTTATATTATGGGACACTTCAAGATGGCCCAAATGGAATAATGGTAAAAAGGGACAAGGAGTGTTTGTATAGATGTATAGTATCACGTTCTTGGTATGAAATCAATTTCAAATGGGAATCATGTCTTGAACCTTTTTTCAGTTCCACATCCACAAGTTTCTCAAATTGCCCGCTTCAGGAGGTGGTAACTGTAAGGTCAACACGTCTACTAGAGAGGCGAAAGAAAAGAGGCGGACCAATTCCCGAAGTTATGGTTCAGGAGACTAGAAATCCTCCAAGGTCAAAATCAAGAAGAAAATCAAGTAAACCATATGAACCAGACAATCCTGTTCGAAATTTCCTGCGGAGACCAGAAAAGAAGAAACTTTTGACTTTACAAGAAGAAACTGAATTGTTTACTCAGATACATGTACACTTGGTGCTCTATCTTCTTTTCTACAACGAATTTTGGAAAATAAGAGATCTGCTTATTACTGTTCATATTTTATCAGGTTTTGAAGAGATTAGAAGAATTGAAGAGTAGGCTTCAGTCTGAGGTTGACCGTGAACCAACAATGGCAGAATGGGCTTCTGCTGCTGGGCTTAGTTGTCAGGCCTTGAAGTGGCAAGTCTGTTGTGGTAACAACTGCCGGGAGAGGATAATTCATGCCAATTCCCGTATGGTGGTTCATATTGCTAAAAAATATTGTGGACGTGGTCTCAACCTTGAGGATTTATTGCAGGTATAAAATTTTTATTTTCTAACGTCTGTAGTTTTTTATGATAACCTCTTCACGTCACCTTTCCCAAGGAACTCAACCCCATAGCTCGTTTCATCAGGAAATATACTTACATAGAAGACCAAATTAACCTGGAGGTTAAATACTTGCTTGTAAATCCCTTTTGATATTTCTTTTGACCTAAATTTGTTAGAAGTATGAACACTGAAGTACGATTCTCTTAGAAAATAGCATATGCGTGTTTGACGTAGCTATGGATGCAGATTTTAGATTACAGCTTCAGATTCTGGTGCAGATTATAGATTTGAATTATTGTAGAAGCAGATAAACTTGTAAACAATAGGTGTGGAATTATGATTAAGCTATGATAAAAGCTAGTATTATTTACTGCAAAAAGATGAAAATCAACTTCCAGAATACTTATAATATAAAATCTGATCCGAAAAGCAGCTCAAACCCAGCTTCTGTAGAATTGGATTTTATCCCTATTTCAGCTTCTAGGAATTCATAGATTCTCAAAATCTGCTTATAAAATTTTTGACAAACACTCACAAGCTTTTTAAAAGCTAAATCTCAAAATATGCTCTGAGAATTATCCGTGAACACCCACATGGTAATCTATACCAGTTATCAATCATGTTTGGTAAATTGATAAGCATAGCCAAGATAAAAGCAATCAATCAATTTTGAAAGCCATTTAATACAACACACCCAGGAAATTTCCTCTTATATTTGGTACAGATTCTTTGTTTTGGTTGCGCTTTGCAGACATTATCACTAGGTCTTTTTCCCTCCCTTGGCAATCAGATACTAGTAGTTATGCAGAGTCAAAGAGTCTAGTTTCTTTACTCATCCATTGGCTTGTCTGTTGCAGGAGGGAAGTGGAGGTCTTATGCGAAGTGTTGAAAAATTCAAGCAGCGGCCGGGTTGCCGATTTTCATCTTATGCATACCTTTGGATAAAGCAAGCAATTAGGAAAGCCATTGTTCTAAACTCTAGGACAATTGCAATCCCAGTGCGCACCCCTCTTCCTTCTCAACTATTCAGCTTCTTGTATTCAGCTACATTATGAAGTTAATCTGTGTTTTTCTTCAATTATTTAGAAGACTAAGCTGTTGAAGATTATTTGAGCAAGGTTTCAGAATTTTAAAATTGTTGAGTTTGACCCTAAAAAATTGAATGTTGAAGGAGAGTGCATACAACCTTCTGTACAAGGTGATGGATGCGAAGAGATTATGCATTGAAGATGGAAACCATCAACCAAAAACAGAGGATATTGCCGCACGAGTTGGAATGACAGATGAGAAGTTGCAAAGATTTCTGTGTTCTGTGAGGAAGCCTGTCTCAATCGACCAACCTATATGGACGGACCAAGACACTACGTATCAGGTACCCATTTATGCGACCTTGATTTCCATGTGGTATGACTGCAATTAGATTTTGAGTTACTTAAGATTTGCTGATGGGAAAAAGAAAAACGATAAACTTCAGCTAGAGTATATGAAAATAGAAGGTAAAGAATAGGTTTTGAGGTATTCGTGTCATCTTTTAATCATCTCAAAGGTTGTTGTTAGATGTATTCTGTCTTGCAATGTTTGCAGATAACAATGGTTTGAAGCTCCATCTGATGGCCTGATTAGTTAAACAATTGATAATTAACTACTTGGGTAGAACATTTTGGAGTTACAAGTAAAAGTGAATTTCTTGAAAAAATATGCGAACCCTAGTATGAAGGCATGGTTTTCATTTTGCTGCTTGAATTCTGTTTTGTTTCCAATTTTAAGTTTGAAAATACATTTTTTGCCCCCACCCACACAACCCCTGGCCTTACCTCCATCCCTGCCTCTCCCCTTTTATCCTCTAGAAGAGGGAAAACTCAACCAAAAGGGAACGCAATCCATCTAGAAATGCAAAAAAATTAACAATTAAAGTTAGATTAAATTCAAAGTCAATGGAAAGATAAGTATCTAGCTTGATCACTATTCAGAGGAAGTTTGACTTAATAGGTACGACAAAGTTAGGTCATTTTATTGTTTGACGCTTACCACTCAAAACAGAATGTTGAGGCTTCACCTTGAATTCATATTAACTTCTATCAACTATGAAAAAATTATGTGATGACTCTCGCTGCATCGCACGGGCACGCTGCGTTATGTAAATGGAAAGCTTTGTGATCTGTAGTTTTGCTATTTTTTGGCTATGCTCTTGCAGGAAATCACCGCTGACCCTGCAATTGAGAACCCGGAAGTTAGCATGGAAAAGCATTTCATGAAGCAGCATCTTCGCTACCTCCTGAGCACTCTCACTCCTAGAGAGCAGACAATAATCCGGATGAGATTTGGCCTTGAGGGTTCGAACATACAATTGTTGTCCGATATTGGTGTTGGTTTTGGGATATGCAAGGAGAGGGTCCGGCAGCTGGAGAGCAAAGCATTGTCAAAGTTGAAGCGAAGGCTCAGCATCCAAGACCAAGACGCTTATGCAAATTTACTTAGGTAGATGTAGAGATACTTTTCGCTTATGTCCTGGTATTCGCGCGGTCAGATTCTCTGAAGTGAATTCGTTAGGGAAATTACTGAGTTGCTCTAGAAAACACCATTGTTGCACGTAATGCTCCTGATCGAAGAGTGAGCGAAAGGGGACGTATGCGATGATGATTGCTACTCTTATCTGTCATGAAGCCTGTCGTTCGAGTTGGTGATCAACTCGTTTATTTTGTCAGCGAATTGAATCTATTAGGACATCAAAAGAAATGTACATTACCTTTGTGGCCAATGTATTCTCTCTCTCTCTCTCTCTCTCTCTCTCTCTCTCTCTCTCATTTGGTATAGTATTGAGAAAATCAGATGGCGCGCATCCCATTTCTTATTTGTGGAGAAAATGAAGGAATTATAGGCTTTGTTCGGTTAACCTTTTAGTTTTAGTTTTAGTTTAGTTTTCGATCATTACTCTATTTCTTTCTCCAATTATTACTTTTTCATCTCTATATCTCTCTTCAATCATTATCCCTACCTTCAATACATGTCTTACTCGCTCTCTCTCTCTCTAGAAAAAAGAAAGAAAGCCCAAAGCAGATCTGGTTTTGGGGGAGGGGGGCCGGCGCCTCCTCCCCCGCCCTCCTCCCCCCCATCTCCCCTCCTCCTCCTCTCTCTCTTCTCCGTCTAGTTTTCTTCTCTTCGGTTTGGGAGCATGTGCTGTAGTGTTCGTGGTGACTTTGTTTCAGGTGTTCCGACCTCCGGCCGGTGACCTGTGGGTTGGATTCGTCACGGCTCCACCTTGTCTTCCCAGAATCCGGAGTTTTGTGGCCGTCGGAGGAGGTAATAATGGTGGTTTAGGGTTAGGCTCTGATGGGGTTAGTTTTTTTTTTTTGTTTTTTTCCGGTCGTTTGGCTCGTTTTCTACCGGCTGGGTCTCCCCCAGTTTGGTTTGTACCGGTCTATTGCTCTAGATCCGGTGGGTGTTGGGTGGTGGGCGAATAATTTTAGTTAGGTTTTGCTGGGGGTTTGGAGGGAGATCTGTGGTGGTCGACGGCGGTGTCGATGGTGCTTTTGGGGGTTTCCTGCAGTGGTAGCTGTGACGCCGTTGTTGGGGTTTTTCGGTAGCAGCTCTGGCCTGTTTGTTCGCCGGCGTTGTTTCCTGTTCGTCGACGGCAGTTCCAGGCATGAAGCAGTGTTTGGTCTCCGGCACGAGATTAGATTTCTTCTTTCGCTTGTGATCTGTTTGTTGTTTTGATTAAATCCGTTATTATTGTTTACTGGTTTGTATTGGAATTTTGTTTGATTTCTCTCTGCCTAGTCCCGGATGGGATTTTCATATCGGCACCTAGTGCTGATTTAAAAAATCATTATTCTATTTCTCTTTCCACCCACTACTAAAACTAAACTACACTCTCAACCAAACAAAACCATAATCACTGTCCCAATTAAGTACGTACATTTTTTTGTATAGTTACAAACAGTTGTGTACCGGGAAAAAGTGAAATTCCGCATGTAAATGACAAGTTGCGAATAATTATGTAGTTCTAATTATGTATTTTTATGGTTCGATTTCCTTACCTTTTTTTAGTCTATTTGTTTGAATGTTTTTGTATGGTGTTCGTAACGTCTAGTTAGTTACGAATGGATGCGTAAGATACACACAGGACGACTACGAATTGGCGACTTATTTGCAAAAATATCGTAAAAGGAAGAAACTTCTTTACGGAGCAACTCAAAAATAGTGCTCAATCGCGCGCATCCAAAAGTGTTTTGGACGGTCCGAATTGAAAATCATCTTGACCGGTAAAAATTGAAAAGCAAATTTTAACCATTGATTGTCGAAATGGATGACCAAGATTGCACAGAATCGTGAACAAGTTTCTTTCATCATAAAAATATCGACCGAAGTTGAATGGTAGACTTTTCTAATTTTGGATATCCGGAGTTAGTTAAATCCAAATGCTTTTCCCGGGCATTTGGCACCTCTCTCTCTCTCTCTCTCCAAACAATTCACAATCGTGGGGATACTGACAACTGTCTGAGAAGAAGTTTCTCTCCGGAATTTCCTCCAAAGACTCTGCTTTACAGATCTGTTTTCTCTCCTCTCTTTACAGCAACAAGGCAAAAAGGAAACAAAGAAGAGAAATCTGTCAGATTGAAGGAAAAAGATTATCCGGTCAAGATAATGGAGGGACAATATGGGATTCCAGAGGAAAATGATCAAATATTTCCACCCGCAGATGTGGACAAAGAATTGAATCCTGGCCACAACAAGAGTTTCGAGGTTGATCCTGTCTCCTCCAAAGTTGCTGCCTCAAAAGAGAATAAGGTAGGAGTACAACTTTTTCTGTGCTTTATAGTGCCTCTTTGGATGGTGAGAAATTGGATTTCTCGCCAAATCTCTGTCCCGGGGTGAGTTTTGGTGAAAAGAGAGAGGAGCCAATAACACAATGTTGATTTTGGCTGATAAAAGAAAAAGAAAAAATATTGTATGCATGGTAATTTTAAACCCGTAACGGGTACACGTCTGCGGATAAATATTATTATTTTTAATACCTTTGCCGTACTCATAAGTACCCTCACTATGTAGGTAGCCATATCCAACACAAAAATGAAACTAAGTTTGTAAAACTTCTTTTCTCTATGCTAACCATAGAAGGTATATAAAAAAGATACTTCGTGTAACTGGGAGAACCATTTGAATAAGTATTGGAATTTGGAGTCTTTCTGTCTACAAAATGGAGCAGATCAACATATAAATAGCATCAAAAGCTAGATCACTTTTTTTTTTTTTCCTTCTAGTTTCTATGTAAACTATTTAGTTGATCCATATAGAATGTTCACACATAAATTTCACAATTGAGCACTAATAACTTCAAATCTACATATCAGCCTTTTTTCTTTGAAAATTGATTTTCGCACTCTTCTTTTTATCATCCTGTTATTCTTTGATTGCCGGTTTTAAAAAGGTGATGATGCGACATTATATGCGTAAATGAAAAAGGGAATGTACCATAACGTGGAGTTCCACATCGGGGAGAAAAAGAAAGTACATGTATAATATAAGGAAACGGAAGCAGTTAATGTATAACCTGAGGTTAATCTAACGAGTCACGTACGTAGTTATGTGCCCTTTCTCTTTTTTTTTTTCTTCTACGTAATTTCATTTGTTGTCCATCTTCCTTGTTGTACTTGGTGTAAATTTATATAGTCCTGACACAAAGATAATAATGTGTCCAAAAATGTTCATGTTGAAGGAACAAGCTGAAGCAGCCAGAATTCAGAAGGAAAGGGAAAAGAGGGATGCACTTCAAACCCTCAAGTCTGCCCTAATTATTTCAGGGATTGTTGTTGCTGTGGCTGGGGCAGTATTTGCCATAACCAAGAAACTAAAGGAGAAATGAAGCTCTTATTTAATTGTGGGATTTTTATCAATATCCCCCAGCCATTTTTCCTTTATAATAATTCTCTTTCTCTGTTATTGTTTTGCCATTGCTTTTCTTGGTATTTGGCATGGCCATATTATAGGTGTTTTTATTCCTACACAAAGTAATGCTATTTCTTAAGATGTTTGTACAATTTCTGAGTATTTTGATTATAAAGTAAGATTATCTTGATTATCCTGGATGCATAATTAATGGAAGGAGATGTAGGTGCAAGGGAAATAAAATCCATATGTCTGTGAAGTGCAAATACTCAACCATCGAGCCAACTGCATCTCGGTTATCAATTATTTTCTCACTAGTGTTACTTTTCCTCCAATTTTTTCTTACTTTCCCTCTTAGGCTTTTGGGTTTTTTTCTTGTTTCGTTATTTTTTTCCCCATTTTTATTAGTTTTGCGCCATATTTTTGTGAATTATTGATTCGTTTCAACGAGAGGACCAGAATCGGAAAAATAAAAATATTTAATTTTACCCAAAAAAAATCCAAGAAAAAGCCCATAAAACCCAAGAAATTTGAGTAAAAAGTCATAATGTTTATAAAGTTATAGTAATATTTTTGGATTTTTTCTTGAATATTTACAAAAAAATAAGTAAAAATAATAAAATTTTAGTTTTCTAATTTTTTCTCGTGGAGATGAATTAATAAATCACAAAATTTTTGACGCAAATCTGTTATAGACACGAAATTTTTTAAATAAGAACAAAACCAAAAAAAAAAACCCGAAAAGCAAAACAACCCTTCAGTCATCTTTGTACGAAGGAAGGCCCATCCAGTTATATTCATGTCCAGTTTTGGGCCCTTCTTGGACCCATAATAACTATCAAAATTGCTTATTTAATAGAGTTCGTTAAGTAAGTCATCCACGCTAAAAATTAGCATGACAAAACATTGATAAGTACATAAACGAAATATGTATATTTGTACAAGAAAAAGAATGGCCAATTATGAGTTTCGTTTATGTAACTATCGATTTTCAATCAAACTGATTTTTTGCGTAGATGACATACTCGATGAGATTTATAAAATGAACGATTTCGTTCATTAATGTAGACTCGGAAGAGGCCCACAATAGCCCAAAAACTAGATCGGACTAACATGAATAACTGGACTGGACCTTTCTTCTTCTTTTGCACCGCCACGTAACGGTAACCAACTTCAAACTAACGACGGGACATACAACCCCCCCTCCCTCTCTCTGTCCCTCTAAATTGGAAAACTCATCGGCTACTATCTCCAGTCCAAAAAACATGGCCCTGCAACTCCTTCACCTTACCCCTCCCTCTACATCCTCCAAATCTCTTTTCCATTGCAAATACAAACCCCAATCATACCCTGGACTAATCACCACCACCACCCTCAAACCAACTCTCGCTCACAAAACCATTCGATCCTCTTCAACCGACACCGCCGCTCCTCCCTCCAACCGCTCCTCCCTCGATTCCATCAAACCCTACGTCCAATCCCAATGGAGGCCGATCGTCGCCGGCTGGGCGTGCAGCGCCGTCTCGGTCTTTTCCCTCTCCCTCATGGTCCCCAAGATCGGGGAGTTATCCTCCGCGGTGGCCGCGATGAGTCCGGTTCGGGTGAGGGAGGAGGCGGTGGTGCTCGGAGCTCTGGTGGCGGTCCGGCTGGCGGCGAGTTACTGGCAGCAGGCGTTTGTGTGGGACGCGGCGTTGAATGCGGTGTGTAGGATTAGGGTTTATGTTTTCGAGAGGGTTTTGGAGAGGGATTTAGGGTTTTTCGAAGGGGGTGGCGGCGGTGTTTCGGGGGGAGATATCGCGTATAGGATTACGGCTGAGGCTTCGGATGTTGCTGATACTGTCCATGCTCTGCTCAATGTGAGTCTCTGTTGCTCTCCCCGTTTTACTACTCAAGTTGATAAATTATTAAATCATTAAAAATATAGGGCAGTGATAATGCCAAAACTGTTTTTGTTGGTGCCAAAACTCTAGCGCATAAAAGTCTTTTACATTACACATGGTACAAGCCTTTTGGGCACTCGAGTTTTGACATCAACAAAAACAGTTTTGGCATTATCATTTCCCACAATATATTTACGTTTGAAATATTCGTTGGAGTGTGCATTTGAAGATATGCCAAATTTCTACATGCAAAATTGCCACTTGTGCCTTAAAAAAGAGTGACATCCCCATTTTTTAAGCCAAGATTGGAGATGCTCACGTTTTGATGTCAGAATTGTAACCTCGCATCCTGTTGGGATTTGTCCTACATCGGTTAATTATCTCCTCTAAAACTAGTATATGAGCCTGGGCAGCCTCTGCACTCTTTACCAATTGGTTTGGAGTGGATGCTTTAACATGGTGTCAGAGCTAAGCTTTCGGAGGCTTTTCCCCTTTGTTTGTGCCATAGTTGCACTTTGTTTCATTGTGATAAGCTTTCGGAGGCTTTTCTCTTTTGTTTGTTCCACAGTTGCACTTTGTTTCATTGTGATTCGTGTGTTCTGGATCCTTTGTTGACCTCTCCATGTGCGAATTGGGGGTCGCACGTGCGGGGGAGTGTTGGAATTTGTCCCACATCGGTTAATTATCTCCTCCAAAACTAGTATATGAGCCTGGGCAACCTCTCCACTCTTTGCCAATTGATTTGGAGTTGGATGCTTTAACACATCCATGGCATTGTTATAGTCCCGTGTTTATCGCGTGGGACTAACAATAAGACTGGACTAGAGGAGAGTATTTGCCCATTTGATACCTTATTGAAGGAATTATTGGATACCACGTGGGGGTGGTTGTTGTTAATCCAAACATTTGGGTTTTTTTTTTTGCAAAATGGTACGAGTTGTATTATATCAGAAAACATCCGAATACAAAGCCAAGATCACCCACTAAAGCCTCGCAACTAGGCTTTGCCCATTAATCAGCCATGACTGACCTCCAAATAGAGAGAGGAACAGAAACCCTCAACTGCGGCAAAGACATCCAAAAGAACACCAAAAATCCCACATTGGTGGGAAAACTCCCATTAAAGGGAGAGAACCAAACCAACAAAACCCAAAACAAACGAAACCAAAAAGAGACGGGAAAATTTAAAAAAAATCCCGATCGAGGGATCCGTCGGCTTATTCACCGGATGAGCAAAGCCAAGCCATCCCATCTTCAAATCTTCACCAGATCGACCCCAGCAAGGCCGGATAAGCAGACGGAGAAAGGAGGCGGAGAAAGGAGGGGGGAGGGGGGGAGGCGGAGGGGGGAGGGGAGGCACAAGTGGAGCACGACAAGGCTAGGAAGGGAAGAAGAGGGAGGCCGGAGGAAGGGGGGAGGTGGAGGTGAGGAGTGGCTCCAAGTTGAGAGAGAGAGAGAAAAGTTTAGAGAGGGAGAAAAAATTTGATGGGAAATAAGGGTTTATTTCCCTCATTGGATGGTCAAAAATTATTCTCCACTCTTAATCCCATCAAAATTAAATATAGTACAACTAATCCTATAGTACATACAGTCTCATGTGAAATCCTAGGAAAGGGAAAAGGCAATTAGAGGTTAAAATCATTGTGATTGATATCAAAGGGACAAAAGTGACATTCGACGAAAACTAGAGGGATGATTGGTGAAGTTTACCTGAGACTCAGTACACATTATAGTATTATACATTCAATCACTAAGGAAATTATAGAATGTACATTAATCTTGGAATCATGGCTTTCTGTTCATTCAAATGCATTAAACTCTGCCTTATTGTGACAACCATTTACTGCCGACAGGGCTCATGCCGTGGGCTCTTACGGCATGAAGGCCAACCTTCTAACATAGAGTATCAGACAGGTGAAAGAAGCTTGTCAATTTCCTTGGAGGTACTTTGAATCTGAATTCTTGCCATCGTACTGCAGACAATTGTACCAAGTATTCTGCAGTTATCGGCAATGGCAACCCAGATGCTGGTTATCAGCCCTGTTCTCTCCTTGATTTCTGCATTGGTGAGAAATGAATAAGTAGATTATTTTTCTTATTGCCTTAGTTTTTAGTTAGTGTACATTGCTAAGGTGTTGAGTTTCTCTGGTTCTTTGAAGGTGATTCCCTTGATGGCTTTTGCCACTGCATATCTTGGTGAAAAGCTTCGTAAGATATCAAAGGATGCAAATCTTAGCATTGCTGCTCTGTCAGCCTACCTAAATGAGGTACACTTGTGTTCATTACCCAATAGAAGAATAGAAGGTATTGTTCCTATAATGCCCCAACTTGTTTATTTGAAATCTTATAAACCAGTACAACATCGATTGTAATTTTTAGGATATAAATATATTACATTCTGTAAATGATAGAAAATGAATAGTGTTGGGGTTAGATTAAACATGAGTAGTGCTATAGAGACCGACGGTCCCCATACCGAAATCGCACCGACGGCCGCACCGTGCCATCTCCGGCCACCAGACGGCCAATCCGAGCCGTCCAAAAATTCTTAAAAAAAGGAACAAGGGGGCCCACGCGGGAATCAACGGCATCCAATATGTGTAGGGTGCTTGATCCTGTGTAGGCCCCCTCGTTTTTTTTTATAGAATTTTTGGACGGCTAGGATCAGCCGTCCGGTGGCCGGAGATGGCCCATGGATCTCTTTTGCTAGGGTCATGCTAATGTGTGGATATGGGATTATTGTCTAATACGTGGGAAGAGGACAAAGAAAAAAGGGGAAGTAAAACACGATTGTAACAAAAAGAAAAGTTTCACTTATATGGACTTCACTTTGGGGAGTAGTCATGCTATTTAAAAATGAGAAAGAAAGTTAAGTCACTGGGTTTAGATCTGGCGAAATCGTGTTTAATCCGTTGGTGTTAGTTTACCCAATGATCGTCCAACTTTGAGAGTATTGGTTCTGGTTGCATTACTTTCATACCAGACGGTTAGGATATTGGTTTGAGGTAACCAGGTTACGATATGCTCTAATCTCCGGAAGTTCCTTTGTTATTCCTATTTTGAATTCCCTTCCATTACGTTTTGCAATTGGTTAAATTTTTTATGAAATATGGTTGGGTTATTGACCATTTGTAGACTAGTTTCATATGTGGTGGTAAGTACCATGGAACTGTTTAGTATATGGCCCGAATGAAATCGTAAATAGCCTGGGTCAATAGGCAGAATAAGCCTTGAAGCTTGATGTGGCACGCGAGTCTGGTCACTGGGCGTGTACTAAGGTGGGCCTGATATGTAATTCTGTTACATCAACATGGACAGTTTATTAGAGAGGGAGGGAGAGAGAGGTTCATTGGTGAATGCTCTTTGGTGAAGTAATACTTTGTCATTAATTGAGCCAAGCTTATTGGAGTTGAGAGCTCACCTCGGTCACTAACTGAGCTTGGATTTTTGGTTCAAGCTTATTGATAACATATTTAAATGAGTTTGTACGAGCCAAAACGAGCCAAGCTTCAAGCTGTATATGAATGGCTCGGTTCATTTGCTGCCTTAGTTTGTGAGATTCCTCGGAGGTGATTGAGCTTTATCTTCTATACTTTACTTCTTCACCCATTGAATATGGTTTCTGGTTAGACATAGAAATATTAAAATTTTCTGTTCTTACCTCTATCAGTGAGGTGGTTGATCTGCTTTCCTGAAGTTTTTATGTGCATCTGCCTTAGTTTTTTCCATGCCATTTTTTACTCCTTGCAGATATCTCCTTTTCTTTTCTTATCGACAAAGCTTAATAGAGAAAACGGATTCTTTTAGCCGACCCCAATTGATTGGACTCAAGGCTCATTTTGGTCCATTATGCTTTAGCACATTATTGTCTAAATTTTTTAGGAGTTCCAATGATTGTCTTTCTCACCTTTTCATGTGAGATAAAGTTTCTCTTTCAAGATTATTACTTAGGATTAAAAAAGCTCCCGCTTATGTTGATTTTATTTTGCTGATTAGCTTTTATATCTTGTGTACTAGGTCCTCCCATCAATTCTTTTTGTGAAGGCTAACAATGCAGAGTTCTCTGAGGGTGCAAGGTTTCGGTGGCTAGCTAATGCCGACCTATCCAGGCAATTAAAGAAGAAGAAAATGAAGGCATTAGTTCCTCAGATAGTACAAATTGTATATTTTGGGGCATTGTTGATATTTTGTGTTGGCTCACTGGTAGTTTTAGGCGGTTCATGCGATCACTGTGGCATGGTTTCGTTCATAACATCATTGGTTTTCTTGATTGAGCCAATTCAGGTAATTACCGACATTAACTTCACGTCTTATTTTCTTCCATGCTTGTGCTTTTAGTCTTTTTTGGTAACTAACGGAATATGTATTATTGTGGTTCACCATATGTCAACGAGCTCCCATTAGATGTTTATCTGATGCAAGTTTCCCTTATATGAAGTGTGAGATGGTGAAAACTGAAAACTCTGAATTGTACACTCAAAGTTTGGAATCTCTTGTTAACCTTGATCTTGAAGTCACAGTGCATGAAAGGGAAAAAGTGATTTTTGGTTATGACCTTAGGTGGGTTATGCAGGAACCTGTTTATATCTTCTTTGTCTTGCAGTTTTTGATTGAACATAGGATGAGTTCTGGAATCTTGTGTAGGGGTAGGCATGTTAGTAAAATCAATCATATAGACACCATTTTCTTCTTCTTCTTAGTACAATTTTTGATTGAATGTAGGATGAGTTCCGGATTCTTGTGTAGGAATGGGCATGTCAGTCAAGTCAATTAAATAGACACCATATTCCGCTGCTAATGGTCTTATTTCTGTGGTGGATTTACTTCTCTAGCATCACATGTCTTTCTTTTCTTATTTCTAATGCATATTATAGCCAATTTAACTCTCAGATCCACATTAGTTCATCTTGTTCAATGTTCACAGTTATATACTAGTTCATTTTGTATGCAGTTCATAGTTAACTAGTTATATAGTTGTGCAACTACGCTCATTTGTTTATATCTCCATATCCAGACTCTCTTCATAAGCTGTTTATTGGACCTTGTGATGAATGTCTATGGATTAGTTGAGTATGCTTTTCATCACCTACTTGAATGACTTCATGACTTCAACTTGAACACTAAGAGTTCAGTACGTCTATTGATCAATCATCGGATTAGAAGTGGTTTCCACTCTCCGCCATGGCAGTTAAGCCATTGTGGAAGTTTCTGTTTGTTTGACTCTTGATTTATGAGTATCTAAAAATGTACTTATTCAAATCCGAAGATGCTTTATCTTAGAGTTCAGTGGACAATGTGTGGGGTTATGATTCTAACTAGGGATCTCAACCAGACTTCTGGTTCGAGCTTATGTGCTAGCCTTGCTCCGTCGCCTGACCTTCACAAGCAACACCCACTGTTAGGGCCTTGACCGGTCGGAGTTGACCGGCAAGGAACTCCAATGGTTAAGTAGGAGGTTGCAAGAAGAGTGGCAAGAAAAAAGCAATTAAGGTAGACAGGTATGGCGTACCCCTTTTAGGATAGGATTACCCTTCATTTAGAACCTCTAGACTGGCCCTCCAAGCATACGCACGGTCAGTCCGCTTCAGCTGACGTTACAATTGATGCATCGGGTGAAGCGGTAACTGCTCATGTGTATGAGCTGTCGTCCGGGTGTGTACGTGCCTGGCTCGTGCCATAACTGCTTCGACTAATGCCATATATGACTTATGGAGTCAGATGGTTAGGTGCCCATGGGTGAGCTGTCATCCTTAAGTCGCGCGAGTCATACCTGTCAGTTACGCCGAACCGTTTAGGAACCCATCAATCTGAGGTGAGAATGATAGGAGCCAGACCACTGTACTGGTTCATTCTGTTTGTTCGCCCCAGCCCAATAGCCATGCGTTTCGGGTACTGAATTGACCTCGGCCTCTGAGAATACTGAGGGTTAGACCTTTGGGCTGCTCTTGGTTTGGCCCACTACACAATGAAAAATGCATGTTAGTCTCTGAGTTCTGGTGGTTTCCTGTTCAGACATATTTGAGCTCTAAAATAAGATTTTCTGCCATTTTTTCTTTTCTTTATACGAAAAACCACTTAGGGAGGAAAAAAAATAAGAAGAAGAAGGTAAAGGGAGCTCAGCTATGTAGAAGAAGTGGATACATATAAACAAAAACCAAGGCACGGCGTGATATACTTGCATTTAAAGAGATAGAATAAGGAGAAAAGAAACTCTTCAGGTCTTACTCATGATAATCTTAGACACTGACAATAAATGAGTAAAGCGATAAATTTGTTGAACTGCTTTGCGAAATGAAAACGTTAGCCTCTCCTCTAACTGCTGCGTAATTATTTATATAGCTCAGCTTGCAACAAGTGTTGTGGATAGTTCCGGTATGTCTTCCTACGAATGTCTAGAGCCAAACCATTGGAGCAGTATGGCAATCTACCTCATGCTCATGCCATTGTGTAGACTCTTCTGAGTGTATTAAGTGCATGCAGATCATCTGTCCGCTTCAATGATAAAAGATACGCAACAGTAGGATCTCATGGTTCAAATTCATTTTTGCAGTTTAAAATAAGAATACGTATTGTTTTTTTTTTTTTTTTGTGGTTATGTTATTGGTTTGAAATTGATGAAGAGCCTAACCTACCCGTTTCCAGTTTTTTTGGCCGATTGAATGGATGTATTTTAGCTAGTTACCTGGAATGTTGTAACCCTTGTGCAACGTAAAATATTCAGTGCCAAAATGTGGAATTCTTGGGAACTAGCTTTTAAAACCAATCACGACCAAGCTTTGTACAAACATTATCTTGAAGTGATAAATGTGTAATACATCCCTTCATATACTGATTCCGTGTTAGTTAGCTTGGTTCTACTGTCTAGGTGGGATCACTGATGCATGAAAAAGGACAAGATGCATAAAGTACATGCAGATTTAGGTTAAATTTGTTTCTTTTGTTTCACCGGCATGATGAAAATGATTCTGGTATTTATTTTTATCTAATCGTTTCTTGATAACCAGTGCATATACATTTTGCTAACATTTCTTTTCATTCTCGTTATGGTTCAGCCATTGAGGAGCTATATTATTTTTCGATCTGAAATTGAAGAATCACGCAGGGGGTGGGAAAAGCATACAACGAGTTCAAACAAGGAGAGCCGGCTATCGAACGCTTGTTTGATTTGACCAGGTTCCAATGTAAGGTAAATTGTTTTGGTTTAACCAGGTTAGGAGTAATCTGGGTAGACTTTCCATCTAATGTTGAGATTCGGTAAGTGATAATATAAACAGACCATTAATGTCTTCCTTGAGATGAGTTCATGATGTGCTGCAATCAGGTTGTGTTGTGCGTTTCTAGTTTGTTCTCGTAGGCCTTGATATTATGGAAATTTTGTTTCATGTCCTCTTTGGTCATATAAGTGTAAATTCTTTGGTCATATAAGTGTATTTAGCCAGATATTCATCCATTACTGGTTGAATAGGTAGACAACTTTGGGTGATTTGAGATGCCATTTTTGGCCACTAAAAGAGCATCATCGTCATATATTTGAAAACCCACTAAAAGAGCACCATCATTATCTATTAAAAATAGCTATTTGTCTGACTTGAAGGTGGTGCAGAGTATGTATAAGGAACTCTTAGGCATCTTTGATCTATGTAAATTGCATGTAATATGGATGGAGTTTCACAGCTGGCAGCATATGTGCTGATGGTTTTGCAAGCTGTATCTCCGTTACTGTATTCTTGTTGTATTGTTTATGCTGATTGGTGGTATTAACTTTAAGCACAAGTAATATAGGCTTGTCACTCTTTCTTGCAGTCGTATCGACATGAAAATTTCAAGTTAAAAAACAGTTTTTCACTTTAGCTGTTTGTTGCCATAAATATTCCCTTTCAAAAGTTTGCCACCTAATGTATGATTTATTTAGGTAATTGAAACACCGGAAGCCATTACTTTAGACCGGGTTACCGGGGATGTGATATTTTGTGGCATCTTATTTAAATATCGTGATGATATGCCTCCTGTGTTGAATGGGTTGGACCTTCACGTCAAAGCTGGTGAAACAGTTGCTATTGTTGGGCCGTCAGGAGGAGGAAAGACTACCCTTGTAAAACTGCTTCTTCGCCTTTATGATCCTCTGCATGGTATGCCATCTAATGGTTATAAACTTGGAATTTTTTCTGACGTTTATGTTTAGCATTGTTATAGTTCTATCTTCTTACAAACTTTGCGTTGTCTTTTGACATGACCTCTGTTTACCTCATGTTAACAGGCTCTATCCTGATCGATAATCATAACATCCAAAATATACGGTTGCAAAGTTTAAGAAGGCATGTTGGACTGGTCTCTCAGGATGTGGTGAGTAATTGGCAGATACCCGTTTCGATCCTGCTGGTTTTTATTTCAGAATTTCCTTATGATGAATTGGGTTTAACTTAACATTTGTTATTGTTAGAATAGTTGGACTAAGTCCCACATTGGTTACTTATGTTATGTAACTAGTCACCACGTAATATAAATAAAAGCTTACTTGTGTTAGGGTTAGTTAACACCCTAAACACTTCTTTCTCATTCTCTAAACAACATGATATCAGAGCTAGGCTTTCGGAGGTTTTCCCCCTTTGTTTGTGCCATAGTTGCACTTTATTTCACTGTGATCCGTGTGTTCCGGATCCTTTGTTTACCTCTCCACGTGCGAGTTAGGGGTCGCACGTGCGGGGGAGTGTTGGGATTTGTCCCACATTGGTTAATTATGTTATGTAACTAGTCAATGTGGGATTTGTCCCACATTGATTAAGGATTTTAACCTTAATCCACCACAACCCTAGCCTAAACCCTAGCCTCTGTACATAATTCCCAAAACCACAATCCAAATCTTAGCCTCTGCCAAAAAAAAAAAATTAAAAAAAAAATCTCATAGCCTCTGCCTTGACCCTAATCCTTTCCCTTGCTCACCAATCACCATCCTCCGCGTACTGTTCATCGCGGGGTTACTGTTCATCGCGGGTACTGTTCATCGCGGGTTACTGTTCACTGTTCATGACGGTACTGTTCATTACGGCTACTGTTCACTGCTGTTACTATTCATCGACACTGTTCATCGCTGATTTTCAACTCTCGTAATGGTTTTCTAACTTCGGTAAGCCTTTGGTTTATGGGTTGTTGTTTTGGACCCGGTGTAGTAATCGCTTGGTATATTTTGGTGATGTTACGGATCTGTCGTGTTTGGTACTTGGTTGCTGATGCTATTGGTTGAGTACGGGTTCTTAATTAGTTATTTTTTGTTGATTCTTATTGGTTGTTGCTTATTTATTGTTTGGTAAAATGTCTGAGCAAAAGTCTGATTCTGTTTCTAGTTCTACTAATGGTGTGGCTCGTTCTTCTCGATTTCGGGAGAGGTTATCTATTACCTCTACACTTTTGAATGGCAAAAATTATGTTGTTTGGGTCAAGGCAGTTGAAGTTTATTATTTGGGTGAGACACTATATCATATTTTGACTGATGACTCTCCCGCAACCACTGCTGCCACATATGGGGCATGGGTGTCTGAGGATGCCCGGATTCGATCTGAGTTATGGAATAGTATGGAAGACCATATTTCTAGCACATTGGTCTTCTTACCTACAGCCAAACAAGTATGGACACAGGCTCAGGAGATGTAATCTGGTGTTAACAATCTCCGTCGCGCATATGATCTTCATCAGTCCTTCTTTTCTATCGCACAGGGTGATTTATCCTTGGAGTCTTATTATTCCAAGTTCCGCGGTATCTGTGAGGAGCTCAATATCTGTGAGCCTATTTCTGCTGATGTTCAGGTTATGAAGCGCCAGCGTGAGCGTATGCAGGTGACTCGGTTTATATCTGGTGTGTCATCAACTACTTACGGTCCTGTTTGTAATCAGCTTTTGGGGTCTCGAGATTTACCTTCTCTCAGCGAGGTTTTTAGTCGACTTCGTCAGTCTTCTGTATCTGTGCCTGTACCGCCTCCTGATCGTTCAGCATTAGCTTCCGCTGTATCTGGTGGTTCTGGCTCTTCATTTAGCCGTGGTCGTGGTCGCGGCCGTGAGTCTGGTTTTAACAGTTGTAGCCGTGACTCTGGATTTAGTGGACGTGGTTCTGGCCGTGGTTTTAGTGGGCGTGATTCTAGTCTCGGTAATCGTGGTTCTGGTATTGGTGGTTTTGGTCGTGGCTTTGGTGGTCGCATGTCAGGGGGAGGTAATCGTGGTCGTGGCCGTGATTCCCGATCATGTACTCATTGTGGGGGGACGAATCACACCGTGGAAACATGCTATGATCTTCATGGGTTTCCTCAGGCTCATCAGGCTGCTATTTTTGAGGATGCTAAACCATTTCCTCACCCTGCCGACTCTGTGGTGACTATTTCTGCAGAAGAGTATCAGCGCCTTGTGTCAACTCAGACTTCATCCTCTACAGCTACGCTTGCTCAAACAGGTCCCTCCGTTGCTTGTGTTGCCTCTTCTCATTCTTCCACTCCTTGGGTTATCGATTCTGGTGCTTCAGATCATATGACTGGTACATCTACTATCTTTTCTAGTCGTCAATCTGTTGGTTCACCATCTCATGTCACCTTAGCTGATGGTTCTACTTTTGCAATTACTGGTTTGGGTCCCGTTTCTGTTACTCCATCTCTTACTTTGGACCCTGTCTTTCATATTCCTCGTTTTCCATTTAATCTTATGTCTGTTAGTAAACTTACGAAATCTTTAAACTGCTCCATCACTTTTTCTTCTCATGGTTGTGTGTTTCAGGATCTAAAGACGGGGAGGAAGATTGGTGGGGGTACTGAACGTGGTGGCCTATATTATTTTACCAATGACATCTGTCCTGCATCTGTTGCTCTTCAGTCATCCGTTTCTCCCTATCAACAACATTGTCGTTTGGGTCATCCCTCACTTCAGAATCTGAAGCGTTAGGTGCCATCATGTAGTCATGTTAAGGACTTGCAATGTGAAGTCTGTGAGTTTAGTAAACACCATCGAGTGTCTTTTTATCCTAGGGTTGAGCGTCGTGTGTCCCGTCCTTTTCAGTTAGTACATTTAGATATTTGGGGTCCTATTCATGTTCCCACTTTAGCTGGTTTTCAGTATTATGTTATTTTTGTCGATGATTTTTCTCGTGTTACATATCTTTATCTTATGAAAACGAGATCCGAGTTGTCTTCTGTCTTTAAGTCATTTTATGCAGAAATAAAAACTCAGTTTGATACTTGCATTCGTATTTTTCGTTCTGATAATGCACGTGAATATTTTCATAATGCTCTTTCTCGATTTTTTGATGATCATGGGATAATTCACCAGTCTTCTTGCGCTCGAACTCCACAACAGAATGGGGTTGCTGAACGTAAGATCCGCCATTTATCTGAAGTTATGCGTGCCCTGTTAATCCAAATGCAGGTCCCTAAGTCTTACTGGAGTGAGGCTGTTCTTACAGCTTGTTATTTGATTAACCGTATGCCATCCACTGTTCTTGGTGGTCAGATACCTCACAAGGTTTTATTTCCTGGTCGTCCTCTCCACTCATTACCCCCTCGGGTATTCGGGTGCACATGTTATGTTCATGCACTAGATCCTGACCGGGACAAACTTGACCCTCGCTCGATCCGGTGTGTCTTTCTTGGTTATTCACGTACTCAGAAAGGGTATAAGTGTTACTCACCCTCTCTTCGTCGTCACTTTGTCTGTGCTGATGTCACTTTTAATGAGTCATTGCCTTTCTTTTCGGGGACTCCTGAGTCTGAATATGTCCTTCCTGAGTCTGAGTATGTTATTCCTGTCGATGTTCCTCCTGTTCCTGTGCCACCCTTGCAGGTATATGTTCGTCAACGGAAACGATTAACAGCCCCACCAGTGCCTACCACCGTGCCTCCTCCGTCCCAAGATCCCGCTTCACCACCACCACCACCACCACCACCTCCCCCATCACCTGGTCTTCCTATTGCTCTTCGCAAAGGTATTTGTTCTTGCACTACTCATCCTATTGCTCAGTTTGTTTCTTATAATCATCTGTCTCCGTCTCTTCGTGCTTTTACTACTTCTGTTTCGTCCATTTTTGTTCCTAACACTGTTCAGGAGGCTTTATCTGTTTCTGCGTGGCGGACAGCTATGGAGGCTGAGATGTCTGCTCTTCATGACAATGGCACTTGGGAGTTGGTTTCTCTTCCGCCAGGCAAGTCTACCGTTGGCTGTCGGTGGGTTTTTTCCGTCAAGTATAATCCGGATGGTACTATCGAACGGTACAAGGCCCGTCTTGTGGCCAAAGGCTATACCCAGACGTATGGGGTTGATTATGCTGAGACTTTCTCTCCGGTAGCCAAGATTAACTCCGTCCGCATTCTTATCTCTTTGGCCGCCAATCTTGGTTGGCCCTTGTTTCAGTTGGATGTCAAGAATGCCTTTCTCCACGGTGACCTGCTCGAGGAGGTCTATATGGAGCAACCTCCTGGGTTTGTTGCTCAGGGGGAGCGTTCTCAGGTGTGTCGTCTTCGCAAAGCCCTCTATGGTCTTAAGCAGTCACCTCGAGCTTGGTTTGGCAGGTTTAGTGATGTTGTGTTACAGTTTGGTATGCATCGCTCCCATTCTGATCATTCGGTCTTCTCTATTCAGTCAGAACGGGGGAAAGTAGTGTTGATTGTGTATATGGATGATATCATTATTACTGGAGATGATCAGAAAGGTATTGATGAGTTAAAACAATTTTTACAGCGTCAGTTTCACACCAAAGATTTGGGTAAGCTCCGATATTTCTTGGGTATTGAGGTAGCAAGATCCAAGGAAGGGATCAGTTTATCCCAAAGGAAGTATGCACTAGATATTCTAGAGGAAACTGGTTTATTGGGAGCAAAGCCGGTAGAGACCCCTATGGATCCAAATGTCAAATTGTGTGTTGATCAGGGGGAGATATTCCCTCATCCAGACCGCTATCGTCGCTTGGTAGGCAAGCTGAATTATCTCACCAATACACGGCCTGATATCTCATTTGCTGTTAGTATGGTAAGTCAGTTCATGTCAGCTCCTCGTCTTCCACATTGGGAAGCTTGTCTTCGTATTGTGAAATATCTCAAGGCTCATCCTGGACGGGGCCTCTTTTATCGTTCAAATGGTCATTTGCGTGTTGAGGCCTTTACTGATGCTGATTGGGCGGGATCACCATCTGATAGACGGTCCACAACTGGGTACTGTACTTTTGTTGGTGGAAATTTGGTTACTTGGAAGAGCAAGAAACAAACTGTGGTTGCTCGGTCCAGTGCTGAAGCAGAGTATCGTGCCATGGCTCATACTACATGCGAGGTTGTATGGTTGAAAGCTTTGCTCGAAGAATTGGGGTTTGGCGTATAGTTACCTATCCCTATGTATTGTGATAATCAAGCAGTAATACATATTGCTTCGAATCCGGTATTTCATGAGAGAACCAAACATATCGAAGTAGATTGTCATATTGTTCGGGAGAAGATAGATAGTGGCGTGTTGGCTACTCCTTTCGTGTCTACAGGCGCTCAGTTGGCAGATATCTTCACTAAACCTTTATTTAAACCACGTTTAGAGTTGTTATGTAACAAGCTGGGATTTTGTGATATTTATTCTCCACCTTGAGGGGGAGTGTTAGAATAGTTGGACTAAGTCCCACATTGGTTACTTATGTTATGTAACTAGTCACCACGTAATATAAATAAAAGCTTACTTGTGTTAGGGTTAGTTAACACCCTAAACACTTCTTTCTCATTCTCTAAACAACAGTTATTACAGAATTTTATTTGAAGTTGTGGAAGCCAGTGAAAACACCACATGGTCTTGATAGTTTTGAAAAAGAAATATTTCACATCTGCACTTAAAAAGGAACATGGATAAATTTGATTAACTACTTTTCCACTATTGGATTGGTTTTTGGATATTAATCCTTGCTTTAACCACAGAGTCCTGCAGTGCTTCACAAGTGATTTGGCACAATTCTGACTCGTACTTTTAGCAGAGGCCTTGGATAAAGGCGGTTATGACATTTGATGCAACTGTTATCATTGTCAGGCTAAGAAACATGAAGATTTCTAAGATGGCATCACTGGCATGTAGTGTAGGACGCAGATGTGACACTTGTTAGACACTCTCATCCTATTGATCCCACGTCCTTTAGCTTATTTTTCTGGTAAAATTTCAAAATGCCCTCCGACCTTCCGTCAAAATCACTTGTAGATACCTGCCTTAAAAAAATTTAAATGAACACCTGTACTATTAGAAAACTCATCAGTGTAGTTAGAAAACTCATCAGTGTTGCCCTCGTCGTCAACCTACGTCCAAAAGCAAACGGAATCGGTGACACGGCCAACACCTGGCCTTCTGGTGCTTACCTGGATGGAACATGGCAATGACATGGCATTTGGAAGGGAAAGTTGATGCCTAAAAGCAAATAGGCACTCTGAGTAAACCTAGTTCAGAGTAAAAGAGCTGTATTAGCCAGATGGTGGTTGCAGATTAAAGCTGTATTATTCCAACCGTGGTTGCAGATTCAAAGTAAAAAGGCTGTATTGGTCAGGTCATAGATTCCGTGTGTTTTTGGATGGAGGTTGACGATGTGAGCAATGTTGGACAGTACAGGTGTTTAATTGACATTTTTAAAATGTCATGCGTCTCTGAGTGATCTTGATGAAAGGTCAGAGCCAGAGGGCATCTTGAAATTGTCCCTACCAATTTTGAGGACTTTCTGGTACATTTGTGTGATGATGTATGGTTTATTTTATTATGTTTCATCAAATTGTGCGAACGATACAAAGGTGATTAAGTTATGAAATATATTTGTATTTCAATTACTGTTTGGCAGGATTTTTTATTCTCTCTTGATAAAATTTCATATATGAGTGGTATAATATATTTAATTCATATGTTAAGGTGTGTCCTGCATTTCTTTGAAATTTTGTGTGTGTCGTGTGTCCATATACTTGTCCGTGCTACTTAGCTGTGAAACAATACTTTGTGGTGAATGCTTTGGAAGCCATTGTTTTTGTAGGTGTTAATTTGCTCATGGTCAACATCAAACTGCAAAGTTTCTATGCGGTTTCATCCAAGAATTTGTTTTTAACTGCTGTATTCCTATCAGACACTCTTTTCAGGGACTTTTGCTGAAAACATTGGGTATAGAGATCTCATGTCTCAAATTGACATGGAGAGAGTTAAGCTTGCAGCACGAACTGCAAATGCTGATGAATTTATTGAATCGCTTCCAGAACAATATGCAACTGATATTGGACCTAGGGGCTCAATTTTAAGTGGTGGCCAAAAGCAAAGGTGGGTACCATATCGGAAACTGAGATTCTAGTATTGAGACGCATAAAGTTATAACTTACTCAATCTTCACAAATACGTTTCGTGGTCTTCCAAAGTATATTGATTCTAATGGTGGTGATTGGAACATTAATGATTGGTTTGGTTTGGCTTAGAAGTTAATGATAGGAGTGTAATAGAAGTACGCAACACTGGATTTCTTCAAAGGGATGGATGTTGTTTTGGATCAGGGTCGAATTGCACTATATACTAATTGAGCTGGTACTTTACTGTTTTGTGGAATGCCAGACTTGCTATTGCAAGGGCAGTATATCAGAACTCGTCCATCTTGATTTTGGATGAAGCAACTTCAGCTTTGGATAGCAGATCTGAGCAATTGGTGAGACAGGCTGTGCAGCGCTTGATGGAAGATCGTACTGTAAGGACAATCGACTAATTATTTTTCGTGTCTTTATCCCTTTTCAATGTCTTGAAAAGTACAAACAATTTTTTTGTTGTACTTAGTGAAATACTATTTTTTTGAGAGATTTGGTGATAGGTCCACTATATTTCATAAGCCCACAAGTCCACCTATTAGTTTTGTAAGCCCACAAGTGCACACACTAGGGTCTTATGAAAGTGCCTAAACCCTAGGGTACCCTATGGAAGTGCTTAAAACCCTAAACCTTATAAAATTGCCTAAACCACTAAAACCCTATAATAGGAAAGTGCACCCTAAACCCCTATGCCTAAACTGTAGGGTACTCTACCCTATAATAGGAAAGTACACCCTAAAACCCTATGAAAGTGCCTAAACCCTAGGGTACCCTACTATGAACTTTTTAAATTGGACTTGACACCTTAGAAAACTAATAGGTGGACTTGTGGGCTTATGACATTCACATAATGGACCTAAGACCAATTTTTTATATTTTCTGACCCTAAATCCCACAACAACACCAGCCCGCCCCCCCGCGCCGTCCTTTATTTTTCTTTCAAGAAACTCTCTAAACAAAAGCATGTGATTATCCCTTTGGAACCCCCGAAAAACATACAGCAAAGAATGGAGGGGTGAAAATAACTTTAGCATATTCTATGGTTAGAAGAGGTTATGTGATACGTCAGGCAACAAACTATAGTTGTGGCTTGGCTTTGTGTTGGTGCATGTCCTCTTCATTTCCATCAGGATTTGGTATTGGCAACCTCAACACGCAAGGGGGTCTGGGTGGTTTTGTGGGTTCACTATCATGTGTCGAGTCTATGTTTTAGGGATGTCAATCTGTTGCCCTAATTGTAATTCCATCTTATTCGTACGCCAAACCACGACGCAAGGTTGTGATTCTGCCTATCATAATGCAATCAACTAAGCAAGTGTCCATTCATGTGTGCAGGAATATGTGGGGTGTGTGTGTGTGGTCGACAACAAACCTGCAGTTGTTTAACTATGCATAAAGTAGTCTGTTGGACTGGAATACAAATCCTTTTAATTTCTTATGGTTCGGAATACATTATAATACATGCCGGTTTTCTCTCATAGGTAATAGTCATTGCTCACCGTTTGGAGACGGTTCTGATGGCTGAACGAGTTTTTCTTCTAGATGATGGGAGATTGCGGGAGCTAAAACACTCTGCTCTTTTGGGTGGAAAGCGTGGCACATTGACTTCGGCTGGGATTGTGATATAATAAAGTCGGTAATATATGAGATGGTCCAACTACCTGAATGATTGTGGATTTAACAGGGAACTATGTCCCATTTCAGGATGAAGAAGGCCAGGGATTTATATTAATGCTTCATGGAAGTATTGACTGGTTTAGCACTCCATAGAGTTGCGGGGGAACCTCACCACTTCAATTGGGCTACGTTCCTCTACACTTTCCGCCATATTATCGACCAAGATTGAATCCCGACGGCATTTGGTGCCGGAAACTAGGGTTAGGTAGTTTAACTGGTTTTGTATGTTTCTTGTGATCTGTGTTTGCGTCTTTTGATGGCATTATTTTAATAACAATCAACTACTTTGGGTTACACTTATTCATCATGAGTGATGCATAGCGATACTCTTCCACTTTCTTGACATTTTATTTTGATCAATCGAAATTACTTGAGAGGCATCACCTAGTTACCCCATGCGGCTAAATAAATTAATTGGCTTTTTTTTGTTTGTCCTTATTTAATTTCTTTTGTATTGGTTAGTTTTTCGTTAATTTTTTGAAGATTATTGCATTGTCATGACAAAAGAAATCTAAAAAGTAAAAAATTATGATCGAAACCTAATTTTTTTAAATAAAGGCAAAAATAAGTTAATAAGCCAATTTTTTCGTCTTTATTAAAAAAATTGGATTTCGATTATAATTTTTTACTTTTTAGATTCATTTCGTTATGACAATGCAATAATCCCCAAAAAAAATTGACGAAAAACTAATAAATAGGAAATTTTTTTTGGATAAGAACAAAAAAATAAGTCAGTTAGCTTATTTAGCCGAACGGGGAATGTCGGAGTTATTGTGACTAAAGGTTCAAACTCAACTTGTATTGGTTGGTCGTGGTGCATTTACCTACGAAGCTTGGCTCAAACTCAACTTGTATCAGACCATCGGTCGATCTAGGTGCATTTACCTATGATGCTTGATTTTCCTGCTGTCTTAGGTTCTAGTATTGCTAAATATGGTGATTGTGTTTTTCAGAATTGTTTCGAAAAACAGCAGCAATACGAGGAGGAATTAACGCAACAGAAAATTACAGTGGTAGTGATGTTCATAATATGATGACCCTACGTAGACTTCAATTTTGTTTCCCTCTAGAAGGTAAATTGAAATATTAGCAAGTTAAGTGGCAAAATTTTTGACAGCAAGTTAAAGTGGCAAAATTTTTGATATCCCATCGAGTGAAATTGAAATATTAACAAGTTAATTGTGCTTTCAAAGTTACTCCTTCGGACCTAATTTGTTTGTCTAGTTTTAACATTTGTTCCCTATTAAAAATTGTCTGTATCTCATAATTCATTAGTATTATGGGAAATTTATACACTACAGCTTTCCGACACTGTGAAATGATAAATTTGTGAAATTTGATTACATATACAAAAATTTTAACTCCACACTCATATGCACGGGTTCAGATCCAGTCCAGTATGGGTTACCGTCCAGTTCGGCCATTTGTGGGCCCTTTTCGGGTCCACAATAATGATCAGAATCGTTCACATTTTAGAGCTCGTTGAGACCAACGACCATACCAAAAATCACGTTGATCGGATACCGTTTGATATCATTTCAAAATGCATTAATGTTGTCTAAATAAAAATGTGAAACACAGGATTACAACCCTTCAACACATTTTTCCAAAACTTAATACATTTTGAAATGATACCAAACGGTATCCGATCAACGTGATTCTTGGTATGATTGTTGGTCTCGACGAGCTCTAAAATGTGAACGGTTCCGATCGTTGTTGTGGGGCCAGGAAGGGCCCACAAAAGGCCGAACTGGACGGGACTGGACAGTAACTCATATTGGACAGGATCTGACTCCCATATGCACACCTATATTCACAATAGAGGTGGGGCCACACACACTAGATGTGTAGTGTGTGCGGGCCCACCTCTATTGTGAGTATGAGTGTGTAAATGGGTGTGGAAGTAGAATTACTCTCAGATATATGTAACCAAAGCGGCAAAGCCCTAGATAAAGAGAGCCCTAAACCATTCCTCCTCATTTTGGTTTTCCCGCCAAGGAAACTGCAACAAAACCCTCCCGCTTACAAAAAGGCCTCTGGTCGATCTGGTCCCAAGGCGGCAACTCAAATCTCAATCGCACTCTCCGAAGACCTTCTGCCGAAAACTAGGTGACATTTCAATCCCTTCAACTGTTTATGCTACATTTAAATTCCTACGCGATCTAGGGTTTTCTACGCACAAGGATGTTCGATCCACACTCCAGTAGTGATAAAAATCAATTTAAGGAAGATGAAGCTGCGGGAGTAGTATAATTACGGACCCTTCTTTTTAGTATGTTTTTGGGCACCCGAGATCCTTTGAGCCGAAAAATTGGTGTACCTCTGTATCAAGATGTTTTGGCTTGCTAGAGTATGTGAGGTTTTTTTTTTTTTTTTTTTTGTGTTTTAAAATTTTTATGCCATCCAATGGCCGAAAATGCACCGGTAGTACAGAGAATTTCAGTACAGAGAAATTGAATCCGTTTTTGGAGCCTAAAGCAAGCAGTGGCTTTCTGGACTTCTGCTCAGGGCTGGGCCTAACTGAGCGAGCAAGATAAACCTACTCATCATTTCGTTTAGGATGATTAAAAAAGCGCAACTAGGCTTGATGCGAGCTTGTATCGCCATAGAGGTGTGAGGCGAGGCGAGGTTGGATGAGGCGCCTGAAGATCTCGCCTCACATTGCTAGGGCAAAACTAAAACTAACCAGGGCTTAATCAAAAAAAACAACGATCAGGAATTAGAATAGGGTACCTCTCTCTCTCTCTCTCCCCTCTACACAGCAAACAAAGATCTTCAAATCGCAGAGGTAAGATCGATCATCTCTCTCTCTCTCTCCCCTCTGCATCGAACCCCTCTCTCTCTCTCCTCTTAATTTCTTCGTTTGTCGACAGGCCCAACACACACACATATATATAATATGTTACCGTTGGTGGGCAATAGGCTGCACACAGTTACACACGTAATATATGCCGCTAGATTTGATTGCCATGAATCATTTTGTTATGTCTCTAAGGCTAATTCATGGATGATATGTTTTGTTTAGTGTTTGGTGGTTTTGTTTAACTTTAATGCCCTTGTTTGGAATATGTGGATTGTTTACATTTTATGAATGAGCGTATTTTACGTTTTTTTACTAGTATTTCATATGCAATATAGTGATGTTAATTCTAGTTTTGATGTCACGAGTGAATGTTGCTCATTTATGTAGTATATCTTGCTTTTTTTTTAAATGCTCGGGTTTTGTCTTGTCTTTTCCGGGCTTTGTTGCCTCACCTTCGCCTCGCGTTTTTAAATCACTGCGCCGGCCCATCCAGGCCTAGTTTCCAAGCATCCCACATTCTAATAAGGGCTGTGTTCAGATGGTGAATTTGTGGCCAGGAATTCGAGAAAAGAAAATGGTACTTAGGAAAAACCTTCTACCTTTGTTTTACTTCTGTATCCAGAAACTCCATAGAGATCTATGATCCAAATACAGTCTAAATTAATTGCTCTGTGAAAACTTTCGAGGTCTATTTTTAAAGAGACCCAGGAAACTACAGTTGTCAAAGTTTATGAAATAGTAGTACGACTTTAGTAACATACGATCTGAGGTACCCATGCCGGACTAGCACAAAACTTTAACTTGGCAGGCGAATGATGTTACAAGCTTGGGTATCGGATTTTTCACTAGACCTGGCATTGGTTTCTAGGAAAGGCTTGGGAACAAAAGAGTCGGAAGGTTGCTTTAAAAGAAGATGAGGATTGGCCTTTGAGCTTTGGAACAACAGACCTACAATTGGTTTCCATTGTGTGTTCCCTCATGATCCTTTAGAATTCACCGTAAGTGCAACAGCTGTTGAGTTTTGTTTGACATGGGTAGAACTTCACCCATAACCAGACGGCTGCTTTAAAGATTTGTATTGTTCAGAGCATCCGCAATGGTAATAGTCAAAACCAATAACCAAAATGTGTCACGTCGACATTTGATTATCTATTTAGTCTATAATCAAACTTAACAACCTCTACCTCCACATTGGATATTTTTGCGTCCCTAATCAAAAAAAATCCCACAATACACAATGCACATCTGTCCAATGGCAAACGAGTTCCAATCATGCACCCGACCACCTCAAATTATTCGTCTCGATGAGATGATTCCAATGTATAGTGTTTTTGAGTTATTGAGTTTGGTTATTGGCAAAAGTTGTTAAGTTTGGTTATGGAATTGGTGAAATTTGGTTATTTGCTAAAAGACTTGTAACTTTGCTTATTACAATGTGGGGTGTTTTTTGAGCATTGTTGTTAAATTTGCTTATCCACACCCATTTGCTTATTACAATGGAGATGCTCTCAGGGCGCACTAAAGGCAGTCAAATAGTAGTGAATGTTATGTTATTAGGCATCTTATGATGTAAGTGAGAAACCTTTTAATAGCCCACTTGGGAATTGGGAAGTGTTACCTGGTATAAAAATAGTTGATTTCATCAATCATATCTCTGCCGAGTGCCGATGGATGCACATACCTGGGAGCCATTGGTTAAGCAACCAGGTTGCCATGAAAACAAGAACTGCATCTGCGCAGCTGGTGGGGTTCCTCTTCATCTGAAGTTAACCTTTTCGTTCCATCTACGCATTTCATAGTCGCAAAATGCTATGGAGTCCTTGAAAAACTTGCTTCAAACAGCAATGGAACTAAATTCTTTGTTGATGAAACTGGGCAGGGAAGTTGCTGCAGCTTAGCTCAAGCTGTATTAGTGCAGATTAGTTAGTTTTGGCAGGGAAGTTAGCTAGCTCGTTTTTTATATATAGTGGAGAGCGGTTAGTGTGTAAAGATCAGGGAATTGTATTTTCGATAGTTCTCTTGTACTAAATTCTTTGTTCCACCATCGTCTTCTTCTATGATTTTTTGTACTTCTTCTCATATTACCCTACTTATCAGAGGTATCAAATTATTCTACCCTTGGAGCTCACTACCATGGTGTAAAACCAGAGCACGGGAACAAAAGCGTACTGAGGAAGCCATTAGGCAATTGAAGGAAAATATAAATCAACAAGATAATTCCTTGAATGAAATCATGGATCTCATTGCAGCTTTGGAGTATGAAATAAGATTAGATTGTGTACAATAACACAAATCCAGAAGGGGATCATGAGGATTCCTCTCACGCACAACAGAAATTCCCTTTTGTTTCATCTCTAATTTCATCCAAACTCGGTACACCAAGATTGCTTTTCCTAGATTTGTAGGAGATGACCCAGTGGGGTGGATTTATAAATGTCCAAACATCTCTTGAAGTCCTCAACAAGATAGTCCTTCAGATTGAACTTGCTCTTGATCCAGACAGCTATCCTGGTCTTCACCAGATCCATAACATCACATGCTTCTATAGCCTTGTTATTGAACACTATCTCATTCCTTGCCAAGGATAATGACCACAAGATAGCATAGAAACTGATATTCCAGATGCGTTTCTCTAGATTTTTCAATGCAGGGCTAATCTAAAGAATATTCCACCAACGCAGAAAATTCGATCGTACCTGCCAAGAGAAGGGGCACACATATTCCTCCTCAAAAGTTTAGATCTCTACCGTGGATTGCCTGCCATACATATACCTCCACTTTCAAAGGACAAAGGTTCTGCCATAATGACAAAAGACAGGGATTTCCAGTGTGGGACCTGGATTCCCAATGCAGACTTAACTGAGAACATCACCCCTTGAATCATCTATTCTGGAATTCTGTATCTTGTGCAGCAAGAATCCCAGCTGTTCAATTTCCCAAAACAAAGAGAGACCTTCTAAACTGCAAATTCCAATCCCCATGGCTGTTGGAATTAGCCACTTGACAGATCAAGAAGTTCTTTTGATTTGATAACAAGTAGATCTAGGAAATTCCTCTCCCTCAGGGATTGTTCACCTGACCATGTATTAGTCAAGAGTTTAACAACATTTCTTGCAAACACCTTTTATGCATAGTCCGTCAGGAATAATGTTACCAAGATCAGATTGTTCATTACCAATTGATAGTTGAAGGTAATGCAGGTAACCAACTGTCTTCCCCATACCTATATTTGCTTTTAAGAACCATTACGCATAGGGAATTGTCCTCCTTATTGTATCTCCACCTCCACTTAGCAAGCAAAGCACAGTTATGCTCCATTGGCACATTTATGGTGACATAAGAATTGAGAGGTACCTGCTTGATCTGTTGAAAACGTCTTATGCAACAGTCGTTGATAATTTCTTCGTGTTGTCAGCCTCAAAAATGCCACATAGAAAGAATGCTTTTTGGTTTGTCGTGTCAGACCCAGTTAGCTTCTTGCATGCAATGCGTACGGGAGAAATTAAAATGAAGGCCTTCGTCAATTTATAACTACTTTGGAGTGATAAATTCTAAATTCTTGGTTCTATTCTGCGCTGTGACAGATTGAGTTCCAAGGTTCAACCCCTCCGAATGAAACCTAGAAGTGGACTGTTTCTGACTTCAGCTTAAGCGGGTAGGCAAGAAGCCATTAGATTGCCTTATTTACACGTTTCTTAGAAGTTAAACTGAACTCAGTTGCTTTAAAATACAACCAAATTACCAAACCCTTGCTCTCCCTTGCCTATTTTTTGCCCACGTGACACAGCATGAGGATTTTGTCTTAGTGTATTATATTATATGGACAGATCTTGTATGCTCTATATTTCCACTGCTGAAGTGGTGGAGTTATTCCTCAATCAACATTACTTTTGAGTTTTGAAGCATGGTGCGTATCTTACTGATTTGTTTATTTATGTTTGAAGGATATGGATACATCAAACCCTGCTGTTTTTGTAAATGCGGAATTGCTGCACGCATATATGGGACGTAAGGTTCGGACTGTCGTCCAGGTTATGAGTTCCGATGGTGGTACTGTCATTGGAAAATCTACAGATGAAAAACAGTTGGTTGTGAAAGGCTCACCACCCATTCCTCTCACTACTTATGTTGAGGTGATTGGTATTGCTGACAGTAATCAGTCCATTCGTGCTGAAATTTGGAACAACTTTGGTGATACATTTGGTATGATTTCTGCTCTATTAAGTCTACTCCTAACTGATTTCTTACACGCCCCCACACCCCACCCCCCAACAAAGACCACCTCTCACACCCACACACATGAAGTGTGGGTTCGAGAATTGCAGTGGTGATACATTTTACTATCGGCCTGTGTTTGCATTGAATGCTTGCAGTACTTTTTGGTTGCTTAAGGATGACTCTCTTGAGTATGAAATTGGATTATATGTTTTCAAATGTGGACCATTTAGAGAGCAGCCTGACTTGCTTCTCAGGCCTCTCCATGCTTGGTCGTGAGCTAACCGTCTCATGTGTCAGTCCGGTTAATCTCGGGTCCCAATGTGTGGTTCCCCTTATCCAGTGCACAGAAATTTCCCGATGTCAGCTGAACTTCGCTTAAAACGGGTGCCACACAGCAGAACATTCCTTCATAGCTTGCCGCGTTGTACTGGCCATTGTGGGCTGAGGCTACCACGAATGTGGGCTTACCCCTTACTGCATTCCTTCGGTATTGGCTCACCGTAGGACTGAGTAAATAGTTCTCATTGAGCCATAAGTTGGGCTAGGGCTAGGCCCTCCACATTTACATATGCTCATCTAGGGTGGCTATGAGATAGCAGGGACGGCTTCCATATGACTTTCTATGTACCTGATTAATTGTTAAAGTTATTCTGAAGGAGCACTGACTTCTGCAATAATATAATTCAAAAGCCACAAGACTGCCAGCCAGAAGTTATTTTGTCTATACTCTATACCTGGTTGCAACTTAGAGGGCATTTTCGTGGCACATTACAAACCTCTCGTTAGTTACACAGTGCTAGCTTGAGATTTATTGAAATCTCTTAAGAGGCAAACACGTTGCAGTGGTTATCACCAATACATCTTTGTTGAGGAGACCTATCAGGTTGCAATATTCTGGTATGTTCTTTTCTTTTGAAATTTTCTTTCAACTTTTCTATGCATGAGAAAAGATCACATGCATCTGATCTGGTTTGAATCCATGTTAAGGATGATTGTTTTGCAATGAAGGGTACTGACGCAAAATTTCTTTTCAGTGGAGATCTACTTGAATGGTGGTCCTTTCGACTACAGGCCTCTCCATAAATTGTTGTGTGATTTCTGCTTAAGTACCTATTGATTGCTTTCTTTTTTTTCAAACTATTATGGTGTGGTTGTACTGACCTTATTTGATTTAGTTTTCAACTTTGTGAGGATTTTGGTGGCTTTGCTTCTGAAGGGCTTTCGTTTCCCCCTTTTTGCAGACATGTACAACTACAATCAGCTCTGCATACTTGCGAACGGCGAATACAAGCACTTGTTCATCTGAGGAAGTACAACTAGCATTCCTTAGCTTTGTTATGCTAGGAAGTCAGCAACGTACATACTCATGAAACAAGTCATCACCTACTTTCTGGAATGATGTTAGGACTTGTGTGTTACTGAGTTCAGATATTCTGGTGATTTCCTAGTGAAGTTTGGATGGTGTTTCTGGATCACCCTTGTTTTCTTAAATGCAAGAAGTCCTATTATGGTGACCTTTCTTTGTTGATGAGTATCTAGTGTGTGTGTTTTTTTTTTTATACCTGATGTAGAAGCTGCTGCTTGATATGGTTATTTTACACATGTGAGATCAGTCGATACAGGACTTTGCCTCGATTTTAAATGAGCCCCTTTCTAGTTGCTAGTGGACTATGGGATTAGTGCTCATGAATTAGTCGAGGTTTGCGTAAGATGGCCTGGACACTCTGGGTTATCAAAAAATAAGTGAATGTATTTTGATAACTTTGTACCTAGCCCAGTGCACTGACTAATTTGTGAATAAATGTCACATCCAGTAGCGACCGGCGAGGTTCATAAGTGAATGTTAGATTGTGGATGTTGATTTTTTGAAGAAACAAGCAAACACAAATAATGTTAACCCTTTTCAGAAAAATTATGTTAACCCCCATTTCACATAGCTTTTTGTGCTTTTTTGGTTTTTCGTCCTTATTAAAAAAAACTGCAGTTGTTAGTTTTGCTTCAAACTTTCGTAGACTATTGATTCATCTCGTCGAGAGGAATTGAAAAAGTAAAAAATTATGACTTTTATTCAAATATTATGGGAAATATCTAAGATAAAGCTCATAAAGTTGGGATTTTTGGAAATTTTTTGGGTAATTCTCAAAATATTTGGATAAAAGTCTAAGTGTTTTACTTTTCCGATTCCTCGTCGAGATGAACTCCACAAAAGTTTGACGCAAAAATAACAATTGCTGAAAAAAATTAAATAAGGATAAAAAATTTTTAAAAAAAATCCTAAAAAAGCTGTGTGAAATAGGGGAATCCTGTAACAGTAATTTGATGGTGGATGCTAACTTTGTGTTTAATATATACTCCACATAATTCTTTTTGACATATACATACATACATATATATATATATAGGATGATCTTGTTCGTTAAAAAAATATGTACTCCACGGCTGTTCGTTTAAACTTTGCAAGGCTGTAGTGGTGGTTAAAGGCTCTAAATAATGTGAGATGGGCTATTGCACTTTCTTTCGCCAACTATATGACCTGAATGTGATACAAATTTCATAAAAATAAACAAAAACTCCAAAGGATGCGGCTTGTATTAAAAATCGCCATCAGATAAAAAGGATAAAATCGGAATTTAAAAATTTGCAAAAAGGTGAATAGTAGAAATATAAGTGATTCTTTATTTTAGAGAGAGAGATGTGTCTCTTAAATAATGAAGACACAAAATAGAGACCTAATATCTACCAAAGGTTGTAGCCTATTGGTTTATGGGTTACTCTATAGTGATCATGGGACTCCCAAGATTCGAGTCATGCAATCGATATCTCTCAGAATTTGCCCTCCTACGAGTCACGGTTGTACTCCACTAGTCCTTAGCGGGATAGGAGAAGTTTTGACTCTATGGTTTTTTTCGGACTGTCGCGAAATCGAGTCCCTATAGTCGGGAGGGGGGGTGGGGGGGCTGGGGGCTGAGGTTATGCCTTGTTACCCCTCCTGGTCGCGAAATCGAGTCCCTATAGTCGGGGGTTGTTACCCTTCCTGGACCCTTTTTGTTTAGCAAAAACAAGTAGAGACTAAGGAGCCATTCTGCTTAGATTTTTGAAATTTTGCGGATTTTGTTCTTATTCAAGATTTTTTTTTTTTTACTTTTTGTTAGTTTTGAGCTTTATTTTGGATATTTACAAAATATTTGAGTAAAAATCAAAGTAATTTTTTACTTTTCCGATTCGTTTTGACAAGACGAAGCGGAAAACCATAATAGTTAGGCTCAAAACTAACACACGAAATTTTATTTTTATTTTTGAATAAGAACAAAAGCGAAAAAATCCCAAATATTCCATAGCAGAACGCCACCTAATAGAAAGAACTTGCTTGAAACTTTGGGTCTCTATTTTGGAGAAAAATAGTGTGATTGAAGATGCTCTTTTATTCTATTTGTTTACGAAAAATTCCAGGAGCAAATTTTGACATTCTTTTTTTAGTCCTTATATATGGAGCACCTTCTAAAAATACACTACAAGAAAACATGTAATTGGTGACAAAAAAATTTTGTCGTCAAAGGGTTAATTTCATTTTTTACTTTTCTGATTTCTCATCGAGACAAATTAATAATCCACAAAAGTTTGACACAAAACAAACAAATGCGAAAAAAATTCAATAAAGACAAAACTTTCAAATTTAAGTTAAATCCAAGAGAACGCAGCCTAAAACCAAATTACATTTGACGAGCAACATTAGCAAAAGACTCTCCAAGAAAGAAAAGAAAAAGCAAAAAAAAGAAGCAAACTTGCTACACTTTTTATTGGTGAATAATTGATTTCTTGACAAATTTAATGCTTATTATTGGTGAATAATTAATTTCTTCACAAAGTGGGTCACTTTAAAGTTTAAAAAAGTGATAAAAAAATTATAATTTGCATAGTCCCTTGGAGTTGCATAACTCTCCAACTTGCTGTCACCAAATTACATATTTGATGTGAAATTTTGCTTATTTCTTTGGAGATGTTCTAGCGTCTAGAGTATCTGAAAATATGAACTGTAGAGATTTTTTAAGCCAAAAAATATACTTTATTAAGCACCGATTCCACAAACTAAAATAAGTACTATATTTTAAATTAAATTAAAGATTGTATATAGTAAGAGAATAACCTATCTTGTAAATTAAAAAATAAATATTTAAAAAATAATAACTGGAAGAAAGTAGAAAAAAAGAAAATTGATTTTAGCACTTCAAAAAATGATGGAAGGACTTCAAAATTGAACTGTGTTGATATATAAAACGGTATCGTTTTGGAGCTCTTCCATCAATTTTTGGAGTGCCAAAATCACAATTCAACAACAAATTCAGATACTACTATTAAGTACCGAAGTAGTCTACAGTAACTGAGTCACCGGTTCGCTTAAATCCCCGGTTGTCTTGAACCGGTGACTTTATGACACGAAACCGGAGTTCTTTATCGTCCTCGTACTTGATAACACAATAAGTCAATAACAGTGCTAGGGCTTGCAAATTATACCTTCCCATAGCTCGACGCCGACTATCCCTGTCCCCAGGTTTCTCTCTCTCTCTCTCCCTCCCTCCCTCTCCCTCTCCCTCTCTCTCTCTCTATATATATATTCTTGTATTGTATATGTTGCATCCGTAAACGTTTCGATACATATTGTATGGAAAACCTAAAATGTCGTTTGAGTTTCTCTGTCTTCCTCTTTCCTTATATATATGTCTGTCCGCTTCTCATTTGATGTGGGGCGTGTGAGATTCGTATTTCGGGTTTTGAAACAAACTACTGATTCAATAATGGAACGGTGTCGGAGACTCGGAGGACATAGCAATTCTAGCTCAATTTGTTCTATCTGATGCCCCAGTATCAATTGCAAGAAAAATTTATCAATTTGGTAATAAAGCAGTCTGATAGACTTGTCCCACACGCACATCTAAGCTACCCAAGTACCATTCATATAATATAGAGACTACTCTACCCGTTGCGAGTAAAGTTTTAGGTTGGATTGGATCACTCAGAGCGAGGTCTTGAGTGGCAAGCGTGGGTTGAGTTTCTGCCCAAGTCAATTCTCTCTCCTCACTAGTTTATGCACGTAATGTCGTACCTACCTCCATGTGCCACCCAGTAGCATGTGAGGGGGAGTGTTAGACTTGTCCCACATAGCACGCCTAAGCTACCCAAGTATCATTCATTTAAAAATCTAGAGACCGCCAATAACTTTTAGGTTGGACCACTCTGTGAAATCTCCGATGGTGTCAGAGTGAGGTCGTGGGTGGTTCGCGTGGGTTGAGCTGCCCGAGTCAATTCTCTCTCACTAGTTTATGCACGTACCTTCATGTGCTTCACCAATTGGTTTTATCCCCCACTCCCTTCAACCAAGAAATCTTGCACAGTCAAAGTCCATTGCCAATTGGTTTTAGGTTGAACCCCTCCAAGAAATCTCACACATTTAAAGTATATGAACAATTGACGAACATATAGCCCTCGGAAATTTTGCATAAGCTCAATTTGAAGAGAGAAACGAAAATATTTCTGGTTATAGTCTACTCTACTGTATCCCATTTCTATTGATTTTGTCAGATGTGTTTACGATGTGTGTATGGGTGTCATGGTTTTGTGTTGGTGGATCTGAGAGTTGAACCAATAAGTCTTAACCAATGATGCAAATGAGCGAAAGGTTCATTATGCTAACTTCTCTCTTTGTTGCTGTAGCTCCTCAGTTGTTGTGTTCATAAGTATGAATATGTTGCTTTTCCCCTTATTTTTGAGTAACTTTTCAATATTGATTGACTTCACATGATTCGTGGAAATTTCTTAGCTTGCGTTTTCTCTATATGGACACTTGAATTGCATATTACTGGGGCACGCCCAGGTTTTGATTTTCTTCAGTTTTGTACTTCTGGAAGCCCCCCCCTCAAAGTAGGATTACTAGTTTTTTTTTTTTGAAAGTCTAACTATCTTCCTTTTGAAACCCATACCAACATGTGGAACTTCTGCCTATTTCATATATCAGTAATCCAGAATTTTGCTTCTAGATTTGCCCGTTTTCATAAAGCTAAGCATCAACCAGATCAAAAATAAAATAAAATAAAGCTAAGCATCAAGAATTTTGTATGCATGGAGAATTGTTTTTAACCAGCACGACAAGAAGGGCTCTCCTTTATATTATAAGTAGGTCGGACAATGTACGTATCAGAAAAAAGAAGAAGGAATGAGGTGTTGATCTCCCTGTATGACGCTTGTCAAAAAGAAGAGTTAAATGCGCAATTGAGAGATTTAGTTCAATCTTCATTGGTTCGACATGATAAATATTACGAACTCCAACTATGTAAAGATGAGTCTGCCCCCAACATACCTCATCTTATTGCCTCATCACAATCCCCTCTGCTTTCCACTTCACAGTGCTTTTGCAGCTTTTCTACATAGATGGAGTTACTTGAAACATGGCCCTAGAGTATTGGCTTGTTTGGAGTGTATTTTAAGTTTTACTGTAAGTTTGTGACCAATATGATGTGAAGGTCATACTCTCTTTCTGATAGAAATGATATTCTTTGAAGAGAAGTCCTCACAGTGTGTACAAATTTTAGAGGTGTTCAGAGCCACCATAGCAAAATGGTAGGACATTAGTATGACAATTGACAAAAAGAAGAGAGGAGTCAGCCATCAGGGTGAGCGCTCACTATGTTTAGAAGAACAAAGAAAGAATATGAAAATTTCATAAAATCCTTGTGTCGCCTTGGTCGTGAATCAGATTTTTGAACTTTGAACTCTCACAGTGGTTGGATCTATAATTCGAACTTACCTGGGATCACTGATATCTAAGTGAAAATTCATTCCGAAACTTGATTTAGTGATCCAAGTGTTCCCCAAAGTTTTTTCAAATAATAAATTGTAACGTAAAAAACTTGAGAGTCAGCTTTGCAAGAGAAAAAGGTTAGAAAACCCCCCGTCTTTATACCCCTACAAATATGTTTCGCATGGGTAATTTGAATGATAGTAATGTCTTTTGTTAGGTATTTATCGCTTGGAAGAGTAAATTCTAATTTTCTTATTTATAGTAAATGCTAAGACTTAGCGTACCACAATGTAGGCATGTGGTGTACCATGGTCCTGCTCCTGTTAATTGAACCTTTACGATCCTTGTTCTAGGTCACATACGTTGGATCTTATGCTCGTGCTTGTACTGATTTTAGAAATTTGTATGAATGTTGCTTCAACATTCTCGAATAATGATATGATTTTGCTGATGGGACCCTGTGAAATAGATTTTTGGATTTCAAGTATTCGTAATTATGTAGTGCTTAGCTGTACTCTTCCATTATGATTTTAAGTTTTCACAATACCAGGGTAATCTTTTAGTTAAACTAAATTAACAGCACTAAAATCCCTTGATAGGCAGAAATTTACTTTTTAAGAAAATAACTCTCATCATGGCACATTGTGGAGCTAAATTAATCAATTCTTCTCTCAACAACCCATTATGAGTGATTTTTTTTTTTTTATTACACAAACCTCTTTATGGCACAATGTGAAGCTAAATTAAGCGATTCTGCTATCAACAAGCGCCTTTAGGGTTGGTCATTGACCTTTATATACTCAACTCCTATGTGTTAACTTACTGCAGGAAGGATACCAATTGGTACATTTGTTTGTGGGTTCAAATGGGACTATTTCTTGCCGTCCAAGCCAAACCATTTAGTTGGTGTCTGGATCCATTGTCTTGGTTTTTTTGCTTTGCCATTCCTTTGTTTATCTTTCTCCATGATCCTTGCAATTTTCACCTCATGGAGTTCATTACTCATTCCTTGTTTTTGTTTGTTTTCCTTTCCTTTCTTTGTGATGGATTGTTGATAGATAGTTAGACCATGAAAGGTGGTTGTTTTTTTTCCGGCATCGATCGCTGTTCAAATTTCGGAAACTCATTGTATCATTGATTTTTGCACCTGTTAAGCATCACCGTCGTCTTGATTATCGTTCAGAACTCTCTCTTGCTTGTTTCTATGAATCTATTAGTATTGCTAGTATGTTATGATCCCTTTACTGCAAATTATTCACATTGCAACTCCATGGAGCCATATCTCATGGCACAGATTCAGTCAAGATTCTTACTCTGGGCCTCCTTTTTCCCTTTCATTTTTTCTCCACCCACCCATACTTCTCTTTCTTCTGTGAATGCTTCTGGCTTCTGTCCTTCCATAACAGTTGCTGTTCAAGCTTACTTTGTTAGATTTATAAGATGCCTCCAAGGAGAAAAGCAATTGCTTCAATAGCTAAATCAATTGAACCTGAGAAGCCAATTGAAGTTGAAAAGCCTGTCGAGTCAGAGGAGAGGGTGGAGCTTGATGAAGACAATGATCCTGAGGAGATAGTGGAGGAGGAGGAGGAGGAGGAGGAGGAAGAGGAGGAGGAGGAGGAGGAGGTTGAGTATGAAGAAGTAGAGGAAGAGGTAGAAGAAGAGGAAGAAGAAGAGGAAGAGGTTGAAGAGGAGGTGGAGGAAGAAGAAGAAGAAGAGGATACTGAAATCGATGGCGCTAATGTGCAAAAGGGCCCAGATGGTGATGTGAATATGACACCTGCTGGGGCAGATGAGGAAGTGGGAAAAAAACATGCTGAGCTTCTTTCACTACCTGCACATGGGTCGGAAGTATACTTGGGTGGCATTCCTCAAGATGCTTCGGAAGAGGATCTGAGGAGCTTCTGTGAAACTGTTGGTGAAGTTGCAGAGGTATGTTACATGCCTTGCTAGTTGCTATGTATGGATATGTGCCTTTATGTCAAATCTGAAAACTACATTATTTAACATGCCTCAAAACAGGTCAGAATAATGAAGGGAAAGGACTCGAGCGAAAACAAAGGTTATGCCTTTGTCACCTTCCGAACTAAGGAATTGGCTTCTAAGGCCATTAAGGAGCTGAATAATACTCAACTGAAGGTAAAGCAAGCAGACCATTACTTTCTTTTTTTTTGCCCTTCTTGAATGGTCAGTGTCATTTATCCTAATCATACAGCCTTTTCTTCTTTTTGAAGGTTTGCTTCGTGAGCTTTTCGGTATTGTCAATGTTGTGTACTAACCCTTAATCACATCTTTCTTTTCTTCAGGGTAAAAAGATTAGGTGTTCAACATCTCAAGCAAAGCATAAACTATTCATTGGTAATGTTCCGAGAAACTGGGGAGAGGAAGACATGAAGAAGGTGGTAGCTGAGATAGGACCCGGAGTTATTGCTGTCGAACTGCTGAAGGTTTGTGCACGCCAGTTTTTATTTGTTATTTTATTCTTTATACCTTGTTTTGAAGTAAATTGTTTACTTTTTGCATTAAATTCATCTACTTTCCATCTTCTCCAATAATGTACTCCCACATACTCTCTTTGACTCTCTGTCATTTACCCTTGATTCTTATTTCACAATCTTAATCACTATTGCAGGACCCACAAAACTCCAGCCGCAACCGTGGATTTGCATTCATCGAGTATTACAACCATCCTTGTGCAGAGTATTCGAGACAAGAGATGTCAAAACCGGAATTTAAGCTTGATGATAATGCTCCAACTGTAAGTTGGGCTGATCCCAAAAATGGGGAGTCTTCAGCTTCTTCACAGGTGCTTTGCATTAACTTTCATCTTTTTTTTTCTTCTCTATTTAATGGAAAATTCAATGTTTGCATGTGTATGAATATATTTAACGGTAACTTGCTTATGGAACGCGAACTGTCCTATGGGGCCTTCTTTTGCTGCCAAGCATTTATATTTTGTATCGGATGCTGGTGCTCCTGTACTAGCTATACTGTAATAAGCAAATAACTTTGACCACTTGTGGTTTGGGGCTGGAGGACTTCACCTCCCTATGGTTTGATAATAGCCATTAAGCACGTGGTTTTGGACTCTATTGGAATGCTAACACCATTAATGGAAGATTTGGAACAACCTTAATGCCCTTCTCGCTTTTATGGAAGTCCACCTCTTCCGCGGTCTCCCCCACCAAATGAGCACGAAGGTTTTTCTCAACCTAACCACCACTTTTTAATTGGTTCGGGTATCTACAGTGTTTCCACTGAGCTCTATTTATTGGAGCTATACCATCAAAGGTTCAGAGTGAGAAGGAATTACAAGCGTTGGGGTTGTCGTATTTATTGTGCTGAAATCGATCCAACAACCTGTAGTTCTTGATCAAATTGGATGTGTGATGGTGCAATGCTTGCCGGGAGAAAAAATCTGATCATCTTGAAGAAAAAACTGAAGAATATAACTGCAACACACTATGATTAGCTAAACCGAGAGTATTCAGATATTGTTATAGCAACTCAGTGACTTTACATGGAGTTGGGCATTTTAGCTTTTAAATCTAAGAATCGAAGGAAAAAAATTGTAACTAGGAAAGTGGTATGGAATCAGACGACGAGTACCTTGCTGAATTTGTCCGTTGCAGCAATTTAAGATCGGGTAATCTGTTAGAGTCTCTCAAAATTTTAACATGCCAAGTTGCCAACACTCACGATAGGGGTTTGTGGAACAATCTCTCGTCCATCTAGACAGAATTTGTGATGGCGAGTTGCACAATGGTGGAAACAAGGAGCCAAAATGACTATTTTTATTGTCAATACGGCGAAGTGCTCATTGGTTAATGTATGCGTTTTACTCTCTATCCAGTATCCTGTATTAGTATTACAGCAGACTTAAATTTGTGATTATTTGCTTAAAGTGACAATGTATTGCTTAGAGCTCCTAAATTTAGATGTAGAAATGAATCAACTACCTTATCCAATGGGACTGGAACCATACACCCATTCTTAATTTGTGTTGTGCATACAGGTTAAAGCAGTTTATGTGAAGAATTTGCCCAAAAACATTACCCAGGATCAGCTAAAGGAGCTGTTTGAACATCATGGAAAGATCACAAAAGTTGTTCTCCCTTCTGCTAAAGTAGGACATGAGAAGAGCAGATTTGGTTTTGTACACTTTATGGAAAGGTCAAGTGCAATGAAAGCCCTAAAGAACACTGAGAAATATGAGATAGATGGTAAGCAGTTTCATTTCTATGTTCTTCCCAGTCAATATTTTTATAACAAATGAAATATGGCATCGTGCTGAAGGCTCGAGTCTGAACTTCCATTACCTTAAGCCGTGATCCATTTTCCTCGTTTTGTTTTTTCTTGGACTTGGTCTCATTTGACAGGTCAAGTTTTGGAGTGCTCTCTTGCTAAGCCACCTGCTGATCAAAAGTCATCTGGAGGGCCAAATTCACAGAAGCCGGCCTTGCTCCCGACCTACCCACCTCGTCTTGGTTATGGTTTGGTTGGGGGTGCATATGGTGCTTTAGGTGCTGGATATGGTGGTGCTGGTTTTGGACAGGTAAGATGCCCTGTTTTATGTAGAACGGTAGAAGTGTGTACTGATATCCTATATCTTTTTCCGTATGCACCCTCCCGGCTCTACAATTAGCACGAAGTCTAAGAAGTATGGATACGGATACTGATACTGATACTGATACGGACACCCCATTTCTCTGAAATATTAGGATACAGATGTGTTGGGGATACCTTGGTAACATTTATCTATATGAATTGATATTTTATTTTTAGGATTTATGTTCGTGTATATTTTTATATAATAGTACTGGTTTAAAGTTTATTTATTTTAGCACAAATGCCAAAAAGAGTATTGAATAGTAAAGTATAAGCACATGTCTTTATTCACCTTAATAAATGAAATGCTAAGCCTTAAAGGAAGCTTTGGTTGAAGGCTACACAATAAAGATTCAACACAGCCTTAAATTTAAAAGCCCAAGCCTACCCCTTGGAATTAAGAATGAAACCGTAAAAGGTAGTATGAGCACTTCGGTAGCCCTATAATCAACCACAACTGCAGTGGCTGCTGCTTTGAGAGTCGGATACAATGAAGCAGCAGCAGCGGCAGGGGTCGTGCTTGAGACTATGAAGAGAAGTAGCTGGTTGTCGTACCTCTCTGTCTCTCCCCCTTCTACTTCTTCATTGATGCTTCCCTCACGTGTCCCAGAAAAAATTGATATAAATCACAGGCTTTTCGGAGTTGAACATGTTAGTCTCAGCAGCGTGTCGGGCTCTTAGCCAGGGATCAGTATGGAGTGATGTTTAATAGTTGGTGCGTAATAGTTGACTTCATTCTGCATTATGCTTGATTCATTTCTGATTATCCCTCCTGCACTTATCCCGGTTATGTAAAATTGTTAACCAAATAACTAATGTCAATAATGTGCCAGTTTAACTTTTAATGGCCAACTTGAACTGGTTGGTTCTTTGTGATGCTCAAGTGTGTGTATCTGTATTAGGAATATCCTTTTGAAACCAGCATTTCTAGCTTTGTCTCTTCGGCTTCCATGCTGATGTGGATTCCATTGTTTTGCAGCCAATGATGTATGGAAGGGGACCTACTCCTGGTGGCATGGCAATGATGCCGATGCTTTTGCCTGATGGAAGGATTGGATATGTTTTGTGAGTTTAATTCATTTGATATGCTGCTTATGAGAATCCACATACTTGGTCTTATAGATGTGCTATTTAAATGTACATGAATCATTAGTATTCAATTACCACATTCCATCAAGGTAGAATTCCAAGTTGATAATCTCTTTAAGCACTAGCACCCATGGATTCTGTCGTACACACTTTTTAGGTTTTCAGGAATTAATGGAAAGAAACGTCAAAGGTTAAATTTTCTACTATCATGATTTATGATTTGAGTTGTACATCAACATCAACATGAACTGTAATTTTTATTTTTAAATTTTTGGCGGTCGAACCAAAACCAAACTTCAGCGGTTGAAGGGTTTTTGGTTTAAGGTTGTGTTTGGAGTCTTTGGACCTTAGCATCATGGCTAGTCATCAGTGTAATATTTGCCAAAGTATGTATACATTTTGAGTATGGTGAAGCAATAAACATTACCTGTCTATTACTGTAGGCAACAGCCAGGAGCGCCGCGGCCAGCCCCACCACCACAGCAGAGAAGCAGCGGCAGGAGCGGCGGCAGAGGAGGAAGCTCTAGCGGTGGAAGACGCGGTAGTGACAGTGGACGTGGGGGTAGCCGTTATAACCCTTACTGATTTGTTTGTAGTGATTGTGGAAGCAATTGCCACAAGAAAGATGATGGTAGTGTGCTTAATTGCTTTGGTTAGTAAGAATTCTGTGATTGTCCGCAGCGTAAGATGACAAACGTTTTTTTTTGGTGTCCTGAATTTTCGTCACTTTTCAAATCTTTGTAACGAGATGTGAATGGGCATTCCAACTCTTTTCATGGCATATACCTAACTTGCGTGGAACCCTTTTTTTTCGACTGTCACAGGTGTCTAAGCCTGCTTATGCGTGCCTCACTTAGCCCTTCTCCAGTCCGGTCAAAGATAGGCCATTCATGCCGGAACTAAGGGATTCATAAGAAATTTCTTTCTTGCAACTTGGTCCAAAGAATCGAATCCTGATCAATTGTGTAGGAAGTAAACTCACTAATCAACCGAACTAACTTGTGCATGGAACTGGGAACCCCTTCCAACACACCAAAAATCAAATTACACATTAACAGCACTAATTTTGCAAAAATGTCCACAAATGTTTCAATTGTAAGACATCTGCATTTTGTATAATTCTATTGGCACTGTCATCTTTTACAACCATGAAAAATAATTAGCATAAATTAACTCGCCAATATCCAGAATTACAAGCACCATAAGGGGACCCAAAACACACTTTAGAACCCACTTTTCACATCAAATTCCTAGTTCTATCCACAAGAAACAGAACCAAAACATGAAAACAAAAAACTAATTCAAAGAACAAAAAAGAAGTTAGAATCAGCAACAAATGGGGCACTGAATCAACCCATTCTCATTACACTCCCCACACTTGACTGTCTTCCTCCCATCCTCACCCACCACCTTACAACTCCCGTTGCACTCCAAACACATCACAAACCGAATCCCGGCGCATCCGTCGCAGGCGGCGGCCGCCCTCGGAATCCCGTCAACCAAAATACCCATTTTACCCTCCTCCTCCAACCTCACCACTTCCTCAGCCCCCCCTATCAACCTACCCTTCACAAACACAACAGGCACTTTCACTTCCTTTTTCCCCATTATGCCCCTCAGCTCCTCCTTGAACCCCGAGTCCATTGACACGTCGCGCTCGAACACCTGGATACCGTGTGATTCCAAGATCGACCGGACGGTGTTGCAGTCCTCGAAAGTCTTCCTGATCCCCCTCAACGTCGTCGTGTATATGACAACAGCGTTTTCGCAACGATTTGGGAATTTTTTCTCGAACAAGTCCAGAATGGAATCACAATCCCTGGTACTGTTAGAATTCCTTTTAGTCCTCGAAACGGGCGTTGAAAAAACCATCTTCTTGATCTGTTCTTCTTCTTCAACCGATAGTTCCTTCTCAAAAGACTCCAATAGCTCTGGATCGAACAGGGGACCCAAACTCCTCCGCGAAATCCCACCAGAATCAACGCTGCAACGCCTCCATCTCATTGAATTATCGGGCAAATTACGAGATTTCAAAGCCCCTTTTGGGCTATAATCCCACCTGAACCTATTAACAAGCCCCTTATTGTTCTCTTTCCCACCTCCGCCGGATCTCATGAGTTTTTTCGGCGAAGCCATGTGGTTCAAGAACTTCAAAGGGCTTCTTCTACCGGTATCCAAATCCCCAAACCCACGAAGGAAAACCATCGTTTTCGGGCTCCTCTTCGACAGAATCGAAACGGGTGCTTCCTCTTCCAGACCCTCCATGAGTTCCCAAGCGTTGATCACTTCCGGCGGCTCTTCGCGAACTGGCGATTTCTTACTCCTCTTGGAATCCGTGGCGAAGTCCTTGATGATAGGATGTTTTTGGTGCTGGGTTTTGTCCAAATTGAGGACTCCGTAAGTGCTTGAAGTGAGAGAAACCACATGGTGGTGGTGGGTGGAATCGCTGCCGCCATTGCCAAACACAATCTCTTGTCTGAGATCTTTCCTGAAGAGTTTGGAAGACACACAACCCATTGATATGGGGGAGATTTTTTTTTACTCCACACTCTGGTTTTTTGATTTTTATGGGGTTTCTCAATTTGAAGGGAAAGAGTTGTCTGATTTTTTTATTTTCGTTTTTCGAAAACAGATGAGTTGTCTGAACGGATCCATGGTGGGAGTACCCTTTTGGCAATAAAGATATAAACGGTTACTGTCTCCAACGGTCAAAAAAATTCGAATAGGTAACTTGGGGTAATCTCGTAGATTAGGTACCCACTAATTGGCGGGTCCACTTTTTGGGGGTGTCATACAATGATCCAAACGGTTGATTTTTTTTAAAACATTTACTTCATGTGTCTCTCAAATAAATTTCAGATCAATCGGATACTTATAAATGTCTGATCCAATGTTCATTTTTTGTTTTAGAGTTTAGAATTTTGAATGAAACATTTGACATATGAACCACGCACTTATTTTTATCCAATTGATCTGAAATTTTACTGACACTTGAAAAATATTAAAAAAATCAGTGTTTGTCCGTACCTACGCCACTATCCATCATTTGATGGCACTTTTGTAGTATATTTGTGAGAGTGTGAGTATTTTCTCAAGAGAGTTGAAGAGCACACGTTAGCCCTTGGATCAAATCAATCTTAACCGTTGGATCAACTTGTCTTGTGTGGAGACCCACACCATTGTGTTTTATTAGATAGATAAGCAACGATCCAGTTTGGATGGTTTTGTGGGACCCTTAAGTGGGCCCCACAATTTGTCGGTATCCCATCGGTTCTCTCCGAGCCGGTCCCAAGACTCTCCCCATCATATATTGTTATGGGATCCTCACACTTAGGCCCCATTTCTACTAACAAAAAAACACTAAAAAACTAAAAATTTAACACATTTTACCATCTCGTTTCCACTAACAAAAATGTTGTCAACAAAAACTGTATTTGATACAGTAACTCTCACATACCTATCGACAACTTATTCACTACTAGAAATAACTTGACATTTTTCGACAACTTATTCACCATCGGAAATACCTAACAACTTCTCAACCACAAATAAAAATTTACAAAATTTTCACTACCGAAAACACATCCTTAATCTCAGACTCCACTGAAATGCATGGTTGAGGAGAGACCTAAGGCGGCCTGGGGCACCACAGGGCCCCTGTGGCGAGGGGCATTGAATAATTTTTCCTGGTTTTGGTAATTGTTTTTTGGTCCGTTAGGTTTAAATAAATAAATACCGTTTGGAACAGCACGAATTTTGGCAAGTAAACGTAATTGGGCTTAAAGGAAGCCTGCCCTTCCCAATTTCATTGTGGTGTTTTGTTCTTTCTTTTTAGGAAAGAAATTAAAATCCATTTAAAGCTTCTCTAATATTCCTAGAAGTAGCTTAAATTGCATGCTAATGGTCAAAAATTTTCATTCTCTCATTTTCTCCACATAAGAAAATCCACGAAATGACAAATGTTATAAATGCTTTGGTGACTTCTATTTTGGAAAAGTACAATGCAAGTTGCTATTTTTGGGGTGCCACATGAACGACCCAAACTATTGATTAGTATTTTTTAAACATTTACTTCGAATGCCTCTGAAAAAATTCCAAATCAATCGGATAACTATAAATGATGAATTCAACGTTCATTTTTTTTTTTGTTTTAGAATTTAGGATTCTGAATGAAACATTTGATATATGGACCACCCACTTATGTTTATCCAATTGACCTGAAATTTTACAGAGACACTTGAAAAACATTAAAAAATAAGCAACAATCCAGCTCGGATCGTTTTGTGGGACCTCTAAGTGGGCCCCCCACAAATTTGGCGGTACTCCCCCGGTCGATCCCAAGACTCTCCCCATCACACATTACTATGGGATTTTTACACTTAATCTCGGACCCCACAGAAATGTGCGGTTGAGGAGAGGCATTGAATAATTTTTCCTGGTTTTGGTAATTGTGTTTGGTCCGTTGGGTTTAAATAAATGGGAAATGCCGTTTGCAACAGGACTAGTTTTGGCAACTAAACCTAATTGGGCTTAAGGGAAGCCTGCCCATCCCAATTTTTATACTAGTAGTAGTGTTTTGTTCTTTCTTTTTAGGAAATAAATTAAATCCCATTTAGAGCTTCTCTATCTTAATACTTTGGAAAAATTACAGTAAGCCCCCTTCAACTATACCTCGGTAACGAGTTGCCCCCTTTATCGTTTAACTCGGACACTTAACCCCCTTCATCTTTTATGGCGTGACACTTAACCCCCTGCCGTTAGTGAGCCGTTAACGGAATTGCTGAAATTACCAATTTACAATCTTTGGGCTATTTTTGTTTCGCTTATAACTTTTCGTAGGAAACTCTGTTTCAGCCCGTTCTTTTTTCAGAACTCTTGTTTTTTCCTCGATTTTATGGGTCTATAATAATTTTAGTATGGTTACTTTACGCTTTCTAAGATTAGAGTTGCGTCCTAGATATTCATTGATCAGCAGATTGGATAAACTTAAAAGACCCAGAAGTGCTCTATTTTTTTTTTTGGAAGTAGGAGAGAGAGAGAGAGAAAGAGACAAAGCAAAAAAAAACGCTACAATCCAACTGTTGCATCTCCACCAACACCGCGACTCTCCGCAACGCCAACCCAACACCGCGACTCTCCGCAATGCCGTGGTACACCGAACCGTTCAAAACACTTTTAGACAACCTGGATGTGCCAAGCGGACACCACGTGGTACACTCGGCACTGAAAAATTCCTCAAGAGAGAGAGAGAGAGAGAGAGAGAGAGAGAGAGGGGTGTGGAAGGAAATAAAAAAAAGGACCTCCAGAATTTTTTGTTTCTAAAATTAGTGAGAGTTGGATTTTGTTACTTTCTCAAATTATGAAAATAGTGAAAGTAATTACCAAAATTTAAAAGTGAAAGTAGCACACCAAACAAACTTTTAAAGTTAATTTTTGAAAATTCTGAAAATAAAAACAGAAAATAGAATGGCTACCAAACATAACCTAAGTGATTAATTAACCAATTTCACAGATCATTCCAATTGACCACAATGGATCGATTTCTTTTATTAAGTGTTTAGCCAATTAGTTGACTAATTTGAATCAATCCACATGATATAATTAGCAAGTACAGTAATTCTGCTAAGACAACTCTAAAATCTTGCCCTCAATATAATTTATGGCATCGGACAAATTGGAAAAAAGTTAAAATATAAAACAAATAGCCCAAAGAGGGTAATTTGGTAATTTCAGCAATTCCGTTAACGGCTTACTAACGGCAGGGGGTTAAGTGTCACGCCATGAAAGATGAAGGAGGTTAAGTGTCCGAGTTAAACGATGAAGGGGGCAACTCGTTACCGAGGTATAGTTGAAGGGGGCTTATTATAATTTCCCCTAATACTTTTAAGCAGCTTAAATTGCAGGCCAATGGTCAAAATTTGTCATTCTCTCATTCTTTTTTTTTTCCCACATAAGAAAATCCACGAAATGCCAAATGTTAGTAAATGCTGAAAGTGATGTTTGGTACGTGACTTCTATTTTGGAAAACTAGTAAAATGCAAGTTGATGATGGCATGCAGAGGCCATTTTGGTGCGTTTACCAACTCATTTCTCAGCTATTGGAGTTGCTTTCCACTCCCCCAGATGCGAAATTTTTCAGTGCCGGATGGGTACGGTGCCACGTGGTGTCGAGCACTATCTCGGTCGTCTAAACGTATTTTGGACGGCCCAGATCTGTTTGGGTATTTTTAAGTGTAAAATTATCAAAACGCCCCCTCAAGCCCAAACAGATCTGGGCCGTCCAAAACACGTTTGGACGACTATGATGTGCTCGGCACCACGTGGCACTGTGCCCACTCGGCATTGAAGAATTTCTCCCCCAGATTCGCACTGCTTCGGTTCGGGTATTGGTAAAACAAAAACTAGTATAATACGAAATCAAAAATTATACTACTGAAACCAAAAACGAAAAAAAAAAACCGATCAGTTTTCATTTTATCGAAACCATAACTAAAACCGTTGGTTATTTTTTTCCTATCAACGAAACAATTACTACCATTTTGGCCAAAAAAAAAAAAAAAAGGAATGAGATTTGACATAGCGTTGCTACAGTTGAGCACGGGGTGCGTGTTGGGCTGATTCGAGCCATTTATGCTAGGCAAAGATGACCCATATTGCATCTCAACTGATCCACAATGGACGGTCGAGATTTGTTTGGTCGAGATACAATCTGAGCCGTCTATTACCGAGCATGAACGGCCCCAATCAACCCAACACGCATGCCAGGCACATTTGTAGCTCTTTTGGTCATTGGTTTATTTGCATTAATTTTAGCCATGGATCGACTGCTTAGACTTTGGAGCAAGTTTAAGCCGAAACTCGCAAAATAACTTTGTTCACTTTCAAGTTTTAAGAAATTTTTTACTCCGCCCAATTCTCAATAAATTTTTTTATTTATCTCCATCCACTTATTTACCTCAAAAAAAAAATTCTCAAAACACAAAACCAAACAAAGTCGATCTTGGTTTGATTTTTCCTTTTGTTTGTTTGATTTTGCTTCGCATAATTATTTTTTGTTGTTCATTGGGATATTCTTATAATGGGGAAGGTCTATAATACACATACTCTTTAAAAATGTGTGCCATATGCACTTATTATATGGCTCATTCATAATATTTTGGTATGTTTCGTAATTTTTGTTCTAAAACTTGATTGATAACATTTTCAAAACTAAACTTCCCTCAATAAATTTTTAGCAATAGGATTTATAACATTTTGACTACGATTCATAATATTTTGGTGTATCTCGTAACATTAATACTAAATTAAAAATCGTAACTTTTCAGCATGATAGAATTCGTAACGTTTAGAATTAGCAACTCTTTTACTAGAATCATAACATTTTGGCATGTCTCGCAACTTTTATACGGGTGTTCGGATAAATAAGCCAAAGGGGCTTATTTTTTGTTCTTATTCAAATTTTTTTCGTATCACTTGGCTTATTATCAATTTTTTGGGGATTATTGCATTCTCATGACGAGACAAATCTAAAAAGTAAATTTTTTTTTGAATAAAGACGAAACAATTGGTTTATTGGCTTATTTTTTTTTTGGGTTTGTTTGGCTCATTTTTTACGGGAAAGCCAATGGCTTATTTAGAAGAACAAGGCCTAAAAATGTTTAGAACTTTAAAGTTTCAGACAAGTGTGATTTTATTCGAACTCAAAAAAATTCTCTCTAGCACCTCTTCCCACCGAATTTTCTCTTCCCTCAGTGGGCTCTGGAGCTAAGAGTTATTTCAATCGGACATGTATAATAGTCTCTTTGGATGAATGGATTTCATAAGAAAATGGTTATGATTTCTTATGAAATCTCTCATTTGTATTGAGCAATTTAGTGTGAAATGGAGAGAAAAGTACAAGGAAAAACTGGAGAGAAAAGTACAGGAAAAAAAATTTCGATTGGCTCTTTCCCTTTATGATCTAATCATTTCTCATCATTCGAAGGGGTTGTAACTTGTAAGTACTTGATCCGAACAAATTCAGATGCAAAAACTACTAGTAGTTTTTTCTGGGTTCTGATTCAGTGTGCACGAAATCCAATTTACTGATTAAAAGTTGTCCGAATCGAGTACTTTGAGATGTCCAGTTGAAATAATTTTCTTGGTGATGACAAGCATCTGGACGAGATATAAAATATGAATGATTTGAATTTTTAAAATAAATCCGATCTCGGGATGCAAAGAGGTGAACTCCACCCCTGCAGTTCACCCGAACGCGGCTTGTGAACTGCACCCTGCAGTTATTGTTCGCCCAAGGAGAAGTTCTAGGACCACAGAAAAATTCAAAAAAAACCCTTGAACTTTGAACCTAATGTCAAATAGGCACTGAAGTTATATAAACTTCAATTGAACACCTAAAACTTTCACTCCATTATTCAATTTACCCCCTTCCGTCTCAATCCGTGACTTTCTTAACGGCAACCGCTAAGCTGAATACTAATAGACAAAACAAAAAGTTAGAGGGAGAAATTTGAGGGGAAACAACTGTGATCTGGCACCTTTCTAAGGCCCCGTTCGGCTAAATAAGCCAACTGGATTATTTTTTGTCCTTATTCAATTTTTTTTTTTTGTATTTTTGCCTTGTTCTCTTTACAATTCAAAAAGAATTTTTCAAAAAATTCCCCATTGATTCTCCATACTTCCAACATTTCTCTCTCTATCTCTTTCCACTTATTACCCGTACTATTTTTCAAAAAAAATTTCAAAAATCAATCCAAACATAGCAGTTTTTTATCATTTGTTTTGGTGATTATTACATTGTCATGACAAGAGCAATCTAAAAAGTAACAAATTATGATCGAAACCTAATTTTTTTGAGTGAAGACAAAAATAAGCCAATTTTGTTGTCTTTATTAAAAAAATGAATTTCGATCATAATTTTTTACTTTTTAGATTTTTCTCGTTATGACGATACAATAATCCTCAAAAAATTAATGAAAAACTAACAAATATGAAAATTTTTTGAATAAGGACAAAAAAAATAAGCCAGTAGGCTTATTTAGCCGAACGGGGCCTTAAAAAAGTGCCAAATCATAGTTGTTTCCCGGGTTATTTTCAAGAACACCCCTTCAACTATCACGTTTTGTCAACATGACCCCCTCATGTTTAAAACTCATCAATCTCACCCCCTCAACTTTCATTTTTCATCAACTTCACCCCCTCCGTCTAAATCCGTTAAGAAAAATTAACATTTTGGACGAAAAAGAGTTAACTTCGACACAAAAAAGGATTTTTAACCCTAAAATACCCCTTCAAACCCTAAAACACCCCACCGAACACCCCCCTGTCTCTCTCTCATCTCTACAACTCCCTCTATGAAGGACCAGCACCAACCCACCTCCAGTGACTAACCCTTGGCCTAAATCGACACACCCCGAAGTACCCCTCCGGTGAGATCGGCGTCGGCACAATTTTAAAAGTAAGGCTTTTTTTTTTTCAAACTCCCCCAACCTAGATCTGCACAATTTTATTTTCGATTCTTTCCATATGGATTAGGATTCTGTTGAAACTTGAACCAATTTGATTTTGGAAGAAAATGGTTTCGGGGTCACCAACCTATTCAAAGACGAGGTGGATTTGAAATCATTCCGTTGCAATTTCTAAAGTAATAGAGGATATATATATAGCGAGAGAGAGAGAGAGAGAGAACTTGGTAAGGTTAATGGCGTTGGATTTCAGTGGGTTAGAGAATTTCGCTGGCGGCCGGAGTCCGGGCTGATCTCACCAGAGGGGTGCTTCGGGGTGCGCCGATTTCGACAATGGGTTAGCTGCCGAAGGTGGAACCGATGGTGGTGGCAGTTGATGGTGGTGGTGGTGGTTGACGGAGGTAGAGCCGGTGGTGGTGGTCCTTCGTTCGTCCTCCTTTCTCTCTTCATTCCAGTTACAGATGGGAGTTTGAATATAAGCCTTTTCTTTTTCTTTTTTTCTTTTTTTAACATAATAAGGGTAACTTAGTATTTTCATTTGTTTCCATCCAAATTTTTAACGAAACTGAGCGGAGGGGGTGGAGTTGATGGAAAATGAAAGTTGAGGGGATGAGGTTGATGAGTTTTAAACATGAGGGGGTCATGTTGACAAAACGTAATAGTTGAAGGGGTGTCCTTGGAAATAACCCTTGTTTCCCTCAAATTTCTCCCTCTAACGTTTTGTTCTGTTTGTTAGTATCCAGCTCAGCGGTTGCCGTCAGGAAAGTTACGGATTGAGACAGCAGGGGGTAAATTGAATAACGGAGTGAAAGTTCAGGTGTTCAATTGAAATTTATTTAAATTCAAGTGCCTATTTGACATTGGATTCAAAGTTCAAGGGTTTTTTTTTGAATTTTTTCCCCCAAAATGGCAGAGATTTCCAACTGCTCTGATAATCACCAGGGGTGGAGATAGGCACGCCTTTTTTGCCGCCCCCGCACCCCCTAAATCTTATATCCACCACGTTTGATTTAATTTTTTGAATGAAAAGTACAGTAGTATTAATGTATTTTTCCATCAATATTTTCCATTTTGATCCCTCAAGGAGTTTACTTATCATTCTGCCCTAAATTGCTACCGTTCTTGTTTAGACCTCACATGTCAGTGTTTACGCTAGTGATTAACTTATGTATAATATATTTTTCTGTTTTGTCTTTGTTCAATAAATTTTTTTTTTGTATTTACTAGTTTTACGCCAAACTTTTATATGATATGGGTGATTGAGAACGAGAGCTTTTCTTTAGATATTTCCTAAAATACTTGTTTAAAAGTCATAATTTTTTACTTTTTCGATTTCTCTCGTTCTTAGAGCATCCACAGTGGAATAACCAAAATTATAAGGTTGTTAAAGTTACCAATGTTGTCTTAAAAAGTGCTCACAGTGACATAACCAAACTTAACAATCTCGTAGCAACTCATCAAATTTTGGCAATTGAATAATCAAACTAGCAACTTTTTGCCAATAACCAAAACCTTCTCTCTCTCTTCCTCCCTCTCTCTCAACATTGTTTTTAGGAAAAATATTTTTCAAAGTTCTTTTTTTATCAAAAACAGTTAGACCATTTTTCAAAAACTATTTTTTTCATTATTAAAAACTGTTTTTTTCATTATTAAAAACTGTTTTTTAAAATTGTCTTTTTTTTTCAAAAACTATTTGTTTTAAAACTTTTTTAGAAAAGTGTTTCCCAAAATCAAAGTTTTCAAAAAATTATTTTCTATTTCTAATAACATGTTTTTATGTTTTTATTAGTTTGAAAACTATTTTAAGAAAAATATTTTATATGGTGACATTTTTTAGATTTTTCAGGTTGAAAAGATGATCCGACAAGTTTTAATTATTCATGTTCGATTATGCCATTGGAGATATCTACATTGCTAACTTTAGCAATCCCTTAAATGAATAATCAAAAGATGATGTGACAACTTTTGATTATTCAAATTTGATTAATCCACAGTGGATGCTCTTACTCACCCATATCACATAAAAATTTGATGCAAGACTAACAACAGAAATTTATTTTTTTAATAAAAACAAAACCAAAAAATTGTGGTCCTTATGCTTTTGTCCGGTTTCCATTTTAACTTTCACTTTCATTTTTGTTTTCAATCATTACTCCTATCTCTCCTCAATCATTACCCCTATGTTCAATTATTACTTTAACTTTTTCTCTCTATATCTCTCCAATCATTACTCATATCTTCTAGTTATTACTCTTATTTCTCTCCACAATCATTACCCAAAAACAAAAACAAAAACACAAATACAAATACAAACCGAATAAAGCCTAGGCTCCGTTCCAGAACACATTCTTAAAAAAAAGTACTTATTTCACATTTTCAAACTCAAAAATAATGAGAATGAAAAATAATTTTTTGATTTTTTTTGCACTGTTTTAAAGATCTCATCGAAATCTTTCAAATAAGATTCATATTGCATATTTTTAAATTTCATTAAGCCCATTATTTTTGAGCTTAAAATTGCCTTCTTAAAAAATAAACACTTATAATCCGTTCTGGAACGGGCCTAAATGTCTGGCCCCGCCTCTACGTAAAGCACAAGAGTAGACAGACAGACGACTTGGTACACGACATGAATCCCCATGATGACGTCACTCTCTCATAGGAAACGAAAACGTCACCATCTCATAAGAATAAAGAGGGCTTATTACCGATGTATCGATAGATCATGTGTACCAAATTGGATACAAGTACATACTCTGCTTTCTAATTTTTTTTTTTTTTGTAATTCTTATTTGCTACCATTACACACAAACACACCAACAAATGTAAAATACTCCCTAGCGCACAAGAGAGATGAAGCCCACACTCGTTGCACACTTCTGGTGTGTGTTGTTTCAGCCGGACGCAGATTCTTACTCAGCAGGAGTTCGAATCACATATTTCTTTACTCTTAGCAAAAAATATAATCTTTAATATACTTTGCTTTGAAAAGGAGACCGGTCAGATTGTGTGCATATACATAATTGCTGTTGAATATCGTACCTAGCTACTATACAATCAAAAGATAGATGCAACTTGAAATTTTGGGGTTCGTTTCCACGAGCGTATAAGAACTATATAAATCCTTGTTTCACTCAAAAGAACTTGTAGAGGCCGGTCCTATATAGTAACTTTTTTCAAAGTATCCTCAAAAACTAGTATAATCAACATGAGTATTTAGAGTTGTGCAGGGGTTAGGACACCCCAAATATCTTTCGGGTGTCCGGTGCTGATGGGTTCCACCTCTATTGTAAGCATAGATTTTGATTGGAAGAGGAATAAAGTATTGGTAGATATTCAGTGTTTGTTTCTAGAAAATCAAAAGGAAACCACCACCCACCCCATTACCTACAGTCTGCAGTCAACATGTTGAAACTCCCCGCCCTCCCCTCTCTCCCTCCCTCCCTCCAATAATTCCCATCTCTCTCTCTCTCTCTCTCTCTCTCTCTCTATCTATATATACAGTGTAAACACACGCATACATAGCAGCACAATAGTTCCTTCCTTTCGCCCTAAAAACCTCCAGCTAAATCTGTGTGCCCGACATGCCTCAGGTCGATCTCGACACCCTCGTTTCCATCTGCTCCGGCGGCGGCGACTGCAAGATCGCCTGCGAACCGCTCCAAGCCCACGCCGCCGGCGAACAAACTCTAGACGACAACGACAACGACGGCGAGGAGAAGAAGCCAGATCTTCCGCAGCCGCCGGATTCCCCGCCGGAATCGTTCTGGCTCTCCAGGGACGCCGAGTTCGACTGGTTCGATCGCAACGCCTTCTACGAGCGCAAGGACTCGGGTAAGGGCTCCACTTCCGCCAACTTGAACCCGAATTTGAACCCGCACCCGAACCACTCCTCGTCGCAGAGGTTCTCGAAGAACCTGAAGGCCAAGGCGAAGATCATCGGGCTGCCGAAGACGCAGAAGGCGAGCTACGTCGACGCGAACCGGAGGAACTGTAAGAAAAAACCGGCCAACGCTCGGTTTTTTAATAGTAACAGTAAGCCGCTGGTGGAGCCGTCGTCGCCGAAGGTGTCGTGTATGGGGCGAGTGAGGTCGAAGCGTGGGCGGAAGAAGGCTAGGAGCGACGACAAGAAGGCGGTGGAGAAGGCTAGCAGAGGGGTGGAGAGGAGCCGGACCGGTTTATACGGGCGGTTTATGGCGATCTTCAGGTCGAAGCGGAGGACGGGGCCTCCTCCGCCTGTGGAAGAATCGGCGCCGAGGAGGAGCGTGGAGGTTCGGTCGTCGTTTAGGGGGGAGCCGCCCGGTTTGGGAGGGATGACGCGGTTCGCGTCGGGGAGGAGGTCGGCGTCGTCGTGGGCTGGGGATGAATGAGAGAGAGAGATGGGGATGAGAGAGAGAGAGAGAGAGAGAGATGGTGACGTGGCGAGATGGGCTTGGTCGACGGCGGCTGCAGGTGGGGTGGGCACAGGGGTCGTTGGTCTAATATGGTGGGTTGGTGTGAATTGCGGGGTTTGTTTGAGTGACGTGTGACGTTGAATAACCAATTCCTCGTCGTTTCCAAGGGTAAATCGTTAAAGCAACAGTTTTCACGTTTCACCCCCCCCCATTCTTTTTTATTTTTGGAAGTTTCGTGCTTTGTTTGCAACACTTTTATGGGTAGCTTTATGTAAATAGAAGTGCGATTTTTTTGGTAGTATCTGTATAAATCAAATCAAATCAAATCAAATTTTGAGTGCGGAAAATATTTTCTTTTACCCCTTACATTTTTTCCCCCCTTGGAACTGTTTGCCCCTTACAATCAAGTACGTACATATTTAGAAGCTTTTTTTGTATGTGTATGTGTGTATAATGTGTAGATTCAAATACAAAATGAGTAAAAATGCTGATAGAAGGGGCGAACCACTTCAGTTATATCAAAGAGAGCAAGTTAATAAAGCCTTGTCAATCGTGTTGGAGGTTTTGAGCAATGACCACAGTGGTCTTGGAGTTTATCGAACTACTGTGTCAAGTGTTTTTGTTTTTTAAAACCTAGACCTTCTTATGTACCCAAAAAAAAGGGCGGAGGGCGGACCAAGGGGTGCAAGCGAGGTCCCAGGTCCCAACAACTCTAAATTATCCCATTATTTTTACTAAATTTGAGGTTTTGTTTGTAAACTTTATAAAGAAAGATTTCCTCAAAATTGTTTTATGATCAATAATAACACAAGTTTTCTGAGGTAGGTTCTATTTTAGCATTCAAACAGTTTACATAATCAGAATGGAGTGATTAAGTCATCCAATAAGAATCCTGCGTTAGCCATTGTGAGTTAGCCATTTTGAATAGGACGATAAATAATGATAGACGAACACCGACTAAAGGACTTGGGGTAGCTGCTGTGCAGCTTCGTGCTGCACAGCGTGTTGCGCAGCCGCCGGTGGGCGTTGCCGGCATCGGTCCGGCGATCGGAGACATTCAACGCGTAGAGCTCGTCGAGTTTTATGTGCGCGCCAAAATTCAGCTCGATCAAATATTGTTAAGTGCCTCATCCGAACACATATAACTTAAAAAAAATGGATTCAGTGGTTTTGATCCAGTGTTTTGTATCCATTTGGATTTCATTTTTTCAAGTTATATGTGTTCGGATGAGGCACTTAATAGTATTTGATCGAGCTGAATTTTGGCGCACACATAAACTCGACGAGCTCTACGCGTTGAACGTCTCTGATCGCCGGACCGATGCCGGCAACGCCCTCCAGCGGCTGCGCAGCACGCTGTGCAGCACGAAGCTGCACAACAGCTACCCCAGGTCCCCGACTAAATGGTTTAATTACACAACCATGTGAATTTTGAAGGACAAGAATTCGTTTACTATCGTACGTTCGGACTAAAGATTACTGAAACAGCACATCACCAACTTGGATACTGGGCGCTGAAGAGAACATGACCACATTAGATGCTGTAAACAAATCGAGCGGCTCACAAGCTCGCGCGGCTCGACTCGATTAAAGAAACTTATTTAGTAAATGACTAAGTTCGGCTCGTTAAAGGCTCGGCTCATGAAGACTTGAGCCGAACTCGAGCTCGACAAAGCTCAGCTCGGCTTGTTTATACCTATAACTGCCCAACCAAGCATGTGCCATAGACGGAGCACTCATAGGGCGTGTTTGATTGGGGGCATTGGACTAATAATCCCCCTACCCGTTCTAATCGATCCCACGTTTGTTTGCATTTTAGTCCGGGGATTATTAGTCCAACTGGATTGAGATATCCTTTGTATGGGGGACAATCCAATCCTAGGGGGGTGTGGGATAAATAGTCCCAGGATTATGGCTGGGAAGGATTAGAAATGGAAATCACCAAAATATCCTTGAATTGCACACAGAAATTACCTGAATATTCTCAAAGGAAATTAACGTAACTTGCATGGATTTTTAATGATAATAATGATGAGGGAACGAGGAGCTCGAGTAATGTGCTAGTGAACTCTTTTAAAGAATAAAAAAATAGTGTTTAGGGCCAATTTCTTACTGTTTTTTCATTTTTTTTTCTTTTCATGTTAATAGATGGTACCAGTAGAGGAAAAAAACAATTATGGGGTATTTTATTTATTTATTATCTTCATGGGGTATTTTATTGGTGACAAAAAATAAAAAGAGAATGTATAGTGTTTATGATTTAAATATGGATGAGTTTGTAAAATGTTTAGAGGGCAACATAGTCAATTGAGTCTTTAATCCTTGTCAATAGGGATTCAAAACAAACATGGAATATGGAGGATTAGTCGGGATTGGACTTGTCCATCATGTAATCCCATATACAAACAAACATGGGATATGAGGGACTATACTCTCAGATTGTCCCCTCACTAATAATCCCTTGACCACAATCCCATCTATTCCAATCCCTCCTATCAAACAAAGCCTAAGGATTAAGGACTCCTTGTAGCCATTGATCTCCTAACCCCACAGAGAAAGCTAATTATCCATATGGGGATTAAGCATAAAAAAATCCCATTGCCCATGAGAATCGTCTCCAAGAGAGGTTTGGGAGGCCAAGGCCATTAGACTCTCAACACTTAAAAAACAGCTAGGTCTTGGAAAACATCATACGATGTATTATTATATAATTTAGGATGTGAAGTAAATTGATTTGTTTTGGAGTAGTATCTTTTGAGCAGCACCTTTTCATTGTGGATAGACGCATCTTATATATAAAAAAAGGGCACCCCCTCTCTTTGTTGACCATTCGTAGGGTCATCAGTTAATCTATACATATCATTTTTCTCATTCTTTTTGAGGGGTGAATTAATTTTCCTTCCATTCGATCGAGTTCATTCATTTTGAGACAGTACAAAACACAAGGAGGAGGTTCAACGGACTTGCCAACTTAGTGATGCTTTTGTGGGGGAGTTAAATGAAGCAGTGCTGAAAGATAGACGTTCATGTAAACTGTAAGCACTGTAGCGGGTACGAATCTTTCTTAAGTACGAAATATCATACTCGCCTTGATCACCACATTTGCTGCATCGATTTTCAGATTTTGAGTTCTGATTTTCTTGCACTCGTATTATCGATTTCATCGCAAAAAGTAAACATTTTCCCAGCAATTTTTTCAAACACTAATCGGTAGAGTTTATTATACGGGGTATAGACTTCAGAACATAAAAACAGGCTAATTCCAGGAGAAATGCGACAATACTCCCCCTTGAGTCCTTGACAGTTGATAGATGGGTGAGCACCTTCAAACTCAATACAACAATGAAGCAAGCAAACAGCACGCAGTGCCCTCAAACCCGGCCATACGCATTCGTTGCGATAGTTCTAGCAAGTCATACGAATCGCTCTGTGTATCGTTCTGATTTTAGCGGACACTCCCAGGAGGGATCGAAGTACATCGATCATGAGCGATACAGGGAGTTCGTCCACTCGTGAATACAACAAGTACACAACGCAACCATTTAGTATCTAGTTATTAATAAGTGCCAGCTAGCTAGCTAGCTAGCTTGTGCATATGCATCTCGAGATCGATCTTGAATAGTATGTAACTCAAGCAAACTCATTGAACAGCTCGACTCGTCTACCATTCAAGGGCTGCACGGGCCTGCAGTTTCTCTTGCACGTTGATTCCAACGGAGCGTCCAATGCCTCAACTTGTTCTCTAGATATGGATCTCACCTGCAAATTTTTTTTTTTTAATCAAGAATCCATGATCAAAATTACTCATAAAGATAGGGTCACTTGGAAATCATGTTGGCAGAGTAAATACAGAGATATCTGCAATTACCCATTTAAGTCACATAATCAAATAAGTCAAGATGCCTTCAACGAGGGCTAGCTGAAGAGCCGAACGTAAGAGGTTGATCCTTGCGATAATCCTAACCCGGTAGGGCTACCCGAACTTCGTTTGGATTGTCTAGGTGCTATTTTTAATATGACCAAGTGATTTTTCGTTTTCTACAACGCGTAGAGAATGCTTCTGATAATCGACTAGAAGTGGTTAATTAGTAAGTACCTTGGCGAGGACGTGCCAGATGACACTTTCGGAGCACGGAGGAGTGGTGAGAGAACCACCATATCTGTAATACTTGTGGGGGTGTCTCTTCAGTTTCTGGGTTTCGAAGGTCCCCACAGCCACTTGAGCCACCACTTCATGCCTTGCCCTCACCTCCTTTTCTAGCTCACTTAATTTCCTTTGGACCTGCAAACCATATTTATATTTTTACTATGCATTAATGAATTACTCCAACATCACAAAATTATACCACAAGCATTTATTCATTTGGTTTAATTTGGAACAGAGGTAACATATTCGCGTCGTTTTTTCCACGCACAGAGAAAGAAAGAAATCAGATGACATGCCCATGGGGTTAAACCGGTAGAAACATTTTTGCGTCGTTTTTCCATAGACTATGTAGTGTACGTAACATTACCTTGGCTACAACAGGATCGGGATGACCAAGTTTATAAAGGACGGCTACTACCGAAAAGCCGCCATCGCTCGCCTTGTGAACTAGATGAAGCTCGGCTGCGTATCTGTAACTACCACAATCAGTCCCAAGTTTTTGCAAGAAAAAAAAAAAAAAAAAAAAAAAAACGCGGCAGCGATACTTCTAGAAGAAAAAGACTAAATTATCAAGAATTCATATACTTTTATGTGGTTGAGGGTCTGGAGTCTCTCGTTATCGAGAAAATTAAAACAAGATAAAGAACAAAAAGAGAGAGAAAGGTGTATATGATTTGGACGTTAAAGTTGGGGGAGTCAACAGAGCCCGCAAAATAAGACCAAGCTGGGCTTGGACCCAATTCCACTGGAGGAGTTTGGTTACTGTCGTTGACATTAACAATCAAATGTGTCTTTGTTCCGAGATCAAGGTAGACCTCTTGTTGCATAAGCTCAAGTCGGAGAAAGGTGCCATCGGACGTTTAACAGGTAGTCTCACGATCAGGCATGAGTTCCCGCCCGGAAGTTATAGTGGACTTGGCCTCAATTTTGAAACCAGAGATTGGGTTCATTTATCTAAGGATACCTAGCCATATCACGGCTGCGGATTTCAGGATATTGATAATCTTTTGATGAAATTGTATTTTGAGTCTCTCCAAGAAACACGAGAGAGATTGATAATCTTTTGATAAAATTGTATTTTGAGTCTCTCCAAGAAACGAGAGAGAGAGAGAGAGAGAGAGAGAGAGAGAGAGCATACGAAACACCATTAATTTTGTGTTCAGAAGGGATATGCCAGTGCATTTGCAGCAAGGTGTAGTTCTTGCCATCTACAATCAGCACTCCAGCATTTCCAAATAGCACCTACAAACACAAAATAATTCCTTCAATGTACAATCACAGAAATTATTCGCTGAGCAGAAAAAAATAAAAATCATAGATATTCCAACTTGAAAAAATGTGACCTTTTTCTAATTTTCATAAAAAAAAAAAAAAATCAAAATTCTTGCCAAAGTCCTCTTGATTTGCATATTCCCCACATGAAGAAAATTTAGCATTTTGCCCCCTCTTAAATAAAAAAGGTTACTTTAACCCCTCCAAAGTCACAACTTCTTGCCAAAGTCCCTCACCAAAAATCCTTGCCCCTCCTCTTTTTTTTTTTTCCTTTCCCTTTTGCAAGAACTTTCTAAATCCGTCACTTATTACATAGCTTTATTGAGATGAACTTCATACAAAAGTGCGTGCGTTCCATTCCTCAAATTGCAAAAGCTAAATGTAATTCTCGAAATAAATTTTCCCAATTTTTTCTTAATATAAAACGAATGGTTCTAAAAGTAACTAAGGCCCCATCCTGCTAAATGGGTTTTTATTTTTTAAGTACTTATGTTATTATCTCGCAATACATCACCTTTAATTCAAAAAACAAGTACTAATTTTCCTCAACAGAACGGGGAGATAAGGAGGTTAATTTATGAGGAAAAAATACATACCCCAACGTTGTAGCCACGGTCAACCAAAGTAGCATTTGTGGGATAATAATTGCTCACTAAGGGCTTCAACGTTTTGTTAAGGACAACTTTGTCCTTGTCGATATCGATCGGAGACTGCCACTTCCCTTTCGAACACGGCGCGTAAATCGGGCTCAAGCTTCCCCATTTGTCTGGGCCGTTGTTTCCAGAGTAGCTGAATCCAGGAGCTGTTTGACCTAGGGACAATTTTGACCAGAAAAAAAAAAAAAAAAATCCACTATTTCGTTGGTTTAAAATACAGTAATGCAAAAGGCAACTAATTGCTTGCTTTTATTTTCTAAGGTTTTACAAGAAAAGCAGTGCTACACCCACATACATCGCACGGCTCCAAACACAGTTGTGTTCGGAAGTTGTTTCTCCAAACTCAACTGCATCCAGAATCGTTCGATGCACGTGAGCCCACATGCATCGCACGACTCCAAACATAGTTGTGTATATGGAGTACTATATGTATCTTGGGACTTGTGGGAATGAAGAAAAATGAAAAGTACGTATTCCAGAGAAATTTGAATTGTTTTCGCTGTTCAGGACTTTAGGTTCACTAGAGAAAAAGGAAAATGAAATGAGAATGGAGTGAAATTCAAAAAAAAAAAAAAAAAAAGGAGAAGAAAAGAAACGAGAAGGGAGTAACTGTTCTTCGATATGATTAGAAAAAAAAAATTAACTTTCTTTGTTTGAGTTTAAAGACGTACAGTAAAATGAAAAGACAAAATAATAAAAAATAGCGGGAGGCCTTAGAGCATCTCCGGCCTTTACCCATATTTTAATTCAAATATGCATGCGTTCGTCTCTGAACATGTGGGTTGGAATTAGCTTGCATCGATAGTGCCTCCTCTCTCCCTAGCCCTCTAAATTATCAATTTTGGCACTGATTTCAGACCCGCAATGGTGATCATAAGCATTTATCTTGTAGGTTCCATAAATTAATTATCTGTAAAGTTAACTTAATCGAACATCGATAGACACATGAACAAACTTTATTTTGTTTGAAAACTTGAGCGATTTAAGTTCAAAATGTTTGAAAAGTTGAGCAATTTAAGTTCGAAATCATTTTTCCAACCAATTCATAGAAAAAAATGTGCTTTGTTGGCGTGTCAATAGACGTTCAACTTGATGTATTGGTTTTATTTTCCTGAACTTAATAAAATCTGTCCTAAACTTTGGCAAAAAATAGTCGTTCAACGGAGCTAGTTCTTTGCAAATTTTGTTTCTCCCCGAAAGAGATGAATGGTTTTGATCATGTCTGTAGAACTAAACTCTGGCATGCGAAAGGTGTAAAGGGACATGGGATAGAGACGGGAGCTCATCCCTGTGGTTGCGCGTGTGGGTGCGTGCCATGTGAGTGTCAATGTGAGAGAGAGAGAGAGAGAGAGAGAGAGAGAGGGAGGGAGAGAGAGAGAGAGCATACCCTCTGGCGCAAGGCCAGCCAAATTGGCATGGCTGTGGACAAGAAACAATGCAGTAGCTAGCAAGAAGGAGGCCACTCCGGAAGCCATTGCACTTCGAACAAGCCCCTTATTATGTGATCTTTTGTTTGTGGTTGGATCAAAATGGAGTTCTTTTTTAACCCCACTATTTGCCTCCTGAAGAGAGAGAGAGAGAGAGTCTCAGGAGTCAGCACGGTAGATGTTATCTACTTGTAGATTGTGTCCATCCCTGATCAAGAAAATGAAAAAAAAAGTCCGTGTCCATGCTCCAGCCGCTTATGCATTATTGGGGAAAGTCATTTGTTACTCGGTGTCCTGATTTGGACCCTGTGCGGCCTAGTGACATATTCTAACATCTAACAGTATATGGTTTCTAGAATCCCAAGAGTTAATTCGGTTGGTTGGTTTGCTCACTACATAATTTATTAGGGTTCTATTTTTGGAGTCATATCGTAAGAAAGTGATTTTTTGTGAATCTCCAAGTTCCGGCGTGGAATGCTTGTCTTTGACCGGACCGAAAAGAGGATTAGTCAAACTGTGCGCAAACTGGCCTGAACATCCTCCCTGTCTAGGGAAAAAAAAAAAGAATGGTATCTGGAGCAATAATGCCGGTCCTGCTCCACTGTTTGCACAGCCACAACCCCACACCTAATGCTTTTGACATGTGCAAAACCAATGCAGGAAAAGTTCAAAGCACCAAAATAGAGACTTTTATTACTATACTAGTTTATATACACTAAAACCTACCTCCGTATTCTGATTCTCTAAAACGACGAAGACTGAAATACACAGCCTTCCACGGGTTCCCCGTGCTTCACAGGCTCCACTCACTAAAAGTGGAGTGGAGCAAGTTAGGCTAGACTAAGTCGTCCAAAGGTTCACGCATAGCCGGTCCTGACTTTTCGAGGGTCTAAACCAAAGATTAAAGACGGAGCCGCTTTTTGTTGGACTATTACGAACTAGGAAACCCCCTAATATTTGTACATTTTTGGCGGCCTAAAGCGATCGCGCCTCGGACTTTAACTCAGGACCGGCTCTGGGTTCACGTGCTTCCACCACCACCGCCAACATTCACGGCTTTTAATTTGTCCTAATGAAGGACAAGCACGATTTTAAAAATACGCTACTAAGATAATTTGATTCGATCACTCGGTTATCGACGTTGAAAGTTGATTCTTCATCGGGCTATCCTACACATTAAACTTTCATCGGGCTATCCTACACATTAAACTCTACAAGGCGAAGGGGATCACTTTTTCGGGCTCGGAATGACACCCATTCAGTCGGCAGACTCGACACAAAAGCCTGTTGTACCTCACGGGTATAGTAAAGCCCCCTCTTTTGAATTAGCACTTTAAGCCCCTAGTTCCAAGTTTGGCTTGGGTTTTGCCGAAAATTTTTGGGTAACACTCGGACATAAATAGATAGAGAAATTAGAGTAATAATTTGAAAGAAAATTTATTGAAAAATGTCCACCGAGAGGAGTTGGTTTTAAAGACCCAAAGCGAACATAGACATAGAAAAACCAAGTACGTTGTATTCTCTTTTCCCTTTTAGGTCCTTAATTCAGTGTTTTTTTAAAAGCACACCCATAAAGGTTTCAATCTTGCCGGGTTTTTTTTTTGCAGCTTTTGATCCAATTAATGTTCGACATATGTTTGGCTACATAGAAAGTACATGTGAGTGACAACGTTAAATACCAAAAAATCTAAAAGTTGCTGAATACACATCAGTAAACTTACTTAACAGAGCTGCTAAAGGTACATAAATTAATGTACATACAGCACGTACATACGGATTTTGGATCCGTCTCGGTCCGACAAATATGATCCGAGTCACTTATTTTGAACAAAATAAGGCTAGCAGAGTAGCAGTGCACACAAACAAATGATAATTCTGCAAATGCAAACTAAAACAAATAATTTCAGTTCTCCCCAATCCATAGGCCATAGCCGCTATATAAATTTATGTAGTGGTCCCATAAATTATTGGTAATTCCAAAACCTTCACAAATATGACTGATTAGAGGGTCTGATGAAAATGCATAGAAGTTCACAAGATGGCAATGCAAAAATCAGAGAGAGAGAGAGAATTGTTGGAGATGGAAATAGGCACCAAAACGGCACCGATTGGGTGCACTGCTAGCCTGTAGTGCGCAAGTGCACTAAAAGGCTCCCGGATTCAAAGTCTTATCAATGACATTTACTTATCCTACAGAAACTGAAATTTCCAATAGAAATCTCGACAAACATAGTGGTTGCGGATTCGATCCTAATCAATACACGATCACATGGAGAATAATCAAGCAAGAAACCCCAACAGTAATAGTAGGCGAAGTGGCAAACTAAACTGAATCAAGCTTCATAAACCCAACACTAGGATCTTAATGGTAATTAGTTTAGAAGCATAGGACCATCCAGATGCGGAAAAAGGCACAAATCTTGCAGACGCTGAACTAAAGTTATCTCCTCAAGGGCACAAATTTTGCTGATAGGAAAGGAAAAAACCTGCTGAAAATGTTGGAATCAAATACCTGACCCCACCATAATAAAAGATAGACATACCTTTCTGCAAAGGTGAGAATGTTGCAGAAGACCATTTTATGAACACAGTTAAACCAAAACATTTAGCACTCCATATTCCACAGAAAATGGCTAGAGCTAAAGTAAAGCTAACTGTTGACAACTCTTTTGTTCTGAGCTTCACAATAGAGATACATATTCCTTACTAAAGCCAGTTCAACTTGGATTCAGTCCCATCAGACCCACATTGTCAGACCCACATTGTGAGGACCAAACACCTTGCTAGACTAGTCATCCAACATCCTCAAAACCCAGACCTTTCTAGACTAATCACTTATCCCATATTGATTTCAAGTTGAGGTGGTGAATAACTACATGAGCAGATACTGCTTTTAGTGAATTTTCACAGACGCACTCGAATCTTTTCAACCAATGAAAACCCTTACCCGAGCGCTCAAATCAGCAATTTATCCTCTCACCAGGAAGATAATAGTATTGCACAGTGAACAATGTCTAGTGCGATATACCATTCGTCACTTTTTCCTCATTAGGTTTAATGCTAGAGATTTTTCTTCTTTTTTTTTTGAACGGCATGCTAGAGATTTTTCGTAACGCTTTTCTTTCATGAAACACTTTCTGGATTACCTAGTATTTCCTTTGGAAAGCATGTCTGACACCATCTTTCTTTTTCCTATCTCTCTACGTAATTTTGCAAAGACGACTCCCATCTAAACCTCTAGGAAAAAAATTCCGTCCCTACGAATCTCTAAAATTAAAGACCAAAGACTATCTAGTTGTGTACCATATCAAGCTACCCAAAAGTTCTCACACACTAATTTGAATCAGCATACATCCTGTGTTTCTATATGCACAGCAGAATCTACTTGATGGAAATGGCCTATACTTCAAAGTGTAGGTTCATATAGAGCTTTTAAATGTTGACAAACTCTCCAGGAGTAAAGAATCATGTAGGGTTTTCCTCTGGTGATAGTTTCCTCTCACTTTTTTTTGCACAAGTACTTCTCTTTTAGCTATCCTTTGGTGATAGTTTCCTCTCACTTCTTTTGCATATTCTACAGTACTTTTTCTTTTAGCTAACCTTTCTACATGACAAGAAAAGCTAGAACTAGAAATAAAGTAATGGAGGAAGATGCTTCCATCACTAAAAGCTGAAGAATGCTGAGCGTAACATCAACATAATAATACCAATTAGCTCCGAACTACACAACTACAGAATTAGAATCTTCCAAGGTGGTAAAACTGAATTGCTAAGGAAACAGAAGTAAGAATATGATCATAACCCAGAAGGTTCTTACGAAATTAAAAATAATTATTCATCATTAAGAGAATAAAAATTATGCATTACCTTTGTCAGCAAATTTGCAGGGAAAAAAGTAAAGGTGAATACTCATTCTCTCCAAAAACTTAGAAAATTCTCTGTCGCAGATCAACACATGTGCACATTGTAGAAAATCATTCATACAAACCACTCATGTTGAGTAGTACTTCCATAACCAGGTTGGATAATTTGGCAGGGTAGAAAAGGATTCTTCTGTAGACCACACCTCTGCCTCCTACTTTGACATTTAGAATCACATATCCTTGACATTAAGATGACTAAACTAACTCAGCATGAAAGAATTCACTTAAAATACCAACCACAGTTGACAGAAAAACGAAAAACAGTGCAAGAAGTACACTATACATTCAGGATGAAGTACAGTATACATTCATGAGAGTAACTGTTCTTGTACATCAATACCAAGCGAACTAGCGAAGGAACCTCGTTTACCATTTGCCCAAAACAAAAAAACACATTCAGTACATCCTTTAAATAACTTGTTTTCGCTGTGTAATGATCCAGATCAGGAAATGAATGTAAAGCAGAAAATTGTATACAAGAGCATAAGAAGCAAAACCTGAAAACACATAGGAAAGTTTTGCCTTCAAAGAGCGTATGTTGCTCTTAGATATTCCACTATCTCTGCACTCTCAAACATTTGCACCCCAGTATTTGGATCTTCTAAATAAGGCACCTGTCAAGAGATGCAGTGAAAGTAATACTCTTACTATGCAATACCAAGTGATGCAGCAAGTAATATCTAGACTGTCGTACTTCTGCTCTGTCGCTGGCATCTACCATATCTTGAAATGGAATACACTTGACCTTTTATCTTCCAGGTAATTGATGTGCTCGTTCATGTAAATGGGGTATATTCAGGGTGAGAAGGTGCTTAAAAACCAACATAGACCTTTTAAATTCATTAAATGGGTTACGCATAATTGAACATAGTAAATTCTGCTACTGGAATACATGTGTTCGAAGATCCACAACACTGTTCGGAATAGTCTCTAAGAAATAGTTAGTGCTATCCTACTGCAAGTGTGAAGCACAATAGGACACATCGAAAACATCCATTAAAAAAATGACAACTCCTTGAAGAAATAAAAGGAGAATACCTGGAAATGTCCAGCTTTCTCGTATAAAATCTGTCGTTTTGGGCTGCCACGAGCACAACTGCAACAGAGAAGTCTTTAAGCAAACGTTTCAAATGCAAACGAACAATATTTTACTGGAAAAAATCCACCAAAAATTTCCAAAATATATTTTAGCGAGAGAAATACCAAAACAGCATATCAGGTATTGGAGCAAGGCAATAACACAAGTAGCTCATCAATTGGTTACAATATACCTAGTAGTAACCTCCCCGCAGACAATGCACTCTAGTTATTTATTTTCCTGCTCAATTGGCAAACAATATCCGCAACTGATTCGGTTGCATACGAATCTTATTTTTGTCCATTTGCTATATTTATCAGCATGGTTTTTGCCAGTGAGGTCACAGGAAATCTTTTCTCATCGCCTGACTAGCTACATTCTTCACTATCATCCTCTGTTCTATGACTGCTTTCAATATCCAAGGATCTAAATTTCTTTTGGTGTCTCATTTTGGTTCACAAACATAAGGTCAGTAACAAAAAGGTTTTTGCAAGAGAATGGAAATAATTGGATGCAACTACTAATGCCTATATAAGTGATTGAAATGATTGTGAAAGTTCCCTTCTTTTAATTATGCTAAAAGTGAATATTCTACATAATACATTTCACAAATGTAAGTGGATACTAAGCATGCGTGTGTAAGCCATTTAACACATCTCATGTATTGCAACATTCACATCCACCTCAGCCATCGCATGCCAGATTTCCAAAATCAAAAGAGGGCGTTCACTAAGTTTACTCAAAACCTTCAAATCCCAAAAGGGGTTTTCAAGGGTTACCCACGTCCCCCTACCTTCAAAATCATCATGTACATACGCATAGAATTTTCTTGGTTCTCCCCAAAACCAACCAATCTCAGTCAACAACTAACACAACCGAAGAATAGCTCCAATGAGCATCCAAATAAGATTCTACATGGGAGGCAAATTGTGTACTTAATTATCATAGGTTAGTAAGGAATATACCGCCAGATGAAGTCTAGCTAGCCGATCTAACAAAGTTAGCCACATGCTACAACAGAGGTAACCGGAGTTCACTTTCCACTCACACAAGGTATAGAACACCCATGCATGAGTGAATCAAGATAGAGGAAATGAGTACGAAGTCTACATTTCTCACTCATCAACCTTGGCTGTTAAAAGGCCCATGGGTGTGTTTATAGCCCAAGGATAAAGTACTTGTAAAGGAAAAAATTTGAAATTCAGAACAGATTGGTGGACCAAAGTTTTCATCTTGGTCGACTAAGAAGCCAGTTGAGTGAACATTCTTTCAAGTTAGTTGACAAGCCAAGCGTTCTAGTTTAAGGGACATACGACATTAACATTGTTGGTTGCCCAAGTTTCTGGTCTGGTCAACTTGTAGACCAAGACAGAAAACACTTCCGCTCAACCGCTAAGGCGCTGGAGTTTATTAAAACCACAAACTTATGGTCAGGTCAACCATATAGTGGACACAACTTCGAAACTCCAAGCTCTACTAGGCGTGCCTCCAATTTCAATCTCCTTGCCCTAAGCTCTCTGATAGAGGAAGCAGCTTCCAAAGGAATACTTGTCCAAAGCTTGATAGCCTTCTTCCTTGACCATCTGTGCTATCTTCTTGCCGCAATTGACGCTTCCACTAGTCACTCTGAAGTGCAGTGATGCAAATTCAAAAAGGAAAAAGATCCACGAGTGTCACAGGGCATGAACAAAATTGTCTTAGTAGCTTTACCTTGCGGATGTAATCCAACTACTCCTAATAGCTCTAACATAAAGAATAACAAAAGTCATGAAACTGTCTACTACGCTAGTACCCCTAACACTATAGTTTCAGGTCTACACATCTGTTAAAAGCATCCAACTCAAAACCAATTGGCAATGAGGGAAGAGGCTGCCCAACCCCCGACTCACACATGTAGAGGTCAACATAGGATCTGGAATATACGGATCACAATGAAACAAAGTGCAACTATGGTACAAATAAAGGGGAAAAGCCTCCGAAAAGCTTTGATACTATGTTAAAGCTTCCAACTCAAAACCAATTGGCAATAAGGTGAGAGGCCACCCGGGCTCATATACTAGTTTTCGAGGTGATAATAACTGATGTAGGACAAATCCCAACGACATCCAATCATATGAAAATACATCAACCAAGACAGCCATATTGGACTTTACCTTCGAAGTAAGTGTGGTAGCTCTAACTCTACAAGTACTTCACGTACAATCTTGCAAAATGGGGATGGCTGAAAAGAAAGTTAAATTATTACAGTTACGCAGATGACATTGCATTTAAATTGTCCTGCTGAAAGATGGGAAAACATGAACTGCTGAAGTGCAAACATCTGATATACAATCAGTAACCGAGTCTAACCTCATATGCCCATACTTCAAGAGGTTTGGGTGGTAGTTTTGATGGAGTATAAGAAGACCCCTACAGGAATCACAAGATGAACGTGAAAGCAAGCTTGTAATCTTGGTAAAAAGTACAAATAAAAAAATAAAGCAAAGTAAATTGGACTGTTTTTTGAAACAAAACGTAAATCCCTGCTTTAGGCACCCAAACAAAGGGGTCTGTTTTCAACATTTTTGAAACACTTCCAAAGTTAATGTAATAAGAAATACAAAAACCATTATACCCTTCCCATGCGACCAATCATGGCAAATCCTTCCGTCAAAGTCTGCAATAGAACAAGTCAAGAAGATCTGCATTTTACGCTTTGACAGTGTAGGTGGTTATCAGAACTAATAAAGGGGGAGACTAATGCTAACCGTCAGTAGACCAAGTGACAACATGAAAGGGACATTTCCATCACCTACAAAAGAAGTACATATAAGGGATGCAGGAAGTGTTCAATGAATTCGGAAAATGAGTTAGTATGGGAACTTGTTGAAGTCTATTATTTACAAAAACATGCATTTCCAGAACCGAGACAAAAGATACTAGAAATGATTGCTATTAACTTGGAAGCTAATTTACGACTCTACAAGATGAACAAAAATAACCAAACCAGGAAAATTTGGGAACACTTTCTTAAACTTCTAAAGAGGATGCTCTAGAAACTTGTTTGGATCATGATTTAAAAGATGGCATTCTTTGGAGATCAGTTCGCAACAAAAAGTTTCAATTACAATACCCGCCCTCCTCCACAGAAATGATCAGCAAAAGGAATTTAAAAAAAAAAAATTACATGGAACCCACACTGGCATAGCTGCACATACCATATTTCCCAACCAAATATTTAATTATGTCATCCGACTCATACATTGCAACTCCGGTGTTTGGATCCACCTGCAGTAGCGAAAAAAAGAATGACTGCAAGAACTTATATCACATATCAATAAACCCGTTAACCAATACAAGATCTCAAGCATAGCATCATATAAAATAAAGAATTGAGGAGGAATAAAAATGAAGACGCTATCCAAACCAAGAACACTTTAAGAATTTTTATTGGCCAAATAACGAGCAAGTTCGTTGCAACTAAGAAGCCTGCTGGTCAACAAAGCAGTTAAATGATTTGCGATTTGCAATGGACAGAAAGATGACTAAATTTTCATCTAAACCCAAAGGCCCAAAACTCAGCGGAATTGGCATCTTAAAGAGTATGAAGCTTAACTAAATTTTCATCTAACTATCCAGACTCTCCCGCCCCTCTCTGGTCCATATATAATTAGGATAATTATTATTCACTACCAACTTAAAGGAGCACTTTTACCGGAAACTCTACGCCCAAACCAAAGCTCATACAACTGTGAACTCATTAAGATCAACCCTTTTAAGTACTAGAAAATTTATAATTGGAGTAAGAGAGAAGTAGGACGTCTTTAGATGCACGCATTGGATATTGTGCATTGTGGGCGATACTCTCTAGCAGAGAAGCACCCTCCAGCCATTTCTCTTTCCCATTTGCCCGAAATGTGCAGGGCAGTGGGCCACATCTGTTTGGTCAGAGGTAAAGAGGCGTCCTATTGCTAACCCAAACGGTGCTTAGAGATGGGATGCATAGTGTGACAGACCATGGTGGAACCAGAAATTAGAAATATAAAGAGAACGGAAAATTACTAAACCTTCCATGTTATTCCGCAAAATTATCCAAGCACACACATACCTTGCACTGTATCGTAGTATTCCATTTTTTTTTTTCGTTTGTTACGCACATAAAGCCAATTGGAAAATGAAAAAAAAAAAAAAAAAGGAATCTTGCCAAACCATGTAAGGGAACTGCTTTTTTCCACCCATCTGACCAACTTTTGGACGGAAATTTGGACCATTTCTTGGGCACGGATAAAATAGGACATCAAGATCCAATATTGCAACAATTTCCCTGACCTGTAATAGATCAAAGTGCCAATAACAGGTAAGAGCGCAGAGCATGTAACCTTAGCCACCAAACAGAAATCAACTGCAAAGACAACGTCCAAGATGGACCCTGATGTCCAATCTCAAAATAAAAAAAGGTAGAAGGATGATAAAGCCCCAAAGTACTCTGCTATTGCAGCCATTAGATCGGTTCTAGAGCTAAAATTAGACGAGTAAATCACCATGATTTTGAATTATGTCCCTTTAAACGTAAACATCTGAGAGACCAGCTCATGGCGAAGTCTTGTCTCTTGCGTTCGTTTAAACTAGGACATAATGCCCATAGTTCAACTCAACATGAAATAGATGGAAAAAAGAAAAAAAGAAAAGAGAAAAGGGAATTCAAACATATAGTTGTAATGTTGAATTAAAAAAGACAATGGAAATCCCACAGGATGGTTGTTACCTTCCGACAAAATGGGCAGCTGTAATTTCCACGAGTACCATGATTATCCATATGGGGAGAAAGCAAAACACAAGCTATCAGTCTTAAACATCAATTGAACGTATGAATAGTTGCGGGAGAAAATACAGAAGAGAACTAACAGCCAGAACATTTTAAAAACCAAACTACAAAAACATCCTCATGAACTAGCCTACCAGTACCCAATAAAGAAGTAAATGATATTAATAAAAGTACCTTTCGAACTCATATATCTCAATAGGCTTCTCTGGGCGAGGACCTAATTTTGAGGTCTCGATCAACTTGAAACCTGTTCAAGCAATTTAACTTATAATTAAACAAAAGAAACACTCTTTTTTGAGAAATTCTCTGCAAAATACCTAAGGACAAAAATATATGAGTGGGAACTTTCACAGTGGGTGGATAAAATTTTTTTTTGACATTGGCGAAATTATCAAGATTTGGAACATCCCCTTTTGCGGTAACATGTATCTACAAAAAAATTGTTTAAAGCTGGAGAAAGCCAAAACTGCTCAAAAAGAAAGCAGAAAAATGATTTAAAATACTTTGGGCCTGAAGGTTTCAAACTTCCAAAATGAAAAAGCACATGATTGGGCCTGAGGCTGTCCCATAGAAACACTGGGTTACATGACATGGAAGTAACAAGAAGAATTGTCAGCTACCAGCAATTTCAAGTGCATACTTGTCAGGTGGGATCTCGTTCTTTGCCACTAGAGATCCTGAATACCTGCCAAATGTTTAAAGAAATTTCAGCAAGCCCAGAAGATTTCACAGTCAAGCTTATAAAAATATGGTAAGCGGTAACAAATAAATCTCCTGCAACCTAAGTTAAACATAAGGTGTGATACTGATGTATAAAGCATCTTTTGTGGGTCTGGGGAAGTTAGAAATTCTAAAAGCATCTAACTTGTATTCCTGATGCTGGGTACGGCATGGCGTCAAATTATCAACCCTTTGCATATGAATTTCCTATCATTAGTGGGAGTAGATTACTTAGAACCACTTAATATTCAGCAACCACCTGTTTGTTTAATGATTGAATGTATTGTGGGCAACAAGGAATTCTACACGCCCTGCCACTAGGACCTATACAAAAAGACAACACATCTCTCCAACTTGATCATGTTCAATCCAGAGTATTACTTTAAATCTTCCGATATATGAGCAATAAATGCACATCTCTTCATAGCAAGCAGAATTAAATCTCGTCAATAAGCTGGAGCATCAGTACAACAACATGAGTCCAATTGGGAATAATCACAGTACAGTGGAGCATTTAGGAGCTTCAAGTTGGTACATCTCACTCCAATAAAGATAATGACATCCTCAGCAAGAACACTTTCATAGAGAACTCTAAATCCAACGCAGCCCAAATCTCCACATATCAGAGCATGAGCAAAACTAGCTACAAACTGTAGGAAACTTATCATCTTTAGGTCCTGTTGTCACCATAGAAGCAGAAACTGCCTTAGGTATATCCAGGCAAATCGGCGGTGACCAATGCATATAGTCTGTAGTTATGTTTTCAAAGGTGTTTTCTGGGCTTGCCTCAGGGCTTTGGGGCGGTGAGGCAATGCCAAAATGCCTCAGGGCGTGAAAATTTAGGCGGTGAACCACAAAGGCAGTAGCCTAATTTCCTTGGCACATCGAGGCATACACCTCAGTTGCCTTTTACGCCCCAATAGGTGAGGCGTAAGCCTTAGGAGAGAAATTTTCCTAATCTAATTTTGGTAATTTCGTAATTTAAACCACGCCCCCCCCCCCCCCCCCCCCCCCCCCCCCCACACACACACACACACACACACCTCTCTGCTGCCTTGTTGAAGTCGATCATCATCTACAATTGTGTTTTGCTTTCCTTTACTAAGTGACGAATTGATGTGCTCTGTTAATAACTAAAAAAGTGATAAGTTAATAACTGATAAAGTGATGTTATAGGGTTTCTCAATTAGTATTAACTGTTAAGGTAAGTCATTAATTGATAATCTTCTTTATGCTATCTTTTTGTATTAATCTATCTTTTATGAAATGCGTGCTTTTTGTATTTTTAAGTTATTTAATTAATTTATTTTTTAAGAAATAAAAAATCAAAAGGCTTACGCCTCAATGCCTCAGGGCATACGCCTTGCCCCATGGAGGGTCAAATAACAACATTTGCCTCTTGCAGAGTGAAGAGACAAATAAACAGTTATGACTTTTTGGTTTTTCTGTTTGTGTGTACCATAGGCTTAACCATTAGCCGTTGCACACGAAATGCCAGCTCTCCAATGATGAGTTACCAGCCTACCACATTGGCATCTGATCTGTGTCATGTACAAACCAGAGAACACAATCAAGCCTGCAGTGGAGTGTGGATATCCAGATCCTGTTGTATAGATGAAGCCATATAAAAGCATCCATCAACCTTTCTCAACCCCCTAAAGGAATCTCCATCTGGCAAGCTGGAAGATCAAGTAAATTGATCCCGAGAACTAAAATTTTAGACTACATCACATCATGTACGTTTTCAATTTCTTAAATACAAGATACATGTGAGTTTTCGCTAGCAGTACCCTTCACATGTTTCTAGCAAGCTCTTGGCATCTCAATGCCTATGGAGTCAACAAAACCATCTCTGTCTTACCAAAGGGGTAGAAAGAGTCCACCATGCGGTGTCTGGACTGGGAGCTGGTTTGAAAAAGGTTCCAACAAAAATACTTGTACCCATAATTGTGTGAGTTGCTAATGCCAATCCCATTTGGAATTTTAAGTGTGGACTCTGTCTCTGCCAAGTGCTCATCAGACCAACTTCTCAACATGCAACCGCAGATGCTATGAAAACAAGGGGGTTGTCCACTTGGGGTTCTCAAAACCAACCCCTCTCTCTCTCTAAGAACACGGTTTCCAATAAGTTTTCTCTCTCCCTCCCTCTCTCTCTCTCTCTCTCTCTCTCTCTCCATTTATTACTCCTAAAACCTCCCTCTAAAACCTTTACCAAACAAACCATAGAATTTTCTTGAAAAGTCATTCAAAAATTTCTGTCCTGATGCATCTGAACAGCTACTATTTTTTTTTTATTTATCTTTCTTAACTATCATCACAATTTTTGTAAGTAGTTTGAAGCGAACATCAATATATAATATTTTCTACATCAATCTTCCGGTGGTTCTTTTCACACATCAAGAAAAGTTTTGATATTAATCTGGAAGTTCTTCCCAGATATAAGGAAATGATTCAGTTCCAGAGCCAAAGATCGTAGTTCTTGAACAAGCAATCGAAAAGATTCTCAAGCCCCCTTAGGATTAGGTATTATTCCTCCAATGAACATGGTACCAGATATTTTACGAAGAGCTCTAGTGTGATCAGATTCTCTGGTAAAATATGAACACCACAAAATCCCTCTAGAGCCCAAACCTCCATTTCTCCTCATACAGTAGCATTCTTTCTTGATTGGTGGGCTATGATCTGACAATCTAGCAACTAGATTCATGTCTATGCTTTAACCCTCCTGCAGCTATTTTCACTCTTCTTCAATAAAATAATTTACACATGCTTTACCTTTGGGCCATTGGACAAGACATATCTTAATGGAAATAGAAAGCAACTATTTATACTTGTGAATACTCAAACTAATGCAAATTTTCAGGTTTGTGATGGAAGAAATGCAATCACCACCATGGTAGCATATCGTTAGCAGCATATGGTTTTAAAAACAGAATGTGCTTGGAATAAGTATCGCTTCGCAGCATATGGTTTTTAAAGTTTGTATCGCCCACCATTTATATGATATCATAGATAACACAGTATCCTATAGCTCCAAAAGAAGCCCAATCTGAATCCCCACAAGAAAGGGAAAAAAAAAACAGGCCACCTTTAGGGTTTTAATTTAAGAACACTAAGCATAACAATTGCTTCATGTGCATTATCCAGTTTCTATATGTTAACCATTGAAAAAAGTTTCAGCGATGCCTTAGCTGAACATATTCACATTTACCATGAAAAACCCTTAAGGAAACAGCTATTAATCCAATTAAGCAAAAAATTTCTTGCGATTGCTAGTCTTCCAACCAAGTATATCGGAAATTTGGGAAAACTTGGCTGTGTTTGGATGACAGGTATCTTGGGGGAATAGGAATGTGATTCCGGAACTCTAACATTCCTATGTTTGTGATGAGTGGGAATGGGAATGAGATTACTGATCTCCCAATCCGCCAATCCAGGAGGAATCACATTCCTGAATAAAGGAGGAATATGATCCCTCCCAGCCCCATGGGAATCTTAGATTTCTGGCTCGATCAATATAAAAAGGAAACGTTTGACATAGGATATTTCTAAAATAAATGATTCCTAGAGAAGATTACTTAATTAATCCAAACGTTGGAATAGAATAATTCCGGGTATCAAATTACTAAAAATTTGATTCCTGGTAATCAAATTTCTATTCTTACAAAAGATTACGGACATTAGTGCCCCTGGGGCACCGCCAAGTGTTGCGCAGCCCCTGGGCTTTCCTAAACTAAAAGACAAAATTGGAATTCCATTGAAAAAAAAAAATCTACAACCATTAACCCTATTAACCACAGATACTTACCCAAAAAAAAAAAAAAACATTAACCACAAATAACAATAATAATTAATATACAACCATAAACACTTACACACAATCACACAAACTACTCACGTAAAAAATAACCCACACACACTTTGTGCAGTATGTGGGCCCATTTTTTATGTGAGTGAGTTTGTGTGTGTTAGTGTGTGTGGTAAATTAATACCCTGAGACAAGAGCACCAGTGCCAAGGCGAAAGAGGAGAGCGAGAGCGGCCCCCATGATGTCGAGAATCTTGTCGGGCCTCACCGAGAACCGCTTCGGCTGCGGCGGCTTGAAATTGGGTGGAGCCGAAAACCCTAATTTCGGTTCCTCTTCTTCTTTTGTGCTCACAGAAGCCAAAGGCGTTTCCGAGACTTCCGCCGATGATCTGATCGAGAATCTGGTCGTTCTTAGGTGTCTTCGAATGGGAATCGGCCGGAAAATTGGAGGTGGTGCGAGGTTCAGGACTCCGGCCATTGGCGGAGAGAGAGAGAGTATAGGTGGCTGTGTGTAGAATCTGAAGTGAAGTGTGTCTGTGTGTGATACATGCGAGTGGTCGAAAAAATTTCAGGCAATATGGTTACACGGTTATGGCCGACAATATACCGTCAGAATTTGGTTGGATACTATGTGCCGACAAAATTACACAATTCAAGGCCGGAAAACTTCTCGGCACATATTTAAGGGGTTTTCGAGACAAAGAAAATCGGACTCCAAATGGACTGGTTAGTCAATTATGTAATTTTCTTTTGGCTTATATTGGCGATCGAAACATTAACGGAGTACTACTATTTTTAAGAGTAAAGTCGGAACCATGAAGCACTTCAAGAATTCGTGTTAATTAGATATTGTTTTACATGATTTTGGAATAAATTTAAATTGAATGATAAAAAGTTTTAATACTGGATTGGAACTCATTTTTTCAAGATTTTAGATTCTGAAATTCTATAAAACGATATTTGATCAATGTGATTTTTGACGTGATTAAAGTTTGCTACAAGCTCTAAAATGTAAACCACATTACTTATTTAGTGCGTCAGAAAGGGATCATAACAAGCTATGTGCTATTTACCTCTCTATGTGCTATTTATTTATTCACTTTGTTCTGTTTTGAATCTCCGATTGCACATTTTTTTATCAACTAGCGTGCATGGTATTACATAATCTTTTACAGTTGACAAAATCTTAGAGAATTGATATAATAAGCGAGGTAAAGTGAAATTGTACTAACTAAAAAAAGTAGCAAGTGACAAAAAATAAAAAAAGATAGACTAAACTTTATCTTACCGATAAAATATCTGGAGTTGTCATTACTTTTACCTTCTCAAACAACCACGATTTGAAAATAAAATTAAACTTGTTGGAGAACTAAATTCAAGCTTGATACGGAGCAATAAACCTTGTGTTGACTTGAGCGGTTTGAATTATCGAAATTCGATCGGAAAATAAGAGAAAGGGGGAGGTCCGCATTTTAACTAAAATGAGGACCCCCTCATGGGCGACGGATTGATATCAACGTGTTCAGAACGTGATTTTAAGGGTTTCTGTGAGAAATCGGCAAAAAAAAAATGACTGAAAAGGGCTTCATCCGAACAGTTTCAAACAATTTTTTATTGAACGGTTCAAATAAAAACTGCTCAAATCAAGCCATTATTGGTCATTTTTTGCCGATTTCTCCTAGCATCCATAAAATCACGTTCTGATCACATTGAGCGGCTTAGATCGATCATCGAAATTTAATCGAAAAATAAGAGAAATGGAGAGGTTCGCATTTTAACTAAAATGAGTACCCCATGAGGACGGACTGATACACATATATAGACCGTTTAAATTGTTTCTCTTTTCTAGATTTATAGATGGGTTTTTTGTACTCGGACAATTGGGTTAGAGTCCAAAGGAGTGGCCCAATAACGGGTTTAGCCCACCCTATGTTTTTGAATGGGGTTAGGTGATTAGGTCCATTAACTCGTGTTTTTTAGAGGCTAAGGTTCATGAAATGACAAAAATATCCTCACATAAAATTATCCAGTCACATTATCGTCGGAAAATTGGCCAGAAGTTGCCACCGCCGAAAAATTCGTCGGCGCCAAAAAAGTCGCTGGCACCAGCACAGGCACCGGAGTTGGTCGCCAACGACCGACATCAGCCTTTGTGACCGGAGATACGGAAAAAGATGTTGACCGATGAAAATGTTAGCATAACACAGAGTCAAGATTTCATAGATAATCATATATCTTTGTAGTGTTGGCAAGATACAGAAAACAAATATGGATATATAGCATTACCTGTTGATTTTATTGGCATAACACGAAGTTCAGATTTTCATAAATAACTATATTTGTCTGAGTTGTTGGTAAGATAAAGAGAATAGATTTGGACATAAAGTATTATCTAGTAATGTTATTGGCATAACACATAGTCTAGATTTTCATAGATAAAACCATATATGTCTGCATTGTCACCATTATTTTAATTTGTCGTCGTTTTTATCAAATACTCACCATCACTGGTTAATATCTTATTCTCAATTAGTCAAACATTTATTTTCCCACTGGTCACCATCTTCGGCGCCCGTGATCGGCGACAAATTCCGACGCCGGAAAATTTTTCAGTGCCGTCATTTTTATGAGTTGTTGTGACCCCCATATACAAAATTTGTGATTTCGAAACAATACAAGGAGAAAAAATTAGTTTATACATTCTATGTGTTTTTGACCCAAAGGATGAATTTTCTAGTTTCGCAATAGTCTAAATTAATAGATCAAATTAACTTTAAGCCAAGTTTTCTAGAGAACCTAAATATGAATGTTGTAGTTCTGCTGCATTCCAAATTCAGCTGCGCAACAGCCGCAATAAATTCTTCAAAATTCCACCACCCCACAAAACTTTATTTTATGGCTGATATGTTTTTGTGACCTTTTTTTTTTTTTCGAAAGGTAGGACTGTAGGAGAATACAAGTATAAGAATTATGTGAAATTGGAAACACTCCATAATCACTATAAATCCAATCCAACTACTACTCTCACTAGAGAGAGAGAGAGAGAGAGAGAGAGAGAGAGTGTGTCAAAACAATTTCGCAATCACTATAGGTTCAACAGAGAGAGAGAGAGAGAGAGTCTCAAAACAATTTCGCAATCACTATAGGTTCAACTCAACTACAAGTCCTATTAAGGGAAAAAATAATCCCAATAAACACAAAAGGAAGAACAACTACACGCAGGTGGAGACAATTCTTGTGAGACACTAGTTTTGCTACATTCCAAGTTCATCTTATATATTGTTGTTGTCTTTTTATGATGTGGCGCGATCTCGACTGTCCTTTGAGTGAACGCAGTGTTTTTTTTTTTTTTTTTGGAGTATGTACTTCAAACCTTTCTCTAAATATACTTTCAGTTTGATTGTCATGGAAATAGAGTCTAATTCGATCATGGCACATCCGGGTAAACAACCTGCTATTCTTAGGCCTTATCTAGGGTTAGGCAAGCCCGGATTATTTAGTATCCTTCTTCCCGCATACCTTTGACTATGTAGCATGTCTTCACAAGTGGTACAGTTTAAGTTCCACTTTAAGTATCGTCTCAATCATACTTTAGAACAAACAGGGTCCCTCCATGCCCAGGAAAGTAAAAGCATGTGTGACTATAAGCACCTTCCCCCGAAGAAAGATTTTTAGAGCAATAAGTAGAGAGAGATAAATACAGAAATTAGTTTTATAAATATTGTGCTGAGAGAGAAGGGGAGATTTTAGAAATCCAAAACGAACAAAGCAAGTCTTTTATGAATATTGCTCACTCGAAGTTTGTGCCATAGCCCATGTGATGAGTATTGTGCATTCTTGAGTCTTATTTTTCTTGTACGTATTTGTAAACTTGTTGTCCTAAATCCATTCTATCAATTCACCACCAGTGAAGCAACTCATTTTCCACGTTTGCAAGGTACCGCGCTTGGATCAAGGATTCGTCGAGTATTTTGGTCAAAAAGAAAATATATACATATGTTTGTGTCAAGGTAATATGATAGTAATAATGATTTCATCGTTCGAAACAATTAGAAACTTGGGTGGGTAAGTTATCGAGTGTCAAAGGAAAACAGTCTTCGAACATACTTATTATCAGGATGTAAGTTGTGTACATCGCTATGATATTCCATTTGACGCAAGGGTAAACGGCTCGTTCTACCCTTAACTTCTCATAAACTCTCAAGACCGCACGAGCAGAAAATTAACTCGTCTCTGAGTGCTTAAAAAATTACAAATACAAGTCATTCGCCCACTAGAAAATTTTCCAATTGCCGGTGCCGCACGGCCAATGTTACATGGACAGATGTTTGCAAATGCCTTTCGCCATGTCAGCCGACCAAGGTCCCCCCCGTGGACCAATGTAGAGAAAGTCACAAAAGTTACAACTAGAAAACGTAGTAAAACGTTATAGGAGGAAAATCAAAGGGCCTTTTTTGAGTGGGGGCGGCAAAAAGAATTGGAAAATTTAGGAGAATATGATGGGAAGGGAATGTTTGTCTGATTTGAATATGAGGGTTGCTTTTCCATTTTGAGTTCTTAGGAGTTGAAAAGAGCACTGGCAGTGCTCGGTCCTTGGACAAACAGCAGTAGGCATTGCTTACTGCCAAAAAGAATTTTACTTACTTTGAGAAAAGTGATCAGAGAGTTGAACTCGTGCTAGTTGTTTTAACTTTGTCAAACAGTAAGATCAAGTGGGGCCACATCTCATTCACAACAAAAATAATTACGGGTACTCCAAATGTACATCAGATTATGCAAGAAAATCATTCCGGAGTCCCATACAAATGATCCGCGTTTGTTCGGATTGTTTAAAGTATTTTCGAAGGGTTATGGTAAAAACTCATTTGGATCGATAATCGATAAGGATTTGACCGGTTCATTCAATTTTTGGACCCTTAATTAAGTTCTTGCCGATGTTTGATTGAACTGATGTTGTATTATCAAGAGTATTCACTATCTAAAAGTTTAATTAATTTACTTTCAAGCACATCTACTTACATGAGCGGCATCCAACCGTTTATTTCGGCATTAATGACTTGGATAGTAAAAGGAAGGCTCAACTAGCTAGATGGGCCTCCGTTGATGAGTAGTGATCTAATGTTTGATCTTGTCAAGGGGTTGATGGCAAACTTCTCTTTTATCCCACCCAGAATAAGATGGAGTTAGAGTGGATGTTGACTGCTTAATCTTAGGGGTTATTTACCCATGATTGAATCTAAGCGCATACAGATCTGAATCGTTTATTGCTCAATCAAGATCCGAGCTGTCGATTGCCGAGACGAACAACTGGATTAGCCGCTCGATACTGCTGCCAAACACGGAGTGGTTGGCAGCATCTCCCAATCCCCCTTTCCGTGTCTATGTTATTGATTTAGGTACCTTTTCCTTTCATTTTGGTAGAGATCAGAAAGATGGTAGGTCTCCATCCACACACACAAAAAAAGTGCACCAAAAGACAGCGTGATCCTTACCCGAGAGATGGGTTAGTAGCCGAAATGCTCCCAATGATTCATTCCAGAGTAATCTCATGTCAATATAGCAAACGTGTGAAGTCATCTTCCTTTTTCTCTCTCCTTTTCGTGTGGATACGTAACTCATGGCCGATCTCACCAACCGCAACCTTCAATCCCCCGGCCGCACCGTTAACCGGAGCCCCATCCCAATTTCGAGAGCAATTTCTGTCATCTTTCGTCAGCTTTCCCCACACCTTCTTTTATGGAATTTTAGATCTACAAGAATTCCTTTTGTCACTCATGCGTGAGGATAACATCACCTGGCACTGAGCCAAACCCCATTTGTTTTTTCCTGCACCATCAGTGGGTGATTCATTCCCTGGTAGAGATAGTCATATTTAACTTATCAAGTGGGTCTCAGTCGTTTTCATGGCCTTGTGATTATTATTTCTCTCTTTATTTTCAAGAGAAAAGATTGGCCACATTCTCACCCCAGTGTAAAGCACTTTCCATTCAGTACAAATCTGTAAAACCTAGACAGCAAATACTTCAAAAATGCCTTTCAAGAGCTGACATGATCAGGTCATTAAAACCAGCACATCAGCCCTGCTTCCATTTTCATTAAGATGAATCACTTCAATTGATAAAGAATCAAAACAAGATTAAGAGTCGTTACATATCCTTTCATGCTATTCAGTACCCCAAATATATACATGCGCGCAACATCGAAAAAGAGGATTTCATTAATCTTTGATTAAATAAGTAAAAAGCTTAAAAGGGACAAGAGACAAGAGACAACAACACGACAGTATCACAATGAAGGAAAACATCCAAACTAACTAGGTTGGCGTTCTACCCTCGACAATCACATGTCAACCGAAGCCCTAGAAATGGATAAAGGGCAAACCAACAAAAAAAAAAAACCAAGAACAGCTCTTAAGCCTAGAACTAAAGCGTAATCCCAATAGAACCAAACAGAAATATAGTCAACAATTGATAACGGTAAACGACCCGAATATCAGAATGTTCAGATTCGTTGGTTAAGTTTTTTTTAGCAAACTCCAACTCGAGCTCTAGGAAAATTTGATGAGCATAGTTCAAGCTGAACTTGCCTAGGTTTGAGTCGAACTCGAGCTCGTTCACTAGTCTTAATGAGCCAATAATATTTATATACTTTATGTTCTCATACAGGTCTAACCGTTTAATTAAAATTTTAAGTATGTACATAAATATTCCCTCCTTTCCAAAATATTTGTCCGGTCCGCAAAACTGAGTCTTAAATATAATAGTACAATTTTTGCAAGAAAAGTTTTAAAAGTTTTTCAACAGCTTACTAGATATCAATGAGTTCTTTAAATTTGTGAAAAAAGTTTAAATTTTTTCTTAAAAAAATTGCATTATTTTTGAGTTAAAGTTTTGCAGACCGGATAAACAATTTGAGACAGAGGACGTACGTTCATACATATATGAAATGATAAAAACATATACATAAATAAGTTTTTAGTAGTTGTAAATGTTTATCCTTGTTCAAGTTCTAAAATTTTCATAAGGTACATGTATCAAATTCCTATGATAACATAAACTCCAGGTTTGCAAGCCTAATCAAGTCGAATACTGTTAGGTTCATGTTTGGCTTGTTTATGAAATGAACCTAAAATTGAGGCTCAGTTATGGTTCATTTAGCAAATAAATTGAATTCGAACGAGTCTTTATTGAGTCAAACTTCGAACGGTTCACTAATAGCTTCGTTCATTTTCGGCCTTACTTTGAAGGGAGGGGAGTAGCCGACTAAGGAACAGAAATTAAGCGGTAATTCACAGAGGTAAGACTCAAACTCGACATGATGGCATCGCATCTGATAAGGAAGAGAAAATTTATAATGGTCAATGACGCATACATGTAGTCAACTTATTGCCCATCTCGATGAAGTGATTTCACGAGAAAAAAAAAAATAAGAGTTGTGATTTCTTAAAAAATTATTCATTTGGATTGAACATTTTGATAAAAAATGAAGAGAAAAGTACAAAAAATAAAATGTCTTAATTGACCCTTCTTCTTTCTCACCGTGCAAAAGCTCCCCTTTCTTTTCTCCTCTTTTTTTACAATCCAAAAAGGGGCTGTTTGGGAATTGCCAATCTCTTGTGCACAGTGGTCAACCACTAACTAGATATACTGTAACTGTCAACCACTAACTAGATACTGTAACTGGCTCTGGCTAGATAGGCTCTATGGTGGTGTCTGGTGTTAACCCACCAACCACTACATAAAAACAGGAAAATCATGGTTGTCACTCAAACATAAGTAAACTATCACACAATTGCTATTTACAGTTGCTGAATTTTACCTAAAAAGTCACTTGGCTTCTCTCTCTCTCTCTCTCTCTCTCTCTCTCTCTCTTTTCTCTTAATTAATAAGCCAAAAAATAGGTTTCTTTTGGTTTTTTTAAAAAAAATTTAGAGTTTTGATCATAATATTTTACTTTTTCGATTTCTCTCATCGAGACAAATTAATAATTCACAAAAACTTAACGCAAAATTAACAAACAATAAAAAAAATTGAATAGAAAAAAAAAAAGTCAAGTGACTTTTTAGGGGAAACTCGCCCTGAACTAAGTCATAAGAAGGGTAATTAAGCTCATGCTTTAAATGTTTTCTTTTTCACTTCTAACAATGCTCCAAATGAAAGCAAGTAACAGACTTCACACTCTTGCGATGTTGGGTTGATAAGACAATGACATACAAGAAGTTCAAGAACCAAAGAAAAAATCAATTTGAAACTAAGAAAATTGAAAAAAGAAATATATTTGTGATCCTTAATTATTTTAGCCTAATAGGACGCCTAGGGCCCAAATAATAACCAATTCTGAAAAAAAAAAAAAAAAAGTTTTATCCTGGTTTACCTATTATTCCTTATGTGTCATACTTAGAATCTTATCTTTTAAGTAACCAGTTCTAAATTGGTAAGTCCACAGAAAGATAAAAAATATTGTGTTTTATATAGTTGACAGCTAGTGCGTAAAACATCACACTTACTACTATAACATTAACTGGTCGCAATTAATTGGGACTTATGATTTGATTTTGTTTGGTTATCCAATTTTAAATTTGGTTATCTCAGTGGAATATATAGGAAGACCCAACAATATTCTATATGACTCAGAACTCCGAGTAACCTTCATTGGACTTTCCTGCCTTCTGCTAACATTCCAACAAAAATCAACTGGGTGAGACCCACAGAGGCATATGGTCCTTCTGTAATATTCAGACAGGACAAGGGCACAGTTACAAAATCTTTCCTATAAATACAAACATCTTATTCTCCCCACAACCTTGCTCAGAAATCACCCTAGCTATTACCAAACTAGACACTTAGATCACTTGATTAAGTAAGAGGTTGTGGTGAAGGCATAATAACCATGGGGAATTGTTTGGTTATGCAAGAAAGGGTTATAAAAGTCATGAAGACAGATGGGAAAATCCTTGAATACAAATCCCCTATCAAAGTTCACCAAGTGTTGTCAGATTTTGCTGGCCATGTAATATCTGACACGCTTCACGTCGTTCGGCATCTGAGGCCGGACTCCGCTATGATTGGTGGTCGCTTGTACTATCTGCTCCCTCTTCCGGTGGTACCACCGGAAGCGAAGAAGAAGAAGAAAAGGGTCAAATTTGCAAATCCAGAGGTAGAAGAAGCAAGTGAAGGAAGTGGAGTTGTGAGGATAAAGCTGGTTATCAGTAGGCTAGAGCTTGAAATGATGTTGAGTAAAGGAGGAATTTCAGTTGAAGACATGGTTTCTCAGCTTCAGAAGAAACACAGCACAGATGATCAGAATGACAAGTTCGAAAGTAACGAAGACGGCGACGGAAGCACGAAAGGATGGAAGCCTGTTTTGGAAAGCATACCTGAATCAATCTAGCTAGTTTATATGTATTTATATATTCCACTTCTAGAGTTTGAATTTACAGAACCTCAAAATATATTTCTCTCAGGCCACGGTTCCACTAAACTACAAGTTGCAGAGTCGCAGACTACTACCTTGTAGTTTAGCGGAAACGGAGCCTCTTGAGTCTTTGCTCCGACCCTGGTACATCTACAACCAGAGGCAAAAGGCTCATTATGTATGCAAAACCATGCCCTGTTGCTGAGAAGTTATTTAACTAGAAATCGCCCTTGCGACATGCTAATCTATACTTGTCCTCGGATCTTTCCAATGAAAACATATGTTGCAAGTCATCTTACTTGTCGCCCATGATGGACGAATACCGTTTTTTTTTTTTTCAGTTTTAGAAGCCATTTTTTCTAGCAGAGTGGAACCCATTTCACATCCTTCATCACTTGGGCTTGGAGGCACCATGCCCCACTAGTCAATATTGTGTACCCGCCATGAGTGCTACTGCACAATCTCCTGATAAAACGACCTAAACAGTTTGCAGCACTACAAGTAGAGCATCTTGGCACAGGGAGAAGCGTTATGTTGCAACGCGGCAGCTGGAGTCTCGCACACGGGACGACTCTTTCTTTTGCGCGTGTTTAACACAAACAGGGAGAGTATTTTGCATTGTGTCATTGTGTGTGTTTAACACAAGCTAGTCCAGACATCTGATTATCAAAAAAAAAAGAGCGCGAAGAAACTGTTAATTACGCTCTAGATGAATGAGGAAAACGCAAAATCCATACATCCACAATATCAAATTGAGTACTGCAATTTTAAAAAACTTTTAAAGTAATCAAAAAAGCATTCAACCTTTCGCCTTGGGTCCATGAAAAATTTGCCAAAAGGAGAGGCCCCAAAAATGGTGTAGTGATCTTTCAATAATTAAAGGCTCATGAAATTAAGTTCATTTAAGAAAAAATTACTATAATGAGTACATTTTCCACCTAAAATGCAAGAAAAATGATCGTTAAGTGACCGTTTTAAATTTTTGTAATACTGAATATTTGTATAATAATCTATTTGAATCCTAATTATTTTATTTTTTCCTGACGTTGAGTTATCTTTTTATAATTTTGCTCGTAAAATGCTTAAAGAGCTCCATTTTCTAAGTTCGACTTAAGTTCTTAAAATGTCAAGGCCAACCCCATATGAAATATATGCTTACGCAATAAAATATGCAGATATTAATCATTCGTCTTTGCAATAAAGTAAAAGTGATTCCACGTTATTGATCAAACCATTTTGAAAAATTAAAAGAAAAAGCATGTGTGCTAGGTAATTAATAATGATGTTTGTCGAAATCATTACAAGTTGATCATGAGAGGAGGTAAAAAAATATTAGAAAAAGACAAGTTGGAAGTACTGTACTAAGCTAATTTATTATTTTTTGGGCTAAGTGTGCATTAAACTAATTAGATATAGGCTACGTTTACCTAAAGTCACATCGATAAATCATGACCAGATATCACTTAGATATGGTGTGTACTCATGTACGTAGGACCAACATAACAAGGCACTTGATTTATTTCAAGTGAAATCCCAAGGACCAATAATAAAGAGGAGAAAAACGGCTTAGGGACAAATATTCCTAGGAGAAAATCACGGCCTAATCTACCAAATTAATACACACACACACACATATATATATATATATATTCAAAAGGTTTACAAGTGATTATAATAAAGGAATTACAAACTAATCTAGAATTAACTGAACTCCGCAAATTTGATGGCCTTCTTGATATCATAGCCACCTTGAGTTTAGGGATGGCAATTTCGGCCGATTCGACCTAATCCGATCTGTTTCCAGCCCCAAATGGGTAGGGGATTTGGAGATTATTTGGGAATCAGGTAGGGTATGAGGATTTTTTTTTTTTTAAAGTGGGGAACGGGTAGGAGGTGGATATGAGTTAGTCCCCGCCCCGATTCCCGACCCATCCCCGCCCCAAATCCCCGTTATATATATATACACATAAGAATTAAGAAGTTAGGGTTTCATTTATTTATGCCACCCACACACACTGATGCACACAAGATCCTCATTCCCCACCATCTTTACGACTCTACATCTCATTCTTGCTCGTGTTCTTGTTCCAAGCTTCACTTGTCTTCAGACTAAAGTTGTTCTCTCTAAATCCGAACAGTTTGCTGTTATGGAGAAAAAATCGATTAACTTAATTTCAATTTGGTTTGTAATGCACTATACCAGCAGCTATGTGACTTTTTTAATTTAAATTTGGTTTGTAATGGCACTATGGCAGCAGATATGTGTCTGTTTTCATTTCAATTTGGTTTGTAATGGCAACCTATATTGTTTTTTTTTTTTTTTGTGAATTTGGTTTCATGGTTTGTATTTTGTAATGGCATGTGACTTCTTCTTCTTTTTTTTAAGTTTTGGAATCTTTGGATCCCCAATTCCCCGTGAGGATCCCCGTTCCCCGTTTTGGGCGGGGATGGAGGGTAAAAATAAATCCCCGGTGGGGATCGGGGAGAGGATGGGGAGAGATTTGGGTTCGGAAATCGGCCGGGGACGGGGATAGTGGTATCCACCCCCGACCCTCCCCATTACCATCCCTACTTGAGTTCAACATCTCGATCTTCGCTCGCTTTGGATCTATCCGGCCGAGTAGAATGAAAGGCGAATGAAAATGTGATGTGATGTGATATGATGCCATGCGATGAAGGTTTTTATGACTACAAAATTAAGAGATATTGGATGACCAAGACATGAGGTGTAAGTACGATTCTAAATTGCTCTAAAGATGAACGGAGTATGCAATTTATCTAAACTCACAAGGTATATAAAGGGAAAATGGTTTCTCTCTAAAGTGACCTGAGATGTCACGCACTTACCCTAAAAGGGAAAAAGCACATATTTATCAAAGTACGAACCCTAGCATATGACTAATCGGAATGCATCCCAAGCCAACGCCCTCACCCTACCAAGTAACATAGCCCTCACACGCCTTTAGCGCGTCCTTCAACCTTCCTTGATAAATGGAATATGAAAAAACAAGACTATTGCTACGAGAGCCTAGACAAACAATTTCACCAAAAAAGAAATGCATGAAGGAACAACTTCGTGAATGCCCTCCTCCATTTAATCACAAGCACTTGTACAACATTGACATCATGTACATTGACATCACTAGAATTCTTGATCAATGGGCGGAGTATCTAAACAAGATAATGAAAACAAGCCCTAAATCCAAAATGAACAAGAACAACGTACATCTAGAAATGGCCAAGAAAATTTATAAACAACTAAACTTACTCAATCCAGTCGATGTTTTTGAAGCCCTAGAGTCGAAAGTGTGATATTAAGGATTTAGTGTTAGAATTTATAGTGATACTTTGTGACTTGCCAAAGAAAAAATAGAGTGATACTTTGTTTGTGTGCCAAAATATAGAATTTTCAAGCGATGGACTATGGTGAAACTCCATAACTCACACTTCTTTGGGTTATCCCAGGCTTAGGCCCGGTAATTACCAGATACGTGTGGGATAAGAGGACTGCACATATCCGAGGAATTAGTCGAGGCAAAATGTTCCGGATAAGTGAAAAAGAGAGAGTGTAATTTAGCTCTTAGAAGTTAAGTACATTGAAATGGGGTTTGTCTCCGATGTCTTGCTGAAACCTGAACGAACAATGGTCCTCAAGAAATTCCCAAAACCCAGATCAAACCCACCTTCCTTGCCCCTCCCTCCTCCGCCTCCCACCACCAACCTCCCTCCACCTCCCTCCCCCCCGACCACACCTCCCCTCCCCACCCACTCTCTCTCCCACACCACCCCCACCAAATCCCAACTCACCCACTTCCTCCAATCCCACCTCCCCCCCTCCCCCCTCACCCCTAACCTCCTCCTCTCCTTCCTCAAAACCCACCTCCACCACCACCCCAAATTCACCCACCTCGACCTCCACCTCTTCCGCCATGCCGCCTCCCTCGACGCCTTCCGCCACCACCACTCCACCTTCGAGTGGATGGCCCGAACCCTTGCCGCCACCGACCGCCTCGACGACGTCCTCCCTCTCCTCCAATTCATGGTCTCCAACCCATGCCCGTGCGCCGACGGTATTTTCTCATGCCCTAGAACTGAACCCATTTTCCTCTCCGCCATTAGTTCGTTTTGTAGGGTTGGTAGACATGATGATGCTTTGGTTTGCTTTGATTATATGCGTAAATTGATTGATGGGTTGCCTAGTGTTGCTGTGTACAATGTCTTAATTCATTGTTATGTTAAGTGTGGAGAACATGAAAAGTCTTTGGGGTTTTACGATAAGATGATTCGGGATCGGGTTAAGCCGGACGTGTTTACGTTTAACATCTTGATTAATGGTTATTGTCGGAATTCGCAATTTGGGCTAGCTTTGGAGATGTTTAAAGAGATGAGGATCAAGGGTTGTGCACCGAATGTCGTCAGCTTTAATACTTTGATTCAGGGGTTTTTTAGGGAGAGGAAGTTTGAAGAAGGAATCAGGATGGCGTTTGAGATGATTGAGTTGGGTTGTGAGTTTTCGACCGTCACCTGTGAGATTTTGATTGGCGGACTATGTAGAGCGGGTAGGGTTTCGGAGGCTTGCAATCTCTTGATTGATTTCTCAAGGAAAGGAGTAATGCCTAAGGGGTTTGATTGTTTTGGTATAATTGAGAGGCTATGTAAGGAAGGGAATACAGGGAGAGCAGTGGAGGTAATGGATGAGCTATGGAGGAAAGGGAATGCTCCTAGTTTGGTCGCTTGTACAACTTTGATTGAAGGCTTAAGAAGATTGGCGAAAACTGAGGAAGCTGTTATGTTGATGGAGAAGATGCTAAAAGAGAGTATTATTCCAGATAGTGTGACTTATAATTGTCTTCTTCGAGATTTGTGCGATGCAGGAAAAGCAACGGAAGCAAATAAATTGAGGCTTCTGGGTTCGAGCAAGGGTTTGGATCCAGATGGCATGACCTACAACATTTTGGTTTATGGATATTCAAGGGAAGGTAGAAGGAAGGAGGGGCAACTTTTGGTGGATGAGATGATGGATAGGGGATTTATACCTGATATTGCTACCTATAATAGGTTGGTCAATGGACTTTCAAAGGGAAAAAGTACTCTTCGATGAGAATGCGATGAAATTCGTGGGGGAAATTGTTGGCGTTTAAAGTTTTGGTTGCACTCCTTTCGGTGTCAATTGCCAACATATGTTTAGTGGGTAGCGTAACTTATATGTGGCTTGAGAAGGTACATCTAGTGATGAGCATGTGCATTGTGCTCTACTAGATGTTGAAGGTGTGGAGTACATCAAAGAGAAGGCAATACATGAAAACAAAAAGGGAAATAAATAATTCCTTGCCCCTTTTTTGTGTACTGTGACCTGGTTGGGAGATGATCAATCGTTCTGCTTGAAAAAGACAAGAAGGCTTCTCTCAATGCAGCTACGGTTCCACTATGACATGTTATGTTTATTCTCTCAGTATTTATGGAGATTTTAATGGTATATGGAAGGGTGAGACTATGTTTATGTTCTATGCCCAACCCGGCCTAAAGAGATGCTTTATGGCGATGCATGGATTGTACGTATCTCAACACTCAATTATGTTCTTTGAAACAAACTTATTTGTGTTGTATTCTTGAATATGTACACGAAAGGAAGAGAAGCTTTGACAATTCAGCAAGTTCTATTCTGGCCCAACATTCTTGTAAGCTTCTTCTAAGGAAAATACAGGGCAGAGAAGGTACATCCGTAGTTATGAGTGTGCGCATTGTGCTGTTCAAGATGATTGAGGCAAAGAAAATCAAAGAGAAAGCAATGCATGAAAGCAAAAAGGGACCAAAATCATTCGTAGCCCTTCTGATCACGTACAAAGAATGGTGCAATTGTGGACTCGCTGGACTGTTAACTGTTGGTAGATGACCAATCAATTCTCCTTGAACATAACAAAGAAGTTGTCTCTGGAGTTATGTCGATGAAGCTGCAGATTGGGTATGCATGAATTTATCTCACAGTTGTCATGTACCTTTTAATGGTGTGTAGGAGGGTGAGACGTATGTTTATGTTCCATGCCCCACCCAACTAATGATATGTTCTATGAAGATGCGTGAATGCTAGTGTATCTCAAGACGGGACTATGTTCTTTGAAACAAATAAATTTGCTTTGTCCTCATGAATATGTACCCAAAAATAAGCGAAAGCTCTCTCTTGCCCAACATTCATGTAAGCGTCTAATCAAGAAAATATGGGAGGATTTGACAATTTCTATTTTTGTTAGGTGCTCCTTTATATGGAGTATGGACACTAAGTTGGGCTAAGAATGCATGTGTTTTTTTTGCCAAAATGAGATAACAACCAAGAGGGAGGGTAAAATTCCCACGTACAAACTCCACTCCTTCTCACCGCATTCTTGGCCACACAATTCCCACTTCGCCTCACAGAACTGACCTCCGTTGCTTCAAATGATTGCCTGCATTTACCAATATCCGAAATAATCACTCCCACCCCCGAGTTCACCTCCTCGTTCTTCTGAATCAAGGAGATAACCTGCTGAGAATCCCCTTCCAGCTGAATCCTCGAGAAACCAAGCTCCTGTGCAAAGAACAGACTTTCCCTAGCTGCCATTGCCTCAAGAACAAAAGGATCCACACCATGTTCCAAATGAATAGCCCTGGCAGCAACGAGCCATCTGAGTCCCACGCCACCATCCCCAATCCACCAATATTAGCCCAAGTGTCCAACCCACCGTCAAAGTTTATCTTCAGCCAGCCCCGGCACGGTTCCTTCCACTTGTTCACCACACCCTTTGGTCAGACTTGCTAAGAATGCATGTTGCAGGACCTGTAAAAAGACATTCTTTTGGGTGCTACATTTGGACATATTTCTCCTTTCGCTAATGAACTTCCGTTTAAACAAGAGAGATGCATTTATTTCAGATGCCCCGAAAGTTGACGCAATTATTTTTAATGCCCCAAAGTTGACGAGTTCAATTCCACTTGTGTAGGTTTTTTTTGCAATAGACCAAATTCAGTTACTGCATTTCTGAGAACCTTCAATTTCTGCAGCTCCTGCTTAACTGGGATATCTGCAAGAGAACATCCATTGGAAGGGTAGAAATGTCTATGCCGGTAAGGACTTGTTTGTGTCAGACTACAAACGCATGGAGATGTCATTGGAGTGTCTGGGAGACTGGGAATTCTGACTGTGACGCTGTGATTTCATGGATATTTGCCTGTATATTTTGCCTTAAATTTAATAAAATGAATAGAGGTTGAGATATTTTCCTTCTATGCATTATGTTTTCCTTTTGATGTCATTTCCGTCTTCCCCCAGGATGGAATATGGCGACAGTGAAGGGAAAGGATTAGGGAATGACCGGGTACTTACTGTGGATTCATTTTGCCCATGTATTACTGTATTCAAACACGAGGGGAGGAGATGAGAAACGCCTCCAAATTATTGGTTGTGTAAATTACCGGCTCGGAAGATGAAAGCATGATGTTTTACATTTGATTCCGATATCTTTCAATTTTCATGAGCCTTGCGACATATTTATGGGGTTCTAAACTCATTGGTCCTACTTTTTCTGTCCTCGCTTTGTTATCTATGTAGTACTTGTAATGACTTGATGTGTGCTTTTAGCAGAAGCTTCTGTTTTAAGCATTTGCCATCACTTTCTGAAAGAATTCCTTCCCTTCGTAAACCATTCACAACCGTAAAGATTCCCTTCCCTTCGTAAACCCTTCACAAAACCATATTCCAAAGACAACCGTGTTTTCCTGTTGGTGTTTTCCATATTGGCTTTCCATTTGACTGGTCCTGTTATTTGTTGGGAGCTTGATTCCATACTTGTACTTATTATTACTCTTCAATAAACTATGAGCCTATTAGGTGAGGCTTTCAAAATCAATGTGAAATACCAATATGTGCAAAAATGTCAAATGAGTAACCAGTGTAGCAGTCTATCAGAATGGGAACTAAGAACTGCAGGATTCGGCCAAGTAAGTACATGATTATAAATGATGAACGGAACATGATTACAGATGAAATCATCATAGCAAGGCACAGTTTCTGTATCCACAGTTGCTCTTGAAACATAACCAATTAGGACCAAGGATACTGCAATTACACAACAGAATCCTTCAGCACTGCTATAGACTTCACCAAATAGTCATCACTTGATTCTGAGCTCCAAACGTATGTTCTTTGGATAAGACTTGACAAAACAAGTTCTAACGTGGTATAATTGGAGATGAACGCCCACAGACATATATTTTGACAAAGACATGCACACATGCAGAAACCTAAGATGGCTGACAGGGTACACAGAAGGCTCAAGCAACCAAGAGTGCCAGGATACCTGCATGGTGGAAACAACAAAGATGGATAAGCACATCTTTGAATTTCAATTTTGAGTGCAAGTGGAATGAACTAGGGTTTTGGGTCGGATTTGTGGAGGTATTTACCAAGAAAAGAAATTTATTAGGGTAAACCACAAAATCAAATTAGTTTCTTTACTTCATTATCCTTTTATACGTTTCCCTTGACCCTGGTCATCTTTCCTTTGTGAATCCATTCACACATTGAAATTGGAAAAAAGGATTTTTGGAGGAACTTGTTAAGGGCAAAGAAAATGCAAGGGAAACAGAGGCTCAATTTTGTGAATGTAAATCCCTACACTTCCTTTGTCCAAATTCAGACTAGAGTATATCCGAGAGTGATAAGATATAAGATCTTGAAAAGTAGCTATGCATCAGGTTATCATAGCGCATCAATTAATTACGGTTTGCCCATTAAACTCAAGCAGGACATGTGTCATATCAGGTCAAACTGCTTCAAGAATGCCGCGCTCACCTAACATTATCAGAGCAACCAGTATTGCTGATATCAACTGCTTGGAATGCCGACTGAATAGAAGAAAATAAGTGGATCTTTGATAGCTCGCCCTGCAATTCCCAACCCAGTCATACTGCATCAGTCTTGCTAATAACTCCAAAAACAGTCCTTGAAAATAGCTGTACCCAGAGGCTAAGCTCGTTTGTTGAAGATTGCCCTGCCAATTTCGTGCATTGTCATAAGAATAATGAAGAACAAAACTGAAGCTTAGTTGATGACATCCCTCTCTATAAAGACCAACACATAAAATACTGTTACCACCACAAACAAGCGCAAATCCACGCGATATGGGGCACTAGAAAGAGACCATAAAATACTCTAAATGAAAATTGGAAGGAAAGCACAACATAAAAGTTATCCAAAATGTTCCCCTAAATTCTCCATTAGAGCCTTTTTTTTTTTTTGACAAGCTCCATTAGAGCTGAATTATGAACGAGTTAAGCATAATCGGCCCCCGAAAATACCAATATGAGCATCTTGGACCCAATCAAAACACATGCCAAACCAAACCAACCCAACCAGAGCCTTGAGTCCCAATCAAACGGGAAATCAAAACCCCATCCCCCCTAATATGAACCCCCCTAGAGATTGAATACAAAAAGGATAATCTTCCCAAACGGTCCAGAAAACTCCCACCCTACTCTTCCCTACTATCATTTGAGATGACTAATTGATCTACTGGTCCTTGGTCCATCGCCCATCGGACAGGCAATGATTCTATTGTCATAGAAATACATGCACTAGAGTAATGCCACAAATAATGCACAATGGTCTTGATCTATAAAGGCACTTGTCTGCTTACAGTAAAGTTCCAAGTGGAAGCAGTTACTCCCGGTTTCTTTTCCATTCAATTTTTGGAAAGTTAAGGTTTCTAAAAAGAGCAAAAAGCACATTATGATTTTAAATATATCTGCATCAATATCAGGTTTACCAGCGTATGAAACAGACATAATTAAATAAGACCAAACATACAAAGACCATGCACCTTCTGAGCGTGTATCCCTGCCCCTAAGATTGAAGTTCAGACAAGTGCCTGAGCACAAAGCAACACCCTAGTGCATGACTTGAGTCCAATGTAGCAGACAAGAATACAAGTAAAATATTACCAAACTAACAAATACTAAATGACAACCAATCATAGCACCAATAAAGGCTGAGAAAATGCAAACCTTTGAGGCAGCTTAAGTCAAAGAAATTAATAAAACTACCCGAAAGCCATAAAATTTCATATGGTTTTTGACTTTACGGACGATGCTTAACGTCTAGGTGGCATTTTGTATTTTTTAATCTGTACTCCCTCCATCCCATTTTCATTGCCCATTTTTGAATTGCATGTCATTTTTGAATTGCTTAAATCTTTCAATCTATAATGTTTTTCATAATTTTAAAAACTTTGTATTATAAAACTGATTGAGATCTATCAAACAAGATCCATATTAGACATTTTTCAAGATCCATACTAAAAGATATAGGCAAAAGACATAAAAAGAGACAAACAGAATAATGGACAATGAAAACGGGATGGAGGGAGTACATCTTAGTAGTTCTTTCTAGTCCAAAACCAAGTGACAGTGTTCTAAATGGGCACTTGGAGGTGCCCTGCCGCCACGCCAATAGCCCTTGGCATTTGATTTGGCGCCCAGGGAGGTTTGGTGGTGTAGGCGGCCACCTCAGCGGACTTGGCGATCTTGGCAGCCTTGGCGGCGGCGGCGGCGTCTTTGGAGGCCTAAAAAATATATATAAAAAATAATACGAGGGAGGTGAACGAAGCCCTACTACTTATTGTCTTATTCAACTTATTTGCTAGTTGCTACTACTTAATTTCGTTTGGGTTTGTACTTTGAAGTTCGAACTTGCATTATGGATACATGGAATATAGTTTGATTGGATAATGATTGTTAAAAAAAAAATCCACCGAATTGCTTGGCGCCGCCTAAGCGGCTTAGCGCTTGGAGGTGGGTCTCTGCCCGACTACCGCCAAGTGCCATTTAGAACATTGCTGAGTGACGAGCTTGGCAATTACTTTACTGAAGTTGTTACCTGTTCAACTTTGCTTCTACTTCATTAGGGCCTGTAGGCATGTTCATTTTTGGATGAATTAGTTCTAGTCTAAATACTGGATAAATACAGCATGTTCTGTCCGCTGGAGCACCAGCAGTCCACACCCTAACAGGCACCTAGGTACGAATCCTGCTCTCCCTTTCGCATTTTTCTATTCCTCTTGCTTCTTAGACATTCTCCTCTTTAGAGCTGCTGCTTGACTGCTTCTCCTAGTTTCTTCCTCTCTTTTGGAACTTACCTCAAACTACTCTTTTCCACCACCTATCTTTGCTACACAACCAGCAATCTCAACAATATTCAGGGCCTCTAGCACCACCAACTATTTTGATACTGCTTTACCACACTAATGGAATTTACAACCATAGTGCATGACCGGTACTAGAATCTAGAACTTTGTCTCTAGACACTCTTCATTTGCCATCTTCAAATCACCTTTGGGAAAGGTGACATTGTCATAGTCCCAGTACCTTTTGCATTTACTTCAACAAAACTCGTTCAGCCAAAAAGGGGGTAGCGCAACAATTGCAATGGCTTTTCATCTTACAGCATTATCAGGTATTATTTCATCCAAACAATTCTTGCCACTTTTCAGTGAATGAAATAAGACAACAGAATGAATAGGTCTATTCATTATCTCCCTTTTTAGGAAGTTGAAAGTGAATTATTTCAATTTCTTGAGTTCAGACCTAAAACAGCATCTGCAATATGTATAGACAACCCAAATCAACAGGACAGAGTCGTAAAATTGGGCAACTACCAAACATTCGAATTTGGCCACTCTTTAAGAAAAAAGTTCGCAAATCTAGTCTTATCCTCTAATGCTTCCTCGTGACACGCATGACGCATAAAAATCGACTAAGTGATAATATTACCTGTGCACCATAAGAAGTATTATCGTAGGAATGGGAACGCCTTTGTTCTTCTCCGTCTTTCAATCTCTTCGTGAAACTTCTCCTATCCCTTCCGCGATATGGGGGCCATAAGTTACCCAACGACCCAAAGACGTTTATTCTTCTGTAGTATCCTCTCAACTTGTTCTTACGGAAGAAGCTTTTATCAGTGGCCTGATTAGCCTCCAGATCCCAACTCCCATCTTCCCCGTGTCCATCAGAAGCCGTCTCCAAAACAGATGATGGCGCTTCAAAAGCCAGCTGCGCGGAATAATGAGAGCCTACCTTCCTTAATTTATTGTCCTCAAACTCAAAATCATGGTCTAAATGCACAACCCCATTCATTCTTGAGATCTCAATTTCTCCCGTATTGTGTTCAACAATCTCACCATTTAAACTGGATTTTGCGGTTGGATCAAGAAATCTTCTCATGACATTACTATCTTCCAAGTCATGGCTCGGAACAAGTTCAGTTGGATTTTCACCTGAAATAAACAATTGCAACCCATTTCTGTCTTGTTCATCTAAATTCAAACCCTGAGTACTTTTAAGTAAATCTCCAACTGATGTGTCCGCCAAGCTTTTCTCCACATTAAGTATTTGTTCCCTAATGGCCCTGATAAACTGTTTGTGTCTGGAAATTACATTTTCTCTTGTGTGAGACTTGTCCATTGTAGCTGACAGGCTTACCTCTCTTTCAAAATCTTCCAACTGCTTAGAAAACAATGACTAAGGTAAAGTAATAGCAGAATATAACAAAAACGTAACGGCAAAATTGACAAGCACCTGCCATTTTGCTGTCTCCAGTGTAGTTGCAAGATCACGCCAATGATACTCCACTGACTTGAGCAGCTTCTGGTCTGTATGATCCTCTTGAACAAGATTTTGCTCATGCAATAAAAGACGAAAAAGAGATTCCATCCTAAAGTCGTAACAAAATGCTAAGTTATCAATATGCATGAATCCAAACTGCTCCACATGGATGCATAACAATAATACAAAATACACAAAAGGAAAAAGCTTGCCCAGATAAATAAAAGATGACAATAATTATTCTTACGAAGTTATATATTGAAGAATAGAAGCCCTTCAACCAATACTATAGTTTGGAGCAAGACCACCATGGGTAATGAACCCCGATAGGATATATTGAAGCAAGGAAATGACGGAAAACCAACATCAAAGCAAGTTTCTAGATTGTGCACCGACGATGAAAAAGAACGACAGTAGCATGAACCAACTTGTAATTCGTTCACTACCACAATGTACATTTGCACAGAACAATGTGCATTACAAATTAACTTCTTGTAAATTACCAAAACAATAGGAAATTGATATTCGCGCTCCACTTTTTACTGATGGCGCTCCACTTTGTTCATGAAGTTACGAGTAACTTCACGTTTAAATTGGAGCGCCATCAATAAAAAGTAGAGTGCGAAAATCAGTTTCCAAACAAAAACACGGACGAGATAATAAACCTGTATATGCACCCATAGCTTCATTCAAATTAACTCCCTCCATCCCACAATGCTTGCCCGTTTAGGGGCGCCTAAATTTTGAGGACAGGATAATAGGCCGTTTAATTGGTATTGGCTTTCCCAATTTGCCCCTTCCTCTTTCAACTCTCCTTTCCGAAACTATTGCCGCCTACTTTTTCCTCAACCCGTTCTCTATCTAAAAAGTTGGAAGAGAAATTTTTTCCTCCAAAATTGGTACCAAATCTGAATCTTTTAGGTTACTCATCTATAAACGCACCCAAACTTGCCAATTACATAAATAAACATGCAATGGCGTAAATTAAGGAAAACTGACCTGTCGGCCGAGTCTTGAACGACTTCTGCGGCAGAGAACAGCGGGTCCGATTCCCACTGGCGGAAGCTCGACGCCATTGCCGCCGCAATCCGGCTTAGAATTCTCCAATCATATGACTCATCCACACGAAAATCACAAAAAAATAATAATAATAAATCGTGACTGAAAATCAAAAGTATGTATACTGCATAGGAATATTTGAACAAACGACGCCTCTATATAAGCTTATACTCGTCCCATCTCTTCCGTGTGTAATATATATCGTGTATGTATATGCGTAAATCCCATTTTTGGGAAAGAAATTAAGAACAATTTTAGGGTTTAGGGTTACGAGAAAGAGTGAATTGCGAGAGAAGAATGGTTAAAGGGAGAGCCGTATTTGTGTCGCCGTTTTTTATTCGAGGGAGAGAGTATCGTCTGCGCTAGCGTCCATAGTTCAAGTTTACTTTTTAAATTTGTCATACACAATCACCACCGTCCAAGATGTCAAACATTTGACTTCCCAAACAAAAAACCGTTTTTTGTAAGTGAGTTTGGTAACATTTTCAGTTTTATTGTTTTTAAGAAATTAAAAGCAGAAACAGGTTCATGTTTTTATTAAAAAAAAAAACATGGTAATATTTGTGTTTCTACAAAAAAAAAACCTAGGGAAAACACTTTTTTGTAGTAGAATTCATAGTTTACAAAAACTCTAAAAAAAGTCTATGAAAAACAAAAAATTAAAAACTTGTTCCAAACAAGTTTTTTTCATTAATTTTCAAAAAAAGTAAAAATACAAAGGTTAAAAAACGCCCAACTTTTCTTTTATTTTTACACTACTCACAACTTTTAGTGAGTATTACAATTTATAGTTCATTCTTGAAATTGATTTTATTCTTCCCCTAACTGCAGGTTCGTCCGATTAAGGACTTAGTAGTACTTATTTTTGAATTGAAAGTGATGTATTTTGAGAGAATGACCATTCTTGTAAAACGAGAAATAAGTATTTAAAAAAAAAAAGAATCTTAGCGGAACGGGGAGTTAGAATTATCTCCCCAAATCTTTTAAAATGCTTTAAAAAGTCTAAGATAAATATATTATTCAATTTTTTTTCCATAAATCCCCTAATTTTTAACTATTTCAGACTTTTAATATTTTCTTGATCGATTTTTATAAACCTGACTGTCTTTTACCACAATTGTGGCTATTTATTGTCACGATCATTAGCAATTTTCATAATATGAGACCGATTAGCAATTTTCATAATGTGAAACCAATGAGCTAGTTCGTTCGCCAAGACGCTTGCTCATCATCAAGTAAATGATTCGAATCTTGAAAAAAAGAAATCATTGGATGTCAAGACTCGGGACTGCTTCAACTGTAGTCTGTTGACAACGGCAAACTGAAGTAATGAGCCACATAAAAATGGAATAAATTTGGATTGCATGGTTCGTATTTCTTTTGGGAAAACCATAGTGGAATGACATTCACCTCAGTGCTATTCTATCACATAATCATCATTCTTCTTCTTTCCCATTCAACTTTGCCTAGCTACGGTTGTGCAAAATACAATACACAACTAATCTCTAACCATCTATTGCTGTAATAAATGGTCAAGATTCACTCAAACTCTTCCCCGAAAAAGTTCTGGAAGAGTTTTTTAAAAATCTATAACATCCAAATATATTTGGACAATCAAAATTACGCGCACAACCAATACAACGGTTGTACGCGTAGCATTTTTGTATCACAAATCCAGAAGAAAAAATAATAGTCCCGCAAGCGAAAATACTTCACCATCTGTATTTAGTTCCCCGGTATTTACCCAAGGAATAATAGCAAATTGCAACCCTTTCCATGCATTGCAATTTCCAAAAAATGAACTCCAGGGAGAAATGAGAGAGAGTACTCTTCACGTAAAAATAGACCCACAATTACTGAATTTGTATCTCAAATCCAGATGACAGAAAGAAAAAAAAAAAAATAGTCCGTCAAGTGAAATACTTCACCATCTGAATTTCTTTCTGCTTGAAGCCACATTTTTCATAGAATACTTTGTTGTCGGCACTGCAATCAAGAATCACCTTGTAACAACCCATCGATCGAGCATGATCCGAAAGGAACACTATAATTTTCTTTCCCAACTGCATTCCCCTAGCATTCGAATCAACTACAACATCTTCAATATGCCCAACTTTGCCACAATTCCTTATGAACTTCTTTTCAATGAACACGCTTCCGGTGGCAACTATCTTCCCAGAACAATTATCCTCAATAACGCAAACAAGATGGTCATCACCGTATAAACTGAGCTCTTGAAATCTTCCTTCGAATTCTTTGTCAGAGACAGAATCACATACGGTGAGTTGTTGCAATAGTTCAATGAAACCCTTTCTTTTGTCTGAAATCTCTAGCTTTCGAACGGGAAATGATTCTTCTTCATTGAGGGAGGATTCCTTGCTCTGCATCCTTTCAGCACTCAGCAGAAACTCACTGTTGTTTTTCAGTGTTACTGAGAATTGGAAAACTCAGATCAATAGAGAGGCCTTTAGAGAGACAGAGAAGAACCAAAAACAGCAAAAACAAAAAACCAATCATAACTGTTTCCATACACCGTAAATTAAAACTACACAATTATAATGTGCTTCCTAGTCACGTGGATTAGAAGTCCTAATTTTTGTTCTAGGAACCATTAATGGGCACCAAGCAGCTTGTTCTTATAATAAACTGGGAGGCTGCTCAACAGAACTAGATATTTGTTCCTAGCATCTTATTTGTATAATAAGGATGACAGTAAACCAACACATTAACATCACATCAATTACAATGAAAGCACGAGTCTCAGTCGCAATAACCACTCTTCAAACTAATATCCCATCTGACTAAAAAATTCTAAAAACCCTTTTCCTTTTCAGCAACCCTTTCTAGGGATAATACACAATGAGCAAGACCTTATCACCCAGCCCAAATTACAATTTTTAGTAACAATTTGCCAATAGAACTAGCAGTACATGCACTTAGTTGTTTCCTTCCTCATGATTTTATTTCCAACAGACGTAAACCAACTATTTGCCACAAGCTAGGAAAATCACTTCTCACTTTCTTCATTTACAAGACAAGAACACAAATAATGTAACTTCTCAATCATTTGTAACGAATCCCAGCAAAAAATGACCGCTCTAAATGGTGGAATTTGTACTTAATACCAGCCATAAAATATCACATGGCACATGTTTACTTACAAACTTTACAAGACTTTTGAGACCCAAACTCTAAATTCGCAGACAAAACCCTGAAGAGACCTCAATAGGAAACTTCTATTTCTCATCAAGCCATCTCCAAACCAAGTAAAGAACTGGAAAAATAAATCAGTAATAGGCATAACTGCACTTTTACATTCTTCACTAACTACGTGCCATACTTGCTACAACTTAATGCGATACTTTCCGCTGGATAAAAACCGTACGCTTTTCCGAAAATAATGTTTCCCATATTGCATTGATGTCGATCCCCATTGCATCATCATCTGATACATTTTAATTAGAGGAACAACTGAACTTCGTCCAAATAGTATTCTAGCATAGGCAACAGACCTTGTGTCCAACTTTATGCAGACGTGGATTGATAATGTCTCATGAACTTTACTTGGACTTTACTTAAAGCAAGCTAATATCAGAAAAGAAAAAAAAAAAAAAAAACATCAAGAGTGTAATCGAATCTATCTTTCATGTCCTTGAGGAACTGGTTAAAGTTTACGAATTTGCCTACCCCTAATTATATTTAAGGGATCCTCGGGCTTGGGGGCATAATAGAAAATCCTCAAACATACGCTCGTGACAATTGAGGAAACCAGTAACATGACAAATTATTTGAGCTACATTAGAAGCAATTGAATACCCAATTGGCAAAGTCGGGCTACAAACCAAATACACACACACAATAGCATCAAGAATAATAAGATCACAACAAGAAACCAGGATATTTTTACAACCCGTTCCCGGAATAATGCACACGTCCACGGCTCAAATAAAATAACGTTTTCTATTGGGCATCAATACCCCAATTTGATTTTAACTTTTCTACATCTACCTAAGTTTAGCACCAATAATCGATTAATAAGCTCAAAATCAAACCATGGGCGAATACAAGAAGAGTAATGTTTAGGTGATACTTCTTGAAATCAAAAGTAATTCTCAGTTTTTATCTTCTTGAACTGTAGCAAGTTGGTTTCTTCATGCAAATGATTTCATCGTTTGACTTTGTACAGTGAAAAACATTCTCAACCCTCAAGAGTTCGCTTAGGGGACTGGTAAAGCACATTGCAACACAATTGGTCAAACCCATTCCAGGCCCCAAGAGAAATTCTCAAAAGAAGGCCTCAATGTTTAATCCTTTCATTTAGTAAACCTAAAAAATATAATTTCTGAACAGAAACATGGCCCATAAGAAACAACTAACACACACACACACACACAGAGACAGAGACAGAGAGAGAGGAGAAGAAGAAGAAGAAGAAGAAGAAGTAACTGTTCATACCGTTGCCAGCGGAGCCGCAGATCGCCGCCGGAGCTGCTCAGATTTGTGCGATTTAAGAAGATGGGTGGTTCTGATTCTGGCCAAACAGCAGCAGGGCTGACACATTATACGTTTTAGTTTCACAAAACTTACCCTGCAATCTGTGAATATTACCTATTTGATCCAGAACTTAAGGGCCTGTTTGGAATTTAGAGAAAATATCAGGAAAAAAGGAAAGAAAGTGGGGAGGAAAATTATTCCTTGTTTTGTTATTTTCCTTTTCGTTTCCTCTCAAATCAAACAAGGGAAAATTATTTTCTTTTCTTTTCCATAGGTTCAAACCTTCTGCCCCCCTCATTTATTAATTTTGTGTTAAAATTTTGTAAATTGTTTTTTCGTATCAACGTTAGGAATTGAAAAAAAAATTATAATTCAACTCAATTTTTTTGAATAAAAACAAAAAATAATCGGTCACTTGACTTATTTTTGCCAAAATACATTGTTTCATCCAATCCAGAACATGAACTAGAGGGAAATTTTTATCCAAACATGTGTAAAAAAATGAATCAGGTCTCGAGATGCTCTTATACTAGAGAAAAAGTTTGTTTTCAATTTTTGTAAAGAAAATCAAGAATTCTAGTAAGTTAACAAATAAGTTCTTTTAATTTTTTTTATCTGTAATTATTTTTCTAAATTCCTTATATATTGATTTTACTCTTTCATTTCTTCTCGAGACATTAACATAATTTCAACCACATATTAAAAAAAATTGATTAAAAAAAACAGTAGGAACTAAGAAGGCCTCTATTGACCAAAAAAAAAAAAACCAAGTCTAAAATAGGCCTACCAAAGTTATTAAAAAAAAATCAAGTCTAAAATAGGCCTACCTAGGTTGAGACGGTCTTGATTAATACTACGAAGTTTCGCTCTTGTGGAAAATAAGAGCGAAACTTCATAGTTTTGGGGCAAAAGAGTAAATATTGCTACTATGTTTCCAACGAGCAGGAGCATGGCACGTGGATAATACCCACAACGGTTCGTGTGTTGGGCAGACGAGAAGAAACCCAAGCCCTTGTTCCTTCCTGTTTAGTCAGACTGCGAACGGATTTTCGGTAGAATCATTTCTTCGAACATCCAGAGGGCGTAAAAAAATCCACCGCCTTCGATTCGATAATTCGGAGCCCTTTTCGAGGAATCGCCCGTCTATACTCCCATACAAACAGGCATACGTACGTACGTTAGATATTTGTGTGTGTTGATTGATTTGGAGGGAAGGTAAATGAAGGAAGAGCCATGTCGTCGTCTTCGGGATCGTTGATTCGTCGAATTACGACGCTGTTTGTGGCTCGAATTCGTCAAAATCAGAGGCTCCTGAGCTCTTCTCGTTCTGCGCTGCTTGAGGATCAATCGCCGTCTCCATCTCCGTCCCTTGATGCAATCCACATGACTGACAATTGCGTTCGGGTACTCTCTGTTCTCTGTGTCGGTCTCATATATGAAAACATAGATGAATCAGTCGCATATATGAACACATAGATAGTTCCAAATAATTTATCGATTCACGCAGTGAGATTCGTTCTATTAGATTATTAACCACCAACTCGTTTAAAAAGTTAAGAGATTGGCAAACTTTGGGGGGGTAAGTAAGACGGGGTAACTTTATGATTTATATCCTTTAACACAGATCCCTCACGGGTAGCCAGGCTCTCCTCCGGCTCCCATAGGCGGGCTAAAGTCGTGCAAATTTTTAATTATCAAGTAGGTGGTGAGGTTCATGATTTATTGCCTGCTGTGATACCCTATAAAATTGATAACCTCCAACTCATCTAAAGCTTAAGCCCTTAGAGAACGGGTAACTTCATGAGTTATATCCTTAATGCGCCCTGTAACCAGGCTCTCCTACATAGGCGGCCTAACCACGTGCAAATATGTAATTATCTGGCAGGTGGTGAGGTTTGAACAAGGATTTATTGCGATACCATATTAATTTGATAACCACCAACTTAGTCTTAAAGCTTAAGCCCTTAGAGAAAGGGGTAACTTTATGATTTGTGTGTTTAAAATGTTTGGACATCAGAGATGCTTTGATTTTCATGTAAAGACTGCATCCGCTAGGGCTAACTTCAGAAGTAATTTGCAGAAAATGAAAGAGCTGCAATCTGATGAAGCCTCAGGACGGGAAAAAATGCTGCGTCTTAGCATAGAAGCCGGTGGATGTTCTGGGTTCCAGTACAACTTCTCTCTTGATGACAAAACCGATTCAGATGACAGGTTTTTTTTTTACCCTCCTTTCTGATGAGATGATTTTTTTACCTGCCTTTCTATATGTGGTTTCCATTAGACTTGCAGATGAACTGAACCAAGTTGAGTCTCAGCTGTTTTTTGCATAAGTTACAGCATTAGAAGTGCTCAAAAAATGGGGTTTGAGATGATAAGTAAACTCCTTCCTAACCCGTCCCGTAAGATTTCCCTCATCAATTTCTGAAGCGGACTAGAAGCAGGCCTAGTAAAAAGAGACATAAATTTGGTCATCAAGTTGGACGACAGTGCCCAAAGCAAAGAGTTGCATGCTGACCTGTCCTATAGCAAGACTAGAAATTGCTCGTGCTTGAAGGCACGGCCCAACGGATTCTGAGCGCAACATAAATGACTATCATTCTCTATTATTAACCAGCTCTACCAATGATCCTGACTTCTTCGGAAAAAAAAAAACTAAGACCGATTTTTCCTACCTGACTAAGGCCAAATTTCCCCTTTTAGCCCCGTGGGGAAACTCAACTTGATACTATATAATTAAGGTAGAAATAATCATTCATGAAACAAATAACAAATACCACCAAATAATCAATCAAGCAGTTATTCATATCACACCTATATACAATATAATTCGCCAAACATCCAAAGATAAGGAGAAAAAAGACAACTTAACCACATATTAGAAAATAAAATACATATCATCGTTGTTCATTAACTCTACGGAAAACACACTGGTAAGAAGAACTATAAATGTCTATTGTATTTCAGTAATCTTGCCACTTGTACACTAAAAACTACCTGCAAACACTAAAAAACAAAAAAATTAAGCATCTTCCTTAAAACAAACATAAATCTTTTTTTATAAAATCAACAAAGCAAAAACCATTTTATCTAGCAAATTGTCCGTCCTAACCAATGACCTTACCCTATTATGACTACCCCTGTTAACCTAACTTGACTAAAATAATAATAAAAAACACTTTAAAATATTCAGCCAAATAGATGCAGCAATACTCAACTAAGACTACATTACTTATTTCAATTTGTAATCCCTATAGCAGAAAGGAATAAAGACTACATTACTAACTTGATTCCATTTGAGAGTCAAAGAGTGACTTGAGCTATGCAATTTCTCTAACTGCAAATAACATAAATCAATAGCCACACTGGACCTCAAAAAATCGAAAGACGTACTGGACAATCACCATTCATAAACCAATTTGCAGAAGTTGAAACACGGAACATTTGAAATAAATAAATAGAATCCAAGTATAGCCTTTTGGTTTCGAACGTGGAATTTCATGAAAAACTAAAAATCCAATTGAAGATGGAGCAGATGGTTCTAGAACAATCAAACTGCCTGATATAAATCTACATTGGTAGTTAGAATGCTTACCAATTCCCAAGGTTTACATGGATAGAATTTTTTTTAATCAATATAATTTCTAGTGACCTTAGTTAGGCATAACAAATTGATGGTGCCTAACATTATATGAACACAACATCGTAGGTCAGAATCTCAACGAATATGTCATTATAGAGTATACAAACATAATATGAATTATAGCTCGGTAACACCCTCAAATATGCATAGAGAAACTCTATAAATAGAAGAAGATACATGAATAAAAAATTTAAGATCAAGTACCAAATTATATATGTTTAGCGGCTATTTCTTCGTGGCATTAAACTGATTGTACCCTTTGCACTTTCAAACCCTGGTTTTGATTTTGCTTTAGCCACCAACTGTTAAGAAGACAACCACCTATTTAGACTTCCCACCTAAACTACAATTAGCATGGTGCGTTCACCATGGATTGCCAACTGCCAAAAAAGGTGACATTTTTGAAAGGAAGAATCCAACAAAATGAGATTGCAAAAACGATGGACAGAAATATTAAAATAACCCAACATTAATACATTACACATAAAAGGAAACATTGGGGCGTGATAAACCCTTGCCAGAAAATAAACTTAGCAGCATGGCTAGACACTTAATTACCATAAATATGAAGAAAGTATATTAAAGGAAAATAGAAGGTTCCTGACTCTTTTGCTCCAACATCACAATTAACATCTACCCTAATCCTTAGAACATAAAGAAGCGGCTGAATCGAGAATTGGTCGAATTATAATATGAACCCCAACTAAACGACTCCTAATCTGGCAGAGCAACAATCATAATTTGCAAGCTACTCACCCGTTTGCAAACTTTTAGGAAATTTTTTAACTGGTTAATTTCCTGTCTAAAACCTTGTCAATTGCCATGATGGTGGTCAAATAGGATGAAGGGAAGGACATCGATGTGGCATTGAGAAAGCTCCGCTGCAGTTCTTAAGTCAATCCTAAACATCAAAAGGAGAAATAAGATCAAAAGTTTTATGGTTACACAGAAGAATCATTTGGAAGCTAAGCAATAATATTTTATGGTTGAAGTTTCTCACCGAATTCCCCTTGCAACTTAATTCAATGATATTCTGTAATCCATATATTTCAAGGAAAACCATGCAGCTCTTTGTTCTCTGTGATCTACAGCAGTACTCTGCTACATCCCAGATGATCTTTTTGATGGTCTGCCCATTAGACAAACGTGCATTGCTGACAGTTATCCTGAAGTTTAGCACTCACAGGTTACCTGCTAATAGAAAGAATTCAAAAAAATTCACTTGGAAACATTTAGAATTAGGCTTTACAACTTCATGATACATAAAACTTGAAATAACCACCCAAGTAAGCTATCAACAGTTTTTTTTTTCTCTAGCATGCGGCAATCCCGAAAGTAACCACCACCCAAACTATACATACACCATACAGAACAAAAAAAAAATTGGTGTCATATACCAACCAATGAACCGAAAAAGAAAAAGAGGCACATAAAGAGCAAAAAGAAGAGTCACCCAAAGCAATGGCAACAATTTCATTTCATTTCATTCCTATTTAAGATAAAGAATTCACCAATCAATCAAATAAGTACGTGCACACTAAATAAGAATCACACAATTGGTGCTTCTCGGCATTATAGTAAGCAGACTAAAAATCCACATTTGTTCGAATCTTGGTATGACTGAAAATATAAGACGCCCTTAGTTCATAATCTGGTATTATAGTAGACTTTTCAGTAGCCAACCTTCACAATTAAAATCGGTCACTATAGTCCAAAATCAACAATCTATTAGTCCATTACCAAAAAATTGGAAAAAAAAAAAAAAAACTAAGAACTAAACAATGACTACAGAAAACAAAAATCGGTAATTGTATTAGTTCACTACATAAATCAACGTAAACATTGGGGGTATACTGAAAGAAAATAATGAAATACACTCACCTCGATTCTTTTGGAAGCAGAGTGAAAAATAGGTATTTGACAAAAAATCTGATACAAAAAAATAGGAACAGTGAAATACACAAAAAAATTAATGAAATACACTCACCACAAGTTATGGCGTTTCGAAAGCAGAGTGAGGGGGGATGGAGGAGGAGAGAGCTAGGATTGTGTATATTGATTTTGTTTTTGTCCATTTTGCCGTGTATATTGACATTGAGATTCTAACTTTGAGTTTGAACATTCCATGAATAATATTTCCGTGTATATTGACATTGAGATTCTAACTTTGAGTTTGAACATTCCATAAATAATGGGCATGCATTTTATTGCCGTGGGATTAGGAATAGCAATAACAATAGCCGTTCACCAAAACGATTAGGGAGAGACAGAAATTCATTCACCCAAAATTCATTACCAAAACCTGAAATGAGAATATTATCACCAATATCGTTACCAAAAATTCGTTCACCCAATCAAAGCAATTTGTCTTACCCGATCAACGCCAATCACCGGCAATCACTGGCAATTTGTATTACCAATAGCATATTGTCTCCCAATCAACGCCAATCACTTGCAATTTCATAAAACATTACCAAACTGGATATAAGGACCGAAAGAATCAGCAATTATGGTGCACCCAATTAACGGCAATCAAGTCTTTTAGCTTCTCATTACCCAATCAGTCGTTATTGTCCATGATAACTGAATATAATGACGGAACCTCATTACCAAAAATTCGACTGAAACCATATTGAGCAACTCAACGGATAGGATTTATGCAGAAAAATATGTACTAAATCTAACGGCCAAGATTTATGCAGAGAAAATGTGTGGGCCACCACATCGTCGCGAATTGTATTATAGACTAGTGTTTGCCCGTGCCTGAAGGCACGGGTCGATGATTTTGTTATTCAATATGATTTCAAATGACCTTAGTTAGGTGTGAGCTTAGCTAGTGGAATGCTCATGCCTTAAGGCACTTGTGAACAAAATTTAACTTCATGCTATATTAACCACTCCATTATAATAGTGATCACATCTCAAAAATCTAACTGTCTTCACAAAATCCACTTTATAAGTTCAAAATAGGAAAACATTTAATTTATCCATACAACAAAGCAACATCTAACTAATCAACTCGAAATGAAAGAAGATTGAGGTGATTTCACTTTTACGTAATCAACTCGATATGAAAGAAGTTTGAGGTGGTTTCACTTCTATCATAACATGGCTTTTGACGTTGCAAGGTTGGCCACTTCTACCTGTAAAAATCAAAATTTATTGTTTCAACTCACACATACCATTTCAAGCATCAAGTATTATAGTAGAAACTGCTGCCATTGTATTTTTGGAGTTGCATCTACTAAAATTGACCTTTATACAGGTTATTCCTCAAGAGCGAATACTAATGACCCATTAGTTAGCAAAGAATCAAAATAATTTGGTACTCTCCCAATTTTTTCCCCAAAGACAGTGACATAAGTAGAGTGTACCGATATGCAATTATCAAGAAACCAAAAAGCAAACAACTCATGTGTTGAAGCAAGGGTTTTCTCATCAGGACTGAATGATGCTGCAATGGTTGACCTTGCAGGAGGCATCAAAGGACAATACTTAGCTGATAAATGTCGTAACGACTTGGCCTCAACCTTGAAATAATCCAAAGACGCGCCTAGAACTCAACATATTCAAAATGAGATGAAAACTGATAAATATAATATTTAAATCTGAGTGAAAATACCATGATAAAATGCCACACTTTGCATCTCTCGTTGCTTCAGGTCAGGACCCCGAAGCAATTCCCCAATTCTGTCTAGGCAAACATTTTATTCTTGGAGATACCTCTCTCCATCCAATAAGACCTTAGCGGTATGTTTCAATCTTTTAGAATGCCTATTACTAAACCTTCCCAATTGAATGCAAACCTACCAATGCTAAAGACTTGACCAAATTAGAGAGATGGATACCGGAAGATAATAGAATCACCAGATTTCGAAACCTCTAAATCTACTATGTACCTGTAAAAGGGCAAAAAGGAGCATTAGTGAAACCTCTTAATAGAATTAATTTTCATTTTTCGAATAGACGTCAATCATGGTTCATCTAACTAATTTCAGCAAATGAATTCACGAAAAAACAAAAGACAATCTAAGAGTTACTTAAGATTCAAAAATGAATTGTCTTGTAATAGATTCAAAATGACACCAATTGCACTTTTTATTCAACTGACCTAGAAAAAAACAAAATAGTTCCAAGATTAATTAGATAATGTTGTGATGGATAATGCCACCACAAAAATGACACCAATTTGTATGGGTTTTAGGAACTCTCAGGAATCTAGTATTTGTTTAAGGACCGTTGAGATTAACATATATCCGAAATGAACTAATACGTAATCGGAACTTACTGATACAATTTTTCTATCTCATCAGTATAGTAAATATAATGAATACACAAAATTGATATGTATCAACTGATACTTTACGTAACTGCCGATATTTAGACTTTTGGCCGAGGGAAAAAAAAACTTTTGATTCCATTCACCTTGCTATATTTGAAGAAAACCTAGGACAGAAATGCTATATCTACTTCGTGTATATAGCATGGGAAATTCACTCACACACCTTGAAATAGAATAAATGGACTCATCCTTCGTGTATGGCTTGTGAAAAGAAAACATCCACGTAAAAGCACAATAAGTACATCCAAGAGGCTACCCCAAAGTTGAAAAAATTGTTTGGCCTTCCTCTACACACACCCAAACAAAAGAGAGAGTTAGGATGAATTAACAAACAAAAGTATCTATATTACTTAGGAAAAAATAAACAAACTAACAAAAGTAAAAAAAAAAATGAAGTGATGCAGTACTAACCTTTTACCCGAGAGAGAGAGAGAGAGAGAGAGAGAGAGAGAGAGAGAGAGAGAGAGCGCGTCAAATAGCAATAGAAAATAGCATAAAAAAATAGCAACACAAATAATGGAACGTTAGCTAAAAGGAATATAATAGGAAAGAAGAAAATCTATATAAGATGTGGTTTCTATTTAACATTGAAGAAATTTGGAAAAGAGTCATACGTATGGAAGATCAGAAGAATGCAAAATCATTATCAAAATTGAAAAAGTAATTACCAAAACTGAAAGAATCATTACTCAACCATTTATTCCAGAAAATACAACGTATTTACCAAAATGCCAGGATTGAATCAAGGGTGAAGATTTATGCAGAGAAATGTGCGTTAAATTAAACGGTCAAGATTTATGTAGGAAAAATGTGTGGGCCACCACACCGTCGTGAATTGTAATATAGATATTTTATCGTCAATTGGCCAATCTATACCTAAACCTCTGCACCCCTGCAGTTCACTTAGACTTAGCTTTGAGGGAGAACCCAAAAGTTCACCCTAATCTTGCAACTCAAAATAACTGCCAGACCCCAGCTTTGAGCTCAGCTCAGTCTATAATCGAGCTGGAGAATGCTTGTTTGCACTGTACTTGGCCTTCACTGATAGCTTGGTTTGCTTACCATGAAATCTGGCGAAGGTCTTCTTATTTCTGCTTCTTGTAGCTTCCTAGTTAATGCTAGGGTGCCTAATGCTAGAGATATCATTTACTGAACCACAAAAAGGTCAAAGCAAAAATGATAGTGAAGATGATTTAAGCGCCTAGACATGACACCAGATCTTTACGGAAATTCCAATCATGGAATAGCATATAGATATATCTGTACCAACACATGAAGAAAAGAACTTAAATCTCACAATTCATTGCTGACGTCAAATGATGTTCATCAACCCGTCAACCTGTGCTTGGGCCCGCTGTTTGCCAACCCTAAGTTGTGCATGAGTACTCAGTCCACTTGCAACCTTAGCTTCTATTGAGAAGTAATATATTTAGTATATCTTGCAACTTTGATTCATTTGTATTTACCACTTCCTAAGATATCATTCTTCAACCTTGTAGAATTTTTGAGAAAGATGGAGTTAAATTGGTGGTCGATAAAATTTCACTAGGCTTTGTAAAAGGTGCAACTGTTGATTATGTTGAGGAGTTGATCCGTTCTGCTTTCCAGGTATGTCATTGTAACTTGTCTGGTGTGCATGCCTTACTGTTTGGAAAAGATAGGTTCAACTCACTTTGTAGTTTGTACACTAACTCTGCACAGCCGCACAGTGCACACCATTACAAAGTTGTGGAACCCAACCACCCAAACCCATGTTGTGCATTTAGTGTACAAAATGAGATGTATTAGGGTTTCTCTTATTGTTCAAGGGCATTAACAATGCTTTTTTGCATAATGCCACTTGATTACGATCATTTCGAATAGTTACTTAGCAGGGTTTGATCTGTTGATGAATGTTCTTGAGTTACTAGTTATATTTTGAAAGTTAAAGGTGTTGGATAGGTAGGGCTTCTTCTCTGGTGTTGTGATTGGCATCCGGGACAGTGTTGCGTGGGCATGAGGATAGGCTTTTATATGGTTTTGCACTGTACTCTCCATTTCATTAACTAGACATGGTTACCTACACCTACAACTTTCTGCCATGGGTGGTGGACCTGGTGGTTATTGTGTGTTTGTGGTTGGTGCTGATAGTATGTTGATCTTAAACCCGTTACTGAGGATAGATACCTTAAACTTTTCTTTTGTTGATTATGCATTGAAATTTTGATTTTAGATACTAATAGTTATAGAACAAAGTAAAGTACTTACTTCTGAGCATGACAGGCTATGAAGCAATATTAGATTCTATTTTGCATGTTGATTTTAAGCTAGAGCACAGATTTGAATTTTAGCTTAGGAGTGATCAAAAAGAATCTAGTGATCGGAAAGAAAACTCGTTTTTTTGTAGTTTAGGAGGGAGGAAGAAAGAATATGTGTGGTACACATTTCAGCATTGAATGTTGTTAATCAGCTTCGTCCAAATAAGAATCCACCAGTTCTGGGGGCAAGCTGAATTGTTGAGCTTTTTGGGTCTAATATTGTCGTCTTAATTTGAGAAATATATCAAGTTGCATGATCGGGGTTAACAGCCGTAGTGGTGACTGTTGGTTGATTAACATTCCGAATCAGGATTAAGTAACCGCTTGGCAACTGATCAACCTTTGCTTGTATCTGCTATTAACGATTGTTTATTTTGGATAATAAGTCGAGTCGACGCTCTTGGAGTACCATGTCCGCATGGTACTCCAACAAATCATATGGGGCCAGATTTTACGGCTGAGATATCAAGAATCACTCTTGTTTAGTTGTTAGGGGACAGGTCCTGCATAGCGTGTGTTCTGAGAAATTGTTCTGTGGAGTACTACATAAGCGATGCTACATGGTACTCCCGGAGTACCCAATAAGTTGTCATTTCTTTATGTGTTTCAGCTTTTTGGCCTGATTCTCCAAACCAGATATTTCACCTCAACATTTGAAGTGGTCCAATGAGCAATAGGATTCTAATTCAAGTAGTATTTATTTCAACATGCCCCTTTGCTCTGTGATATCTCCCACAGTGGCTTAGCATACAGCTACCGTATTTTTTCTTTCTGATTCAGACTTCGACGATCACTTTTCTGACTTTTAGTTTTAGTTACTCAAACAGAAACCCTTTAGGTCAAAAGTTCTACTGTTACATACAGATTTGCGTTCAAGCTGAACACTTTTCCCTTTACATTGGTAGTTTTCCATTAATTATATTCTTTAATCTTGATATTGACCGTTTTCTGGATGGTTAAAGTGGATTGAAGTCTCAGTTCAAGAAATTAGATTCCAAATTTAGTATATGCGTCATATGACCTATGTGGATGATGCTTTGGTCAAGAAAATTTGATTCTCGTGTTAATGATTTGTGCCTCCTTAGTTGAGCTTTTTAAGTCCTGAAGTTAAATTAGGTGACTCCAGCAGGGTGAGTTTGGATTTCTTCGGCTCTAGATGTGGGAGTGATGATAGACCTTGCTCTTAAGATCGCTGCTTTATTAACCTACCAGTCTACTCCTTTAGGCAATTGCTTATTGTTGAAGATGACGTCAACTGGGAACCACCATAGGTAGCTTATCCCTTACCTGCATGCAATTTTCTATTGGGGCCATTGCACTACCTTCTTCGCTGGTGCATTACCTCCTTTGCCGGTGCATTTATATGTTTCTTGTCGCCGGTGTTGCAAGAGGCAACTGCTCGTGTGCGGTGGATTTTAAGTTTTGTGCTGTAACTTTTGTTTTCATTAATGAATTTCCAAAGGCAACTCTGGTCCTTGTGCAATGAAGTTAATAGGTCCTGTTGATGTGCAGGTAGCTACTAATCCAAGTGCAGTTGGTGGCTGTAGTTGTAAAAGTTCTTTCATGGTTAAGTAGACTTTTGTGCAGCCGATATCGACTGCTAAATACCTTCTCTATCCATCAGCAGCATGACCAAGAGACCATTGGCTTAAATGGGGCAACTGCGGTGATGTCTTATATTTTTGCAAATTTTGTTCTTTGTATTTGTTAGTCTCATATCCAACCTATTATTGTACAACTTTATGAAAAATTATTCCAGACTAGAAATAAAAAGGTGATATTTGAAACTTTTCAATCAATTCGAATTCCTATCTATAGAGATACATATGCCACTGGTGCATGTGAAAGTACACAAAGTAGATTTTTCTTGTCTAAATTTATGTAGAATTGTAGTACATGACATGGACCAAAAAGTGAAGACGATAATAGAGTTTTGGATGATGAAGCGTTTATGTTATCATTGTGAAATAACTCGATTTTAACAGCCTCTTTGGCAATGGAGGTGAGAAATGAAAAGAGAGGGGAGTGGTCTCCCTTATTGGTGAGAAAAGAAAAAAAAAGGGTTGTGATTTCTCACTCACCCATCCAAACAACCGTGATAAATCAAACTCTACACATCTCCGGCGACTTGAAACTCTATGTTTCTCTCTTCTCTGGCAATCAGACATCGTCTCCTTGATGAGACGAAGACAACGGTGCAAGTACGATGACGGTCCAACGAGAGGGTAAACCACATGTGTTGTCGGAAGTTGCATGAGTGAGATCTACTCTCACCCACACGCCTCAACTCTCTCCCTTTCTCACGGAATCACGCCACTTTTGGCGAGAAACGGAACTGGGGTGTGAGGGGATTCCCGATTCCCTCCTCTCACCCTCTCTTGCCTTTTGGGCCTTCCAAACGAAGGAGAGAATCACTCCTCCCTCCACCCCTTTTTTTTCTCTCGAAATCGCCTGTACCAAACGATCTGTAAGAGTTTAGGACACGTCGTGCCCAGGATAGCCCAATCTCAGAAGCCAACTCTGCAATTCCATCTTCATGTAAGCAATCCATAATAACTCAATTCTGCCAACTCCATTATCATTTTGAAAGGCTCCTTAACATCCTAAAACTCTTTGGAAGGCGAAAGGCATCCTAACAATTAAGTAAAATCCCGTTCCTTCTGTTTTCCTTGCAACAAATCCAAAATCCAGAGACTGCCAGAGCCCTCTATTTAACTAGACCAAGGCAGTAGATCTATGTCTATTTTGTATGGAAGAGGTATGTTATGCTGGGAATTGGAAACACCATCAATGTGTAGGAAGTTTAAGTCGGAGCAATTCACACCACAAACGTAAGAAATAAAACCAAGTGAAGTGAATCTTCCATCTTTCTCAACCACCAAAAGAAGCACAACTAGAACTGAAGTCGTACAATTGACCACTTTCAGACAACAAAGATAACCAAGAAAACCGAAAAACAAACTATCTGAGAAACTCAGAACACTGTAATGAAGTCTCGACTGTGCTACACTCACTACGCAGCTTCCACAAGTAGATAACCACTTAAAAGATGCGGACTGGCCTTCCCATGGTACTCTTCAGGTACAAGCACCTCACCTAGTTTTCAGAAACCAAAATTGCAACAAATAAACAATGACAAAATTGATCAAATAAAATCTAAAGTAGATGTGAGAGAAAGTGTACACGGAAAATGTTCAAAAATAAAGATTCTAATAATGGATGTTCATTTGCTGAATGATAAGAAACAAACTACTAAAATTTAAGATGCAGCAGTCAAAGGTCATGACATTAAAATTCGGGCTACTTCCTTTTTTTTTCCAGTGAAATAGTTTTCCAACAGCAACTTCATAATACAAAGTTCACTTCAAGAGGCCAGGCTATCCATTTAAATTTCAGTTGAAAAGTGTTAAAGTTTTTTAAATCAGCAGATAACTTTACAAACGAAGTGTACAGTTTAGGTGTTGAGGTTCAACTCACATTTTGCCAATTCTTCTTCAGCAACGACACAAGAAAGTTTACACTCATCTGAACATTCTGGAAGATCTGCTTGTCCTCCATACCACAGTTGCCAACTGCAACACCCATACACAGAACCTTCTTGAGTTGAAACTTTACAGTTGCTTTTGTTTCATTAACTTTTGACTCAAGGGATTCCTGATGAGTCACCAACGTTGGAAACTTTCCTGAAACGCAGAATCAGAATGTCAACAAAATACAATATATAAAGGTACAAATCAAGCTAAAGTTCAAATGGCTACTTAATCATCAATCAGAATAAAACAGATACAGCCTCCAAATAAAGCTTTTCTCCGAGACAAGGAGCTTGAAAGTGGGAGTGTGGTCCTGACAGCAAATTCATATCCAACTTAACTACGCAAGTAATAACGTTCAGACACTTCTGAGTGTAGGAGGAAGAGTAGTACTTCTGAATACAGAGATCACCACCAAAATAAGCACATACAAAACAGAGACTAGCTACAGATCGATTTTTAAACAGGTCACTAGAGTAAAAGAACAAACACAAGAAACATCAATGCTTTGTTTGGATTGGGATTTGAAAAGTGTTTTTGAAAAATAGTAGGGGTAATGTGTGGAGAGAGATAGAGAGAAAAAGGTGGAAAGTAGGAGGAATCTAGGGGGAATTTTTTGAAAAATTCTTTTTGAATCGCGAAGGGAACAAGGCACAAATTTTAATCATGACACATCAATCTTGATAGCTAGTAAACTAGTTCAGCTTGTTGCCAAATATCACATACAATCACGACCACATACCCAACAATGATCAGGCATATCAGTGCATCAAAACCGGCCCAAAGATTCAATTTTACAGAAGCAACTAAAGGATGGTAATAAAATCAAGCACTTGCCTGCTTTGTTCAAACCAGGGCCCAAGAGACGAGGGATCTGCTTGATGACAGCTTCAGATGCTAGGAAGGCATGGTACTTTTTGGCAAGCTTCTTGACCAGTTTCTTGTTCTTGTTAAGCTTCTTTAGTCCTTCGACATCCATGTAGTCCAATCCAATCTTCTCTGCCTGTTGAGGGAAAAAAAGAAAGAATTAAACAAAGAAGTTCATCCAATGCAAGATGTCTGTGTGCTAATTGGTGTCCATCCAGTAATCATTGTTAACAAACAATAATTATTTATCTAACAATGCACATTAAATAAGTCTGGTTTCAAAAAGACGTTAAACCTTGATTCACCCACAGATTCGTATCATTTTTGTGTGAATCATGAATGAAATCGTGAATGGAACCGCGAACCGTACGATTCACTCAGTGCTTTCAAATCTGGATACATATAGTGTATCGTTTATTTCATTTTATGGATTGTATCTGGATATGTAAGATACATTAACAAGACTTCAAATATAAAAATCGTTATATCTAATCTTCTGACAAACCAAAAATCTATTGCATATATCATATATGAAATAAGTTTTTAGGATGCAAAATTCCAAGTATCCCAAGTGGGCACAAATCACATTGAAGCTTTCTTGTGCCTTCGCCATGGGAAGCAAAGAAGAGCCCTTTATCCTTCATGTGAAACACGAACAAAGCATGGTTGTTTCTTCTATTTGATCCTAAGGAATTGACGTTGATCAATTTCCTTGAGATGGTTTGAAGGTTGCCATAATTAGATCAGACGACTTAGAATGCATTTGGATTTCCGCATCGTAAAATAACCTCCGATTTTTCTCAGTGAGTAATTGCAGGATACGTACAAGACCGGGATACGCGTATGTATCGAAGATATGTCCCTGTGTCGTGAGATTTCTGTGCAAAAGGGATATAGGGTGGGATACCTATAGTTTTTCGAACGAGGGATATGAGTCATACGATATGTATCCTGTATGGCAGTATCTTAAGTTTTTAACAACTATGGATTCACCAACGATTTGATATATTCCTTTATAGATTCGTATCGTCTTTGCTTGAATCGCAAATCGAATCGTGAATTCTGACAAATATGCTCCACTAGTAATCAACGGGTCCAACATACCTCTTCTACATGTTGGGCATCACCAAGCATGCAGACCTTCATCTTAGGACGAGGGATGTGCGGCAACCTCACAGAACCACTAAACCGCTTATCTTTCTGCGGATCATAATTCTTCAAACCAATTTGGAGCTCAATGGTCTCAACAAAGTTACGCTTTTTTTCCTTCACCTCTGCGACAATCTGGGAGATGGCTTCCCTTACAGCATCGCTTTGTAGCTTACTGGAAGCCAAAAAAATACACAGAAGATCATATCACACAATGAGACCAAACAAGACTTGGACAAGCTTCATTTTTTATATCATCATAAATAAAATTACAGCAGGATGATGACCATACATATATGATGAAAATAAATACATCACAAAACGTATGAGCCTAAACAAAATGCACGGGTCATGATAAACAAGCAGCAAGCTTTTTAGAAATTTTGAAAAACCTAGTCAACAATTAAATAGACACAAACAAGGAAATGCCATCATGCAGAAAGCAACACATGAAGCCTGCTAGGTGTACGAAATGATTCTCAGAAACAGAGTTTAATTAAAAATTAAGCAGCTCAACATATGATCTGATGTAACGCTTTGTGGACATGGACTACACTAAGTACAAAGGATTACCGGGACACATATGATGTACAACAAAGCAACAAAAGCTTATTACTCATTTAGAACACAAAATCTTCAATTGATATATGTCCTTCGATTGGGCAAACTCAAATCTAAGTATCTAACCATAAATTTCAGCATCATTGATGCATCCTCTATGGTTATTTCGTGCCGCCCTTTTCCTTTTCATATGAATTTGCTTACTATATCCACTGATGTAGCATTATAAACTGCATTGTTACTCTTGTTCCCGTCTGGATAAAGAGGGTTCTTTTCACCCTTCCCTCATGGTACTACGTTTCTCCAGAGTACCAAAGGCAAACATGACATCATTAATGGCAAAATCATAAATTAAAGCTTTGCACACAAAATAGGCTTCTGAAATTCGAGTAAAACTCAATTTGGTATAGATCGGAGTCAAAAAATGGAGTGGTTGTTAAGTGGGGCTAAATCAAATTTTGGATTTGAAGTGGGAAAAAAAAAACTATTGTCAGTTGTTTAAATCACATTGACCCAATTCAAATTTTGAATTGGCACCCAATTGATTCTGGACATGACAGTATATATAATGCTTAAATCACATGACGAAAGCTACGTACACAACTCTCGACCAAAACTCCAAACAAAACTGCGTCCGGAGCCATTCAATGCATAGGGTTCAAATGCATCAAACAACTCCGAACGCAGTTGTGTCTGGAGTTCTGGTGAGAGTTATGTATGTAGACTTGGGAAAATCACGTTGACCCAATTCAAAGCTGGGCATTGTCATTTGTCACATAGATAGCTTATGTGTTTAGGTACATGTAGTTCGGAATCACAAATACACGTCTGAAATTAAGCTAGCAAATAATTAAGAAAAATACTGAAGCCCAACCTCAGTTAACCTCAGTTAATTACAATCCCAAACATAACAGCAAGAACACATTTAAAAAGAAAACAATCAAATTTGAAACCAAAATGATTAGAAATTTAGGAGTAGAAGAAGTACCTCATGGCGAAAGATTAATGGTTTCGATGGGAACTACCTGTCCGCAACATCAAATAAATATATGAGAGATTTGACAAAAAAACATGAGGTGAAAAATGCGATCCAAACTTGAAAATAGAGAGCGAGTGAATCGTCGTTGGAAATGTGTGTGTTTGTGTGTGTGTGAGAGAGAGAGAGAGAGAGAGAGAGAGAGAGAGACTCCTCGATGGTCTGAGAAACGGCGCCGAGAAACAGCGGGGGAGAGGCATGTCAGTTGGCAAATAAAAGCCCTAGTGAGGGCTGCGAAATGTCTTTTATACCCCCAAAGTAATACTGTTACTCTAGTGAACATATGAAGTAAATTTATTTAATTTTTTGATCTTGAACTATTTTTCAAAAACACTTTTCGTTTTATGATTGTAAAAATTATAGAATAAATTATCTTTCTCTCTCCCTCTCTTGTGTTGATAAAGAGAGGAGATAAAGAGAGGAGGAACTTATTTCTCTTTGTATCTTGTTAAGGAAATAAACTCATTCAGGCTCCGTTATCTTAGACTTAACTTAAATTTGAAAATTTTGTTCTTATTTGAATTTTTTTTTGCATTTGTTAGTTTTGTGCCAAATTTTTTTGGGGTATTAATTCATCTCGACAAGATGAATCGGAAAAGTAAGCTTTTTTTTTTACCCAAGTATTTTGAAAATAATCAATTTTTAGCGCAAAAATGTCATTTTTCGATGTCTATTTTGAGAAATAGCCTCGTAGAAAAACTCGGCCTTACTTCTTATTTTTCTGTGTCTATAGAAAGAATTGATAATAAAAAAAAATGAAAATAATTACTACATGATTGAAAAATTATGGCTGCCAGAAACGTTTTGTTGCCAAGAATATTTTTCGATTACCAACCAAACTTCGTAAAATGAAAACGGAAAAGGTTTAAAACTAAAACCATGCTTAAGATTTCAAGTGATTCTATTAAAAGCTTAACTTTAGGAAGGAGGGCTGAACCTCCTGCTTTAATATATACCCATTGGCTAACTGCACCAATCCAGCTTGATCCGAGCTTTGTGAAAAGAATTACAGCTGGTTTTTAACCTGTTTTAATTCATAATGCTGAATAATTAACTCGGCTAAAAACCAGACAAACCAAAACCAGTAAAAGCGCAAGACGAGGACGAAGCAGAAATATTTTATCTGAAAGTAAAGCAAAACCTTTAGGCTCTGTTCCACTAATTAAAATAAATAATTATTTTCTGAACAGTTTCCGTTCTCAGAATTATTAGAACGCATACCAAAAACCAACGGTGTTGTACTGTACTGAGGATGGGAGTTTAGCTCATTCTTCTAATCGCCTGGTACCCAAAACTGGAATATCTTCGAACCGTTTCTCAGAGTTACTAGTACGCTTATCTTTCTGGGGATCATAATTCTTCAAACCAATTTGGAGCTCAAAGGTCTCCACAAAGTTACGATTCTTAGGATGAGGGATGCGCGGCAAGTCGCCGGCAACCGAATAGAACCACTTATCTTTCTGGGGATCATATTTCAAGCCAATTGGGAGCTCAAAGGTCTCCGCAAAAGTTACGATTCTTAGGATGAGGGATGTGCTGGAAACCTCACAGAACCACTAAAACGCTTATCTTTCCGGAGATCACAATTCTTCGAACCAATTGGGAGCTCAACGGTCTCCGTAAAGCTACGCTTCTTTTCCTTAACCTCTGCTATCTGGGAGATGGCTTCCCTGACAGCATGGCTTTGTAGCTTCCTGGAAGCCAAAAAAAACACAGATGATTAAAAGTTACAGCAGGATGATTGCCATAAGCATGAGCCCAGACAAAATGCACAGGTCGTGATAAACAAGCAGCAAGCTTAAGATGTTCCACTTAACTTTTTCTAAAAAGTACGGTTTTGTCTTTATTTGATTTGATTTGATTTTTTATTAGTTTTGCGTCAAACTTTTGTTACATATTGATTCGTAACCCCTTTCCGTTTCGTATGATTTCGCTTACTATATCTGCTGTGGTATATGTGGTATATAAACTGTATTTTCACCTTTTATTCACAGTACTACGTTTCTCCGGAGTCCAAATAGCCAAAGGCAAGCACAACATCATTAATGTCTAAGTCGTAAATTTCAAGCTTCACACACAAAATAGGCTTCTAAATTTGAGTACACTCAATTTAGAGGAGGAATCAAAGAATAGAGTGGTTGTTAAGTGGGGGTCACTATTTTGGACTTGAAAGTGGGGAAAAATACGTCACCTTATTTGGTTTGTATTTTTGAAAGTTATTTTTTTTGATAAAAAAAATTCAAAAGTTGGGGTATGTTTCCATTAACTCAAACAATTGTACTTACTGTTTGAATTAAATATGATGTATTGTGAAAGAATAATTTGTGTCGCAAAACGAAAAATAAGTACTTAAACAATAAGAAATGATTAATTATTATTGGTATAAAACAAGCTCATATTTTATCTTCCTTACCTTATAATGAAATTTTTGGAAAGTAAGAGAGCCTCTCGAACTCAGCTATATATTGTCATTAGCGGTTGGGGGCACACTCTCCGTGTGTGCATGCGAAAGTGCAAGTGAAAATATTTGGGGAGTGGGACTGTGGGTGGGTAGCTTTATTTCGGGTGGGGTGGATAGTTGAGTTATAGCGATTTTACTATTTTGCTCTAAGGTTCATCGTGTTACAGTAAATTGGATGTAAAACTTGGATTTTGATTAAGATAAAAGTGAAAAATCACTTTTGTGACACGGCTTCAAAAACAGGTCACAACAAAAGCTCAAAATATAGTTAAAACAAAACTGGAAATCACTTTTCTCCCTTTATTATCATGAAGCAACAAAATACAAAAAGTCTGTCCACACAGACATTACATGCACAGATTGTGCACAAATTTTTTTGTGAGGTCCACCGCGGATTCCACACAAGCGATCCAAACCATTCATTAAATATAAAACACTTTTTCAAGGGTTTCCGTGAAAAATAAGCTTAATACGATAATTATATGTGCTCGATCCAAATATTTAACTTTTCATTTTATTGAAATCTCAATGAAAAGTTAGATGATTGGGTCGAGAACCATGAAAATTCTTTGTAGTCTCTTTTTTTCCCCTACTACTCTGTAACTCTGTTTGTTTGGTGTTTGACCACAATATTTTACCTATTTTCTGATATTTGTCGTACAAACCATTTATAAATGTTTTTCCGTGTATTTTATTTTCTTGCGTGATTAAGTGAAAATGGCTTACGGAGGAAACTCTCGTAATCATTCATTAATGCCATATGAAATGAACGGTTCAAATTTAACGAAGGATGCAAATTGCAATCATTCATTAATGCCTAATAATTAACTCGGCTAAAAGCCAGCCAAACCAAAACCAGTAAAAAGCATAGGACGAGGACGAGGACTAGGACGAAGCAGAAAAATTTTCTCTGAAAGCGAAGCAAAAGCATACTAACTGCAGAAACACAAGAAACTTTGCAGTTCGAAATTTCAAACATCCAGTTGAAATGGGACCATACTTATACAAATTACGAAGCCTGTACATGTATACCGAAAAACAACAGCAGCATTGTATTACAAATGCTTGCTCTATCTCCAGAATATACACCGTTTCTGAGAGGGTAAACAGATGGCAGTTTAGCTCACTCTTCTAATTGCCTTGTACCCAGAACTGGAATATCTTCGAACCGTTTCTGTTGTACAACCAGTAGGGTTTATCAGGAGGTTAGTTCATATTGATAACTGCATGCAGGCCAATAGCTCATCGAAACTACTTGAAGACATGGGATCTCACAAGTTACACAAGTAGTTTCGATGAGCTAGCTATTGGCATGCATGCAGTTGTCAATATGAACTAACCTCCTGATAAACCTTTCTGAGTCTGCAAAATATTATTCTCAGGAGGTGTTCAAATTTGAAGTAATTCAGAGAAATATTGAGGCTATCACTGTGGTGCAGTACACCCCAACTATATTCGACAATAAGGAACGAAAGGTGATTTGAATGGGAGAACCTCCACATAACATACTGCAAATTTCTCAGTAAAATACCAAAAATAAATGAGTTATGCATAGCTATTAGCTATTGATGCATGATGATCGAGAATAATATCGAAAAGGAAGAAAACTCTAGGCATCCCTGTGCCTAAGGTAGGAACGGCATCCCCGTACCAATACCATAACAGCAATCTAAGTCATTTCATCTAGCATCTCAAACATAAATCGTAGAATCTTTTGTATGGCCTCTAACGAGCATGATGAGTTAACGATTGTTTGTCACATCATAATTGAGTTTCCAACAACAACGATCTCCTCGATCGTGTGATGCACTCCACAAAGGAAGGAACCTCGGATGGAGCTCCGAAACTCCTTCAAAACTCCCTTTCGCATGAATGATGAAAATGAATTTACATCAAACCTTCCTACATACCAAGGCTTTAGAAAAGAGGCATGGGTGTACCAAAAAAAGAAAAAAAGAAAAGAAAAGAAGCATTGATCCAATGATAAATGTGCTCATTGCGAAAACACGTCAAATTGCCTTTTCGCAAGATTTCTGCATGATAGGATAAGAGTTCCAGTATTTAAGCTTCACGGAAAAAAAGAACCTAATTCTTCAAGACTACATTATAAATGAACATATACGTGAAACACAAACGTCATACTCATACATTCAAAGGTTAGGATTTAGGGGGGCAAAACCTTGGCAAAAAAGATGAAGGCATGGACTCTCAATTGCTTGGTTAACGATAGTTACAGATTGATCACATTCAAAATATAACTCTTGCATTGATAACAAACCGGCATTTAGAAAAGTGAATAATTTGGATAAAAATAAGAACTAGCTTGTAAGGCTTATTATAACCATTGACACTGGGAAAGCCTCGCTTAAACGAATGTTTAGCGATCCCTCTCGAAAGTGATACGAGTTCTTCCAGATCCTTCACGCCCACCTCGCATTGATGACCGCCACTTTGATTTTCGTCTCTCCACTGCTAACTTCATTCATGGCCTTTTTTCCCCTTAATCACATCTTCCAAGAACTGATCCAAACCAAATGGATCGGCTTCTTTCTTGAATTCAATGGGCTTACAATTTCTTGCACCGGTCTTTTCAGAGGTACCTGTGAATGCCTTGTCAGGTTTGAATCGGTCGGTTTTCATAATCTTATCCAGCTGCTCATCTGCCCCTCCAATCATATCAGCGTCGTCCGTGTCTTTCCTCGTATTGAAAAGTGTTGGAAGAGTAGGCTGGGCAGTACTAGTGAACATACCCTTGTCATACACATTGTACTGATCTTCGGTAGCAAAAACACCAGAGTTCGTCCCCTTCTCCAAGTTGAATAATCGCTGATCATACATAACCTCAGTCCCTCCTCCTGCGCCAGAACATGCCATCCCAAGCGCAACCTTATCACCAATATCACGGTCTTTACCTCTAGTAGTTATCTTCCTCTTCTTTCCCCTTGCAGAAGCATCCTTGCCCTCGAATCTTGTCTCCCTTTCCCACTCTCGTCGCCACTCCTTGCGAATTGTCTCCCTCTGCAACCGCTCTTCCCTTTCCCCGTCACTCATACCATCACCTGCACCATGTATCGTGCTCCTCTCACACCGCGCCTTCTGAGCTAAAGAACGCAATTCCTGATCTTTTCTTTCCTTCACCTTCATCATCATCTGTTTTTGAACCTCTAATCTCATCGCCACGGCCTCCCTAGACTTCTGTTCTGTGACATACAATGCTTCTGAAAGCTTTGCAAAATTTTCATTGATCCGAACCTCCTCCCGAAGGCCCCTGCCCAGCTCCCGCTTGTCAAGTGGGATGGTATGCCCTTTCGGGTTCTTCCAGTTCGAAGCACATGGTGGGATTTTCCAGTCCTGCTGGTCCTTGACAGTCACAGGATGAGGGGGAGAGTGCATCACTGGCTCGGGCGGAGAACCCGAAGCAGCACTCTGGACCCTTTTCTTGTGCTTGAACCTTGGTGGCTCCAACGAGTCCACAGGCATCTCAAAGATCCCGATAATCCTCTCATCCGCACCCGAATTAAAGGCGGCTGAAGGGTACCGTCGTGATGGCTTGTACTTGATGAAAATCGATTTCTTCGAATGCGCTGCAGCAGCACCCAACCTCCTCATCCTCCTCCTCCTATTCAACGACTTCTCGAGCTCTGCTCTTGTCGTTCGGGTTGTCTCCTCAATCTCTTCTTCCTCCTCCAACTCTTTAAAAGGTATAACTGCCATGGAAACTCCTAAAAATCGTCCAAAAAGATCGATAGATCTCCCTATTCACTGATCACTGCCGATACTCTCTCTCTCTCTCTCTTCTTAAGGGTCTCGGCTCCTCCTTAAGGAACAAGGAAATCAAAATCCTAACTTGAATAGGAAAATCCAATTCAAATTGGAATAGGATACGTAACCATATCCTTCTCAACAAAAGTTTCCAAAAAAAAAAAAAACAGCTTTGAAGCCGTATTTGTCGCCGTTCTATATGGAGTAATTTGAAGGGTAACTTATACGGAGTGCTCCTAAAGTCCTACCAAATTTTGGAAATTCCATTTTTTTTAATAATTTGATTAACTCAATTTGACCTTTTTTTTTAGATATGTCCACTTACGTTAATTGATATGTATGGAAAGTTTTTTTTTTTCTTTTTTCTAGACAATTATCTGAACTAGAAATAAAGGAAAATAACAAAAAAAGAAAACCTAAGCAAAAAAGTAAGACTACCCAACCGCTTAACATCCCACCGTTCGTCTCGGCAAGTAATGATTCGGATTTTTACAAAAATTCTTTCCTGGAAGAGTTTTTTAAAATTCGAACCGTCGAAAGCATTTTTGAACGGTAGGAGTGAGAGCGGTGGTGGAAGCAGTGAATATTGAGCGGTGGGATAAACTTAGGCTCCGTTCCAGAAACCTTCTTAAAAAATAAGCAGCTTATTTCTCATTTTCAAACTCAAAAATAATGTAAATGAAAAATAATTTTTTAATTTTTTTTGCATTGTATAAAAGATCTCAACGAGATCTTTCAAACAAGATCCATAGTGCATATTTTTAGATTTCAATAAACCCCTTATTTTTGAGCTTAAAATTGCCTTCTTAAAAAATAAGGACTTTTTTTGAGTTCGGGAACGCACCCTTAATGTAAGCAAAAGGACACAAAAATTTAGGCTAGAGCCTTCAGGGGCTTTTTTTTTTCCCCTCTCCTAATCTTTATAAGATTTTGATCAAATTTTCACATTAGGTTTTTATTTTGACGAAAGATATTGAAAGAGTATAAAAATCTAGGCCAAAGTTTTAAAAAAATCCAAATAAAACGACTAAAAAAACCCCCTAAAAATTGATTTTTTGAGAGTATTTTTTCGTAGCCTAATGTAAAACTTTCCAATGCTGATCTCTGCTTTAACACTATATTTTATCCTCCCCGTTGCGACAAAAAATATAATGTAGAAATTTAATCCTTGAATCTTATACTAAAAATTAAGAAAGAATATAAAATAGAAAAATGATAATGTCAAAATTATTTATGTTGGCGTTAAAACTGTTTTTGTTATTACCAAAACTCCAGTGCACAAAAGACTTATGTCATGTGCAATGTACAAAATTGGTATGCGCTAGAGTTTTGGCGCTAACAAAAATCAATTTTGATGAAATAATCTTGCGAAAAAAGCCTGAAAATTTAGGCCAAATACACCCTACTACTAGTCACGAGTATACTCCTCGTGCGGCTCGGGCCAGTTGATCCCGCCACTCAGGTCCGCTAACCGCCCGCCCCCAACTCTCTCTCTCTCCTTCCAAGACCCTACCAAACCCTCCAAGTCGCCAAATCTGTACGATGAACCTCTACGACGGGAGCTACGAGCTGAAGGAGATTCAGAGGCTAGAAGGCCACACCGACAGGGTCTGGGGCCTGGCCTGGAACCCCACCACCGGCACCGACGGTGTTCCGGCCGTGCTCGCCTCTTGCAGCGGCGACAAGACCGTCCGAATCTGGCAGCAGAGCCCACTCACCGGTTCCTTCGAGTGCAAGGTCCCTTCCTCTCTCTCTCGATTTTTCGCCCGCCCCTGTTTTGTGGCTCACTAGTTTTGGTAAACCGTAAACGGAAATAAAAGGGAGAGGCTTTAGCGTTTATGCATTGAATTTCAGCCCAAGTTAGGGAAAATTAGGATTCTTTCGCTCTAGGTTTGTTGTATGAAAAAAAATTCTGCTAAACTCGGTCAGTTAATTGAATCAGCAACTGGAATTTTAAATTTTTGTTTATACCAAAAATGCTACTATCTTGACCAGTTATTTTTACCGTTGGTTGTGACACACTCCTTGCTCATGCGTTAGTGTTAGTTACTACTTCATGGGGATGCATCGAACCAATATGCATTCGGGGTAGCATGCCAGTGGTGGAGCCACGATTTAAATTTGGACGTGGAACTCAAATATATATCAATATACTTACCTACCCGGTAAAAAGGTAGACGTGTTCTAGGGTTAACCATTACTTAATCATCCATCTAACATTGAACACAAATACTTTAATGTTTCATCTAAATGGAGCTCTACGTTCTTTCAAATATCAAAATCGTCCAAGATTGATTCTATACAAACAGTCAAGTTTTTTTTTTGGGAACCTGGGGGTGGCACGTGTGACGTGCCACTCCCCCCACTTAATGCCTCCAGCTCTGTAGCACGCTAAGGGGTAAGTGTAAAAACAGAAATGATTAAAGGAGATGGTCAGCACCACATTGTTCAAAGTTCAAAAAAAGGCTATCTTTTTGCCTGCTTTGTCACCTAAGATACAATGTTTTTGTTTGCTGGTTCTTCTGCATCATGTTCATATTGCTTGGTTTCCTTTGGATGCTGTTGAGTAGTAAGGAAGGAAGGAAAGACTCTTCTTTGTTATATTTCCCAACAAGCCAAAGGGGAAATTTTTAAAAAATGAAAAACAAAAGAGCTGATATTGCATAGGCCCAATAGTTATCATAGGCTTAATGATTGGTGTCTTTTACTTTCATGGGCTGACACATGACAAATTTCCTGAATTTGTGTGGGAAAAATTCAACCGCAATTGGAAAGGATTGAATCAGGAAGGGAATGAGAATGGCTGAGATGGAACCCTGGTTTGCTTGCATCGATAGAACACGACAAGAACCACCTGCCAAGGTTGGCTGGAAGGCACTCAAATGGCTAAGTTAGTGAGTGAAGAAGAAGGGTACAAGCTGTCGAAGAAACATGTAGAAGTGTTGTATTGAGCATACCTTTACAGGATGTGATGTATTTTTAGTGTGTACTTGCCTAGCAAGTTAGGATTTGGTACCTTGGCCACCCCACTCTAGGTCGGCTACATGTCATGCCGTGCTCTTCGATGTGGGCCTTGTTTCCCCTGGCTTTGTCTTGACCTCCTGCAAAATTCATTAAGTTTATTTCAATGGGCTTTGTTGGTTTCAAAAAACACCATTTAGTTGCTAAGAGAAAATTTTGCAAGGAAACATAATTTATTAAAGGTTCAGTGTTCTATGTTTTGTGTCAAGAAGGTAAAATAATCTATTTTGTGGGAGAGTTGATCTTCCTGTTTAGGTCTAGCTTACGACATGGGTTGGAGTGTTTTGCTGTCATGGCCCGACCCATGACCTATTTGACGTGATTTGTGTGGGAGAAATTCAACCATACTTGGAAAGGACTGAATCAACTCTGGTTATGGTAGGAAGGAAGGGAGGAGAATGGTTCAACTAGACTACTCCTATGATTTGCTTGCACATAGAAAACACAACGAGAACTGCTCAACCAAGGTCGGCCAGGGGGCACTCAACATCTGAGTGAAGAGTACAAACAATGAAAGTACAAACTGTACAGTAAGAGTAGGGGTGTTGCATTGAACAATGAACATTCCTTTACAATGCGTAGTTTGTTAGTATTGTGTTTGTACCGGACCCTGAGCCCAAGATCCCATCTCTCATCTACTGTAAATTGTCTTTACTAGGTGCCTTGGCATTTTATGCAGCATATAGGACATAGAAGTCTTGTGCATAGTTGTGGTATATTCATTTTGTTTATTCCGTTGGTCTTTTATTTTGCTATTGTCCATATTAAATTCGCTCAATTGAATATTCTATATATATATTTTTTCCTGGAATGTAGGCAGTTTTGGAAGAGACGCAAACAAGGACAATTCGATCATGTGCCTGGTCCCCATCGGGTAAATTATTGGCGACTGCAAGTTTTGATGCCACCACTGCTATTTGGGAACATATTGGGGATGATTTTGAATGTGTGTCCACTTTGGAGGTATTATTTGATCTTGTTATTCCATTTTTGGACTATTTTGAGTCTTGACATTTGTTTTTCTCCTCAGCGGAATAGGCAGTGGCTGCAAGTTTGCATTTTGATAATCTCGTACTGACTATAAAGATGAAAGAATCGATATTGCAATAAAACAGAAAAGAAAAGAGTGGAGTGATTCAATGGACTCTGTCTTATCCAGTTTTACAGATATCGTCGTTCAAAATCTTGGCGCCTTATTATCTTTTGCTATGTATTTTGTTTATTTCAAAAAGTTCTAATTTTGGTAATTTTCGTATTTAGGGACACGAAAATGAAGTAAAAAGTGTTTCCTGGAATGCATCTGGGTCGTTGCTTGCATCTTGTGGCCGAGATAAATCTGTTTGGATTTGGGAAGTACTGCCTGGGAATGAGTTTGATTGCGTTTCGGTGTTGCAAGGGCATACACAAGATGTTAAAATGGTCCAGTGGCATCCGTCGATGGATGTTCTGTTCTCGTGTGGCTATGATAACACCATCAAGGTAGACTTCATCATGTGTTATCCTGTCAACTTGTGCAGCTTTCAGTCAAGTTAAGGAAATTGGATGGCATGTAGGAATCGAATACTAAATCCATCGATTCTTCTACAGGTTTGGGCAGAGGATGGTGACGACGATTGGAGTTGTGTTCAAACATTGGGTGAATCTAACAAGTACTACCTTTACCCTGAATTTTGTTTTTCTTTAAAGTGGACATGAACTTGTTGGTGTCATTTCCTCTGGTGTCTTTTTTTGGGATTTTTTATCTGAGGACAAGAAAGTTGAAATGTGTTGTCTTATATGGATCTAATTTTAATGCTCTTTTTTGTTGAATAGTAATACCGATGCATGAAATCCTCTTTTATCTTGTGATTTGAGAGGTTTAGACTTTAGATTAGTAGATTTATGGGAAAAGAAGATGATTAAATGGCAAAGTTTAACTTTTTAGATGTCTACACCACAGTGTATGGGTTGAGGCTTCAACGTTTCACCCTATTTCACAAGTGGCTACCCTTGGAGCATCTCCAATGCACGATGGCCAACATATCAAGTTTTGGCTTGCTGTAACATTAAAAATGCCAAAATTAACAACCTTTTTCTATTCCCAGAAATGCTATTCCTTCAATTTTTTTCATGAAATACCAAATTCAAATAGCATTTTTGGGCCCCATTTAGAGGGAGAAAGAGAGAAGCTCATTTGGCAATGGGATATCAGATATAATTTTTGTTCATGCTATGACAATGTGATATCTTTCTTATTTTTTTTGGTCTATAAGTACAAGCAGACATCAGTTATTCTGCCATGTTATATTTCTTTTACCATCATTATTTGGATGTGTTGCTTTTTTTCCTGAAGACCATGTTAGGGCTTACAAGTTGTGATATAAACTTACTGGTTCCTAGTATACGAGCTTATGAATAAACAGGGCGATGAATACATTATTGACTGGTTTTCTTTTCAGTGGACACTCATCTACAGTCTGGGCCCTCTCGTTTAATGCTAGCGGAGACAAGATGGTTACCTGCAGGTACGTAAAATGCTTCTCACATCTTCATTCCTGTTTATTGCAATACGAGATTAGTATTCATTTGCATATTGGGGACAATGTAACAATTATACTTGCTGATTTTGCAGTGATGATCTAACTATAAAAATTTGGGGCACAGACATCATAGCAATGCAGTCCGGGGATGGTAATGCAACTTGGTGAGGAATCGGCTATCTTGTGAATTTGATTGTCCTCTTGTGAAGTCAATATATTTAATTGAGGAGTGGGTTTTTTTCCTTCCTTCTTAGGAGTACATAAATTTTGCAGCTTCAATCTGGAAAGTTAAGCGCAAAAGTCTTTTGCCTTGAGTGCCCATTGTTAACTTCCAAATGTGTTAGATTACTCGGATAACTTGAGCAGAAGTAATTCTAGCATGCAAGGGCTATCCGAGAATGAAGGAACAAGGACGACTATAAATGTATAGCTCTCTTCTTTTATGAAAATATGGTTGCATAATGGATAATTATGTTTACCTTCAGAAAATTGAGTTAACACAGTTAGCTAGAGTGATGCCAATTAAAATTTTGGTTTTGAGGTTTAAGTACTATAGCTTTTAGGTTTTGCGTTTTATTCTGAAGTGTACTTCTATGCCACTTAAATTTTTTCACATACTCTAATGAACTAAGTCATGGATGAAATATGCCAACCGTGTTTACATGAAACACACTGGAAACATTGCTATGGAAATTTTGTGGTTCGGAACAGGCGTATATGAATCCTCACAATTTATGCTAAGTTCCTTTTGGCTACTGCCAAAGAATTGTGTAGATCTCATTGCTGTATCCTTTTCATTATTTCGCAATAAATTGCAAGTGAGCTTTAGTTTTATTGTCTGTCTTAAGGTATTAAATCCCACATTGCTTCAAAATGGAATGGGTAATCACTTAATCTAATGTTGGGACCTCTCCACCCAAGACCTTAAGCTTGGATTGGATACAAAATTTCCACACGATATCAGAGCGGGCCAATTCCATCCAAAATTAAAAATTGAGAAAGCCCACACTCCATGATGACAAACCCGAAAAAAGGTTGCACGAAGATAGACCAAAAAAGTGGCTACACCAGACAGTCCTAAATGTGGCTTCACTTGAGAGGGGGTGTTGAATATAGTCCCTCATTGTTTGGTACTGAACAAGAGATCACGTAATAACATGAGGGACCTCTTCACTAATTGCCAATTGGTTTTGGGTTGGGTACAAAGTTTTCCCCTGGTGCCAAAATGGGCCCATTCCACCCCGCTTTTAAAAAAATTCACAATCCACACCTCACGATGATGGACCCAACAAAAAGACTGCACAATGATAGACCCCAAAAAGAGGCTACACTTGACAAACCTCACATGCGGATGCAATCATGCACGTGAGGGGAGATGTTAAGGTGTGAAATCCTGACATTGCTTCGGAATGGAAACACGTGATCACTTAGGGTGCGTTTGGTTGGATGGAATGGAATGTAAGTTGGAATAGAATTAAGAATGGAATGGAATTGGAGGAATTGAAATTGGAATAATCATTCCAATTCCCATGTTTGGTTGTGGCTAGGAATCAATAGAAAGAATGGAATTCACATTCCAATTCCTGTGTTTGGTGTGCTAGAATCACACATCAATGGAATGAAATTAATAAATACCCCTGCACAATATTAGGCTAATTTTTGCTCGTCTCCCAACAATAAAATCTCACATGGCAGGTATACCATGTTCATAACTCACACCTATTTTAGCGTATCTTCTACAAAAATCTAGGAAAGACAAGCTAAACGGTCACATTTATAAAATCCTAATGACAGAGCTAAAATATGAGAATTCCCAACACTTCAATTTTAACATCCAAAGCAAATCTTCTTGAAAAAGAAACAAAGCAAATTAAAATAAATACACCAAGTAGCAACTTCACAGATCTCCCCTAAGCAAAGCCATCACAAAATCTTCTTTCTCATCATCTTTCAAGGTAAAGAAACACGCAGTCATCGCATGATCACGAGCTATGGCAAGTAAGGCTCTATGGCGTTGAATCATAGATAGATTTGAAAGCTTCCGAAGCTCATCATTTACTTTGTCCCTCATCTTAGCTATAGCAAGATCGACACCAAGAGCTTGACTGAACTTATTAGTTGCTTCTTCAATCTTTGAACCAATGATCGTTGCTGCTTCACGGAAAGCATCCAAGCTATCATCATTCCTCTTTCTTTTTTTCCCGTTAGAATTACTCTCTTCTCCGTTTTTGGATGACAAGAAGTGCTCCATTTCTTCAATACCAATGCCTAAATTTTCTGTATCACAACTCCCTTCATTCCTACTCTCCTCCTCTAATACATCCTCAGCAGTAACAGCATTCTTACCCGTGGCACGGTCTTTCCCGAAGACTGTTAAAAGCATGTCAAAGTGTGGGAAACTCCTATTCCTCCAGTTAGCTGCATCTTTATGGCTCTGAATCAAAATGAAATAAAATAGAAACTGTTCAGTACTATGTAAAATCCAGCAGGGTGGGGATTTAAAAGAGAGTAGGAAAGAACAGAAAACATATCAGACAGCACAACACTACCATTTTGTAGCTAATTGGTATATTGGTCTACAGTATAGTGGAAATTTTGTATCAGACAGAAAAAGTAACAGGTCAGGCAAAAAAGGGAAAAGAAATGACTTAGCGTGAAGTGAAAATGCACAATACCTTAACATAGTCATCCCAAATATGTTTTTCAGCGACCACCATATTTGTGTTTGGATCCCATCCGAAGCCACTAGTACTCCCTCCATAGATCATATCATACACAATGCAAACATCCTTCTTTAATGTCTTGATCCTAGATTCGATGTGTGGTTTAGCCTTTATCCCATGTCCAGGTAACTTCTCATGTAATACTCCTTCAATCACTGTCAGGGAACCGGCCTTGAACCCATTGTCCCTTTTGTCCCCTTTATTCACCAAGTCATGTAAAGCATAAATCAACTCTCTGTCCTCCTCATCATTCCATTTTCTGTGTACCTTTTTTACCATACCTCTGTCTAAAAAAATAGAAAGCAAGATAACATCATAAACAAGACAACAAAATGGGATTCAAAACACCAAATTTATATCCAAACCCACTTTTTATTTATTACATGATTGTCCTCATTCATCACCAAAAAAAAAAAAAAAAAAAAACAGAATCCTGCATTCTCTTGTCAGCTCTTCTTGTCACCACATATCATCTACTTGCTCTTCTACTTGCTCTCCATGCAACAAACATAGAAGTGGCCTTGTTGTCTCTAAAAGAGGTCCATTGTGGTGATGTCTCAACACTAGAAACAATATCTGCGTCCTCTTCATCCCTATTCTCAATGAATCTTATATTTTCAAAGGGGTCTTTTTTCAACTCGTTCCTTATATAGTTATGTAGCAAACAACAAGCTAAGATAATATGATTTTCAATTTTAATGGGGTAATAAGAAGGACTCCTAAGAATTGCCCATCGCTTTTTCAATATCGCAAAGGCCCTTTCTATCACATTTCGAGCACTTGAATGCTTCATATTGAAATATTCCTCCCGAGTTGTAGGTTGACGTCCATCCTTCCAGTCATTCAAATGGTATCGTTGACCTCTATACGGTGCAAGAAATCCTTCACCATTGGTATACCCCGCATCAACCAAATAGTATGTACCTTTACAAATGAATAGAGTTTAATTATGTTAGTGATCTATGACTTCAAAAACAAAAGTCCAATTGTTTTTGGTGTCATGGTGTCTTACCACGTGGAACAACTAGACCATGGGTTCTATTAATTGCATCTCGTAACACCCGTCCATCCGCTGCTGATCCCTCCCAACCAGGTAACACATAAGTGAATTGAAGGTTTGGGGTACACGCTGCCAAGACATTCGTAGCAATTTGACCTTTTCTGTTTCGATACCTAGGCCTATCAACAGCCGGCACTTGGACAGGTATGTGTGTTCCATCTAACGCCCCTAGACATCCCTACAAAACATTATAAAATTGGGAATAAAATGTTGGGAGGTCAGGTTGAATTATAACATAGTTACTTGTAAAGACCAAAAACTTGAAATCATTTACCTTAAACCACTTCCATCTCTAATCAGTGGAGTTCTGTGGTATTGGTTCAGGTGTCTTATATAAATGCCCTTGTAGCCTAATAACCGCAACCAAAACTTTTCTGAAAGACCTACTAATTGCCTCTGCCGAGCGATGGAAATTATTCTGAAGGGTCCTGTTTTTTATATGATGAGCAAGGATATGCAAAAAAATTGCCACTTGCTCATCAACTAACATGTGTCTGGTTGGCTTTAGCTTCCCAATTGTACTAAGCAAGTGGCACAACTTCAAAAATGGCCGCCTAGGCATTCTAAAATCATTCATACAATTACGATCACTTTTATACACCCATTTTTCAATTACATCTCTATTATCATAGAAATCTAACCGATACCTAGATCTAACCCCATGCATGCATTGTCTTTCAACCATCCTATATGCTAATTCCATGAATAACCCAAGTAAATGTAGAATGTACAACCACCACTGCATAGCCATTGCCAATTTGCTCCTTTTCATTTTCGATAAACTAAGATGTGCCATCGCTGAATTTTTTTTGGCAGCAATAAACCTACAAAAGGGCACCAACACATGTCCAAATTACAGAGGTGCATGAATCCACTTAAAAAAATTCAACAATCAATAAACAATTTCTATTAGAAATCAAAGGGTCTCATGTGCACTTGCATAAGGAATTTTTGCCCTTCTCCACTTTCTCCATTGCAGATTTAAAGCACACACAACACAAACTAGGATGGGTTCTATTTTGTTTGATGAGCATTAGAATCGATGATGATCTAAACCAATACCTGTCTACAAGTACAGAAACTGAACCACAATCTTTCATTTATGGGTTCAAGCACACAGGATTCAGAGCCTAATACATGCAACCAGCCTACAACATGCACTCATGCAGTTAAAACCTATATCAATCAGTGCATGAAAACAGGTTAAAACCTATCAAAATATAAAGCAACATAATCAATTAATGACAGATGAGGAAAAAAATCTTTTGACCGTTGTGCATGAAAACAGGTTAATACCTATCAATCAATGCTAACCACTAGCAACTGGCCAACGATACGAATTGTTCGGCATCACACATAGTACAATAGTTCTGAAATAAACCATACACATCGTACTAGTTTAGCTGCTTGTATGCACAAATCTAGCACAAACATAATGGAGGGGCGGGGCTGCTACATGGCAAATAAGAAATATCATCATTTCAATTATACTCTCGTACAAGCACATACCCCAATGCCCATTCTAAAATGGGGGTTGGAATTAATTTCAAGCCAAATTTTGTCCTGGGATTGGAAGAATCCCATCCCTACTAAACCAATCCTGCAACCAGGCATGCTTCTCGTACACTATGCTATCCTATACCTATACGATAGTGTCAGTTCCCAAACTGGCTATTGAATATCACCAAAGAAATCCAAGCTGAAACACAAAATTTACAAGGAATCAACAACACAAAATATCCACTTTACCTTTCTATCAAACTATGGAGCAATCATCTAATCCTAAACCCTAGAAAATCATATTCACGGAGCCATATATGCAGATGAAACACAAGATACGAATCAGTTGGTTGAATCGCTAAACACAAGATACAAATCGTTTGATTCAAAGAAGTTCAGATCCGTTATCAAACTATGGATCAAGTTAACTACCAAACTCTAGAAAATCAAATAGCAACTAGAGAGAGAGAGAGAGAGAGAGAGAGAGAGAGAGAGAGAGAGAGAAGAATACTCACCGAAGATCGATAGATCAGACGAGAGAGGAAAGCTAAGATCGTCTTTTTTGTTGGAGGAGTGAGAAGCAAGAGAGAGAGAGATGAGGCAGAGTCTTTTTCCCGACAAAACGACAAAATAAGTATTGGAATGGAATAACAATTCCTCTCTTTTTTTAATGGAATCCCTATTCTCTCATTTGGGGGAATAGTTATTCTCCTTGGAATAGTCATTCCTTTGTTTATTTGTGAACCAAACACAGGAATAGATATTCCATTGGAATAATAATTCCATTCCGAAGTTCACTCCATCCAACCAAACACACCCTTAGTCTAATGATGTGGACATCTCCACCAAGCTTAAGCTTAAGCTTAAGCTTTTGGGTTGGATACAAAGTTTCCACAGTCTGACCAGTTTATTCGTATTGGTGAAGTGCTTTTCCATGCTTTCAATTTACTGCAACATGTACTGATTAAATGGCTCTTTTGGTGTTTTGTCAGGAGCCATCTCTGCACCCTTTCTGGTTATCACGACAGAACAATCTTTTCAGTGCATTGGTCAAGGTAGCAAGACTGCGTTGTTGTGACGAATATTTCTTTCTTCTGCTAACTACACGTGCTTAAATATTTATTCTGTTCTTAATTCTGAGTTACTCTCTCATGCATTAATGCCTGCACTCACCCACATGTAGTCATGCACAAACACTCAAACAACTTAATGATCCTTAATTTAGTAGTGTTCTAGCCTAGTTAACCCAGAATAGGGTGAATTTTATTCCATCCTACTTCCTCAATTGAAGCATGGTTTTGACTGGGATGATAGAAAAAGTACGAGCCCATATTGTTAGCTTATTTCTTTCTACTAGGCTAAATATTTGGATAGTGAATCTTTATGGGACCATGTGATAACTTTGCTAGCCTCTTGTTCCTTGTCATTTTAACCTTTTTATGGTTGGTGTGAATATGTCAGGGAAGGAATAATTGCTACTGGAGCAGCCGATGATGCTATACGTTTATTTGTAGAGAACAAGGACGGTTTGGTACTGATAATCCTTCTCTTTCACCTTTGTTTAAATAATTCCCCTGTCATCCTTGACCCATGGATGGTTTGACATTGCCATCGTGAGAATCACATTTTTTTTTGTTTTTTGCGTTCTTGTTTGGTACTAATGAAACTAGATGTCTGAGAACTGAATCGTTGAAGTATGAAAAGAACGCCATATGGACATATGAAAATAATGCCACCAATTAACAATGACCTTGAGAACAATTCCAGGATGGGGGTAGAAGTAGAACTCTGTAGCTGTACAACATTTCAATTTCGGGAGGTATTTTACCTAAATATCTAGTACTTATACGAAAGATTACATTAAAGAGAAAACAACCATGGAATTTCTGAGTTCTGATACAGAGGACTTGTAAGATTTAAAATGTTGTTCCACCTTTCATATTCCTGTACAGTTCAAGTCGTGGTCTTCATTATACATTGGTACTTTCATTTGTCTTCCTCTTTGAAGTACTTTTTCGATAACCAGGTGTCCGAGCCAGGGTTACAGGCACCTTGACTAATCCTGGGAGGCCAGTCCCACCGTAAACTAGCGGGGGCCTCAATTAAAATCGGAGCAAAGCTCTGTATGGACTAGCCCCAAAGTTCCTCTTTGAAGTGCTTGTGACATCTTATTATGTATTATGCTCCTTGTATTAGTTCTTTTAGGGGCTATGGAGAAATTACTAGTGTGAACGTAACATTGCTAGAAAAGCCGAAATTCATAGGAGTTTTGTTGTTTCTTTTAGATTTGTTTACTCTAGGTGGTTCTTCATTATTTTTTGTTGTCTGAAGGATATGTTGTACTTTTTTTTTTTTTTGACATGAAGGATATGTTGTACTTCAGAGTTGATGTTTATGGACTTTTGGAAATTTAGCGGTCCTATTATGTATCTTGGCCTCTTTTTTGTTTGTGCAAAAGGTTTTAGTTACCTCAACTTTTTGTCTTGTGACAGGTTGACGGACCTACGTGTAAATTGTTTCTAAAGAAGGACAAAGCCCATGACATGGATGTCAATTCAGTGCAATGGAGCTATTCGGTAAAACTTGTTTTTCTTGAATTTATTATACTTTCTTATTCACCCTCTCTCAAAAACATGTCACATGATAAGAATTTAGTGGGTGGATCGGGTTTGGGGTTATGTCCTTTCAAATGAGGTATCATTTGTTTGGATGTTGTACTTCCAGGTTGACATCTCCATTTTAAATGTTTCTTATTGGAACTAGTTTTGCTGAACTGACTGCTATTTCGATCTGAGTTCTTGCATGTCGTCCCCTTGTACATTTTATGGTTTTTTGTTGGAAAAAGAGAACAACAAATGCATCATATAAAGAGAATACATCCAGAGAGCGGTCGCTAGATAGATCATAGATTCACAATGTCAAAAGATGATCAAAAAAACCTTGCACTGATGCCCTCGACAGAGCTCAACGGATAAAATGGATCACGAAGCCGACCCCAACTGATTGGGACTTAAGCTCAGTTTGGTTTGGTTGAAAACAGGTCTTAAAGATGAGGTTTCCCAAGGTTTAAGGCATGTAGGTGTTGCAGTTGCGCATATGGTCTACGTAATGACATGTACTGAATATGGACCTGAGAATGCCGCGAATCTGTTTGGGTCACCGGAACAGAACAACCCTGTCAAGAACCAGTTTCCCCCACTCGTGTGAAATTGTTGGCTCGGATAAGAAATAGTGTTGCATTTCAGCCAATGTCTTTCTGCAGACTCTGCCATGTGAGAGCCCGACCTCGGCCTGAGAGAGAGAGAGAGATCTTCACTGACACTTTTTTTTTGTGTGTGTGTGTGTTGATTTACGCAAGTTCTCTTCTCTCCCTGGTTTCATACGAAACTTTCTAACACTTTCTTACTTTTCTTCCCTGGGAACTTAGCAGGACAACAGACTACTTGCATCTGCGAGTGATGATGGCTTAGTCAAGATATGGAAGTTGACATCCTTACCCTAAAATCAGACATCATTTAACATTCTCTTGAAACCGGTAGAAATGCTTGTGTAGTGTTCTTGTACTATGTTCTAGTGATATCGTTCATGTAACTCGTAGCTTCATGGAATTGAGGGAGTTGATTTATTTCCCGGGTGTGGTTGTAAAATTTTCACAGAATTCTTATTTCTTATCGATACTGCGAGAATAATAAGAGAATACGATATGGTAAATTTTGCAATAATGTCTCGGGTATAATTATCATTCTGTATGTGAATGTCAGTAAGCAAGTTTTGGCAGTGCTATTCCCGAATCAGTGATTCGATGAAATTAGTCAAGTTGATGGGCATTGGTTGCCAAATGATCGACAAATGTGTCTTGAATGGGCAATCTATTATACAAATCGCGACGGTGTGGTGGCCTACATATTTTTCCTACATAAATCTTGACCGTTGACTTAACACACATATCCCTGCACAAATCTCCACCCTTCATTCAACCCTTGGCATTGAATGACGTAGATTTATATTAGCCGACGATTGAGAGTGATTTTTTCAAATCTTAGAAATTTAATTTTTAATGACAGATTTGATTGCCGAGTTTAATTGGGAAGCATAATTTACGGGATTATGATTTCTCCCTTCTGAATACTCCCTTTGAATACTATTATTTTTGGCAATGAAATTCTACACTAAATTTCCCAAAACGTTTCTACACTACACTTTGTTAGTGACGTAAGGAACGCAACATAGGAAAAATCATTTCAAATCATTTCCAAATTAACTACATCAACTAATAACCTCTACCCGAGCATAACCTCTAACAAAAAAGGCTATTTTGTTTTTTAGAGATGTTTTATAGAGGAAAAAGGCATCACTAACCCAGTCAATCCAGTTCTCTCTCCATAGGTATGGCTCTGCTATGTGCTTCACTTTCTTTTTGTTCCCGTTTTTGTTTTCTTTTCTATTTCAATACGTTTATTGAAAGTATTTTTTTTCACTCACCCAAAAAAAATAATACCCAAAAACTAACTACAAAAAAGGCTCTTATTTATTTTTAGAGTTGTTTTACAGAGGAAAAAGGTATCACTAACCCAGTCGATCAATCCAGTTCTCTCTCCCCGTCTTTCATATTTTTTAGTTCTCTCTCTATTGGTATGGCTCTGCTATGTGCTTCACTTTCTATTTGTTCCCCCTTTTGTTCTCTTTTCTATTTCAATTCGTTTTCTGAAAGTATTTTTTTCACTCACCCAAAAAAATTATATCCAAACACGAACTATTTTTGGGGCATAAAATTTGTTCTGCCCCGTTAACCCTCAAATGATACATTTAGTAAAATGTGCCCCTTAGAACATGCCGCTTTAGCTGTGTTTTGTTGTAGTGATCGTATGTGAAAAAAATCCTAATTACTTATTGTGACAGTTTAAACTGCCCCAAAAGGTTTTTTGATTTAAAAAATAATAATACGGTTACTGAAAGTATTTTATTCACTCACCAAAAAAAAAAACCACAAAAACTAACTATTTTTTTCACTTACCTATTCACGACAATGTATATCGAAAGTGCCCCATTGCCTACAATTTTTTGGGCATATAAAATTTGTTCTGCCCCATTAACCCTCAAATGGGGCTAAAGTTACGGGTTTTTCTCTTAATTCAGAGCTTAGTGAGTTTCTATGTAAAATGCATGTGCACATGCATAGTTATTGTTGCATTTTCGATCAAACATGTTAGCCCAAAGGTTTCTATGGAATACCTTATTGATTTTGATGATAACAAAATATATTTTTATTGAAAAGAAATATAATTAATATTGTGATATTTGGAATACCTAAATGTTTATTTTGTAGGATTTGGTCGAAGTGCACATGGGAAGATTGCTACACCAAATCACTATCTTCATTGGTCAAGATAAATTGAAAGGAGGATGATTAAGGACAAATCTTCTCCTATTTTTTAATTAGCTTAAGGAATTTTATGGAAAGCAAAATGCTAATCAAGGAGGAAGATTAAAGATTACTGGGAGCTTCATTATATCTAACGGCTAGTTGATGGGCTAAGTCAGTGGAAGATTGATTTCTAGTTTGAAGAAGCAAACAAGTCAAGTGGAAGAAATCATTGTCTGCCTTAAAGGTATGACTACCTAAATTGTTCCCAAGGCTAGTTGGAATTTGGATGGAAGAATTAATGGTGGAGATAAATTAGGAGGAAAGAAATCAAGTTTGGGGGTTGATTCTTTCCATCGGATATTTTGGTTCTTGAAGGATAAATACAAGAAAAGAAGGAAGACACGGCAGAGAGAGATAACTCTGGAAGAAAAAAATTGCCGTGAGCCATCACTTGAAAATCTATCAAGTCATACTCAATTCTTCATCTTGATATCTATACTCTTGTGTGAGAGAGTTCTTAGTTTGAACCTTATTGTAAAAGGGATTGTACACCCTTATTCATACTCTTGTGAGTGATTACTTTTTGTGAGTGGTTTTGGAGAGAAAATCAGTTGGTAGTTAGGTGTTACTAGCACCGGAGTCAAAACTAGTTGCGTTAGGTGTGACTAGCACCGGAGTCAAAATTAGTCGGAGTGATTGGGGATAGATTGCTCGTTGTAAAGGTTGTCTAGCACCCGCGAAGCTAGAAGATTGTAACTATTGGAGATAGTGCAGCAAATCCCAAGTTGGACACTTGGGAAGTGGACTAGGCCGTGAAGTTGCGGACCGAACCATTATAAATCCTTGCGTTCGATTCTCTCTTCCCTACTCTCTTTAATTTTCGCTTTGCATATTTATATTGCTTGTGTAATTTGATAATCTTTGAATCTTACTTGGGGCAATTTGGCTTGCTTTATTTTTATCTTGCAATTAGCTTTTAATTCCGCGTTTTAATTGAGATACCCAATTCACCCCCCCTCTTGGGTTGCTTTTGGACCAACAAAACAAATAATATTAACTTAATATGTGTTATCACGTATGCATGTATATGTTCAATCGAAAAAAAGTTGGGAGTATGGTTCTTCTGGATTCTATTTAAACCAATCGTCTTATTTAACTCTAGATGAGTTCGAGTCATGTGGAGAGAGATTGAACTGGTTACCCAAAAATCCTGGTAAGGAATAACGAATGCACGACCAAGGAAAAAATCTGGGTACTGAGTTCAGGTCATGTGGAGTATGGCTCTTCTGAACTCTTTTTTCCTTGCATGTCATGCGCCTTAGAGGGTGGCAATGACTCCTTAAGTTTTGTCAAATGGAGTGCCAAAGTTTTGTCACGGGCATAAGCTATTAGTTTTTTTTCGAAATTGGAACTCCCAATTAGAACCCAGAATTTTTCGTGACAGAATTTTGCTCGGGTCTAACGTTGTTTCAGAAACCATATTGCACGGGCATAACTTATGCTGCATAAGCTTTCAATTTTGCGTATCAAACCGACCCCTTATACGGAAAGCTAGATGACTAGATGAGTTCGGGTCTATCATTGTTTTACTACTGACATGTTGGGGAAAAAAGGAAAAAACATAATTCCCTCTATCATGTATGTTGGTGTATAAACTGTTGCGTATGTACTATTTTTTTGCCTACAGTTTTGCCAGTTTTACGAGAATCTACACTTAATGATATTTGATTGGGTTACAAATACAGACACAGGAAATACATACACAGTTTTGAATGGCTTGATTTTTTGGTAGAATAAATTATTTACACCACCGGTGTAAACATTGGTTTTCTCCAAATCAATTACATTATGCCACATTGCAAAATAGTAGTCTCAACCAATAGAACATGACGACGTGACGCAATGTAATTGATTTGAATGAAATAAATGTTTATATCGGCGGTGTAAATTTAATCTCTTTTTGGTAATGATTTTTATTAATTGGGAAGCTTAATTTACGGGAATCGCTTAATGACATATTTGATCGGGTTACAAATACATACACGGGAACTACATGATTTTTTTCATAAATACACGGGAAATACATACTTGAGCTATTGTTTTTTATTTTTTGCATAGTTAGAATTTTGTAAATGGAGCCTTAACCTGCAAAATTGGATATAAATTGAATACCGATTTCGAGCCGTGCCTTCAGGCACGGGCAATTTCTAGTATAATACAGAGAATGAACCGAATGACAGAGAGAGTGTAGCTATCGATATTTGATCAATTTAATTTTTCTTTGTCGATCGTGTAGTTCGTAGACTTTATGATATATAAACCATTAATGAACAATTTCAACTACTATGATTGCGGGTTACGATGGGTTAAACGGAGATGCGTTGGGGCCTCGTATTCCATTATTAGATATCTTGAGGATGAATCCATTCCACCATTATTTAACAACTATTTTCCCGTTAATACTCCTCTTTTTTTTAATTGGAAAGATAATACGAAGAATGGGGTGGAGGAGACAAATGAAGTCCGAGGATAGTAGATGAGATTATACGAGTATTGGTATTAGTTGTATCGTGCTTGGTTAGAGTGAGATAAAGATGATGACGACTATTTTTAACCGTTAAAGGAGGAGGAAAATAACAGTTAGAATAAGGCCATTGTATTTCTCTAATCTTAAGCTCACCTTTCTAGTCCTGCAATCAAACACATCCTTAAATCGGACAATATTAATTAAGGATACGACTTCTCTATAGTTTCCTTTGAGGGCCTATGTTATTACTTTAACAAGTAGAATTGTTATTTTGTAAAGCTCGTTAAAAAATCATGTTAATCGAAGATAAATTAATCTCACAAAAACGTATTTAAATACTACTATACAAAAATGGGTCCGGTCACATTGAATCAAACCCCTGAAGCTCATTTTATAAATATACATGCACCCATCATCTCGAATTAATATGATTTTTCGCATGATCGATATAAGGTTTACAAAAATTAACTACTCCCATCATTATGGAGTATTCAATAAGGCCAATAAACCAACTGCATTAATTATTAATTAATTAACTCGTCTCAATAAAAACTATAAATAATTTTCTATCATGAATCTTGTAGATAGGATAAAGTCGAGCATTTCTCTGTAAATCACATCCCCAAATTATAATTTTCCCAGGAAGACAACCATCTCCAGCCCCTCTCTCTCTCCTCTCTCTCTCTCTCTGTCTCTCTAGATCTCCAATTTCCAACTCAACCCAGATTCCCACCAGAAGAGCTAGAGCTAGACAGAAAAACCATGGATCTCCCACCAGAAGAGCTCCAATTCCTAACCCTAACAGACATCCTAAAGGAATCCACCTCCATCCCAAAACAATCCCCCAAAACCTTCTACTTCATAACCCTAACCCTAATCTTCCCGCTCTCCTTCGCAATCCTCGCTCACTCCCTCTTCACCCACCCCCTCCTCTCCCAAATCGACACCTCCGCCTCCCCCTCCTCCTCCCAGTGGACCAAGCTCCTCGCCTTCCAGTTCTTCTACCTCATCTTCCTCTTCGCCTTCTCCCTCCTCTCCACCGCCGCCGTAGTCTTCACCGTCGCCTCCCTCTACACCTCCAAACCCGTCTCCTTCTCCTCCACGGTCGCCGCCATCCCGTCCGTCTTCAAACGCCTCTTTATAACCTACCTATGGGTCACCCTCACTATGGTGATTTACAATGTTGTGTTTCTGGGGTTTCTCGTTCTCCTCTTGGTCGCGATCGACACCGAGAATGCGGCCCTGCTGGTCTTCTCGATCGTTGTGATCTTTGTGCTGTTTCTTGTTGTGCATGTGTATATAACCGCGTTGTGGCACTTGGCTAGCGTGGTCTCGGTGCTCGAACCCGTCTACGGGTTCGCGGCGATGAAGAAGAGTTATGAGTTGTTGAAGGGTAGGACCCGGATGGCGGCTTCGCTTGTTTTCGGGTATCTGTTGATTTGTGGGTTGATTAATGGGGTTTTTGGGTCTGTGGTGGTTCATGGGGGATTTGAATATGGAGTGCTTGCGAGGATTATGGTTGGTGGGTTCTTGGTTGGGTTGTTGGTGATTGTAAATTTGGTGGGTTTGATGGTGCAAAGTGTGTTTTACTATGTTTGTAAAAGTTATCACCACCAGGGGATTGACAAGAGTGCTCTTTATGATCATCTTGGTGGATATCTTGGAGAGTATGTGCCCCTCAAGAGCAGCATTCAGATGGAAAACTTGGATGTTTGAGATACATTGTGAGAGAGGCTAGCTATGTGTACCTGCATTCATATGCGATGGATCGATGGGCAAAGTCGAAACATTTGAAATGGCTGGGTTAGTTTTCTGTTTCATGGTACTCTAATTTGTTTGTCAGAATAAGGATTTGAAGAAGTCCTTCTTCTTCTTCTTTTTTTCCCTCTTTTGTTGTAGATTTTGCTCGGTGTAGTTTTGTGTTATGGTCAATGGTGGAATATGGTGTTTAATGATTATGGTGTCAACAGACAATGGATAGCTGAAATTGATTTTCTTGGTTCACTTTCTGTGAAGATAATATTACTGTGGCGAATTTATGTACGTTGGTGTGTGATTCGTGTTTTGTTTACTGTGTTTCTTGGTTTGAGCTTCGAAATCTCTTATATACTCATCTGGCTGTTGTGTCTTTATCATTGCTCACTTCAACTAGTCCCCCAATTTGACATTATTGCATTTTTATTGCAACATCCCTCTTTTTAGCATGGAAAGAGGTAAATGGTAGTATCAGTTATTGCATTGTCATGAGTAAAATAATCCCCTACTTAAGCCATTAAGTGCACTTGCCATCATATAATGTTCCTTATCCATTGGCTAAGAATCACGGATACGACATCGACATGAGGATACGTTATCTTTCTCTAAATTGTAGGACAGGGACACATTGAGGATATATATTCATATATACACACACGTGTGGGAGCGGTTCAAAGGACACCCAAAAAACACCTAAAAAAACACCCCGATACACACACACGCGCGCACAAAAAAACTTTAAGGGCGCCCTTGCCGTATTAAGTTAAGGACATCCCTTTCCCGACCAATTTGCGAAGATACGACCCGCTCAATATGTTTGGAACATGATTTTAAGGGTACCTACGAGAAATCAGCAAAAAAAAAAAAAAAGAATACCGGAAATGGCTTGATCCGAGCAGTTTTTGTTTGTATTTTATCGAACGGTATAAATAAAAATTGCCCAAATCAAGCTCTTCCCGGTCATTTTTTTTGCAATATATATGAGCTTCCATTAAGGGATCCCTTCACTTCCTAAGTTAAGGACCTCATGAGTTTGCCATTGTTCCCGATCATATTTTGATGATTTGAATCATTTAAAACGTGATTTTAAGGGTACCCGCGAGAAATTGGCAAAAAATATGACTGGAAAGGGCTTTGATCCGAGCAACTTTTTGTAAAAACGTTAGAAATTCATTTTTATGAAAAACTGTTCGGATCAAGCCCTCCCCGGTCATATTTTTTGCTTGTTTCTCATGGAGACCTTTAAAATCACGTTCTAATCACATTGAGCGGTTTGGATCATCAAAATTCGATCTGGAAGGGGGAGGTCCTTAACTTAACTCAATAAGGGATCCTTCATTGGAAGGGGACTGATATATGTGTGTGTGTACATATGGCACCCTACGTACACGTCCCAAATTATATAATAAACTAGATACACTAGTAAGCCAAATGTGTCTTGAATGGGCAAAATATAATCCAGAGAATGACCAGACTGCTCAATCAATTAAGTCACTTGTTCCCACACTATCATTGAACCTACAACCCCAAACCACTACCTTTCCGAACTTCCAAATTCAGCCACCACAGCCAATCTTAGATGAATTCCTAACAAATAGTATGGAAAGGCTTCAACTTAAAAGAGGTTTTGAGAGGGATCAATCCAAGTACATGGGCAAACAGTAAAAGGTGGAAAGAGTTGGAGGTAGCTATGAGTCTCAAACTTCAGAGTGATGAGGATGATAAATGTGAGACTTATGATTCTGTGGTATTGGACTGTCCAATGAAAATGGGGTAGATTAATAAGCCTGTTGAGATGAGTTGTTCTAGGAGTATAGTTAAACCCAGGATGGGCCATTAATCAGTGAGCTAAAACTTCAAGAGGTCAATGTTCAATGGCATTTTTATACTAGTTCTACGGCTGAGGAGGCAGGCCTTATCATGCCTCCCCACCTTCCCAATGATTGGACCCGTACGCAACTGCCGAGGTTTGGCCCATACCTCGACAATTCCCCAATTAAGGTTCATTTTGTGGAGTTTGGGTGGTGCTGACTGGTTCTTCTTGGCTGAAAAAAAATAAATGTTAAAAATGCAGTAGGTTTCTTCTGAACAGTGGGGGGGGGGGGGGGGGGGGGGGGGTGTTTGCGAACTATCAAATTGTTCTAGCTAAAGGGCAGGAGGCTTATGCCTAGCTTGGAAAGTCGGAGTGGAACTTGAAGTAGTCCACTCTATACAGACTCTACTATCATTTCAGCTTTGGTGTTAGCAGATCACTTCCTTTAATCCTAGACTTGGTGGTGGAAAGAACAGCCTTTAAAAGACCTTTCAAGTTCAAAGCCATATGGACTCGAGACCCATGTAGTCTTTGCATTGTGGAAGGAGCAGGTCGTAGGCTCTAATGCTTTTGTATTGACCCAGAAGTTTAAGGAAACCAAGGAAGCTCTAAAGAAATGGAACAAAGAGCATTTTGGTTTAGTTGAGGAAACTAGAAGATTGATATCATCCCAAAGAGTTAGCCGTCCAATGAGAACCTTTAGCAGGAAGATCTCCACAAGCAACAATTGGCAGAACGGCTTCATCCAGCAGAGATTCTCTGGAAAGTGGAAACGAAGGTCTAAAAATTATGGTTGAGAGAAGGGGATTCTAATACTAAATTCTTCCGTCCGTCTACCATACTTCGCCGCAGAAGGAATTCAATTGACTACCTAAAGTTGGATGATGGTTCATGGACTTCAGACCGAAACAATATTGGAGAGGAGTTTATCAATTTCTTCAATGAGCATTTTGCATCTTCAAATTCTGTTACACCTGAGTGGTTTGATGAAGTTACACCCCTTATCATCTCTGAAGCTGAGAAGTAAGATCTGTGCAAGTACCCCTCGTTGATGAAATCAGGTCAGTTAATTTCTCCATGCATCCTACTGGTACCAAGGCCCCTGGCCCGTATGTCATGTCCACTATTTTCTACAAGGCGTATTGGCCTTTGCAAAATGGTTATCCTCTTTCTTCCATAGTGGTCAAGTTCTCAAGCCTTTGAATCATACGTTTATTGCTTTGATCCCAAAGTCTCAAAATGCTAGTAAGGTGACTCAGTTCAGACCCATCAGCTTATGTAACGTGGCTAAAAAGGTCATTTCAAAAAATTTAGCCAGCATAATTAAACCTCTGTTGTCTCGGATTTTGGCTTCAAATCAAGAAGCTTTTTGTTCCTGGAAGAAATATTAGCAGGAAAACAGTAGGGGCCCAAGGCTTTCATACCAAGTGATAAGCATGGTTCTATTAGCAAAAATATTACTAGTAGCATTCAGAACCGACATTCCGTTAAAGAACTAGAGCTCAAATTGGCAGGAAAACAGTATGGGGCCAAGGTTTTGATACCAAGTTATGCAAATGTATTGAACTCAAAAAATAGGAGAGGGAAAGGAGAAAAAGCTTAATTCTTTTTATACCGATGTCCGGAAACAGTTTTAAACACAAATGTGTTTTGCAACTGTCCATGGAAACTTAGCAGGACAACCGACTACTTGCATCTGCCAGTGATAATGGCTCAGTCAAGATATGGAAGTTGACATCCTTGCCCCAAGAGTTGGGCGATATTCGACATTAATCTCTTGAAACCAATAGAGATCCTTTTGTAGTCTTGTATTATGTTCTAGGGATATCGGTAAAATTTGTCGAGACGAATCTGTCTTGAAATTGGAAGATAAATATGGAAGTTGACATCCTTGCCCCAAGAGTCGGGCGATATTCGGCATTAATCTCTTGAAACCAGTAGAGATCCTTTTGTAGTCTTGTATTATGTTCTAGGGATATCAGTAAAATTTGTCAAGACGAATCTGTCTAAGATGTGGTTTGTAGACTTAATAATAAAATGTAACATTAACGAACGATTCGAATAATGATTACGTGTGTCTGCTGGGGCCACGTATTCAACTGAACTAGATGGTAGTATCAATGAATTCTCTCCACCATTCAATTTCTTTTGTCAAATTGCCTCGTGTTGTTTAGTCAACAAATTCGAGCTTTTGCACGCGTGACTACCCAGTGGCCCGGGGGGTCCGATCTCCTTTGTTCCTGAAACCCATATCATCTTTTATCTTAATTATATTTCAAAAGGAAAAATTTCTTTTATATCCCTTCAACTTTGACCAAAAATTCATTTTGGTTCTACTCGTTCCCCTTCCCCCTGTGGTTCCACCACCATCGGTACCCATTCCCCTTCCACCTCTGGTTCCACTTCCACCATCAGTAGAAATAATAGAAAACAACCCATCATGCATAGAACAAATACAAATGGCATAAAGCACCCATGTGAAGTGAATAAACAAATCATACAACCATTGTGCTTCTATTTTAGTGAAAATTTACCAAAATCAAAACCCTAAATAGACAGAAAAATCGGTTTTTTTTTTTTTTTTTTGTATATCAAGACCAAAAATGTTGCGTTGACATTCTTTGACCAGAAATCGTGCATAAGACCAAAAATGCTGTGTTGAGATTCTTCAAGCAGAAATCGTATATCAAGACCAAAAAAATTGTTTTTTTTTTTTTTTTTTGTTTTTTTCCAGATTTCAAAACCCAAAATGACCAAAATTGAAACCCAAAAAGTACTCACCTACCATTCTTCCATCCTGCGACATTTTTCAACCCGAAATGCTGCATCTCCGGCGCGATCGTCTCACCTAGGGTTGTGTTTTTGAGTTCTGGGATTGGGTTTGTTGGGTTTTGGGATTTTTGGTGTTCTGTTTTTCGTATATAGGTGGGTTTTGGTGTTCACGACCTATGGTAAGGGAGGGGAGAGGGAGGAGGGGAAAGGGCAATAATACCTCTCAAAAGGAGTCACGTGTTGGGCACATCGTTTTTTCCGTCCAAAAAGAAAACGAATTTCTTCTAAAAGATGACGTTGAAAAAAAATTTGAAAGTTAAAGTATTTTTATGTCAAAATTATAATACAAATGACCAAAATAAACTTTTGATCAAAGTCGAAGAAATATAAAAGAAATTTTCCCATTCCAAAATTATTTTAACTTTCTCTACCCACTAGTTTTCTGTATGTTGTTTCTTTTGTTTGTTAACCATTCCAAAACTATTTTAACTTTCTCTACCCATTAGTTTTCTGTCTTTTGTTTCTTTTGTTTGTTAACCATGCTGCACACTACCCTCAATTGATGCACACACACTCCAGTATCACGTGCATGCCCATCACAAAAATAAACACGTATATCTTCCATGCAATTCCTATGTTTGCTCAAATCCCCACAAATCGTCCAATTATATTATTCCCCATTATAAACTGTTAACCGGAAGAAAATTGAAGTATGGGTCTCACAAATGTGTTTCGTAGACTTGGTAAAATGTAATTTTAACGAACGATTCGAATAATGATTATGTGTGTCTGCTGGGAGTCTGGATCCCCTGTTCGACCCTCCCAGACAAGCGCCAGTCCCATCCTTCTCTGCCGTTGATCTCGCAAATCAACGGTTGAGATGAGCAGAGTATTTTTTACTCAAAGCGACGTCGTTTTGGAGCAAAAAATGCTCGACCCATCTCATCTGTTGATTTGCGAGATCAACGACCGAGAGGGAATCCGACAGGCCCTGTCCGGGAGAGGGTCGGACAGGGGATCTCGTGCCGTCTGCTGGGGCTTCGTATTCCACTGTACTAGATAGTATCAATGAATTCTCTCAACCATTCAATTTCTTTTGTCAAATTGCCTCGTGTTGTTAAGTCAACAAATTCGAGCTTTTGCACATGTGACTACCCATTGGCCCGATCTCCTTTTGTTCCGAAAACTCATGTGTTGAGGAGTTTTTTAGCCGTTGGATTGTGTGAATATTTTTTTTTTAATGTTTAAAATCAATGGCCGAAAATCCCCTTAGCACATAGACACAGAAATTTTTGGCACATAGGATCCTGCCTCGTGATCCGAATGAGCAACAATTTACTCAATGAACTAAAATCATTATTACTCTCTCATAAAAAAAAGGAACTAATAAATCATTACAAATGTACATAGTCAATCCTTAATTCGTGAATGTCATAGCTAACTAATACCGTAAACAAGAAGAAAACCCACAAAATGGCTAAATGCAGAAGAAAACCCACAAAATGTTTGAGCTGTATTGATAAATGCAGAAGTTATTACTATTTTTTTCAGATATGTATATGTATAAGTTTATACTTATAGATACCAAAGTGATGCAAATTCAAATGCATTAAAATCAAAAACCAGGAGGGAAAGAAGAAAGCGTAATTGCTTTCTACACAGATGTTCGGATACCGTTCCAATCACAAATGTGTTCACAACTGTTAAACGAGTGAGTTTCACGTGCATCATTGGATACTCGCATGCATCAAACGGTTTTGAACACATCTATGTTCGTTGCTTAGCTCGAAAAGAAACTTTAACCCGAGGTCGGAGGGAACTTCGTGCACTTTTCGGCCTTTGCTTTACTGGATAATGGACTTCGTATTCTTTTCGACAAAAAAATCAGAATGAGTCCACGGCATGAACGTGCTGTCAAATTCATGTACGTGTTATTCAAATCGTTAATCACTTTAAAACACAACTCCAATCAAGACATCACTCGAACCATTTTGTCTATTGGCCATTTGTTTAGAGCATTATACGCGCATCGCTTTAAAACACAACTCCGACTACAACCGTGTTCGAAACCATTTGATACATATGGATCTGCATGCATCAAACGGCTCTAGACATAGTAGTATCTGGAGTGGTGTTTTGAAGTTGTGTGCAAAGACTTTTTGTCTGTTTATGTTTGAGTTGAGAAAATTGGCGAGCTTTGAGCTAATCTCAAACAAGGTTCCGAATGATCCAAAGGCCCGTTTGGGAGCCTAACTATTTTTGCATTTTGCACTTTAGTGATTTTGTATTGTGATGAAAATATATTACTCCGTATGAATATGATGCAGCTTATGAGATTTACGTGCAACATATATTTTGCAATAGTATAGTATTTGGAAATATAATGCTCTGAATAAATTATGAATAGATATTTTGAAGATAATGCTAAAAATATATTATAAATTTGGAAAGATAATCCAAAATGAAAATGTAAAACCTCCTCCAGGGCTGATTCTCGAATTATCCCTCTAAAGTTTATTTTCCAAAATGCATTGTGAGAAAATCCATTCTCACAATTGAGATCCCAAATGGAAAAAACTTGGAAAATGGATAATCAGAATACAAAATTCGTCTCCCAAACAGCCCCTCAGCGTCTTATCGGAGAATTTTTTTCAACTTCAATCTATTGAATTTCAACAGAATCGTATACCGAACAATTAATCTAAGAAACTATGACAAAAAAAAAAGGTTTAAAAAGAATTCAGATGGTGCATATCTTCAAAAAAAAAATCATTAATTAGTCTCAATTCACTCTACATCATGAGCTGATCTCAAATAATAAGCTTTCTAAACAATCCAAACTCAACAATTTACGTATGAACAGTACACGTTCATTATTTATTTGAATGTCAAAAATTAATCTTGAAAAATTCAACTAATCATTTAGTAATAAACATCTCACACGACTTAGCAAAATAAAAAATAAAAATCTCTATACTATCAATGAGCAAGACAAGCATGATCCATTCTGCCAAGTGAAAATAAGTTTTACTTTATTTTTTAGAATAAAAGTGATATATTGTGAGAATGATATGTCTCGTAAAGCGGAAAATAAGTACTTGAAAAATAATAACTCGTATCGGAACGAATCCTAAAACCCAAATACAATAAAATCTACTAAAAAGGAAGCACAAAGCAAGACTAGAAATTGTTTTTGAAATTTCTAACACCTGTTCTCTATCCTCAATCCACTCGAATTAGCTCTCGCTCTTCTTCCCTCTTCAACCAAAGCCGCTCGGGCCGACATTATATTGCTCCTCCTCAACGAGGCATCAAACACGGTGCAATCAATCCAGTCCTTGAGCAGCTCCTCCTGGCCCCACATTTCCGGTATCCAAACCCGACCCGCCACCTCCACCCGGTGCCTCTTCAGCCTCTCCCTTGCAGTCTCACTTGCTGTGCTTGCTTGGGCTCGGACACGATCCGGGACCGGGGTTTGCGACCCGGCTTGATCGTCCTCTGACTCGTTGGGTTGTTTCTTGACCTGGGTTTCTGTCATTTGCTCTTCGTTTGAGATATTGGCTTTCTTTGGCTCTGTTGGGGTCGAAACAATTTGGGTTTTCATTGGGGAAGATGATTGTTTCTCTCTTTTTTCTCCTCTCTCTCTCTCTCTCTCTCTCTAGATTTCGATTTTCCTTGTATGTTCGTTATGAGATTCTGCGAAGCTATATCTGTGGGCCTTGGGGAAGAGAAGGGAAAGAAATGAGTGGGGGAGTTAGTTTACACGTCACCCTTTCAATTGTGTTCTTTTGTATGGTTATTGTCAAGGGTACGTGTCCTTGCTTGGGATGGGATTCCTCATTGTGTGGTTAAATTCTACTTTCATTTTAAGGTACATTTCAACTTCAATACATTAAGCAAACGGGCCTTGGTCAAGTTGGCAAGTTGGCCACAATTAGGGTAGGGTAGATCATGAGTTCGGTTTGGGTCCTTGGGAGTGCTGGAAGCAAGCCAAAAAACAACGAATGACCGTTGAGATTTTAATTTGTTTCGTGATGTACATTTGGAGTACGTCAACTTATACATGTAGAGTTTGCAACTAAAGCAAAAACAATCACATTTGCTTTGCAGGAGATGGGTCTAATATGACCAGGCTTTTTTTTTTGGTGACAAAAAAGAAAGTCTAGTAACACAATTCTTTGCATCCGGAGCCGCTAAATATATGTGTGCATTAATAAATGATTCTAGAAAGAGTTACAGTATATTTGACGTTGTGTTTTAAAGTTGTTTCCGTAGAATTGAAAGAAGGTACATTCGATTATTAAAAAAAAAGGGGCGACAATTGTGTTAATTCTTCTTGGGAAGAGAGATTCTGAGGTGGGTGTTGTTTTGAAGACTTTATGAGTAATTATTGATTATTCCGTGGTTTTGGAGCACCGTCCGGTGGTGCTACAATACCATTATTCACTACACATTTTCATAGATTCAAACACTTACGTTCCATTTGCCGATGGGATATGGAAGGCGGATAAGTTATCCGCCGAATATAAAATCATGGACCCACGTATATCTGGTGTTTGGTAGCTGAAATATTAGTCGTAGATTCAAATATCTCTTAGGGCTGGTGTTTGGTAGCTAACGAAAGTCCTAGAGCCAAAAATTAATTACAATCTTTTAGAATAAAATAATTAGAAAAATAAAATCTTCCCACCGATTCAAACGGATTGAAATTTGGAACACTTAATTTTTTAACTATATTTTTTAATATATAAACTGTGAGGTAGACGTTGAAAAATTAAAATATAAAAAATTACGTGCTCTAATTTTCAATCCGTTTGAATCGGTACGAAGATCCTATTTTCTCTGATCATTTTATCCTATAGGGTCATAATTAATTTTTGGCTCTAGGGCTCTTGTTAGTTAGCCCTAAGAGATATTTAGTTCTATGGCTTTCTTAGGGCTAATTAACGAAAGCCCTACAGTCAAAATTTAATTATGACTCTTTAGAATAAAATGATTAGAAAAATAAAATCTTTCCACCAATTCAAACGGATTGAAATTTGGAACACTTAATTTTTTTTTTTTCTGAGCACTGAGTTATCCAATTGGTATTTTGCCTTGGCTGGGACTTGGGTGGCATTCTCATTGGGCACCAAAACTACGTGTTTTGGGGCCCTGTACTTCCTGCAATTCCCCATGAGATGCTGGATCCCCGGATCCGGAGAAGAAAGTTTTGTATGCCCTCCTTCTAAAGCTTTTTTTTTTTTTTTTTTCACAATTTATCTTTTTCCTTACGGAGAAAATCTAGTTTGGGGCTTAAACCATTTATATAATTTATTGAGGGCAAGTTCGTAAAACACCACTTCTGTTCATTATCTACCTAACCATATCCACGCATATCAGCTATGGAACAAACCAAGCATATACATATCTCCATTCTATATAATACCAAAACAAATGATGTATAACTAATCACCTCTTGTTTCAATCATATCTATCCTTATATTGTATCTGCCCATATATAATATTCAGTAAAACATATTCTGTCGGCAAATGATCCGTTAGTACTGGGCCTGACAGAAATGTGTGGTGGTCCTAATGGATCGCCACATGGTGGTGCCCCAAAACTACCAAATAATTTTCAAGACTTTGTCTTGATATTCTAGCTTTTGGCCTATGAGGGTTGAGATTTTTACAGGGGAATTGCAGTACTAGCTAGACCTATTAAAAGAAGGGACATCATATTCTTTTCCTAATTCCCAGTTCATATCCCCCTCTGTATAAGGTTGGCAAATACCAAATATATAAGTAGTTCGAATATATTATTCAAGAATATCATATTAGTTTTCTATATCCCGTTGACAAACCGCCGTTAAGAGAGAGAAGAGGAAGTAGATGTGTAGACCTGAAAAGGAAAGGGGGGCCACTTCTTCTCGGAAAGAATGTGAGGAGGGAGTGGTTTTGAAGACTTTTTGTCTTGACTTTCTAGGTTTTGGCCAATGAGGGTAGATATTTTTCGAGGGGAAGAAAATATTACTAACTAGAACCATCGAAAGAATCACATCAAATTCTTTTTTCACATCAAATTCTTTTTTCATATGTTATAGTCAGGTGACTCACACCTCGAGTGAGTAGTTCTAGGGAACCAACCTTATCGCCTACTTGTGGGGTCCGACGTCAAATTATGTTCCTAATTTTCAGTTAAGATACATTTTCTAACTGTTTTTAATGAGTGAAAATTACAAAAGTAGTACTCCTATCTTCTAGTGTAGTAAAGGAATAGTGCAAGTTAAAAAGTTTAAGCAGAATAATATTTACGTAACTTCATTAAAATTACCCAAAATAGAAGTGTATTTTAGGCAGGGAAAAAAGTAGCTGATTTTGGAATTTCCAACATCATGGGAAATAATAGGACGTAATTATACATATATTGCGTATGTAAAAGTCCAATGAACATGAATGTGAGATTGAGACTTGTTTGGACGAGTAGATATTTCTTTTGATGCCAAAACTCAACTACCAACGTTTCATTTGTGTTGTTGTCATGGTTGCCACTTGATTAAAAATCTCAACCCCTCCCATTCAATTTTGTTTTAATTCATTTTTTTCCTGGCCAAAGACTCTCTCTCTCTCTCTCTCTCTCTCTCTCTCTCGATATTGATATTGATATGCATATGTGCTATTCCTTTTACTCCAGATGAGAGTGTTTCCAATCATTCCAACCATGAACAGCTGAATCATGCAACAGATTTCAACTGTTCATAGTTGAAACTCTTCACTAGTAGTCTAGTAGTATTCGTACAATAAGAGTAGATTGGAACAAAAACACAGACAACTGTGCACCAATCCAAACATAGATGTGTCTAGAATCGTCTGATATATGTGGATCTTGTACGGTAAATGAGGCATATCTGATAATTCTAAATACATCTGTATCCACATCTTTGCACATCCAGCTGCAACGATTGAGCGTAGCAATTTTTATTGTCATTTTGCTTCCAGTGGAGGTGTCAAATGCTTAGCTAAATTGCAAGAAGCTAATATGCTCAGTAACAGCAGCCAGCACCTTTTTCTTCTCACTTATACTTTTATACTGTTTCATTTGGCTATTTATTTCGTACATAGTGGTACATTTTATTCTTAACATATACTCAGTTGCCATGATGTACACATTAGATCCCAAAAAGACATGAAATGAAAAATGAAATTCAAACAGAAGATCTGATTTGCAGCGTTCGAGAATCCAGTATATATAAAAGAATACATGAATTTCTCTTCCTCTTTTCATAACCGGGATTCGGGACAGCTTAAGCGCACCGGGAATATAAACCAGTCGGAATAATAAAGAGAAATAAAAAAGAATGACCCTCTAGTTTATTGAAACGCAGCAGGCCATTATTTCCATGATTCTTCCTTCAGCAAACAAGGCAAAAAACACATCTACACATTTTTATACTCTCTGAAAGATTAAAAATAAAAATTATCGCATAATGTCAATCTCATACCTACGAAAGAATGCCTGAATGGCCTAAAAAGCAAAGTCGACGGGACAAGATTCGAAATGGTATATGCTACGAGAGGCGAAGAATAAAGCCAATTCAAGCTCTTGGATAGCGAGAGCGGCCTTTCTTCCTCAGGAACTCTGGAATCTCCACTGACCCACTTTCATAGAAAGAGGAAGGCCGTCGATCAGTTCCAAGAGTGACATCTCCCTGTCCTAGCTGTGTCGCCTGCATTTTGATAGCTGGTAAGACTTCTGTTCTTTTCTTCTTCTTTTTTTGGGTGCTTGGTAGACTTTTGTTCAGCTTAAGTACGAATGGGTTGTGCGCATAAAGTTTTTCTTTGTTTTTTTGACAAACAAATGCTACTGAGGAGAAGAGGAGGGAGTGGGTTACAAAATAATACCTGGAGGGTTCTCCCATCACTTTCTTCTTGGCGTTTGAATCCGGTAGCAATTAGTGTAATACTGATCTGAGAAAAGCCAAGGCAAAGTTACCATATGTATTTTAAAAAGGACATCCCTGCTGAAGAGACTGGTAGTCTAAGAGGACCGATACCTGGGAAGAAGATTTTTGTACCAGAATTTTATTTGTGACGTCGTAAATCTTTAGCAAAATGATCTCGATAAACTGTTATATTTTGAGATTTCTTCTCTCACAGGTTTATGTTTCGGTTTCCTGCTTCCAGTTTTCATTTCTTGTTAGGGTTTTAAGCCTCTGTCCATGTATTATCCAGAATTGATTAATGGACTTGAGTTGATAAGGTTGTGTCTTAGTGATTATAGTGTGTTTCTTCTCTCCCTCTTCTCCCACATCTTTCTGTGTCAAGACGGTTTTTTGCTTGAAATGTGAAATGAGTCTCTTCGAGGTGGACATACAAACCCACTTTGGTTCCGCTAACGGCCTTTTGTATTTTGGATTTATCATGTAATGAAGCGTATGATTACAGAACAAGTAAGTGACATAGCAGTTGTCCACGTAAAGATGGCTAGCACTTCCTGCCCGACAAGGACAGACGCGGAGTTTCAATCTTAGGGGATAGGAAAGATGTGCATTCAAAAATAGTCAGACCAAAAGTTGAACTAGGGCAGTTGAACCTACATACTTCTAAATTTGTTTTTAACCAACCCTGCACTAATACAACAGGATTACTTTCGAAACCTTGGATGGGCGATTGCCCCTCCCGGATCCCCGACCATGCTTTGAAAACGGTAACTTACCTGACCGCTGAGATTTGGATCTATCACTGCTCCAAATATTAAGTTGGCACTAGGATCAACAAGGTCATTGATAATTTCCGCAGCAGCATTTACCTGTAATAACACTCCCATATTAAAAACATGTGACATCAAGAGCCCAATAACTTATTAAACAGAATGACCATAACCACTTCACAAATGTAGCACTGTTTACAGTTGCGTAAAGCAATTATTCAAATTATTTGGAATGTCAATCTGGTAATTGCATTTTGGGAGCTTCAGCCGTAGATCCACACAAATGATAATATTGCAGCGGTTAGTCCATCCAATAACATTTTAACGCGCGCAATCCAAAGACACCAAAACTCTCAAAAATACCCCTTGCATGCCGTATGCCATAGAGCCATACGCCACCTATTTCCCACTCAGAAATTTCTCTGTAAAAGCTATCGCAGAAATCACTCCCATGGTCCCACCTGTAAAAGCTTTGTCTCTATTCCCAGGTTGTGAGGGGGACTTCGCCAAAAATTCATCATATTTTATTTTTTGAGCTCTAGGACATATGTTGACAACTGTGTTGCATGATTACTGATAAAATCTTTCTGCAAAACTAGTGAAAATTCACTAATAACTAAAACTTAGTGAAAGTGCCTAATAAAACCCTAAGGTACCCTATGAAAGTGCCTAAAACCATGGGGTACCCTATGAAAATGCCTAAACCACTAAAACCCAGCTACTCCATGAAAGTGCCTAAAATCATGGGGTACCCTATGAAAATGCCTGAAACATGGGGTGCCCTATGAAAGTGCCTGAAACCATGGCGTACCCTATGAAAATGTCTAAACCACTAAAACCCTATAATAGAAAAGTGCACCCTAAAATCCTATAAAAGTGCCTAAACCCTAGGGTACCCTATCATTAAAAAAAGAATTTGGGGTAGAGTTTGATGAAAATAAAAAGAGTTGAGGGTGACAAGTCATTATAGTGGACGAGAGAGACGGACGAGTGTTTCTTCTTCAGTAGGTAGATACTAGGAATGAAATCGGTTCGGTTCGGTCGGTTTTTTTTCCGATTTTTGCACCAAACCGACCAAGTCGGTTTCTGAAAACTTCAAACCGACACCGACCAGTTACGGGAGAAAACCGTTCGGTTCGGTGGTGATTAAATCGGTTCGGTCTAGTCGGTTTCGTCGGTTTTGCCGACTTAGGATGTCGCCGGCAACAAGAAGAAGAAGAGGATCTAACGACCACTGAACCAGTCCGTTGTGTTCGTCTTCTTCGAGGAATACGCAATCGAGATTAAATCTTCAAATAAGACATAGAGGGAGAGATGAGAGAGAGGGGCTCTGTGATCGGAGCAAACCAGACATGGAGTGAGAGATGTGAGAGAGAGGCTTTCCGATGAGGCGATGAGACTCCGATGTGTTGCAGAGAGAGACGCAGATGAAGAGAACGAGATGTGCCAGTTGGGTACAGTTGTTAAATGAGGGAATTATTATCTGATGTGGGGTGCGCATGGGAAGCACTGGCACATGATGTGCTTTGGAATGAACGGCTGGGATGAAAAAAAGGCTCAAGTGATATATATCGGTTCGGTTCGGTTCATTTCGGTCTTTTTCACCAGAAACCGAACCGAACCGAACCTTCAATTTTTTTTAAGAATTTGAAACCGAACCGAACCGACTTACAACTAAAACCGACCGAAATTGTAAAAAAATCATCGGTTTGGTCGGTTGGTTCGGTTTTTCGGTTAAATTTTTCATCCCTAGTAGATACTATCATAGGACAGAAGGAGAGAGAGGGCCATGCGATTCAAGGGAGAAAAAGTGAGATGCGCGCACGGTCAAGTATTCCAGGGCATTTTTGTCAATTACAGGACCTGACACGCTAGGACTTTTAAAACAACGGATTCCAGGCCTCACAAATCTAGCCCGGATTAAATACCCCAATATCCCACTCCTTTGGGACTCTAGCCCAATTTACTGTTGCATTTTACATCAAGTAAAAGTCCAACTGTCACTCTATAACTAGTGGATAAAGATACAAAACTACGCAAATGTATTGGACATCTCTACAGCTGGTACCTTACGACAACCTTTCCTCACCAATAATATCGGCTATTTAGGTACAAAGTAAAAGTCAACGCTGTGAGCACGAAAATTGACAAATACATATGCGTGAACAAAGAGTAAATCCCAATATTGCCATCACAACAAGGTTGAGCATAAGAATTTCTCAATGTTCTGTTCACGTGGGAACTAAGAACACTGACAAACCCTTCAAGGTATGCAACGCAAGTTGCAGAAATGGGTGGAACTTTTCCGAAATAACCTAATTTTTATCTCTACAACGATAATTAGAGTTCACACTTCACATAGGCTTCAGTACATTTATAAGTATAGTATAGTATATTTGCATTGCAGGTATCATAGAGACTTTTAGAAGTTGGCTCAAAGGGTTATACTAAGATATTCAGAAGATGCATTTATTCTCAGAGAAAATATGAGGTGAGCAGGAATGCACGGATGTTAATTACACCAGATCAACAACATGGTGTGTGTGTGTGTGTGTGTGTGTGAGAGAGAGAGAGAGAGAGAGAGAGAGAGAGAGAGAGAGAGAGAGACCTCTAGCAAGGTTAAATCACTACCACCAGTTATGTTCCAAACAATTCCAGTAGCCCTCTCTATGCCAAGATCTAATAAAGGTGATTGAATGGCATTTAATGCAGCATCTCTTGCTCTGGTCTTCCCTACAAGAACAACTCCCACAAGATTACTTGTGTTTCAAGTGAACATTCACCTTATATCATCAAACCTTGAAATACAGCCAAAAGCAAAACATCATTCCTATCTACATTCTTCCATATGTATTTTCTTGGCTTAATTCAGGTCACTTGTAATATCTCTCATCTCATGAGTTGAATCCACAAGGCATGTTTTCTTTGCAGGCAAAAACAAATCCGTAAGGCATGTTCTCTCATCTCATGAGTTGAATCCATAAGCATGTTTCTGATTGGACATCAAATATCAAGAGGTACAAACTTATGAACAGATAAGAAACTAATTAGTAATTACCAGTTGCAGTTCCTATCCCCATTAACGAAGAACCCGCATTCGCCATAATAGCTCGCACATCTGCAAAATCCACATTCACGAGCCCTGGAACCTGCAAATGATCATATAGTTAAAAGATAATTATCTTCTGAAGGCCTTGAGGCTGCACTTCATGCAAAAAGGAATGTCAACTTCCCCGAACAAAATCCTGAATTGGTGTGCTGCACAGAATTTACTGTGCATACACAGGCAGGTACCATAATCACACTCATTTAGGCGCCCATGTTGTTTGAATTATATGTATGGGTACATGTCCACACCATGAACATATAATAAATTACATACCTAAGATTTTTACAGTAAGGTGTTGTTGATAACTAATAGCATAAGATGCTGCAATTACTTAGGAACATACCTGAAAATTTAGGGGATTAAGGGGAAAAAGGGGATTTCTATCTTCCATTCATGTGGGCATACTATAAATCTCCTGTTCTATCTAGAGTGAGCTTGTCCTCCTTCAGACAGCATTACAAATTAAAGGATCCAATTGTAAAATCTGGCTGTCCCATGCCTTTAATCCCGTCATATCCAATGGACACACAGTGCAATGGGGGGAACTGAAAATTTTATACAGCACAGGCCTAATGCAAGACGGCCTATAGGGAAATCCTTAAATGCTCTGCCTTCTACAAAGGATGTAAAAGCAGAAGAAAGGGAACGTAGGCCATAAATTGAGGGATGTGGAATTTTTCAAAGGGAAAATCATACTCCTTCCTAAACTTTTGATCCATCTTCGACAGTCGTGTCCTTTAATCGGTTCACAAATTTATATTCTCTCTTTATACTTTTTTTTGAAATTTTTCAATCAATCAAAAAATTTTGATTAGCTTTTGTTTTAGTTTTTAAACCATCAAAAAAAGAATGAAATACAACTTATAGATTTTTTAAGATGTCCAGAATAGTGATATTGAAAAACAAAGTAAGGAAAATGGAAGCCCTTTCCTTGAGGAATACGGTGGCCTATAGAAGGAAAGCCCCCTCTTGAACTCTCCAACTCCTCTGCTTCTCCATCCTTTACTCACAAACAAGGGAAATAAAGTATATCCAGTCCTCCCCCTCTTCCACCTACCTTGATTTCACTTTTCCAAACCGTTGAACATAGCCTAACTGCCTGAGCTATACAAATTGCAGTGTAATTCTGACGTTTCTAAAATTTCACTAATGCCATCAACATCACACTCAGGATGAGAAATTTGGGTGGCATTCCCTTAATGCCTTTTCTAATATAACTATTTACTTATCAAAAAGATGAGGAATTTGAGCAATACATACCGTAATTATATCAGAGATACCACGAACACCTTGTCTAAGAATATCATCAGCCAGATTAAATGCTTCTGTTACTGGGGTAGAAGCAGAAACTGCAGTCAACAACTTGTCATTCGGAATGACAATAAGTGTGTCAACCTTGGCTCTCAAAGCTGCAACTCCTTCTTGGGCTTGAATTTGCCTCCTTCGTCCCTCAAAAGCGAAAGGCGTTGTGACAATACCAACAGTTAAGATACCCATTGACTTTGCAATTCCGGCAATTTCAGGAGCCCCACCAGTGCCGGTTCCTCCACCCATTCCAGCCTGCAAACCATAATCTAGCTTACATAAGAGAAAGATACAAAAGCTACAGAGACAGCAAAATAGTGAGTGGCTGGCATGGATGATGCTGGTTACTAATCTAAAATCTCTTTGGGCTTGACAGTCATCAGGTACTCCATCTACTCTGGCAGATACAACTGTAGGTAAAAATAATCGACCATATACTGTCATTATATGCTAGAACCAATTTTTCTGAATGTATCATACCCTCAATTCTTAAATTAGACAAGTTAATCCTGGTCTATATGTTTTACAGTAGTTACACTAGTTTATCCCTAGTCAATTTATATACCATGCCATGACTGGAATACTCATATCACTTGAGTTCGTAACACCAGATATGGGGCTGAAAACAAGTACCTGATAACCTAGCAACGTTAGGCTCTAAATCAGCAACAGCATTGATAAAACATTGCAGTCAGCGTCCAGAATACTCAGAATCTTACAAGCTAGATGATATTGAGAAAATGAACTAAATCACGATGATTGACTAAATGTGAATATAGCCACTCAGCCTTAAGATGCTTTATTTACCACCAAAGTGTTGAAAGTTGAAACTGAACCCTGGAACATAATCTGCTGCAATGATCTACCCTGGGATGTACAAACATGCAACACATAGGACACGTGCGAGGTCCAGATGTTGTACTGAAGGTACAACATATCTTGACACAGTTTCGTCAAGTTCATAGCAACTACATTACCCACTAGTTGTGATCCGCAATACAGAATCACATAACATAGAAAACTACAAAGAAAAAACTTAGTTTGCGACAATGGACCAATGTAGGGAGTAACATATATGGGAGCAGAAGACCAGCTAACTATCCTAGCACAATTCTAGAATAAACATTTGATAAATAGAACACTCATTTTTTTTAGGCATAAATAAAACAATCTTTGTAAACTAGACCTAGGGCTACGACTCTTACTGCACTGTTTGAATTTTGCATGTCAAAGAAGGATGTTCAATGGGTTGGCTGCCTCGACTGTAGGGGTGTAAACGAGCCGAACCGAGCCGAATACTGGCAGGTTTGAGCTCGGCTCGGTTAGAATTCGTCTGGCTCGAGCTCGGCTCGAGTTCGAATCGAGCCGAAAAAGTTCGGCTCGAGCTCGGCTCGACAAGCATGTACAAGGCTCGGCTCGGCTCGGCTCGTTAGTATTCGGTTTTAAATAAACGAGCCGGCTCGGTTCGAATTCGAGCTCGAATTCGTCAACTTTTCCTCCTTAATATTGAAAAATTGGCTAAACGAGCCGAATCGAACCGAATATTGGCATGTTCGAGCCGAGCTGAGCCGAACCTATATATTTCGAGCAAAGACAAACCTGTTCGTGAACCTATATATAGGCATGTTCGAGCCGAGCCGAGCCGAACCTATATATTTCGAGCCGAGCCGAACCTGTTCGCGAACCTGTTCGAGCCAAGCCCTGCTAGGTTCGAGCTCGGCTCGTTTATCAAACGAGCTGCAAAATCGAGCTCGAGCTCGGCTCGTTTAGCCTTCGAACCGAGCCCTACCGAGCCGAACCGAGCCGAACTCGCGAGCTGCTCAGCTCATTTACAGCCCTACTCGACTGTCTATCACAGAAGGTCACTCACTTGGGGACTGTAACTTTTAGAGGAAATTTCTTAACCCTTTGGCTATGGGTCCTTTACACTTGCTAATCCTTCTCCTCCTCAACCGTCAATGTTCTTTTCATAACTTCTGCTTTTCCGGGTAGAGCAGGAAACCGGCAGATTAAGAATGGCTGATGGTTTTTAGATGGACACTTGAATATAGCTAATAAAAGTATAAAGAACAGATTATACTGGAAAATAAGAGATAATGAGAAATACTTACAGTCACGAAGACCATGTCAGCACCATAAACTGCATCTTCTATCAATTCTTTGCTTTCTTTGGCAGCATTCAAGCCGATATCTGGGTTCCCACCAGCCCCAAGTCCCCTGGTAAGCTCTTGACCTATTTGTAACCGGTGCTCGGGAAACACAGGCGACATTTTCATGGCTTGGACATCCGTGTTAACAATCCAGAACTCCACGCCCTTCATTGCACTCTCTATCATCCGGTTAACTGCATTCGACCCACCACCTCCAACACCAACAACTTTGATCTTGGCTTCATTGTAATTGCTCAAACTTGTTGAATCTCTCATGCCTTCAGCGACACTTCCACTAGGATCATCCTTTCTTAGGTTAATCACTGTATTGTTACCGTCACCTCTAAGCATTGAGATTTCGGGATGTTGGTTAAGGAATGGGTCCTTATCGTTGAAGTGGTTGACACTATAGGGTTTGGCTGAACATCTGAACCTAGGAGAGTGGGAAGCACTCTTTCGGCTAGCACAAAGAATCCTCTTTTCATGAAACATCTTAAGGGAACCTACTCTTCTATAGTGACTTTCCATCAAAATCCTCTCCTTTTGAACACTTACGAGCCCAGTTGGTCTTAGAGTATCAGGAGGAGTGAAATAGGGTGATAAACAAGTTGCCATGGCGGAATAAAAAAACTCAAACGTAAGGTAATCTTACTATTCTGGGGGAGAAATTTGAGAAACCGAACTGACCATATGTCGGATTTGATTGCAAGACTTTGTCTCAACACCTGTGAATCAAAACCAGAGAAACACAAAACAAGAAAGTATTAAATTAAACATATTATGAAAAGGTTAGACATGTAAATACTTCAAAATCAGTGGCTATATAAAAGCAACAAAAATGAACTCAGGAACAGTACATGCATGAGTGGTAGCAGAAACTCAAAAAATGAACAATGAAGATTGTATTAAGCTGTACTGGAAAAAGACCCATTGAATTAAAAGCCCAGCAGAAGTCCAAGAGGTGTTTTAAGGGGAAATAAAAGATTAATTCATCAAACCCATTATCAACAATGCACGGTCGATAAAGCATAAAATCCAGAACAAAAGGAACCCTAGAACGCAAGAAATGCATCAATTCTGAGCAGGAGACAGAAATTCCATATGGGCTGGACAGAGCAACAAAAATAAACTCAGAGTCAATACAAGTTTTTTTTTTGGGTAATGCAGGGTGTCCGGGACAGTTTACGCGCACCTCAGACTAATCCTTATAGTCCCTCCTATAGCTGTTTCACACGCTTACGCTGTGAGCGTGAAGACGAGGTGGCCCCAAGAGTTGCTAAGAAGAATCGAACCTGCGACCTTGCTTGGAGGGAGCAAACCTTACCACTTGGCCAACCCCCTTGGAGTTGAGTTACTACAATTTAGCTGACTAGTAAGAGAAATTTGAGTATCAACAAATGCAAACTGTAAATAGTTAAATAGAAAAAGACCCATTAGCTAAAAGCCTAAAACCCAGCAAAGGTCCCAAGAGGTAATTAGTAATTACACAAAAACAAAAACAACAAACCAAATTCAGTGAAATGAGTGACTGTTAAGGCAGAAAACCCATAACAATAGCAACCCTAAAACACCAAGAATGCAACAATGCTGCACGAAGAAAGAAAAATGCCATCTGGGTTGGAGAGAATGAAGAGAAAAGAGATACCTGTTTTAGGGTTGCACACTAGTGGAGGATTGAATGAGCAGTGCCCAGAAAGCATTCGAGGCAGGGCCTGAATTGGGGTTTTGTACTCTCCGACGGATGTAGAACTAGCACCGCATTAGTTAGTTTTACCAGTAGTATTTTGCGGTCAAGTTAAAAATCTGTCGAGTCCTAACCATATACTATTGCATTAAATTGTTCTTAAGGAGTAAACTAAAAAAGATAATAGTAAATTACTTCCCTTGAGGTTTCTGACAAATACATTGCACTCCCAATGTTTTAACTAATTACAGCGACCTCTCTTGATTGTTTGGGAAAAAAGTAATTATGGGGCCAAACAAATGTTAGAGAAAGTTTGGCATACGTACAAAGCCATCTGTTTTCCAGATTTATTTTTTTCATGTAAATTTGGTTAGTCTTCTAGTTAAAATTTGATATTTCCTGTTCGTTTTTGTTAGAAAATTATAGAAATGAAATAAAAGTCAACTTAGAAAAATTCCTTAAAAACTGTTGGAAATGTAAGAATAGACGGTTTGGTATTTGTCCATAGCAAGAAGGCCATTGAAGAGGATAGCATCATGTGTCTCATATTTAACTCCCTTGATTGGGACTAGGGGGAGTTGTTGTCCCTTCAAGGGACAACAGTGTGCTGTCCAGGCCGAGGGGGCTCCGCTCCGGTCTTACTTCGATAATCGAAAACGTCCACTTCGTAGAGCTCATCGAGTTGAACAAATATGTAAAAAATCAGTTTAATCGGATATCATTAAATGCTTAATCGGAACACATATAACTTGCCAATAATGTGTTCTAGTAGATTTAATCCAGTGTTTCGGATCCATTTTTTTTCAAGACAAAAAGGTTTCGATTAGGCACTTAATGATATCCGATCGAACTGATTTTTTACATACTTGTTCAACTCGACGAGCTCTATGAAATGAACGTTTCTGATCGTTAGAGCGGGAGCAGAGTACGGCCTCTTGGCTGAGACAGCAGGCTGTTGTCTCTTAAAGGGACAGGAGTTCCCCCAACTCCCCTTGATTGTTAGTAATGTAGATAGGTTAGATCCACTCCGTTAGTCTTCCATTAGAGTTGCTAATTCTAATTTAATGGCTGTGAATATTTTTTTGTGTGTAGCTTTCATTTTCCTCGTAAGTTTTTTCTTAAATTATTGCACTCATGTTTTGCCTTTTAAGCAAATTAATTTATTTGGTCCCAAAATGTGAAAAGTAACAACCAAATCAATTTACTGTTCAACCAATGTAGTCCCAAAAAATCTTTAATTCTTTTGCTTTGGATTCTCATGGGGAACTTAAGGGCTAAATGGGAGCGACGCATTTTTTTAAAGGGTCATTAATTTGGAATCCACAAGTCTAAAGTGGATCTAACTTATCTATATTATTCACATTCAAGAGATGTTAGTGTAATTAGTTAAAAAGTTGGGGTCCAGTGTATTTGTAAGAAACCTCATGAGAGGTTGGTGTAAGTTACCCTAAAATTTATTCTTATTTTCCACTTGAATTCACATCAAATTGAGTTTTACCTAGATATTTTTTCAAATTTTAGAAGATTATTTGCTCACTCTTATATTATGCGAGTAATGATTTTACTCAAATTTATATTTAGATTTGATTTTTTTTTCCAGAGGAATGCTTCATAAAAAACAATCTTCTAGAATATTCACCTCAGTCTTCCTATATTTTAGACCAAATTACTATCAAGAGGCTACTTTTCTAATTCAGAAGACATCTTTTCAAGCAATTAATTTTCATACTCCGCTCTCTTCTTTTATTTTCTTGTGGTGTGAATTAACAGATTTAATCTTTTATTTGGATACTATTTCACATTTAGAAGGACAACATTATGTATTTACCTCGCAAGGAAAAAAAAGTGTAAGTTATAAAACATAAATCACTTACATCTTTCAAATATCTATTGAATTATGAACTAGTGGGGTTTCGTATCAATGCTAGAGCTACAATCAAACTGAGCTAAAGATCGTGATTTGGTTTGACTCGTTTAATAAATGAACTGATTTCAACCTCAAGTTTTAGGTTTATTTTCTAAATGAGTCGAGCTCAACACTAAAAGTTAGACTCGTTTATGTAGACTCGGCTCATTGAGAGATTGACTCAGCTTAAAGATCAGCTGAGCTGAGCTTGAATTTTTCTCGTTCGAGCTCGAACACGATGTAGTGTCGGCCCGACTTGCCTGTTTGCAACCCAAATCAACACCTCAAAGCTAAAGGATGTGAAGTTTTTGAAGGTGCATTTATAGAAGTTCCAATTTTGTGACTTTTGTCTCTCTTTCTCTCTCCTCTCTCCCATATGCCCAAACTTTCTCATAGATTCCTCGCCCACTAATCGTTTTCTCCATCTTCATCAATTCCTAGCCGTTCATAATCATCGTCTCCACCTCTCTTGGTATGCTCTCTCTAAACATCTTTCACAACTTGCATTCACCAAAATTGACGGGTAGATATACCAACCTACGGCTTGGGGAAGTAATTTGCTGGTTCAGTTGATGGGTTTTGTGTCTTTGTGAAGTCATTCATGACCATCTGATTCTCCTGGTAAGCCCACCCCAGATCTCAGGAATTTCGAAGATATGCTAGTTTACATTAATGTCCCCGCTTCAGACTTCTAGTTCATAGTATTTGATGGATAGTGGTGGTTTTGTTTGATTTTTATTGAGATCACTAGCCACTGGATTCGTATTTGTATCCAGATGCTAGGTTTTGATGTGGTGATGAATGGGCATTAAAACCCCCCCCAAAACTGATCCGGTTTCTTGTTACTTCGAAGATTTCACTGTTTGGTTTCTGGGTTCTGATCATACTTGAATTTCCTTAGATTAAGCTATCTGGGTTTTGTCACTTTGGAAGTTTTGTCTGAATTTGGTGGACAATAGCTATTTCAGTTTTTGTTCGGCTCTTTTGATTGGTTATGGAGTTCCTACCTGTTGAAGTCATTGGAAACATACTATCCCGTCTTGGGGCGGCAAGAGATGTCGTGATAGCATCTACTACTTGCAAGAAATGGCGAGAGGCTTGGCAGAACCACCTCCGTACCCTTTCGTTCAACTCCAATGACTGGCCTGTGTTCCATGAACTCACCTCTAGTAAAATTGAAATTCTCATCACCCAAACAATTTTGCAGACAACTGGGCTCCAATGCCTTACGATCATTATGGATGATGTTGATGAGTTCTCAGCTGCTCCGGTGATTGCTTGGCTAATGTATACCAGAGAAACCTTACGCCAGCTCCATTATAACGTAAGGACAACCCCTAGCATTAATATCCTCGAGAAATGTGGTCGACAAAAGTTGGAAGTGTTGGCATTGGCTCATAATTCTATCACGGGTGTTGAACCAAGTTATCTGAAATTTCCATGCCTGAAGTCTCTTTCGTTGAGTTATGTTAGTATCTCTGCGTTGGATTTGAGTATTCTGCTTACTGCGTGCCCAAAAGTCGAGATATTGTCTCTTGTCAATCTAGATATTGCCATGTCAGATGCACAAACCACTAAACTGAGTAGTGTTTCTTTGAAGGATATTTATGTTGAATCAATTAGCTTGGACAAGTTTGTACTGGAGGCAGATAATATTGAGAAGTTGCACTTGAAAGACTGTACCCTTGAGATTTTTGAGCTTGTTAGCAAACGGACCTTGAGATTTCTCAAGATTGATGATGTTAGTGTCATTCAACTTGATATTGGCGAGGGTACTGAAAATCTTGAGGTTGTAGATGTGAGTAATTTCACAATCATGTGGCAAAAGTTCCACCATATGATCTCAAGATCATCGAAGTTGAGAAGGCTTCGGCTCTGGGGAGTTGTTTTTGACGACGAGGACGAGTTTGTTGATTTGGAGACGATATCGGCGTGCTTTCCTCTGTTGAGCCACCTGTCCTTATGTTATGATCTAAGAGAAGGCCCACTTCAATTTGGATTGCAAGGATCGTTTCGACTGGAAAACGTGGTTGTGTTGGAACTTGGGTGGACAGTAGTTTCTGATCTGTTTGCACCCTGGGTTGAAGGGTTTCTTGACAGGTGCCCCAATCTCAGGAAGCTGGTCATTTATGGGGTTGTTTCTGAGGCCAAGACCCATGAAGAATGCCAAATGCTGGCCTTTATTACCTCATCTTTGGTTAGGCTTATGAGGAAATATTTGCACGTGGAGATCCAATTTGAATATGAATGATGATTTGCAAAGTGCCTGTACAGAAATTCAAGTATTGGCCAAATTCGGTTGTAAAGCAGGTATTAAAAACTTGAAGGAGATCTGATCATCGTCTTGATGTTGTTTTCTTAAGTTTTGTTCTTTTGAACTTTCAGGTTAATTTACTGATTGCGCAACTGTATGTTCAGCAACTTCTCTGTGTGAAAACTGGTATTATGCTTGGATTTTTTGTCATCCTCTTTCTTGATTAGAGCCGAATTTTGAGTTGAGCAGTTTTCATAGTTCCATAACACAAATGGGTCTTATATTATCTATTTTCAATTATTGGTATACTGTGTCGTAGATCTTATGGCCACCAAAGGCCACTCGTGTTCCATTTTTGAATGTCAGTAATTCTTCCTCACTCCAATGTCAATCAAGCTTTCGTTAGGTCCTTTCTTAAAATTGGTTAAAAAGTCGCACTGAAATACCTTTGGCAAAGTTGATAATTATAGGAGACAGCAAAAAGGCTATCAGTTATTTTTCACTTCTAAACATAAAATCAGTTACTCAAATAGTAATTTTTTTTTTTTTGGTTTAGAAGTGAAAAACTTTAGGGGGAGAACTTCAGTGGAGTGCTTTATACGAAAGTGCAAGTCCTTTCTTTTGTATTGTTGCTTTAATTTTCTGTTTTTCCTCTCTGGTGTTGAAGTCAAACTCAGGCTTAAAAAGCCTTTTTCCAACTACTTGGGGTGGGATACAGGAATCCTGTTTCACAATTTTGGGAGATTGGCCACACTCTGTTAAGGTGCAGGCTAGCTTGTTTTCTTATTTATCTCAACCCCAAGTTAATATAGATTTATTCCACTTATGGATACCAACTTAACGGATACTATATAAATTTCTAACCAATTGTCAGACACGGATTTCATGCATCGGAGAGCTGATAGTCCAAATCGGGTACTTTATGCAGTCCAAATAGTCCATGTATCATAGCTCGCTGCCATGTATTTTTATACGTCTTGTACAAATGCTTGTAAATGCCCCATTTTGTATTGTTACCACATTTCTTGCTCTCGCGACGAGATATGGAGACTCAATCTAGACGGATAAGCTTGTAAAAGTGTGCACATAAATAACATTGTGGAATTGGGAGGTTGTGGTTGTTAAAGCATATCAATGATTTGTCCATGTGATTTTCAGTTTTTTCTTTATTGTGCTCAGTCTCTTTTTCCATATACATTTTTTTTTATCTGAATTTTTTCCGTATACTTCAGAACTGAAAATAAATGGCTTAATATAGAGCAGGATTTTTTTTGAGACACTGAGAGATAATTGAGTACAGGATCTTATGTAGGTGTGAGTTGTTAATCTTGTTTATTCAAATCCTTTGAAACATTGTCACCTAGTTCTCAAAGAGTCGATATCCGGGCTGTGTAAAAGCGTACAATCTTTTTTTTTGTGTGTGTGTGTGACCTGGATATGACAAATTGTTTATCATTCGTCATTTTGAGGTTCTAATTATTTTATTGATTCATCTGCCTTACCTTCTTTGGTTTTGCCAATAACTTTGCCTACGTATCAGTTTCTCTGATACTGTTTCAATTGTTAACCACTTTCCATATGCTTTAATGATATTAACGTACTACTTCAAGATTGTTGAGTTTCTTTATTAAGAAAGGATAGTATTTGACTGCAGAGGTAGAGTGGGCGTTCTCTCAATGCATAGAGGCTAGGGCCAGAGGATACTGTCAATTTTGATATATGATTGTCAAAAGCCCCTTGTTCTGTGCATAACCCTGAAGGAGGATGGTACTTGGAAACATAGTAAGCATACTCCTTTATATGGATTCAGGGTGTTTGTTACTCTTCTTTGCTGAGTTGCTCCTCAAGTTGGACTCTTAGCCATCTCTATTTCTTCATGCAAATCTCTTCAAAATAATAATCCACCATGATGCGTAGTTTTCCGAGTTCTGCTTACAATATCTGCATTTCAGTTGTTGGGAGCCAAGTTTTTTCTGGAAATTGTTACTGTTTCATAATCTAGTTTGTGTTTTTTGGTAAGTAAAATCATGGGTCAGCTTGGGGATTACTGTGCTTTAAACTCAACTATGTCAGCTCTCTCTTTTTTTTCTGAGTTTGTTTGTTTGCCATGTTGTGCTTCTCCATTTTCCTTCCGGCCATCATTCATGCATATTGTCATCTTTATTGACAGTTGTTGGACTTGCATACTTGGGTGAATTTGGCTTGTGATGCTTAAAAATGCACAAGTGGTAAGAGTTCTGGTTATATTGATCAGATGTACATCAAACAGATTGTATTTGGAATCTTATATGGTAAAGATAACTGATATAACGGAAACCAAATGCCAGAATATTTAACGCAGTACGTGTCAAGAATTTGAGTAACGATATTTTAGGCGACTGGATCCTATTATGCATAGGAATTGTTTTGTTCAGATTGCTAAAGGCTGTGAACAAAGACAGGAAAATTTGTAAGTGAGATAGACCAAACCTCTCTCTCTCTCTCTCTCTCAAATAGTGCAGCAAGCTGAGTTAATAGAGAAGAGAGGTTGAAGTCGGATCTTTTCAAACTTGCAGATTGGGTTCCAGAATATTGTACTGGCACTACGTACTTTTTTTTTTTTTTTGGGTACGTCGGAATTTCGCACTACGTACTTTCACTCTCAGTAAACAGTGTACTTTATGACGCTGACTTATAGGATTTTCCAGTTTTACAATATCCGAAAACCTTGTTTGCCTTCTGTAAACCATGAACCGGGAAAGAAAAGAAAAAGACACATTATTACAGTCTGGTACCAAGTCAGTTTGATATGCCTAACCAGTAACCTCTAGCCACTAAAACTGAAGTGGGCATAGTGCTATGTAGCATGGATACAGCATGGATAAGGGAGACAGCCCTTCTAAAAAAAGAAAATGGGTACACTGACAGGGGACTCCAAATTTTATGACTCTGTTTTTTTTTAATTACGTATACCTATATTGTAGCCACTAATCAGGGCTAGCAGATTGCGGAAAAGTGCGCGCGCACACACGTTTATACTACACTTTGGACTAATACTCTGAAGTTAATATATATTTACTCCCGAAGGAACTTTTAAAATTTTGCAAACCGGCATTCAGTTAGCCATGTCCTCCTGTATCTAACGGGCATACCTGGTCCAACCTTAAAAGATATTAAAATTCAATGGGCACGCCGCCAGTGTCTCCAATGTATTGCGTATCCTCGTGTGCCAGACAAGCCGGTGTCTTCAATGTAGTGCGTTTCCTCGCGTGCCCAACAAGAATGCGTCAACGTCCTAGGTGCGTCGATGCTTCATAGGTACAGAGGAAATGATTGTATGAAATGCTTATGGTTTCTTGGGCACCAAAACGTCCAGTAGATTTGCAACATTATATCTACTGGTAAAACCAGTAATACTGTAAAGTCTGTAATAGATACGAATAGAAGCCAAGCCAAAGTTACTTAAAAAATCATCTAGATGAAAGACAAATACATACCAAAATTAAATTAGCCAAGTTTAACAATATTGACTAGCTGTAAGCTCCGCGCATACTGGTGAATTTTACCTGAATCCAAGACCTTGTTTCTTCTTTTTCATGACAAACTTAGTACTCACGATAATCTAATGAAAGAACTTTCCTGCAGATAGGAGTAATTAACTGTGGACTTCGAAGTAGAGCTGACATATATATACAAGCACTTCCAGAGAGGGAAAAAAAAAAGCATTACGAGGTGAAACGAAAAGCACAAACCTTGTATAATTCTACCCTAAACTAGGGTCTGATTTGGTTTGTTGTTTTTCTCTAAAATCATAATCTCTAAAGAGTGGTCATCTGATCTTGATCATCGACTTCACAATGGGCAACTCAAAGTCCGCCGCATCACCCTCAACTTTTCCGTAACTCTTTGAGCCTTGGTCTGAGCCTTCATTTTCGCTTCCTCAAAATACTGCAGATATATCGAAAACCGTGAAATACACGTTCACTTTTAGCAGTAGAAAAAAGGGGGAAACAAATTCTCCGGAAAAAAGTCTTAGTCTATCTGCTTAACAAATGAATGCATCACAGATACACACCTCCACATGGAACAGCACCATCAGATCACACAACATCTGCAAAATTGCAAATTATGGGTACATGGCCAACTAAAGCTAATTAAAGAACACGCCGGTGCTGCTCTAAATGGAGGTGTGGATGCCGATCACGGGCTTTGGGGAAAACACGAGAGATACGTTGGGTACTCTTTTCGACTTCAGTTACGAACTAGTTTATATTTCCTCAGTGGTAATTTTTACCTGTTGCTTTCTCCTCCTCTCCAGCTCAGCCTGTTATTAACATTGGATCGTCAGTGCCATGAATTAGATGCATATCTTTCTATTTCTTTTTTTCCGTATCAAATTAGATGCGTAGCTGATTGAAGCTAAATAATTTTTGTTTCCATATATGTTCCTATTCTCACCAGAGTCAGTTTTAGTTGGGCATTCTCGTCTTTCAACTGGTTCAGTTCTGCCTCTAGTTCAACTGTGTAAGCCTGCAAAAGCATGAAAATGTCGGACTTACATTAAAGCAATAAAAAGTGCTCAATTAAGTAGAGGAAAGCTTATAGAGCATTCTTAATTACTCCTATCTGCTTATCTATAGACTATATGGATCTATGAGATTAAACCAAGGTGTCTCTGCCAATGAAAAAATAACCTTTCTTTTATTTATTTATTTTCCTCATTTTTATCAGACAACAGCTTAGCTGCTAATTGATCAAAGCTGTAAGAAGCTGAACGTATATTTTAGAGGACGACGGTTTCAGTTCTGGGTGCAAATGCTATTGTGTTTGTTTTATTTCGTCATGGTCGGAAACCTCTATAACTAATGTGCAGGCATTCGCTGTATGCAGCAGCTATGAGAAAAGAGTACCTGCTTCCTGGCTCTAGACCTCGCAGCGGACTCCCTGTTTTTTATCATCCTCCGCTGCCGCCTCTCCACAACCCTCTCCACTGGACCGTCTAAGACCCGCTTCTGTCCCCCTCTCATCCCACCCATATCCATCCCATACTGATTCGAACCATCTGCTTGATTCAAGCACATCCCGTCAGATGACCCTGGACTCACCGGCGACCCCATCCCCAACCCCCTCACCTTACCGTGCCCACCACCACAACCGGGTACATTTCCCGCTCTTCCACCATAATCCACTGCCAGTGGTGGCAGTGGATAACCACCGCTCCTCTTCCCATTTCCTGTATATCCTGACGACTCACTAACCCCACCCCCACCTTGAGACGACGTCTGGTAAGTAGGCACATTAATATTACTACCGCCACCTCCACCACTGCCGCAACCCATGGTGGGCCTTGAAACAAAACTAGGACCAACTCCAGAGTGGTGGTTATTGTTCTGGTACACCCCATACTGCTGCTGCTGAGATGACGGTGGTGGATTGCCTGGTTCCCGAACTACCCCTGCTTTAACTAGGAAATCTTCCAAAGTCATCTCCCCAAAAGTGGGTTGCCACTGGGTAGAACCGGAATTTTGGACGTTATTATTATTTCCGCCGCCGCCGCCCCCACCCCCCTGTTGCTGTTCTTGCCGACTCTTGTGTATCTCCGACCACACTTCATCCACTGTTTTCCGGCACATGGGTGGAGGAAGCGTAAGAGAGCCCTGTCTTGTCAAGCTCGGATGTTCAACAATACCTTTATCTGTCGAAGTAGCCTCCCCTGTGGCTGTGAAAGCTTGCAGATTGTTGTTATCGGTGTTGGTGGCAGTGTCGGGGTTTGGGTTTTGGGCCTGGGCTTGGGCTTGGGCTTGGTTTTCTTCCGCGGTCCAAATGCTGTTGAGGAACTCATCCATGTTCATCGACCCGAAGTTCTTCCCGCTCTCACAGATTGAATGTTGGAATTCGTCGAGGGTGAGTGAGTAAATTGACGACTGCCTTCCTACAGATGGGAATGCCGGGCTTTTGTACTGTTGGTCCGATTGCAACGGCGAACCCACCTCGCCTTTTGAAATGATTTCAGATTCTGTCAGCACCATTTTTAGTTTCAGTTGAGCTTGTGTTGGTTCGCTGTTGAAGATGTTGTGATGATCAGTATTAACATGTGCACGAAGTTGGATAAGTGAGAATATTCAAGTCACATCAAAAAAAGAAAAAGAAAGAGAGTATTCTAGTGAGAGAGAGATAATATTAGATTGATCAAACCCTTGCAACTATCAAAGCAAAACATATTTTTTTGAAAAAGAGAAGGATCAAAAGTCTTACTTCCTATTCTTTCACATAATTGAAACAAGGGCGCTTACTGATACCCAATCAAATTGAAGTTTTACAATTACGATTTACAGATCATGATCTACAAAATCAATGGCTTTGATTGTAATGCGCCCCCGTGTTGAGTTGAAGGGGGGTTGGGGAGGACTTTCTTAAAGCGGCGGCTCGTAATCGGGTTCTAACTATCCGTTCAAGAGTTATTGGAAATCAGGTATTCCGGAAATGACTGGAAGTTGTCCACATGAAAGTTCCAGCAACTTCTTGCTTTCCCATGAAAAGTTCAATACATGGAAACTGACTTCCAAACACAAAAGACAATAGGACCCACGTTACATCAACGCAAGGCCAACTTTAATATGCTCAGCGGTGCTATGCCCACTGTTCTGTTTCACCGCTCAAAAGACAATGAAATTGAGAGTAGTGGATGGAACGGTAAAAGTTGAGTGGTTGGCGTATGCTTTCTGTAATATATTTTGGGTTGACATACAGGCCACAACACCAGCTCACTAGGGTATTGGGTTGGGCCTTACTAGGGCTACGTGAATTGGCCTTCATTGGGTGGTCATGTCTAGATCCCATTATAACTTATAAGTTCATTTTCCTAATTTGACCTCTCGAGCACACCAACTCATAATCTAAGGCCTCGTTTGATTTGTGGAGTAAAATAGATGAAATTAACAGTCCTGATATTTGTAGTCCCTGGACTCTTTGGCTGGTATTAATTCTTTCCATCCCATCACATGTTTGAATGACGCGGAGGAGAAGATATTTTTGTAATTTTCCAGGACTTCTATTGGCTAGGGAACATTTGAGGGTAGTTTTTAAAATTTTCATACCACCTTAAATGAGTTTTCCTCGCGCCCTCGTTAATCCCTCCCTACCCCACCTCCTCCTAGGATTATATATATAGTACCCCACATATAATGATGATTTAGCCTAGGATTATTAATCTCAATAGTCATTTCGCAAACCATACATGAGTTGACGCAGGAATAGACGCAGTTAGTCCTATCCCGCTAATCAAATAAGGCATAGCCGCATAAGGAAATATTTTAGACCACTTGCAAAAAGATTAAGCAACCAATAGCAACACTAATTGGAAGATGGAGGCAAGTCTCTTGTTGTAAGAAAGCATTTGCCTGCAAATTAGAGCTAGTGAGAATCAAGTGGTGGACACCTTATATATAATTCCTTGCACCAGGTGGGGTTTTGGTGGTTTCAAACCCATCCGCCCAGTAAACCACCACTATTGCACATGTTGGAAAACAAGTATATATTAGCCTCTTAACTAAGTTTAGTACGTCAAACATCCATTAACAAAACGAGAATATGATAAAACTAATCCTGATTCGACCTATGTATATATATACTACTAACCAAAGAGCTCAAAGGCAAAGTACGTATATAAATTCAAGAAAGTAATACAAGGACCGAGCTGCAAGTTCAAGCAGCTCATCGGTTGACTTTTGAAGCCCTCCCACACTCACAAGCTATACATACATATATATGTTGACAAGAAATTTGATCATGACAAACATATATACTTATATACATATACGTACTTGAGAGAGAGAGAGAGAGAGAGAGAGAGAGAGAGAGAGAGCAAAGCAGAGCATGTTTCAAAATCTAAATCACCAAAAGCATGAAGTGACTACAAACCATGTCAAAAATTACCTACTGTCGATTGTTGTCACCCAAGCTAAGGAATTTCTGAGAACAAGTCTTCAAAGCTAACATTTCCAAGTTTTCAGCAGAAATAATGCTCAGAACGTGCACTTTTAACTACATCAACTTCACTATATCCGCAACCTCCATCAACTTAACTACACATATACAAATACAAAAGTAGACCAAAAAAAATGTCTCTGTATATTTATGCATGTATGTAGAGAGAGAGAGAGATGTGTCTTCTACACAAGTTCCTACAATGGAATCAGCTTGTTGCGTACAGGGTGGTTGTTTTTAGCCATGAATTGCTGAAGGGGTCGGCCCCACCGGGGGGTGGGAGTGGGACCCACTCTGTGAAAAAGTTTATACTCCCGCCTCCATAGAAGTAAAGTAAAACTCAACCGAAGGAGTCAAAATTCGCGGATCAAAAAAAAAAAAAGGAGTCAAAATTCGTTCAGCAGTAGCCACGTACCTGCCATGTGGCCTCACCACAGTCGTTCTACTCTGCTCCTCTTCTTCCCTGATCAACACGTGTCTCTCTCCTTTTCAATTTTTGAAACGAAAGAATCGAAGCACGTCAGGATCTCTCCAGTTTTGGAAACATTTTTTTTTTTGCGCACACCTCTCGATATACAGTATTTCGGAGTTTTTGAAATTTGAAATTAATGATCAGGCAAATCTCAGTGGCTGAAATATTTGGCTTTGACAGTATTGGAACGTGCGTCCTTTTGAGAGGGAAGTCCTTTAAATGATTTCTCATATTCATTTGGCCAAGAAAAATTCTATTAGCAAAACACTTTGCACAATATATTGAAGTGTCACTGTATCATTGGGCACCTTCTCATTAATTCATTACCTAATAATATACTGCCACATAAGTGTATATGTTGTGCAAATTATTGTACAACTTGTGGTCGTGACATACCTCTTTGGCCAAAACGTGATGGAATGAGGCCCCGTTCCACAACGCTTCTTAAAAAATAAGTACTTATTTTACAACTTCTCATTCAAAAATAATAATGGCCATTCCATAAAATTCAAATCAAAAGTTCCTTTTACATTTTCAAACTCAAAAATAATATAAATGAAAAAAAAATCAATTTTTTTTGCACCGTATTAAAGATCTCAATGAGATCTATCAAACAAGATCCATAGTGATAGGAAAATTATTTGCACAAACACATGATTTTTGAGCTTGAAGTTGCCTTATACAAAAAATAAGACTGTTGCTATGATAATGGGGCGCCGGCGGAGGGAAATCGCACCGGTGGCCGCGCCGGGCAGTCTCCGGCCACCGGACGGCCAATCCGAGCCGTCCAAAAATTCTAAAAAAAAAAACCGAGGGGGCGTGGGCGGGAATCAACGGCATCCGAGGTGTGTAGGGTGCTTGATCCGAGCACCCCTTTTCCGTGTATATTTGAATCATCATATATACACGGAAAAGGGGTGCTCGGATCAAGTGCCTGACACACCTCGGATGCCGTTGATTCTCGCGTAGGCCCCCTCGATTTTTTTTTATAGAATTTTTGGACGGCTCAGATCGGCCGTCCAGTGGCCTGAGACTGCCCGGCGTGCCCACCGGTGCGATTTCACTCCCGGCACCCATTGGTACCTATATAAATTCTTCCAAATAAGTGGAAATCTTCTTATTTTTCTGGAACAGGGGTTCTTATTCAACAAAAAATAAGAACTTATTCCATTTCTGGAACACAGAGTCAACAATTTGTACAATAATGTGACTGAGAAAATCTTTTTCACGGAGTTTATCAAAGAGTGTTTACGGAGCACCATTATGCCTATCCAAAGTGTATTGGACAATCCGAATTTTTAAACAAACTTTTCTAGGGTCCCTAGAATTTTTTTATTAAAATCCAAAAACCATTGATTACCGAAACGGACGTCTGTGATATGGCGTCTTCGTGATTTGCTTATTCACAGCTACTTTGCGAATAAGCTTCTCCGAGTGTGAATACCTCTTTGAATTTAAGTCACTTTTGACTCATCCCGTCAAAAGTGATTTTGATTCTATGTTTTTTTTTTGATTCTATGAACAAACTTCTCTCAGTGTGAAAAGGGTCGTGACATACCTCTTCTTGATTTTGATTCTACGTTTTTTTTTCTCATCGTAATTTTTTTTCTCACCCACGTTATTTACTCCTTAAAAAACCAGACATGTCTATCCTTTTTTGGATTGTAGGCTAGTCTGTAATTATTTTTTGTTAACTAGAATTGTGGACCCCATTTATTTTTAACTTAGGTTTAGTTAAAATTAGGGATCTCAAACGGGTGGGTTTGGGTCAAATTGGATAAATTGTAGGTGGGTTAGGTCTTTAATGAGTTATTGACCCATTTAGAACCCATTAGTTATGAGTTCAATTATCCATACCTGACCCAACCCAACTACTTAAAATAAAATCCGATCCACCCATTAACCAAATTACATATATATTAAAATTTTAAAATGACAATACTCCTCATATTCACTGAAATGATTATATTACCACTATATATCTAAATGACTAAAAAGCTCATATCCACTAAAATTATCATATTATTCCTATATTCAAAAATGACCAAATTAAATGTTTTTTTTTTTTTTTTCCACCCAAGAACTCCTGTCGATTTCCAAATTATGAAGTGTGTTATTGAGATGGATCACGAAATCTCACTCTTTACTACAAGTAGTTCCATGAATTTAGCCAGAAAACAAAGTTTTGTATATCCTTCACGAGCTTCCAATTTTTCTTTTTCTTTCATATTGTTTGTTTTGGATTTCGACCTTTCAGTCTTTAGAAAAAGAAAAAAAGCAACTCCAGAGAGAGAGAGAGAGAGAGAGAGAGAGAGAGAGAATTTATTTCAGAAGTGAGAGAGAGAGAGTGGGGGATGGCAGGGGTTGAGAGTACTGGGGTTTTTTGCGACTTGCAAGAGGTACGGACATACCCAAGAGAGGGGCTGAGGGGGTTTTCAACTTTTTTGTTACTGGGTTAAGTTGATGACTCATTGGATAATTTAAGTTGACCCAATTGATACCCAATTAAGATCCATTAATAGATGGGTTAGATGGATGGAGACCCATTCTAACCCAACTTATAAATGGGTTGAGTTCATTTTTAGTAAGTAGGTTTGGATTTATTAATGGGTTTGAGTTCAATTTATCTCCCATACTTAAAATGGTATCCATATAAGATTTATTACTCCCTCCGGTCCTAAATAAGTGTCTGGCGCGCAAAATTAGGCTTTACAAAATATGCATAATTTCTATTAAAAAATTTAATTTTTTTTCACAATCTAACAGAACTTATTGCTATCTATTGATTTATGAAAAAAAAAATATTTTTTTTAACCAAACAAATACATTTTTTTGAAGACCTAATTTTGCCCGCCGAACACTTATTTAGAGATGAAGGGAGTAATGTTTTCAATGAATCGATGATGTGTTAATTGTTGATTGGATAAGCGTAAAGCCCTATAAAATTTATTCTCTTTTAGCAATTGTTTGATCTCCAAATTAGTGTTATTGTGAAGAATTTTGTTGTTATTCTATTCAAATTATTAGCGCGTCACAAATTTAGGTTTTTCAGGATTGATTCTCTTCTCTGTATGTACTCCATTTCTTTGCGCTCTAAATTAGGTCCCGTTCCAGAAACGAAATAAGAACTTATTTTTTGTGTAATAAGAAGGCTTATTCCTTAAAAGATTGAACAATTACTTATTTTTTGAGAAGACAATTTCAAACTCAAAAATCATGTGCTTACGCAAATAATTTTCCTATCAATATGAATCTTGTTTGATAGATCTCATTGAGATCTTTAATACGGTGCAAAAAAAATTGAAAAATTATTTCTCATTTACGTTATTTTTGAGTTTGAAAATGTGAAATAAGCTGCTTATTTGGATTTTGTGGAACAAACCTTCTTATTTTTCTTTGAGAAGTGGCAAAATAAGTACTTATTTTTTAAGAAGGTTTCTGGAACTAGTCTTTTTCTGGCTTTGTAATAGTATTCTTAAGACTATGAATTTAAGTTATTTTTCTCAACAAGACAAAAAATGAGGTTGGGTAGGAGAGGGCGTGGGTTTCTTATCTTCTTGTCTTAAGAATATTTTTAATGAAATTACTCGTTTGAATTGTCCGGTCCCATTCTCTTTTTTTTTTTTTTGTTCCTTTTGGTTTTGTCATTTATGTTCGTCTTTGCTGAATTTTTATTAGAGTGACGTTAAATTTTCGAATTAATCATTTGTTTTATTGAGAGGAGTCTAAAAATATAAAATTATGACCCTCTAAAAAAAGTTCGCTAAAGATGAAAAACTACCAAACAATTTGTATTTTTGTCTTAAGTGTTGTATTGTATAAACTTTTTCCAATTTCGATCTATATTTTCATGATTTCAAAAATCACAACGAAAAGCTAAACAATAAATAAATAAACAAATAAACAACAATATTACGAAGAATGGGGCCTAGTGGTGATTGTTCTTCGGGTCCTACTATTGGTACCGGTTTTTGAACCAACGGGGTACCGACGGGCACACACAGGATGCACTTCGGATCTCACACGAATGATCCGAGCCGTTTAATAATTTCTTTAAAAAAAAACCGTGTGGACTTGCAAAAAATCAGCTCAATCCGATACCTGTAAGCACCTGATCCAATCTTTTCATTTTTTCATTTAAATTACAGGATCCTGAAAAATCCCGTCGGTTCAAAAACCATCGGTTCCCTTAGCATTGGGTTGTTCTTCCATCATTATTTCAGACACATTAATAGCAAATGCAGTTTTCATACAGCATATTCCAACCTCGTCTAGTGTGTATTGTCTTTATCAAAAAAAGGGGGGAAAATTACAGCATACTTCAAAAAATCAACAGCTGATCAACTATTCTGCATACATACCAAAATACCCAGGAAAAAAATTCCAGGACCCAAACCAGAAAGCAGAAGAAAAGTAACAAAGACCGCCTGAGATATCGACCATCAAATCTGCGGCTCGCTGTTTTGCCCCAGTAAAAGTTCTTTTACCATGGCATCAACCATTCCAGCGGCGAAAGGGAACATGTGCCCAGACCCTGAAACTTCATGGTACTTGATCCAAGGGAGCCGTTGGGCAATGTAACGCTGCATTGTAACGGGCACCACAAGATCTTCATCTCCTTGCCATAGGTGGACCGAACCGTCGCCGTTGGGAAACGGATTGTTGAGATCAAGGGGAACGAATTCCCAATTTCCCAAACCAATTATCAAGGCGCGGTAGACGGACTCGAAATCTCCTTGCTGTCTAACCTGTGCCTGAGACCCAATAAAGATAGCAGTAGAAAAACAATACCTTGGGTTATGAAGGAGCAAATCACTAGATATTAGAAAGTATAAAAACTAGTTCAAGTGGTAATAATTGAGTGGTCTAAATCTTAGCATAATAGCCTTTAGGTTGGGGGCTTGAATCTGAGGACAATTTCTTTGTCCATTCAATTCCAAGACCTAAGTTTAGTTCTGCACAAGTATAACCTTCACAGACACTTATCAATGGGCACTAAATAGGCATAACTTTTTTTTTATTATTATTTACAAAACAATAACAGTACCCATGTAATTTGAAATCGATGGGATATGGGGCAGGGGAGGACTTAATACACCTAACCTTTGGCATTATATGCATAAAATGGTTGAGTTTTAACACTGAAATGGTGGCCCCCCATATACCTCCAAAATATCGAGGAACTCCAGGGACGTTATGCCATGAAACGATGCCACCAAATCAAAGCCGGAAGGCATAACAAACAAAATTAGGCGTTGCAGATATTTTATGCTAGCAACCACGGTTAGTAAGACTAATGCAGATACACAATCTGAAAATCCCAATTTCACCCAACTTCAGCAGGAACCAAAAATTCAATGAGTTAGTATCAAATATTCCCAATTAAAGGGTTTAAGAACACAACTGTAGCTAACCAAACGAGTTTCCAGAATACAGGTATGACTAATTCAGAACCTCACAAAATGGGGAAACGATTTTGGGTCCCAAAGTCGATGTGCACATTACTTCCTCTGAAACTACTATGAAATGTGATTTCAAAGAAAAATAAATGCATATCAGAATTCATCACTTAAAGAAATGCATACATCTAATCCTCTTAAAACTCTTACTTGATAATCTACTTACATACCTTTTGCATTTCTCCACAAATTTCTTTCAAGTGAAATCTGCATATGACTTGTCTTAACAATGAACTTTTTCTAACTTGTTTAAGATAGTGATTCGACAAAATTCAGAAATCAGACAATTACATGTTTGTCAGCGCCTAAGAAGTGTCATTCACGTACTAATGTCTAAGTCAGAGACACTTAAGACTTGCCAGACTCTGCAAAAACAGCGGAGGGCACATTCCGAATTAAGGTTCTATTTCTTAATTACGGACACGAAAAAAAGAGTATCAGACGTGTGTCCGAGAAGTGTCGGTGTCCGACACATGTCTAACACGCACATGCGACCTCTTTGAAGTGCCTGTGCTTATTAGTCGAAAAAAGATGCCGATCTTGCAAGTTGCTAGTTTTCTTTACATTTCAGCATTTATGAACAACATATTGTTTGATAACAAATATTGCTAGCAAGGAAAAAATGTACACCGACATATGGTATAGCCCTAAACTTGACTCCAAGCAATTGGGAGGAGTTTCATAGTTCTTATATTACGTATACGATATGTTATCAATGGATATCCGTCGATCACAAAAACAGTAACCACATCTTCTCTCAAGCATACTTTGGTGCGCTTAATTTACAAAATTACACACTCCATGGGTGACAGTTTCAGTCCCAACCAAAAGTATGGGACTATGGGGTATGCGATATCACTCAAATTCATCATTCATATAGTTTTTATTGGGAGTTTTTGGAAACAACTCAAGATATGATGGCACCACGGATATATAATGTGTTAAGTGTTGGGAAAAAGGGAGTGAAATTTTAAGTTTGATATGTCCTTCAGTTTGTCAACATCCATGCGCTCTAAAATCCATATAAGGTTGGAATTTTTGGTAAACCTCAAGTTGAATCCAAAAAATAGTTCATCAATATTATGATAGTTCTTGCACAGTCTTGGTTAGAACTCAACTCCAAAACCTAGTTGTTGACGAAATGGTGCCCTCACATTTATATAGCGCACATTACTTTCATGTCCAGGCAAAATGTGGGATGCCCAAAGTTCTTACTCCGTAGCAGTGGCGTAGTCAGGAATTGTTGTTAGTGGGGGCACTAGTGACATGAGTTACATTGTTTTGAGGAACAATTTTTCCCTCTTTTCACATACAAATACAATTTGATAATTTTGAAATACTTTCTTCATGGCTATTTGGGATAAATACATATATGAGGTTAACTATGAGTCAAACTAAAAGAAGAAGACCAACAAACAACAACAACATAACATAACTCATCTAGTCTCCTATCATTGAGGGTATGGGCGGGAGATGATTGGAGATAGACCTAACCTTTGGCAATACATGCACAAAGTGGCTGCTCTCAGAATACCACTGAAACAGTGGCCCCTTAAACCTCCAAGAACAGAAGAGCTACAAAGATGTTTTGCTGCAGAACCATGCCCCCAAATCAAAGCTAAATGACATTAGAAAGGGCAGGCCTAGAGACCCAAATCAATTTATGTGCACATTTTCATACTTCCTTCATTGATAGTCTAGAGCATCATTATGCACGGCAAACTAAAAGAAGAAGACCAAAAAAAAAAAAATTCCAGTGGGGCCACGGGCCCATGCTGGCCTTGCCTCTGCCACTACATGGTAGCATCTGCTGCGTGCAAGCCAGGGACATGCAGCCTACTCGGCTCTGATCGTATATTACATTGTTTTGGACAGAATTCAACTCCAAGACCATGTAACAATTGCCACATGTGAAACAACTAAATATTTTGACAATCAACAAATACATTATACATTCAATTTGTGCCTATCAAAATTTAGCCATGGAACGGAGTGTAGCGTAAACATATCTCTCAAGCCATGTACTTCGAATCTTATTAAGACGTACTGACAAGTCCTACAAGCATGCAACTATTGTGGATTGCTTTATGATGTTGCCACCAGTTAATATAGTTAATATACTAACATTGATGATGTTCAAAAAAACGCAAGATGTACAACATACAAGACAAAGCCCGAAATGTATGCCCATATGCTGCATGGGCTCGTGTGCGGGTGCATACGTTTGTGTGGGACCCGTTAAACCTCTAAGTGAAGGGTACGGGAACTAGGCAAAAAACAGATTAATTAGTATCCACTCTGCGAGGTAAAATGGTATTTTACCATATAGAATGTCAACAACAAAAAAAAGCACTTCACTGCTAATTCAATAATGCAGCAAGATGCGTTTATCAAAAAGATCAAGCTGTACTATGATAATTAGCAGCCCGGGCTGTTAATGTCACAACAAGTGATGACCCCTACAATATATTTAATCTAGTTATAATATCATAGTAAGTACCTCATGTGGGCTTCCCGCTTTAGTTCGAACGAGTTCCAAGTCTTGGCGAGATAGAATAGCAGGACTCTGAGCTAATGCACTAGAAGAAGGAAACCACTTCTGAGTATTCCACCAGAAGGTAAGCCATGGAGTGTAGTGAACAATACGGTATGCCCACTGATCCCGAGGAAACTGCTGGTTGTAGGCTCCTTCAGAAAGATTTGCAGGAAAACCAGGCCACCAAAAGTTGACTGCAGGAGCTATAAGAGTTGCTCCTGCGAGCCTGTTAGCATTTCACGTGCCCAACTTCAGACAGAGTAAAAGCAAAGACACATCACTACAAGAGCACAGACAGCAACATGTTGATTAAAAGAAACCTACAGTTTGAATGGTGTTTTCAGATAGTTTTTTCAGGATGCTTTCAGAAACTATTTTTGAAAGCAAAAACATTTAACTCATCCCCTATTCAATTGCTATGCATAAATAGTTATCGAGAACTTGAAAACATATTTCTTTAATTTTTTTATTTATAAAAAATGATATGTTTTCTGTGAAAAAAAAAAGGACACTCATGTGTTCTCTTAAAGTTGAGACTCGAGAGTAACAAATAGGAAATAAAAACTACCAAAAGGACCCCCAATAATGCTATTTATGTTTCTCAGCAGATTCACTTGCACCTCCAACACTTACAGAAAAGGACACAGTACTCAAAGAAGTGCAAAATACTTAACCCGGTCTGTGAATAATGTATCTAACTCCCTAGCCCCAACCTTTCGTGTGTTACTTGGCGAAACCATACCTGTGAGGAATATACTTGAGACAGGTCCAAATCACTTGCCCGCCCATAGAAAACCCAACAACGTAGAATTTGGATCCTAGTCCCAACTGATCGGCAAGCTCCTCTATATCCGTAGCCATACTCTTCAATGTTTGTTTTGGATTAGGGTCACTCTCTCCATAACCAGGTCTGTCAAATGACACAATGTAGACCTCTAAACCTTCAACAACATCCTGTAGAAATCGACCATGAACCAAGAATACAACAATCATAAGAATCAAACTAAAAGGCCTACACCTGGTTGCCAATATAACTGTCGTTATGTATTGAATACCAACTTCTTGACCAATACATCGGCTGATATCGGCCAATACGTGACCATAAGTGATAAGGAGTGTCACTGATATGTATCTGGATACCGCGACTTAGAATCCTAGGCCTACAGAAAAATCGAAACAAAAGGAGCGACAGAGCTAAAGGATCCTTACCGGAGATAATTCCGTGGCAATTACAGCACCATGTCTGCAGGAGTTCAAGCCATGGACATATATTATTTTATGCTTCGCTTCATTTTTTGGGACACCATGCTCTTTGTAGGCCAAATGCCTTCCATCACTAAGTTTTACCCTAGGTGCTGTAACAGGAGGGCCATCTGCAGAGCCACATATCCTGGGTGGAGGTGGCTGTATGGCCTGATAAGCCCATGCCAGTAATCCCATAAAGAAAGCCACAAGAATTTTCTTAAACAACCCTGAAATAATCACATGGTTATCGGACTTCAGGACATATAGCACTGAGGTTAACAATTTGCTTCTAATTTTGCAAAAAAAAAAAAAAAATGATTGGAGAAAATCCTATCAGAAATGATATGAAAATCAAGCAATCATTTTTTATTCAGCTCACATTGAAAACTAATCTTAGAAAAAATGAAGCTTAGGTATTAATCCCGAATATTGTAAAGCAAACAAAAACATAAATAATCTTGAGGTGAAATAGGTATACAATGCAGGTGTTAGTAGGAAATCAATTTAATTCAAGAATCACTAAAGCAAACTCTTAACTCTTGCTCCCATAGCTAAATACGGAGTAAAAAAGAATAAAAAAAAAAAAAAATCTAACTCTCTCAAGGAACCTACAAAAAGAACATAAGCACATCAATAGCTGAGCGGATGAGTTGTGGTTAGGGGTGAAATGCCACTCGAACCCAGAGTTAGCTGGTTCTCCCCGAAATGCGCAGCAGTTGACTGGACATCTAGGGGTAAAGCACTGTTTGGTGCGGAGAAAGAACTTGCAAATTGACAAAACCCGGCGGTCGAATTTTCCATCTCCAAGGAAAAACATTTTGATCTCCTATCAAAAAAAATCCCAACTCTCCTTTTGGAGCTTCAACTCTTACATGAATACAGTCTAAATTTTTTACTTACCTTTCTAGAATCTATTCTTTACCCATCTAAAAGATATCAATTCAATTGTTTGTTGAATTTTGTGAATTGCATGAAAGTAGGATACACAAAATTCAGGGGTCAAAGAGTTTTATAAAACGTTCTTGGTTCTCAAAAGTATGTCAAGTATTGGGTTTTCCTTTGGTAGATCTAAGATTGGCACATTGAAGTTTGAACCGGTGGGCGAGGGTTTCCATACAGACATGTAATATGTTATTGTAGGTTGTCTCTAGTTCAATCCGAAGTACGTTTGCAAGGGCTACCGCCCAGGCTTCTAGGTCTGACCCAATTTAATTACATTGAGTATTTGTTATGTTTCCATGTCTTAAAGAATCAGAGATATTGCTGGCCCAGTGAAATTCTTCTGCTAATCTTCTCCCGTGGAACAAGTGCTACAAGCCGAACCACAAAAATCATTTGTATGCTTGTGTGATTGCTATGTTTTCACTCGTAGTATTCATTCATCTCGCAGCATCATATATAGTTCTCATTCATTGCGCAGCATCGTATATAGACCTTGGGCAGCTCGATCTTCACCTCAGTGGCCCCAACAAAAAATAAAACATATTTTCGTTGTGTAAAATTAGGGCACTTTGAAGTCAATACCAAAACATAAATTGTTTGCCTGCTACATCATCTCATCTTTTGAGCAATACGCTAACCCCCGATAGATGGACATAGGTTAGCCTTGAGAGACGTGTGAAATATGTGTTAAAAGTCTATGAAAATCAGTAGAATTGTCTTGAAATATCGGATTATAAAGCGTCGAGATCCTATTTCTTGTGCCATAATTATCTTCACAATCTAAAGTTAGCAAGACTTATTCAACATTCAATCCAGCAACAAAATTTTAAACCTCAAAGCAATTAATTACTACTTTACCTAAGACACTACTAGATACACAAAAGAATCTTTCATATCTATTCGTGTTATCTACTGGTGTCATTAGTCTTGCTTCATCCAGTCCTGACTGCAATTATGGAAAGAGATTTTTCGGTAACGAAATCGATAAACACTTCATTGTGAAAAATCAACCCTTGAGTGATTCTTCTGTCAAACCCAAAGATATCTATAATACAACAATTCTGAACTATGAAAACTTGTTGGGGCAATTTCTTTTTCTGTGAAATAATAGTATCGATACATCAAAATTCTGTTTTATTCTATCCATTTGAGAAGTTTATTCTAAGTTTTTCTTTCTGGTGGATTAGGAATAAACCATGAATACGATTTTGAGATTTTTCTTATGGACGAAATGGTAATTGGAATGAAATGAATAGAAACCCACCTGAGGGGAGTTGAAAGGGAGTGCTCTGTTTAGGTCTTCTAGTGTGAGCCCTAGCTGATGCAGCTGATATCTTCCTGCTCACTCCTGCCGCCATCTTTCTTTCTCTTTGCCCAACTCTTCTCTACCAACCAGATCAAAAAATTACTCCAAGATTCACACACAGAGAGAGAGAGAGAGAGAGAGAGAGAGAGAGAGAGAGAGAGAGTACAGATCTCGGGTCTCCGGCTGGCTGTTAGTTTGGCACTGGATGTCTCGTTTGCCTGATCGTTTGACTTGGACGATGACGAGGACGAGGGATTCAAAATTGAGCACCTACAATTAATTTCTTTTGGAGTTTTTTTTAAAAAAAATTTCTCACTCAAAATATGTTTTTATTTTGTTGATAAACTACCAAAATTACTCATTTCATCCTTAAACTAACCAGATCCAACCCATTCATCCCAAATTGGTAACGCCTGTCAAAATTTTGGATGGAAAAGTGGTCACATGCTAAGAGCATCCATAATGGAATAATTAAACAGTTGCCACATCATTTTTTTGGTTATCCATTTAAGAGGTTACTAAGTTTAGCAATGTAGATATCCATAATAACATAATCAAAACAAAATTCAATAATCAAAATTTGTCACATCACATTTTCAACCTATAAAAATTTAAAAATTGTCACCATATAAAACAAATTTTTTAAAATAATTTTCAAACTAATAAAAACAGGTTATTAGAAATAGAAACTAATTTTTTGAAAACAAGACAGTTTTAAAAAATAATTTTTAAATAAAAAACAGTTTTACTGTTTTTGCAAAATAAAAATAAAAACTTCTTTTAAAAATATGAGAGAGAGAGAGAGAGAGAGAGAGAGAGAGAGAATGCTTGGTTATTGACAAAAAGTTGCTACTTTTAATTATTCAATAGCTAAAATTTGATGAGTTGCTAAGAGGTTGTTAAGTTTGATTATGCCACTGTGAGCACTTTTTTGAGAAAATATTGCTAATCTTAACAACTCTATGGTTTTGGTTATTCCACTGTGGATGCTCTAATAAGCACGTGCCTTTTTCAACCCACTCAAAAGGGCACAAATGCCATTTCATCTCTATTACTCTCAAAATCGGTCAAGCCTCTTATCTGGTGTACTAACCTACGTTGCAAGAGTGCTACATATGCACTCACCAATCATAACTCCAACTAAACCCTTTTACATATGTGTGAGCTCCACATTTTGATAAAACATGAAAATTTAAGTATTTATTTCTCGTAAAGCAAAAATTAAGTATTTAAAAAATAAGAATCTAAACCGAATGGGGTCTAAGTATACAAGTAGTCAAGTACATTAAATGAGAAGGGTTTGCAAGGTCTATAAAAGGCCTTCCTTCGGCCCTTATTTAGTAAGAAAGTGAAGAATTAAAAAAATTATAAGTTTCAAATTTTTTTTTGCCATTCGTTAATTCTACTCTAAACTATCTTAGGGGAATTGGGGGCCTTTTTTTTTTTTTTTTGGTTTAATCGGCTTCTTCTGGTGTTATGATTGTCTTATTTAAATACAGTAGCTATCATTTTTGGTACATTTCACTAAATATACAGCATGAAGCACGCACCAGAAAAGAACTAATGACAAAGCAGAGAATCTCAACAAGCCCTTCAGGTTCATGGAAGCCCATTTCAAAAAATGGAAAGTGAAGTCCTATCATATCTCAGCCTTCTCATGGTTTATGTAATAACCATCAAGAACCCGAATAAGGTCTCTGCCGACGAGATGAACGCCGAAGGATACGAAGCCGATCATTTCTATGATTTCTATGATAGTACTATAACTTAACTCCTCTGCTAAGAAAATTTGGAAATCTTTAGAGAGCAAGTGTAATGTAATATTGAAGAGACGGGCGTAAAGAATTATGCAGCTAGCAGCTATTTGAACATTTGGTGCGGAGAAATTCTTCCTAGTGAAGTTGGTTGTCTCACTATCACTCCACGGAGGAGGCGGAGGTTCGAGCCCCACGGGAGGCGAATTTGGGGTTCAAAGCTATGGGCAGCCTCTGAACCCTTTGTTGACTAACATATATACTACTATCACCCCGCTAATCACCATTAATGTATACAATATTAACAAAAAAAAAAAAAAAACATTTGGTGCCCCATGCCCAATAGCGAAGTGTATAATAAACCCAGACCAATATATAGTCTCTCAGTACAGTAACCATAGCAAGGCTTACTTGCTTATTGCCATTGGGCCATAGCAGCGGGTATAGTACGTAGTAGTGGAGTCTTACAAGCCCAAGGCTAAGGGACGGAAGAGTCCACGCAATCATTGATAGGTGTTGAAAAACACCCATTTAATTCACCTAATTTACACTTTGTCGATTCATTTACATTGTTACTTGATATATTTTAGCATTTTGTGGTGTTTGTAGGCCTTGGAGACCGATGGTACGAAAACGTGCAAATTAATGCCTTGTTCCTTTTGCTTTTCAAAAAGCATTTTTCAAAAAATACCCCCTAGATTCCCCCTAGATTCTCCCTATTTTCAACATTTCTCTTTCTATCTCTCTTCACTTATTACTCCTATTATTTTTCAAAAAAAATTTTAAATCTTAATCCAAACAAGGCATAAAAGGTTTTACAAGGGGCTAGCATTTATTTGGTGGAGAAAATAAAATACCAATATAATTGGACTTATGATTTGTGCTCCTTTTATCCACGTGGGCCCAAGCAGGATTGTATGAGTAACTTTGACCAAGACTTGGCTCGAGGAAAGTTCCTCTTTCCTGGTGCAATTATTCGGTGCACACCCAAGGAAGGAGTTTGATTAAGGAAAGAATTATCTTTCGAAGGCAAAATCTCGGCAGCGCACAAATATATAAAGGAAAACGGGAGAATGGGGTGATTCGGCAGAGAGCAAAATAGAAGAAAAAGCTGCGCACGTTTCTATGGCCGGCTAAACCCCTTATCTAGGGAGAAGATGGAGCACCGTTCTAAGTAACTTTAATTTGTATATGTATATGTTTAGGTTTTAATATTCGGATCGATTGTAAAACTTAGAACCCTTTTCATTGCAATTGAATGAATTGATTTTAATTTTTTTTATCGATTGAGTATTTGTATTATTGATTTCAAATACCTAGTTTTGCAATGGTTTTCATTGATTGAGGTTGGAGTTCTTAAATAGATTATGCTCGTAAGAAAGATCGTGCCGTTAGGTAGCCAAACTATGCTATTGAGAGACGGTCCGTGCTATGTGATAGTCTATGCCTTTTAACAACCCAATTACTCCCTCCGTCCCATAATATTTGTCCGGTCCGCAAAACGGAGACTACAAAATAATGCATTTCTTTCAAGAAAAAATTCAAATTTCTTTCACAAGTTAAAAGAACTCGTCGAGATCTAGTAAGTTGTTGAATTTTTTCCCAACTTTTCTTACAAAAATAGAATTATTTTTACTTCTCCGTTTTGCGGATCGGACAAATATTATGGGACGGAGGGAGTAATTATTTCCTTGATGATTATCGAAAGTGTTTGCAAGCCCTAGTGATAATCTCTTTTGATTAGAATAAATAAACCTAGCCTATGCATATTATTGTTACGTGGTCGCGGTAGATTCGAACCTTAGATTTTCTCTCCGATCGTTACAAACTTTCCATTTAATTTATTCTCTTAGTTTAATAAATTCTCCAAATTCAAACGACCAAACTTCATTTGCCCGAATTAATCTAGAAATCAATCGAATTTGTCGTAACTCAGTCATACTGTCTCCGTTGGAACGATACTCGGTCTTGACCACTATTCTACGGAGTAGTAGTTAACTCCAAGGTTTTATAAATGTATTTTTGACACGGAACGACGAGGTCAATCATCTATCCCACCCAAGTTTCAAAATTTCTTAAAAATTATAGCAATAGTTTTTTCTAAGAAACGTAAAAATTACACAAGTTTTTCCCCGACGATTTTCAAAAAATGAAAATAAGACTTAATGCTCGCCGTCTAAGTTTTTTTTTTTGACAAAATTGAACAGTCGTCCTCCTAAGATCATATGCATGCATAAAAAGTTTCACACTAGTTAGGTTCAATATTTTACCTATTGTAAAGTATATAGGGATGCATAAGATTGTATGTATCGAAGAAATTGATACGACTTTTTTATATGCGAAAAATATTAATGTTCGTCAATCAAACGTTAAAATTCTGCATCTATCCTTGGTTAGGCCAAATACTCCGTGAAAAGTTTCTTATCGTCCATGTCTTCTCTCAGTAACGGTACACTTGTCCGTATAGGTAGCTCCTGATTGCCTACTAAAAAATCGAACAATTGTAATAGGATGAATAGTGAGTTATTTAGGCCCTGTCCTATGTAGTAGACCAGGAGGCCGCCTAACACTCATATTTCAGGCCAAAAAATAGTGCCCCATTATAAGTAATTAAAATATACTAAATGCTTTAATTAATTTCTTCAAAACACTGATGGATCAGTGGAAGGTTTGCTCGGTAAGAGCATCCGCATATTCAGTAGATTTTGGACCAAATTACATGTAAAAAGTCACTTTTTTATTTTAACTACTCACTTTTTTTATAGTACATTGTATCAGTTTCTCTATTCTAAATTTATTTTATTAAAGTACTCGTTCTTTATACTTATGGCTTTGTTCGGTTGCCATTTCTATTTAGTTTTAGTTTTGGAAACCAATCATTACCCTACTTCTTTTCCCAATCATTACCCTATTTTTTCAATTATTACTTTCTCATCTCTCTCTATCTCTCTCCAATCATTACCCCTATTTTCAATCATTACTCTATTTCTCTCTCTACCCACTACCAAAACTAAACTAAACTAAACTCCCAACCAAACACAACCTATACTTTTTAAATTTAAATGTTATTTTTATTTTTTTAATCATTATTTAATGAAGAACAATTGGTTAGGTTCGATAATTGAGATCAGATTGTAAGAAAGCAATTTCTTGACCAGCCAAGGTGCGCATAAGCGCCCTAACACCCCTGATCGCCGACAAAAATGGAAACAAAAGAACGGGAAAAGAAAAAGAACTGGGAAGTGAAGGATGAAGCAAAGGAAAGCAGAAACATATGTTGTGTTGCAATTGGGAACGGTCACATGAAGTCCAATGTGGGATTTATCAAAGTACTTGGGTTTTCTACTTGTAGAAGCCACCTTCTAAAATTACCAATTATGGATACCCTTTTTCTGAGTTGTTTTTTTATAACTTGAAATGACCCATCAGCACTAACATCCAACGTGTGTGGTGGAGTGGAATTCCTTTATGCTTTCATTTTTGCAGTTTGGGGCCCCCATCTTCAAAAGAATCTGCCAAACTTTCCTTGTTTTGAGGTGGTTTAGAGGTCATTCCACTTAAAAAAACAAGAGAGTAGGTTTTCGAAAAAGAAGATAAATTTTAAGATAAAAAATTATGTGTTTATATAAATTATTTTCTACCATTATGGATCTTATTTGATAGATCTCATTGAGATCTTTTAAACGGTACAAAAAAAATCGAAAAATTATTTTTTATTTTCGTTATATTTGAGTTTGAAATTACTTTCTTTTTTAAAAAGAAGGTTTTTGAAAAAAGAGGAATGGAGCCTTAGACCCCTTGTTTGGAGGTGGTTGTTCGCCGTGTGAGATTTTGGATTTAAATTTATAAATAATGAGTGTAAAGAGAAATAAGGTGGTAATTAAAAATTTAATGGTAATGACTGGAGAAATAGAGAGAAAAATGAGTCATGAGTAAAGAGGAAAATACGATAATAATTAGAATAAAAAATTCAAAACCTTTAACCGACCAAGGTCTAGGAATTGTTAATCTAACAGCAACAACAACCACCACCAATCCAACCCACAATCTCACTCACCTAGTCATTACCTTAAATGCCAAAGTTGGATTCTTAAACTTTTTCAGTTTGGGTATTTTTCAAGCAGAAACCTCAAACCCTAGCTAGAAGTTAGTCTCTTGTTTCCTTTTTTTTTGCTAAAAAGGAGAATGCCATGACAAGTTGCTTAGTTGGGACCACAAGCACTACACACAAAGTCTAGATATGGTTACAATATTTGTACAAGTGGTGTTGAATTACGAACCTATGTATAATTAAGAATCTTTCATGGATGCAAAATAGAATTCACAGATGATTTGAACAGTTCATTTCGTTAGTCTCGATGCATATTCATTAATCGAGAAAAATTGGGTTGTTCGAACATTGATGTCCATTTGAGCTATTTGTATTTTTCTTAAGACGAATGGACAGTCAGGTATTTCGTCACCAATTGCTTATAGAATACAACATTATTCAAATGAGCCTTTAGTAAGGTTTGATCGCATCAAAATCTCTACAAAATGTATGGCTCGGATCATCTAATTGGACAGTAATAGATTTCATTTCTCATCACATGAAAAGATTCTTACTCGAGTAGTATTGTATATGATAAACCAAATTTATTTATGTAGCACTTGAATAACATATGGTACATTACATCAATCACCTCAAGCAATGGATCTCTTATATTCACGTAGTTGCTATAATGTGGACATGTCAAAGGACACCTGAGAGGCAAGTGCTGGTACTATATGACTATATGCGTGCCATTTAATACCATGTCCTACAACCACATGCATCACCTTTAGATACCCATGAATAATTGATTCAGGTGATGCTGGCATCTAGTGGTACAAAGAAAGTAGCTCCCAGATAGAAATGGAGGCCGTTGTGCCCTCTATGTAGGCCTCGTCCCAAGCTCGAAAGTCGGATTCGAACCGTTCTCTTTATAGAACTGGAAGAGTAGAAAAGTTCTGTAAAAAAATTAAGTTGGTCGGACATTGGTAACCCAATGACTTCAAAATACATACAGCTGGATAACAATTTGGTTCGGTCTTTATGGTGCTTTTCAATCATGTTCATATGTTGGTTTCTATGGTATTTGGGTGTCCTTAATTAGGCTGCTTCTGTTTTTTGTCTCCTTTGAAATTGCTGTTTGTGATGTTGCTTGGGTGTTTCTTGATCTGGTTTTTTATTTCGCTGTTGTTTCTGCTGCATGTTGTGGTGGGCCTTTCCTTAAGGGGTGGTTGGTTGTTTCAGAGCATGGCTAGCTGTAGTTGGTTTTGGGGTTTGGTGCTACTTGGTTGTCCGAGGTTTTGGCGCAGAAATGCTAGGTCCACCGCATGGAATGCGGTGACCGGTCCACCGCACGGCTATTGGGGTCCATTCCGAGTCCCATAAAAATACAGAAAAATATTCATAAATTTTAAAATAATATTTTATGGGACCCTGTAAAAAATCAGCTCCAACGGATATCGGTAGGTATGCTTTTCAGAATTTGTAGGAACAAAACTGTTTAGTTTTGCAGTTTCGTCCCTATAAATTCAAAAAACATATCTACCTATATCCGTTGGAGCTGATTTTTTACAGGACGTTATAAAATATTATTTTAAAATTTATAAATATTTTTCTGTATTTTTGTGGAGCCCAGAATGGGCCCCAATAGCCGTGCGGTGGCCGGTCACCGCACCATACATGCGGTGGCCGTAGTCTCGCTCGTTTTGGAGTGCTTTAGGAGGTGTATATCTTGTGCTATTTTTCGGGTTTGGTTTTCCATGTTGTTTTGGGTTGTGCTGTTTGTTTTTTTTTTTTTTTTCATGCTGTTTCTTTTCTTCAACTAATGAATGGTTGGATATTTCCCTCCTCTTTCTTCGATGTACCCTATCAAGTTCTTCTTAATAAATTTTTTTGCCGATAGAAAGAAAAAAAACGCTATAGATGTCTAATCAACTTAATTCAGATAAAGTTTGTTTTCCTCTGGCACGAAGCCCACCTGGACGGCACAGCAGCCTGTTATGCCTTGGGTTAGCTAGCTACATCATAGGTGATAATGTTATAGAAAACAAAAGCTTATTCTCAAAGAACTAAAAAGCTCACAGGTTGGTTCACAGCCAATCAAGAACAAATTCCAAGGGACCCAGTGGTGAGAGAGAGAGAGAGAGAGAGAGAGGGATGGTGTATCTGAAAGCTAAAATGATACCTATCATAGAAAAACTTCTTGATGTGGAGAGAGAGAGAGAGAGAGAAAGGGGTTCACAATAAGTGAAGCAGCAGCCCTAGCTTTCATATGTACTACAATAGTACTCCACCTCTCAAGCCTCTCCCCAGCTCCCTCTCTAGCCACGCCTAGAATTAAAATACTCATAGCTACCACCCTTTCAGTGTACTCCCCAACAGTATATATACTTGAGCTTCTTCTACTTCCCTTCTTGAGAAGAAAACAGTATTCCTGAGTTCTCTCTCTCTCTCTCTAGATCTCTCTCTGATGGCAAGAATGTCAGCTGAGCCTCTCATAGTAGGGAGAGTGATTGGGGATGTACTCGATCCTTTCATTCCAACAGTGAAAATGCTGGCGACTTACAACAACAGGCAAGTCTCTAACGGCCATGAGCTCTATCCTTCTCAAGTAACCACCAAACCTAGGGTTGAAATCCATGGAGGTGACATGAGGACTTTCTTCACACTGGTAGTTGATTTGTTCCACTTGCCCTTCATCATTTATCCTTTTCTTTTTGCATTACCTCTTAGTTATAAAATTCATGTATAATCATATATCATGATTTTATATATCATATATCATGATTTTAGTTATAAAATTCATGTATAATCATATATCATATATCATGATTTTGACCTCCGATTCTGGTATTTACCTATGTGTCAACTGATACTGTGTGATATCGATCGATATATGGGCGTATCACCGATACCGTTGCACATCCTGCAATTTTAAAATCCTACTATTGTGTATCGTCTGAGCTTAATTGAACTCTTCATTTTTTAAATGCAGGTAATGACGGATCCTGATGTTCCTGGCCCTAGTGATCCTTATTTAAGGGAGCACCTGCACTGGTATACCTGGAAACACCCCTATGAATCCATGGAAATATGTGGATAATTACATTATTAATTAGTTAATTGAATATCTAGGTAGAACTATAAGTCAGAAAATTGTGGTAGCTTTTTAGTATACTTATTAAAAAAAATAGCAAACTAACACTGTTGTACAAAGTAAGTCTTTCTATATAATTAACTTGATGGATTGAGCAAAAGATTTAAAATGAAAGAAAAGAGAGAGTCTCTGAGGAAGTAAAAATAAAAATTGAAGAAAATCATATATGTTGCATTAAAAAAAATTGCTGAAATTAAGACCAACTCAATGGATTAAATGAAGGAAATTAGAAATAAAAACCTTAATGAAATTTTATAAAAATTGCTGAAATTCCCTGGCTTTTGTTTTTCCCCGGCTCTTAGGCATTTCATTACGCCTCACCTCTATGTATCCCTTGTTGAGTTTTCTCTAATTTTAATAAAATCTTTTTTGCCGATAAAAGAATTGAGGGAAGCATAAATGACATGAGCAAACCTAGGGCTAGCTAGCTTACTAGATCATAATTAAATAGGTTTGAAACTACAAACAAACCGAATCTTTAAATGGTCAAAAGAGAAAAAGTCTTCCTAATTTGCAGGATACACAGACGATTTGTTAGTCAAAAGCTTAAGCATAATTATTAACAGAAAACAACAGAAAATTAAAGTTCTCTTTTTGGGTTAGATAATCTAAAATAAAATATGTTATTTTAGTGAAAAGAAAACACTCACTCTCTGTAATCCTCATTGATTGTGAGCAAGGTTTCATTTTCCATAAAATTACAGAAGTAATTAACTGTCGAATTCAAACGACTTTTTTTTCAGGATAGTGACAGACATTCCGGGCACAACGGATGCTACATTTGGTAAGCTCATTCCATGTAATTTCCAAAAGCAATAAAAGATCGACAACGCTTCGTGCATATATTTATGTGCACAGATCCAAACACACGTGTGTAATTTAGATATGTGTGCATAACTCTTCGTATTCGGGCTTTTCCAATTCAGAAATGATAGAAACCGGCCAGGACAACAAGACCATAAAACCCTCTAGGAAAACGAATGAATGATCCAGATTTAAAGAAACTCTTTATGGAAAGAGTTTTGTAGGGATGAGTTCTGAACCGTTGATTTGTTGTCATGGACAGTTTCCTGGACTGTACTCGGTCTGTTTCCAATCGTAGATTGAGTGAGCTACTTAAATGGACTATTTAGGCAAGGAGGAAAGAGCAGCTGTTGATGACTTTTCCTCGTTTGTGTTTTGACAGGGAGGGAGGTAGTGAGTTATGAGATACCAAGGCCAAACATAGGTATCCACAGGTTTGTGTTTGTTCTGTTCAAGCAGAAACGCAGGCAGGCCGTCGACCCGCCTTCTTCGAGAGACCACTTCACCACCCGTAGCTTCGCGGAGGAGAACGACCTTGGCCTTCCGGTCGCCGCAGTCTTCTTCAATGGACAGAGAGAAACTGCTGCCAGAAGACGCTAACCCTAACCCAAATAGTACTAGTAATAAAGGGAACTCCATTTTTATTATGCTAAGCCTAAACTCTCATACTTAACCTGTACCTGCAATAATAGCTGCAAGAATCTCTCTCTCTCTCTCTCTCTCTCTCTCTCTCTCTCCTCTCTTGTTTGTCTCTTTTGAGCTTTGTATCATGTTGTTCCATTTCTATTAAAAGGTGATGAAGTTTGTGACCTGTGAATCTGTGATATGTCTCTTTTGGTACGGGTACAATACTCTCTTTTGCCATATTTTCAAATAGCAATTATGGAATCTCAGATTGAGACTACCAAAATTTTCTTTTAAAGTTAATTGTGCGGCCTGATTCACCTGGACTATGTGATTTTTACACCATCAAGTGAATTTAAAACCGCACAATTCAGAGATTAAGGATTTGGGTCTTGGTCTCAGCATTCGTGCCGCTCTTCTAGATCTGTTAATCTTTGTACCTTGTTCAGAGATTAATATTTCTCCGTTAAAAAAAAACAAACCGCACAATTCATTTTTTGAACAATTTTTTTTTCTCAATTCCAAATTTATAGATCCTCTCATTTTCATATGTTTGAATACACCCTCCGTCCCAAATTCTTAGTCCTCTACGGTTTTTCGTACAATTTTTAATGGCCTATATCTCTTAATATATATTGCTTAAAATATATAATATGGATCTTGTTTCATAAATTTCAATTATTTCTATAAAATAATGTTTTCAAAAACATAAAAAACAATATTGTAGCAGGCCGAGCGAGATAGCTCGTACCGTACTTGAAGCATCGCTCTGGTTCAGTCCCCTCTGGACCCAGTCTAGGCTGAGCAAAGTAGTATGAGGCTCGGCCAAGCCGACGGCCAGATACTGAAGCTCTTTCTCCCTCCCATTAATTGGATCAACGGCCTCGGTCTGTTGACCCTCGGCTTCACGCTCGGTTTTGAACGAGTGTGGACCATACCTCCAGCTCATCCACGTGGGAACAACAGCCTCGACTATGATGACGGTCGTTACGTCATCCGAGCAGTTATCAGGATAGGTGTGAGGGCACGTGAAGGTGCCAGCTCACCTCACAGACGGTTACAAAACCCTAATGTGACGCAGGAGTGAGGTCAGCCGACACATGTTGAGCGTTGGTGCAATCTTGGAAGCCAAGCTAAAGAATCCCTATAAATATACCATTATGCCTCTTTGATAAAGGTACGCACCATTCACTACCAAAAGTCCTAGCTCTTGGCCCTTGATTTCTCTCTGCTTGAATATTGATTCTTGCACCGGAGGAACATCCCGGAGATCCTTCGCTGTGGTCTTTAGCCGTGCTTCGTTTTGCAGGGAGAAGGGAAGGATAGGAGCGGACCTCGAACCCTCAGCTGAGGAGAATGTACCATCAGAAATGGAGCCCCACAAATATATATTGAGAGATATATATAATTGAAAATTGCACGTAAACCGTATACGACCAAAAATTTGGAACGGAGAGTATTTAATTACGTCCTAGAATTGAGACCATTGTCCGGTAACCCAAAATTGTAGTCTAGATTCGTACTTGAATACACGATCCCCGTACACTTAAGTGGGGTAAATTTGAACCACACAAATTTTCTGTTGATTATATTTAGTCCCAATTATGGAGAATTATAAAGATACAGGTGACACTGACCCAAAGGCAAGAGCATCCCAGTCTGTCCAAAATTTGAAATGCCTTGGTCTAGGGTTTTGTCTGCATTGTCGTACTAGTTTACTGTAGTTTTCATTCAGCCTTTTCAGGAGTAGTTTTTTGACTAAGTTCAGAGGGCAGTGTCTCCCAAAATGTTGGGTGTAAATTTCACTGACCTCCCCAAATGCAGAAACGTCCCCTCGACTTTCTAAAACATCACTGTCCTCCCTTACTTTGTGTTCCTCCCACTTCTGACATGGGAATTGGAAAGTAATGAACCAGAGGTTTTTATTTTTATTTTTATCGGCAATAAGATTATATTATTAAAACTTGATATGGGTACATCAAGAAAAAGAAACCTAGACCATGATATTGATACATGGAATAGGGAAAGGAAAAAGACTCCCAATAGAGCATTGGAAGAGAGGAGAAAACAAGAGGCCAAAAACAGCTGGATAGAAAAACACTATCTAAGAGAATATCCTACACCAATTAAGAGCCCATATCAAAGTTGGAAAATCCTCTAAGCAGCAAAAGCAAATTTGTGGTCCCTCCCAAGACATCACCAGAAAAGTTAGGCAAATATGAGCACTATTACAAGCAAACAAAACTGATCCAACTTGAGCAGTTGCTGTCACTTCAGTAGACAAAAAAATAGGACCTTTTCAGTATTTTCTTCTGGATTAATACTTCAGACATCTCTTAGCCCTCCAAAAAAGAGGAGTTGAAAAAAGAGAAACATTGCAGATCCTTCACAGAGAAGAAATCGACACCTAATATAAGGAGCTTCAGTAATCCGGGAGAGAAATAACCACTCAAGAATTCACAATTGGACAGTCACATCATATAATAGGAGGAATAGTAAAACTCTTAACCACCTTAACTGAAATATGATCCCCAAAATGAAGCAAATAGCAGCCAGCATAGGAATGGAAAAAACATACAACTCCAACATCTTGAAAGCATAGTTGCAAACACCCTGTGGTTTAGGAGAGACCACCTGACCTCATAGCCCTCCCATAGAGGGAGTTGATATGAGGAAGACACCAAGATCAACAGCAGCAGATAGGAATAGCAAAAACCAAGCAAGAAACCACAATTGGAATGACAAGAGATAAACTTATTCACAGCTCAGTCGTGAACAAGTTCTTTAAAGCAACTACCAATCGCAACTATCCAAAAATATTCTGGACGGTCCTGATTTTAATGAAACTTTTCTAGAAAAAGTTTAACTCTTCCCCAAAACAGTTTCATTAACATCCGGACTGTCCATAACACTTTTGAACGGTCGCAATTGGTTCTGTAAATAACTATATATTCATGGTTCCGCTGTTAAAAAAGATTTTCTCTAAAGACAATGAGAGAGATAAAGGAAAGGAAAGGAAGAGCAGGGAGAGGGCATTGAAGTCTTTTGCTTCCTAAACTTGACATTTAAGTCAAATTAGCTGTACGGGGGAATCTATATGTAGAAATTTTTTTTCAAACGTATAGAAAGAGTGCAGTGACATTTCAAAAACCTCGGGAGAAATTTTTGCATTTGTTAGAAACATCAAGGAAGGTAAGTGAAATTTACCCCAAAATGTTTCACCACTTATGGGTATTACTGTACAACAAAATCTTACACCCACAAAAACATATATACAGAATAGTGATGAAGTGACTATAAATGATCGATTACGAAACCAAGTACAATAATTGGTCTGCTATGTTTTGGTAATGATGCATGCCTGTTGATGTTACCCGTGGGTTCCTGAAACTTGTATTCCCCTTTCGTTCTTCCTCTTCACTTGGGTTTTCCTCTTCCCGGGTGTGACAATATTCTCGCGGAATATGTTGGTTATCCGAACTGTACTGAATCGATTAATGCAAATTTCAAACCAAATTTTTTTTTATCGTGGTTTTGGTTTTTGATTTTGAAAAATCGGCCAGTTCGATTTTGGTTTTCGCTTTATGTGATAACCACACCAAAAAACAAACCCCATCGATTCTTAACTATTTTTAGAAAAATTGTACTCCGTAGTTATGTTTAGATACCCAGAAATGTTCAACGAAGATAATGTTTTTAACGAATAAACTTCTCAATCAGCCCTACAAAACGATAGGGTTCAGATTGTACCATTATGGGCTCGGTGCATACTCTTTTTTTTTTTTTTGGGTAATACAGGGTGTTCCGAGCCAGCTTGTGCGCATCTTGGACTAATCCTTACAGCTCATTCCACAGCCATTTCACACACATATGCGTGGGGGTGAAGGTGGCCCCAAGAATTAATTATTGGCAAGAAAAATCGAACTTGAGACTTTAGGATAGAGCAAACACTAGTCTCAGGCCAAGATCATTTGGCCAACCCCTTAGAGTTAGCTTGGTGCATCCTTGAGAATTATTTAGCACTAAAAAACATTTGGGAGTTTTGTGACTTGCAATACATCTGCACCTCATGCATCCAGGAGAAGCTCGTGAACAGTTCATCGCCCCATCTAGCGAGGAACTGTAGCAAGATTACGAATCTTCTAAAATGGTGAGGGTAGTTTTCTGCTTTTGCCTAGGTAATTAATTTACCTAATTTTGGTTTTACTGACGTTGTTGAACTTGCTTTAAATGTCTTTAATAATCTGGGCCTCTGTTTGATAAGCACCTTTGCAGCACGTACACTTTTTGTTTTTGTTATTACGAAAATTGGTTTTAAAAACACCAATCGTTTAAACAAATAAATTTGATACTTGAGCTACAAGGCTACAACTAGAGATGTTCTTCTTCTTCTTCTTTTTTTACCGGCAAAAGAAAATTTTCATTTGTTACAAGGATTAAACAAATAAATTCGATATAATAAGAAGAGAAAAGCATGGAGAGAGCACAATATGACAATACCCGGCCTACTGCGGCACTCAACCAACCTCACAGCCTCTCAATTGAGGGTTTTTTTTTTTTTAATTCTTTTATTAAGCAAAAAACAACCAGAAGAAAAAACAGTTACTAGTTAGCAAAAAGGAAATAACTTCACATGTCAATGCTTGAGCCACAACTAAAAAACAACCCAAAAGCTTCAAAAGGTCACACGCACTGCTAATTCCGTCGCGGGCTGCCTAAACCAGATACCTCATTCCTGCCATGCCACTGCCACAAACAACCCCCCAGAACAGCCCCTAATGACCTAATCCCCAAGTAGCTTGCACCCAAACCATCCCTGAAATAGCCCCCCACACATACCTTAGGGAGTTTTGGAAACATTATCGAAAACATTTCACGAAGATTTCGTGAAATGTTTCGATAATGTAGGGAGGTTTTTTTTTTTGAAACATTATTGAAAACATTTCACGAACATCAATCAAGCAAAACTTAAAATGGGCGTTCTTGAACTTTAAACACTGATGTATAGAAGTGTCCCCAGCTAGTGTTGCCACATTAGATGATGCCAAATTTACGTGACTTAGAAGGTGTTGTTAGGTCTCGAGTGTTTAAATTTTACAACAGGTACTGTATCAAATTATATATACACACACACATTCTTGGTGGTTGGTGAAATTTTATGTACTCCCTCCGTCCCTTTTTAAGTGTCCTGCTTCGTAACTCCAACTTATTAAAAAGACATCATCATTATACCTTTCACATCAACTTTTTCCTCCACTTTCCCTACTTATCCATCATCATTACACTTTTCCTCACTTACTTTTTAAAATGGAATCTACTTTTAGGGACAAAATAGACAATTTATCAACTTTTACCCACTAACTTTACAAAATGGACACTTATTAAGGGACAACCCAAAATGAAATATCGGACTATAAAAAAGGGACCGAGGGAGTAATACAGTAGCTTTTAGTTAAAAAAATATCTTGGCTTTGTTTTGTGTAATGTAATGGGTGTTGGTGTTATGCCCTTTGTAAATTGTAATGCCATTAATTGGCTTTGTAATGGCCTTGTTGCTATGCCTTTTGTTGTTGCGAATGTGATGGCAGATTTGGCACTGGAATTTGTAAATGTAATTAATGGAACTGGGATTTGCTACTTTTGTATAAGTTTGTTTATGTATATAACATCGATCACAGATTCACATAGCAAAAATATGTTGGTCTCATTCTTTGCCACCAAAATACGACCACGCTACATCAAAAATGTCATAGGCCTAGCTACGCCGCTTCTAGTTTTTATTAAAAGAAAAAAAGAGAAAAACTTGTTTACAGGTGTGCCATGAAAAAAGTTTGCTGCGCTCAGTCGCGCGTGTCCAAAAGTGTTTTGGACGATCCGAATTAAAAATCACAAGGCTTACAAATACCCTCTTAGGCTCTTAATTAACCTACATAAACACACTAGCTACACGGACCAGCAAAATCCCAACCAAAATGGCAGTGAGGGAGATGAAGGGGTGGGGAAGACGTAATAGTAATTTATAGATTGGGCCCACATCAGCCTCCCGTTATCAACCTGAAAACTCTCGTTTTTGACACACATATGCTGAGCAAGGCGCAGATGCATTTGCAAAAGTTTGTTGGTTGAGTGCGGACGTGCCAAGACTTGTAGTGCCTAACTTCGGATGACGATTGCCGTGAATCGTGACTTCTAACTTGTAAGGCAATTGCGTGTGATCCAAAGGGTAATAATTACAAGGAGGTTCGTGGTTTGCCACATGATTGTGGACTTAAAATTTTCTAGTCGTATAGGAAATGAAACGTAAATCGTAAACTTTATTACACTGGAATAATAAAAATGGTATAAGAAAAGTAAAATTTAAACTACTCGAAGAAATGAGTTCGAATGGGTTTGAGTACGATGTCCTCAATAGTCTACTTTGCTGAAAGTAGTAAAGTGTTTTTAAGCACTGGGTTTTGATTGGTGTTGGACCCCTTTTTCTTTTTTGATTCTGCTATACATAGACAAAGCAATGAGTTGGTTTAGGCTTGAATCCGAATTTCTGCTTGCACCACGGGCTGACAAGTGTCCCATGCTACTCCTTCATTTGTGCATGCGAGATCATGGGTTGTTTTTGGTAGTTGAAAGATCACGGGGTGATGTGGCAATTAACTCCCCACTTCCTTTTTTTTATTTTTTTATTTTATGAGTTTGACATGTGGCCAATTGACCAAGTCAAATTAGCCTTTGAATTAGAAGGAAATAACCGCCTCTAGCAAATAACTTTTTTTTTTTGAAGAGGTCATTCATTTATTCATCAACAGCCCCTTCGGGCAATTACAGCTTTCAGAAAAAGTACAGGAAAGAACCGAAGCTACCTAAACTTTGATCTCAGGCACATACTGCCGAAGCAGGCCCGGCGAAATCGCCGGTACATAAGAACCAATCTAGGTCTAGATAACAGAAGATCAAAAGATCCACAGATCAAACCCTAACAAATAAGCACTGCTGAAAACTGAAGGCAAGCAACAAAGATCAACCAAAATCTAACAGGTCTAATGGAGAAACACCACAAGAGTCACCGGCCTGAACAAGATGAAAATCAGAACACCATCGGACCATGGCAACCTTAGACCAGTTAGCTTCCAGCCGAAGCTGCTGCGCAACCCAAGCAAACACCGCCAGACCGCCACCGAACCCAACAGCACAACCGAAACCTACCAGTCCCAAAAACAGACATCCAGAGATCACCAACACCGGACCATTCCTCAATAGGCGCCGGGTTATTTGCCCACCACCATCACCCACCAGATCTAGAACACCTAGACTGGTACAGAACCGGACGGGGGAGACCCGCCGATAGAGGATGGAAAGACCGTCGCAAAACAAACAGACGAAGAGAAAAAAAAAACCCCTAAACCCAACCGCACACCTTATTACCTCACCTCAGGGCCAAGGCCTACGGATCCAGAGGCGACGGACGAGAACTAAACGAAGGATCCACCATCAGTCGGCGGCGCCAAATCTGAGAAGACCTCGCTGTCCACCGAGCCACTGCCCCATGAAACTGAGAGCTTGAAACCAAAGGTGGGAGAGGAGAGAGGCGAGGAGGGACAAAGGGGGAGAGAGGGGGTGGGGGGAAGGAGGAGGAGTGGCGGCATCTTGATCCAGATCAGCATCTTCTTGATCCAGATCAGCAACTAATTCCCTATAATTGTAGGCCTTGCTTCTTGATCCAGATCAGCATCTTCTTCATGGGCTCCATCTTCTATGGGCTGTGTTTAGTTGTTGGGCCCAAACATAATAGAAAATTCATGGCCCAATAAACTTATTAACCAATAATTACAAAACTTTGACCCAATTTGATTGAAGAATTAATTAAATGACTATTCATTACTAGCCCGATCCGCGGTGCCAAAAACGGGTATAAACACAACCTAAGCTATTTCCGTCCATTTGTTGACGGAAAATGTAACATTAAAGTGCGTCATAAACTATAAGGGTACAATTGAAACATAAAATTTTATAAGAATGATATTGAAAGACTGTTTTATACTTCTCCCTATGTCCCAAAATAAATAAATAAATATATATAAATATATTTTATAATTCATAATATTTTTTTGTGATTTTAAAAATTTTAAACTATAGAATTAATTGAGATCTATTAAACAAAATTTATATATTGTGATATGTTCCCTCGCCATATCACTGCCTTTCCGAACCGTACCTGGCACCCTTGTGCACCGGAAAGTGGAAACGACTTGCCATGTTGTTTGCGATTGTGATCGGGCTGTGGCCATTTGGAGTGCTATCCAATATCCTTTGCTCAATTCCCAGGACATGCATTTCTAAATCCAAAATCCCGGGCAATCATTGCTCGGGTACCCCCTCCCCTGGAAGGTCGTTTTTCTTTTTTGGTATTTAGCACATTTGGATTTGATAGAAACGAACGCCTCTTTGAAGAGATGATCTGTGTGGGGTGGGTTCCTCGTAGAGGAAATTTTGTGAGGCCCAACACCGATTGAGCCTTTAACTTGGGAGAGCTGCTAATGGTACAGTAGAGGGTGTACAGCAGCCCGATACAGATGGGTTTTGCGCCCGTCTCGGGTCCCGCAAAAATGATCAAAACCGCTCATTTTGTTCAAAACATGTTATTTACGGTCCCTGTAAAAAATCATCTCAATCCGATGTCGATAAAGCCGTTTACGAATCATCCAACTTTGCTTCAGAATCTAGCCTATATTCTGAAGTGATTTTGAGTGTTTTGTTAACGCCTCTAACGATATCGAACGAAACTCATTTTTTACAGAGACCTTAAAAGACATATTTAGAACAAAATGAGCGACTCCGATCATCTTTGTGCGACCCGAATCGAGAGAAAATGAGATCTGTGCACAGCTGCTGTGTACAAGCTGCTGTGCACATAGCTTTTCTGTTAACTTGGCATTGGGTACGACATGCACAGGAGGGGCTTCTCCGTGATCTCATTGTGGTAGATGGTTTGGTGGTTTTGCATAGAAATATATGCCGACAAACTCAAGTCTAATGGCAGAAATTTGGGCCTTGCATGATGGCCTCGCGCTCTCGCAAAGGATGAAAACGTGAACAATTTGGAAATCGAAGTTGATGCTTTGGGTGTGATCGATACAGCTTATTAATGATCATCATATGATAGATGCATTCACTTGGTAACATTTTACTTGATTGAAGGTCCCTAACGGAGGAGTTTGAAACGGTGTCCATTAAGCATATCTACCATGCATGAAGCTAATCACTGTGCGGATGCATTGACAAATGACGCACCGGTTTCAGGGGGAGATTTACGTATCTACCCTTATATCCCTAATTGTGTTGCTAGCCTATTTTATGAGGATTTGATTGAGGTTGTATACCCTATCTTGTAAAACTCTTAATTTAAGTTTTAATGCAAAGTCAATTTACCAAAAAATAAAAATAAAAATAAAAATAAAAATAGAGCATTACTATTTTGGGCTGGAGGAAATATATATTAGAATGGAGAAACGCTCCTAGTCCGTAGCAAGAACAGTATATACTTTTCGGGAGATTTCTAGCCGGTCTCATTTTTTTGTTTGGGATTCCGCGCGGACCCTCTTTTGTTGCGTTATTTTGTGCAATTCTTATTTTAAAGATATTTTTACCATGTTGACTCTTTTGTGAATTTCTGGAGGTGTGAATTCGGCTCTACTACACTCCGTTGCAGAATTCACATCAAAAATTTACAATCCGAGAATTCACGCCAAGGTTACGGATGAGACAGGTGTATTTTCGACAATTTACTTAAAATGGAACTTATGCGGGATGAACTTAACAAAGGTGGGTTTGTACGGCTAGACAGTTGCAAAATAGAATGGTTCAGTAAAAAAATGTTCAGATTAAGCCTTTTTTGATCATTTTTTTGCTGATTCCTCGCAAGTACCTTTAAAATCACGTTCTAAACATATTGAGCGGCTTGAATCGTCGCAATTCGATAGGGAAATGGCTCCGTTGTGGTGTCAGATTATATACCAAGTAGTCCACCCAAAGTAAACACTCGCAACCGAAAGACTTCACAGCAAAGGTCTGTACGTACATCTATCGCGTACGTAGACGACCGTATGTTCCCCCCGTCGTCAGCGGATCTCGGGCAGCGAGGGGCGGCCGCGATGGAAGCAGGCGGCGGCGGCATATCGAACTCAGTGGCGGTGGCGGCGTGTACGGCCATGGCCTTGTTCTACGTCGCGATTCTCTACTCCCCGACGCTGATCCTCCGCCTCCCGCCGCCCACCTCCTTCAAAAGCTTCATGATCCGACGCTTTGTGTGCGCCGCCGTCTCCTCCGTCCTCTCCCTCGTCGTCTCCGCTCTCATCCTCCCCGTGAGCTCTCCCCTTCCCTACGTTATTTGCATTTTGCTTGTACGTAGATAGATATATTTTTGTGTTTATGGAAATGGAGGTAGTGAATGGAGTGGACTTTGGGCTGAGATATGCAGTTAATAGAGAGAGCATCTCTACCCCTTGCTCATATTTTTACTCAATTTTGGGTGGAAAAAAGTTTCAATTGGTATGCAGCACTGATTGATGGCCCTGTTTCCATTTTAGGAGACAGTCATTCTAACAATACATCACTTTTAATTTTTCAAATAAGTACTTATTTGAAAAACAAATACTTAGAGCCTGTACCAGGAAAAAATCCTTATTTTTTAAGCAGGTAATTTCAAGCTTAAAAATTATAGGTTTATTAAAATCTAAAAATATGCAATATGGATCTTGTTTGAAAGATCGCGATGAGATCTTTTATACGATGCAAAAAAAAATTGAAAATTTATTTTTATTTACATTATTTTTGAGTTTGAAAATGTGAAATAAGTTGCTTATTTTGTAAGAAGTATTCTGGAACGGGCTCTTATTTCTCTTAGCGGAACAGGCATGGGCAAACCAAAATCTGAGCTCAAATTTGAGTAAAGGCTTCATTAATGGCATGGTTGTAAATTTGGGGAGGGGGGAATAGCCTTGCAAAAAATATGTGTTAATTTTATTCGGATCCATTTTCCTTTGAGCCACACCTCCCAACGTTCAATGATTGGCATGGACGGGTAAACCCGGGCCAAAGCTTGAGCGGGGTGGGCTTGGATACCCCGCATGCACAACTGACACTGAGCTTACTGCAGCGTAAAAAGAAGAAGTTAAAACTATGCGTTGTGGTGTACAAACATAAAAATGTGAGTCAAGTTTGGGATAGGTTTTTAATCCAGAAGTTAATGAAGGAAGCATGTCAGGTGACTTGAGCGCGGAAGGGAATGGTTCGCCAATAGGATTAATTTCTTTGAAGGGGTCGGATTTTGAGTCTCCCTTGATTTGAGTATAACTCAATCAAATATAGGTGGTTGCCAAAAACTAAGAGTCTTTTCCTTGCTAGTTTGTTTAGTTGGGAATCAAGGGTGGGAGATCCTTCCCTTGATCAGTTTGTTGACATGTTAGATATTTTTGGCGTTTAGAATGGGGTATAGGCTCATTTGATTGAGTAGAATTTTTGGGTGGTTGTCAGCTTTTTGGACGTTTGTTCTTTGCTTTCTTTTGTACACAGGTGGCATCCCCTTGATGCCTTTTCAATAAATTATTACTTAATCAAAAAGAAAAAGGTGAAATAGATTGTACTGCTAAGTCATACATTTTGGTTCGCTCTCTGTTAACTTGCAGAACCTCTTAGCAGAACCTCTTATGAATGTGTAGTTGTGTACCCTATGTCGGCATTTGTTGTTGGGCTAGTTGAACAAAGATTTCGTTGAGCCTATGGCCTATCCACTTGGCTGTTGTTTCTTTATGGTTTAACCCTTGCGTTATCTATCTGGATACAAGCATTATCTTTTTGTGTGATTTCTTCTTCCGCTTTTCTATCTTTTCTTAAGTTTGATTTTAACTTCTTTTTGATTTTGTATACAAAGGCGTACATCAGTAGTATGTACCTTTGTAATTTGTAATTTTTGAGTGGCCTCCATCTACATATCTGACTTTATCATTATATGCTTTAACTATGCCAGATAAGAAGCTGGGAGGCATCTTATTTATCTGGTGTTTATGGCATCCGACTGGACCACATGGTGAGTCTTTGAGTTCGTCTTGTATGATTGAATTTGGTATGAGCTAGTGTTTCGAAGTGGTGATATCAGTATATATTCTTGTATGGTTTGCAGATTGGAAAAAGGTGTCTGATTGCTTAATTTGCCTGCTGAATTGGGGATTTTATGTCTGAAACAGTGGCAAGCTGTGGTCTATCCTGTTACCTTGACGTCTCTAATGTATGCTGGCTCTTTGGTCCTCAAGTCCATAGCATTGCTTGCTTCATGGAAGGAACAGTGCAATTATGGTGAAGGCCAACCGTCAAACTGTACAGAAAATGTTCTGCAAAGATTCATCGGCAAAGTGTTTTCAATTGCTTCCAATGTCTCGGCATGGCGTAATTATTTTGTGGTTAGTATCTTCACCTTTTTGTTATTGTTAATTAATCCACCTTTTTCCTTCTATTGTTCTTTTTTACATGCCTATGTAAGTCGGTAACTGGTAAGGGGTTTCTCTATTTAAGTTGCATGAACCTCCTATCAGGTTGAACCTCGCTTCCGTGCTCCCAAGTCAGACTCTCTAAGGAACCTTGCTCCCATCAAGGGACTCGCTCCTAACAAGTATAGAACCTCTTGGGCATATAATTTCAAAAGAAAAAAAGTAAAGGATAACAACTAACAAGCAGGAGAAAATATGAAGTAATGATAAGATACTCAAAAAATATTACCTCGCAAGTACTCGGTAGAAAGGAGAAGTAATGATAAGATACTCAAAAATTATTAACTCGTTACTCAAGTACTTATTAGAAACCATGTATTTACATATAATTGCTGAAGCAATGTTTGCAGTTGGCAATAACTACGCACTATTGTAATTTCTTCTACTACATATTTATTTGCATTAATTATTCCTAACTCTCCCCCCGGTGCTCCCAAATGAGGAGCGTCTATCCCTCCTCCTCTCCCTCGCCTCCGCCCCTCTTCCCGCTCCTGCCCCGTCCCCACTTCCTGCATCTATCTAAATCATCAATACTTTTATTGACCCTAAAGTAAAGAGCCAAACAAGTGTTTGAAAATACCTTCCCTATGAACTCCTTAGAGTTTAACGTTTACTGTAATAAATAGGTGAATTGTGTAGGAAATTCTTGTGTAACTTCCTTGTTGATTGTAACCTCATTTACCAGGGATACAATGAGATATACTCTGTAGTGCTTAACCTTCCTAAAATTTGAACCATCCAGCAATTTACATACACTGTGGTCATTGGCTTAGGGCGTCAACCTTTCCAAAGGTTTTTTGGGCATATTAGTGAATGTGTATAAGCACATTACAAGGTTGGTTGCCTTCTACAGTAAGCAGCCGAACAATATCTTATAGTTTTTGGTAATTGGAATGAAGATGAGAATCATGTTTGTGCTACTCAAGTGTACCGCAACAAGTCAGGTTTTCGAGGTATCTCGATGCACGGTCTAACAATACAAATGAGTGCCTAGATCATGAATCTACAGTTAATGCTGATAATGAGCAGATAAGCATATTACCTGGAATCACTGCTTCTGCGTTCCTTGCATTGCTCGGCACTAACGTGAACGCCCTTCCTTGTTGCAGATTGTTTGTTACGAGTCCCTGATTATTGTTTCTATTATGCCCCTGTGCATTGTTCTGATTCCCCTGGTTGTTCCGAATCTTCCGATTTCCTTGGTTATTGTCATTCCCCTAATTGTTGTGACAGCTGGCCATCAATGGATGATGGATGCTTATAGTTATTTGTTTTCCACCTTAAATATGTGGATATGGGTTTGGTGGAAAGATATAAAGATACAATTATTTCAGGTCTGTTAAAAGAAGTAAATGGATAGCATGAAGGATGGGACCTGATGAGATTAGTCTTTCCATAACTAAATGTATTCTTATTGGATGTGGGCTTGAACCTTCAGGCATTCTAGTTGATATCAATCCTTGATATGCTTTGCTAAACAGGCACCAATTACAGAAGAGCTAGTGTTCAGAGCATGCATGATACCTTTGCTTCTTTGTGGAGGATTCAAAACATGCAGCGTCATTTTTTTCTGTCCCATTTTCTTCAGCTTGGGTAAGTTTATTTGGTTTGGATTTCAGCAGATACCGGTTATGATGTAACATGATTAAGCTTCATTTATGGTATATGACATTTTTATTCACAGTAAAAAGGGTGCTATGCTGTAACTTTTGTACAACAGCTGTAGCACGATACCTTCAAGAACTTAGGGGCACGGTCACATATGTAAATACCGTAAATGTTTGTTTTTTCCCCCAACTGGTTATATGGTTATCATTTCCATATGGCTGTTGCATTTGCTTAGGGGCCATCTTACATCATTCTAACTAATTTAGTGGATAGTAAGTATTCGGAATGGTAGTTGTTTCCTTATATTGGCTGAATTTGAGATGATTTAATTTGCTGGTTGTGTAAGATTTAATGTTCTGTTGAATACTCTCCTCATTTTACACGAGTGTGCTACATTCTACGTGTCTGCTACTGTATCTGAATCTTTCTTTTATCTTGCTGTAAATGGAAACAAACTATCTATGTCCTATAAAATGTACAGTTGCTTTAAGTATGTTTGTTAATTAATAATATCAGAATCTGCTACATATTTCAGAAGATTTATTGTTCTGTTTCTTTCTCACATACTAAGATGAGTCTGCAATCTCCTTGCAGCTCATTTAAATCATTTCTTCGAGGTATTTACCCAGCAAAACCGTAGCTTGCTGAAAGCTTCCATGGTTGTAGGTACATGCTTCTCAACTCTCTCTTAGGTTTATAGAATAGGTTAGAATTAGGAGCTAGAGAAGTTTGTTGTTGCTCTTGCCTATTTTTCTTCTTTACTTTTTCCCTTTTTTTTTTTTTTTTTGCATTGGTTGGAGAAAAGTTCCGATCTATCATTTAGATTTTATGAAGCCGTTTTTATTTTGGTCTTTATCAGGTCTCCAGCTTGCCTATACTGTGATCTTTGGATCATATGCATCATTTCTCTTTGTTCGTACAGGTGGGTGATGCTTTAATATCTGATGTTAATTTTTAGGAGGGATTCTTTGTGCCCTAAATGTTTCTTGTCAGATCAGCATTGGTGATTCTTGCACTTTTGCTTCAAATAGTATGTATTGCTCACCTGTAGTTGAAATATCTTCCGGTCTGTGAAAATTAAGAATATGTACTGTCATTCCATATTTGCTCTGTGAAATATCTGACAAATGATGGTTATGTATTTTGGTATTTCCCCCCTATAAATGGACAGGTCGATGCATCGAATACATCTCAAGTCTGTGAACTATTCTTCTTTAGTAACGAATGCACGTGTGACTGCAGGACATCTTATTGCTCCACTGGTTGCCCATATATTTTGCAATTTTATGGGCTTGCCTGTCCTGTATTCGCCAAGGAATGGTATGTGAATTGATTTTCTCTCAGAACTAATCCATCGTTTGATTTATATTTCCATTACGTTGGAATCGGTACATGACTGTTGACAATTTGGGAAACCTTTCAATAGTGGGTTATTTATTCTAGGCTTACTTGGTTGTAGCTGGTAAATTAGTTTCTGCTCATAAATGAGTAATCCCTTTCGTCTATCAAGACAAGGTTGACTACTAACACCCTTTATTATGATTACTAGTAGTTCGTTGTTTGCCCCCATACATAACTTTATTTTATCCTATTGCCTAGTGGTAGAATGATCTTATGTTATAGACAATGAAACGATCAGCCGACTAGGTATAGAGAGGTAGCAACGTGGGACAAGAATATAGCTTCATAATAACTTACTCTATTTAGGGAAAATTTCTTATATATCCTTTTGACTTTGATCTAAAATTCAATTTGGTCCTTCACTTTTTAATTTGAACATATAAATATTTCAACTTTCCAATTGGTTGCAATGTCAATCTTTAGATAGATGCCGTTAAGTTTTTGGATGGAAAAAAATCACATGCCCGGCATGTGACCCCTTTTGAGGGCCATTATTGTCCATTCCCCTCCTCCCCCTCTCTAAATCTTCAGGTTTAGTGACTAGTAAAATATACAAGCACATTGACTTAAAACAACAGCAATCCCTCAATTAATCCAAAACCCAAAATCTGTTTTCCTCTATCCAAAAGACACCAATCCCCTATCTAGTCAAGGTTAAATGAACCTAACCCTTGCCAACGACATCATCAAATCTTGCCGGAGGTATACTCGTATTAATCTCAATCAGACTCTCCTTCTTCTGCAAACTGAACTCTACTTCTTCCCTTCTCATCAAATGCAGTTATGCAATCTCGATCAAGTCTTCTCCCTTCTCTTCTTCGTCCCACATAAAGCACGTGCTCTCTGGCAAATCCCACCCCTCGATGCTGGCAAAGTCTCTGCCTCCTGACGAGCCATCGGAGTCCGACTCCGACTAGTAAAGCGACAAGGACGCGTACCTCTCTATCGATGAAACAGGGGCGGCCTCGTCCTTCCCCTTCGTACTCTTCATGTATCACCTCCAGTGGGGCCCTCACGTCCCACTTGACGAATGATTAGGTGCAAAAACCGATCGGGTCTGGATCCGAACCCATTTCAGTTTCCACGACGTTAGTCTTCCGTGGAATTGAATATTCTCCTTTATGTTTTCTAAGGGTGAGAAGAAGAAGACTGGCAGTGGAAATGAGAACAAGGGAGAAAAGGATTTTGAGAAAAAGTGAAGGAATAGAAATTTTTTTTTTTATCGTGAAGGGATAGATTATGACTAGCGTGTAGAAAGGGATTAAGGGTGAGAAAGGGTTCGAGTGCTTGAAATCGATTTGATTCGTTTGGGTGGAATAAACAGTGGTGAAATGGTATGGGATGCGGATAAAAAAAAAAAAAGAAATGGTATGAGATGAGCGTGCAAATATATTGAGAGAGAAGGGGATGAGGGGAATGGGCAATTATACCCCTTGAAAGGGGTCACATGCTGGGCATGTGATTTTTTTCCGTTCAAAAACTTAATGGCATCCTTCTAAAGGTTAACATTGAAATCAGTTGAAAAGTCGAAGTATTTATATGTCCAAATTTAAAGGTGAAAGACCAAATTGAATTTTTTATCAAAGTTGAAGGGATATATAAGAAATTTTCCCCTCTATTTAATTCTCAATGATAATGGGCAATTATAATCGACAGAGAACCCCTTTTTGGATAATGCAAACTGTCCTCTAGGATAAAATGACTAACTTTGACTACAAGGCTGCTTGATGCCAGAAATTAGAACTACACAGGGATCCTTTGGACAATAATGCTAACCTATTGATGCACCTTGCCTACTTTCTGGATACTTTTAGGGCTAGGTCATAAAATCTCTCTTGCCTTGCGTAGAGAGGTATGAACAAATTGGCTCAATTTGACGATGGGTATGGGTAGCTTGTGTTATTGTATCTGCATTCGGCAACACCTTGCAAAAACAAACGTCTGTCTGATAAACTAAAGTGTCATTTAACACCTAGTTTGCTTCAGTTTCTTCTCTACAGATTGAAAATGAAGATTTGGAGACGAAAATGAATATACTTTTCTGTCTTCATCCATGGATCCTTTCCCCATACTTGTCCAATTGAAAAAGTTCATCTGATTCTAGAAATTTGGTTCGGGATTTTGTAAATCCAGTTTTTTCATTTCTCATCGACCTTAGGAATGCATGTTTTTTCTGGAATTGTTAATTGGGAGGGAAAGGATTAATTCCATGTAAGAAATTAAGTTTTGATCAGAATACGAATTAGCTCAATGCACCACCGGCTCGTGGCACAAGGATCTGGTCACGCGAAGTGCTCCAACCAAAGGGTTGCGACACAAAGAGATTTCATTTGTATGTTTATTGAGAGTTCTTGTTTCACATGTCCTGGAACAAAAGACGAGAAACGCTAATAGTGTGGCTGCTAAGCTATTTCTGTTGAAAGCGCCTATAGTATGAGCCCGTAGCCACGTATTTGAAATTTACATGGTTTTGGTCAACTACATTAAACACAAGGCCAAAGCTGTACTTCTCTGGCATTTTGCTCTGCCTATTACTTAACCATGTGATGCTTGGCTGTCAATTTCTATACCGGCATTTCATTTCATTACATATGTATCCTTGGAGATATCCTGATGCGTGCCAAGGCTCTTTGTTATTCTCCCAGGGATTGTAAGTTTTGCCTTTGTTGCTGGCATGGTTGGATTTCTATGGCTTCTTTTTCCTGCTACATATCCAGGTCTGTACAATGATAGTATAGAAAATTGCCAGTGTTGGCAGGGATATTGTGCTTAGGAAACTAAATTCGCGCTCTCTGTAAGAGGATTGTATTGTACTTGTCCTGCTCGGAGTTCATGTTGGTGATGCTTATCTCAAGAAGCAGCATGTAATTTAAGTTGTGTGAAAGGGTAGATATGTGTACTAATAATACTCCATGCACAAATAAATACAGCCATTTCTTCATTTCATTATCATTTTATTTTCTTGTTCTCCATTTTGTTCCCTCGATAAGTTTCTCCACAGTTTCTTGATTCAGATAGAACCGTATTTGCTTAAAGTTCTTTGTTTCCCGCTTAACTGGACGAGGTTGTGGTACCTTAGGGTTTCCTTAATAGTCTTGGCATCAACTAACGTTAGGTACAAAGTATGGTAAGCAACATACTGCAGGGTCGAATGAAATTTTATTCGCCGTTCAAGGAAAAAAACGTATTACAGGGTCTACAGCTAGCTCGACAACTATAGATTAAGAAAAAATGGCCAATGGGAAAAATAGATGCCGAATAAGAACATTTGAGAGCACATTTAAAAACAAATTCACATCGATACAAGTAAATCGTAATTACAAATCAAGAAATAATTTACACAATGGGAGAGAATCAAATAGGAGTATTATTTTGGATGAAAGACGCGGTTTAATTTTTTTATTGAGAATGTGCAAAAACAATCGACTAGACTAGACTAGACTATGAAGTTCGAGAGGCTACTCCCGTTCTAAGTGCATAAACTAAGATCATCTTCACAGTACTGGATTAAAACTTGGTACATATTCTAGACAGGAATGGCTCCTTTTCAGTTGATGAAAATGGACTGACCGTCCAGCTGGCCCGTTTGGACCCTTTCCGGGTCTCTATTCTAGAATTTGTCAAGAAAATTAGTTACACTAAAAATTAGGATGATCAGATATGGTTTGATATGATTTTGGAATACATTTGTTTTAGAACATAAATAAGATTAAAACAGAACCCATTTATATGATCTCAAGATAAATGCATTTCGAAATTCTATCATCCTAATATCGTTTGAAATGATTTCGGAATACATTTGTTTTACTAACATAACAAGATTACAACACAACCCATTTATATTCTCAAGATAAATGCATTTCGAAATTCTATCAATCAGTGCCCCCGATCAATTTGATTATTGATGTGGTTAATGTTATCGGCAAATTTTAAATCGTGAACGGTTTAAATCATCAAAATAAGTCCAAAAAAGATCATAAATGGGCTAACTGGACGGTCGTGGACCGGAGAAGATCCTTTGTTAGGTGTTGTTTTGTATGTAATGTCTCTCTTATTTACTACTAATATCTATTTCCTGTTTTTGTCATATACTCTATTCAATTGTACTCATATACTCTATTCAATTGTACTTGAAGTTCAGGCTTGCATGGGGCCAGTTCTAGGTGTTGAAGTCTTCTCTTAAAATATTTCTGGCAAGCTGAACTTGGGGGGGTCTGGTCATCCTTGCCCTGAATCTGGGTCATCAACACTTGGACCCTTGCCCGCACCCCCATCATCTCATCAAATCATCCTTATTGACTTGAATTGCTTGCAAGGAAAATTCCACAAGACTTCAAAACTTCTCATCATTTCTCTACCTAAAACATATATTGTGATAATGAGAAAATCTTGTTTACAGAGTAGTTATATACAAATGTTTATGGAGCTCAATTTTAGTCGTCCAAAAGTGTTTTGGAAGGTTCGGATTTTAAAAAAACTATTCACGCGAATAGTTTTTTTAAAATTTGGACCATTGATTGCTGAAACAGACGACTAAGATTGCACGGCTCCGTAAATAAACTGTTTGTAGGTGCGCGAATAGTTTTTTTTAATATCTGGACCATTGATTCCTGAAACAGACGACTAAGATTGCACGATTCAGTAAATAAACTGTTTGCAGGTGCTCCGAAAGTAAGTTTATCTCTTTGTGATAATATCTCTGCTTTGACAGATATCCTTAAATACATGCATCAGATATACACGTATAATTCGTGAAGGGTAACAGTGCCCTATATATTGTATTGATGACCTAGATCCGAACATGATGCTCTATGGAGAATATATGTTTTGAGTATTTCCCAAATATCTTGAACACAATGAAATCATAATGAGCTGGCAATCTCTCTCTCTCTCTCTCTCTCTCTCTCCTAGCCAACACCAATAGCTTTCTTCTCCTTTTTCGTCCCCCTTAGGCGTTCACACCCTTGTACAGCAGTGGGAGGAGAAGACTGCTCTACTTTTTTCTTTATTTTGTTTTTCTTCTGTCTTTTCAAGTCAACGACATCCATGAGAGTTTTGTTTTTCTTTTTCTCGAGAGTTTTGATTCGTCTTTAAACGAATATTGGTTTAGAAATCGGATTATTTCAGAGACGAACGATGTTTCACAATGATATTTATGTCAACAGTGTTCTTACCTTACATGTAGCTTTTTGAAAGTTTATTGGTGTGTTTATATTTAGTTGGAGTCTTATCTTTGACTTGCACTTTATCTCTTTTAAGATTGCTAATTCTAGGAATAAATGTTTGCGTTAGGCTCACTTCTGAGTTGGGGTGAAAAACATTGACTGCCTTATGTTTTTTCTCGTTTACAATAGTTAGATGATTAATGCCTTGTTCACTTCACTACTCTATTCAAAAAATATTTTTCAACTTAATCATTACTCTTATTTTTCTCTCTGACCTTTCAAATCATTACTCTCATTTCTCATTTTATCTCTGTCCACTTTTTATCCCTCTCTCAAATCATTACTCTCATTTTTCTCTCCACTCATTATCCAAAAATACTACCCGAATCACAAACCAAACAAAGCATAACTTAAATGGATTCTGTTATGTAAGTGTCGCTGTATTATTATAAATAGTAGCGGATGCACGTGCCGCCTAAAGGTACGTCCAAACGAAATACAATCCCAACTTAAATAAGTTGTCTGCTCTATCCGTCCAATATAACCTACTCATTCTCTGCCTCATTTCAAAAAGCTCATGCCAAGATAGAGGGAAGAAATAAAAAAAGATAATAATTTACAGATTAATTATCAACACTCTTGAAATAATATCAACTTAAAATATAAAAAGCCAAAAGGTAATAAATTGGAAAGGAAAATGTATATATTACCACAACAGCATGTCAACGTATAACTTTAAAAAACATCCTCTTAATCGGACGGTACGATCTTAGCTTGAAGGCGATCAACGGCTGTAGGGTTGCTCATATTTGTATGTGTAAATAAAAACCGCTCTATTTTATAATATAGATAATCTTCTCCATTTTTGGCAAATAAACTGAAAAATTGAGTAGGACGAAGTTATACCTTTATGATATTGGAAAAACAAATAAAGTTGATTGTATGAACCAATCACTTTTTTTTCCAACTTAAGCGCACCTTGACTAACTATAAGAGACCAATCTCACCGTTCACTTGCAGGTGAACCAATCACATTTTTGGTGGACAAAACATGCAAATTTCCGTACAATGAATCAAATAACTTGGTCTTGGATCTTTTGAGCAAGAAATTATTGGATGGTTTTAGAGCACTGTCAAATAGGCCCTTACTTGAGTGTGAATGGGTAAATACATTAAGGAAAATACTAATCATAGTTCATAGTCGGTGAATAATGTGCAAAAAGTGTATTGATATGCGAAAAAAATTTACTCCATATTCGTAGAAGTGTATTGATATCCATAAAATCTACTGTATATTAAGATTCGAACTTGTTGGCATTATATACATTTTATCTACCGTCTAATGGGCGGTGATTAGCAAAATTGAAATAATAATGGTTTAATATTTTTGTGTTGGTTTCCTGCCGAGAGATAAAAGTATTATTTGGTAATTTGAGATTATCATGCCCCAAGAAGCATAATTTTTTGGGAAAATTTCACGTAGGCACCCGACCTTTCACACAAATCGCACATAAACACCTGACCTTTCTTAAATTTCATATAAACACCTGAGCTTTCTAAAAACTCATCAATTCAACACCTGACCTTTATTAAATTTCATATAAACACCTGACCTTTCTAAAAACCCATCAATTCAACACCTGCCGTCACCACTTTGTCTAAAACCAAACGGAAAAAAAGTTAAGTGCTCCAATTTTTTATTTGTTTGAACCAGTGCGAATATCTTATTTTTCTGATCATTTTATCCTAAAGAATCATAATTAATTTTTGACTCTAAAACTCTCGTTAATTAGTCCTAAGAAAATCGTAGAATTAAATATCTCTTAGGGCTAACTAATAAGAGCCTTAAAGTCAAAAATTAATTATGATTCTTTAGGATAAAATGATCAGAGAAATAAGATCTTCGCACTGGTTTAAACGGATTGAAAATTAGAGTACTTAATTTTTTTAACCATATTTTTTACTATATAAACGATTTATACATGGTTGAAAAATTAATTGCTCCAATTTTCAATCCATTTAAACCAATGCGAAAATCTTATTTTTTTGATCATTTTATCCTAAAGAATCATAATTAATTTTTGATTCTAAGGCTCTCGTTAGTTAACCCTAAGAGATATTTGATTATACGACTTTCTTAGGGCTGACTAACGAGAGTTTTAGGGTCAAAAATTAATTATGATACTTTAGGATAACATAATCAGAGAAATAATATCATCGCACCGGTTTAAATGGATTGAAAATTGGAGCACTTAATTTTTAAACTATATTTTTTAATATATAAACGATTTATATATTGTTGAAAAATTAATTGCTCCAATTTTCAGTCCATTTAAACCAATGCTAATATCTTATTTTTCTGATCATTTTATTTTATCCTAAAGAATCATAATTAATTTTTTATTCTAAAGCTCTCGTTAGTTACTAGTTAGCCCTAAGAGATATTTGATTATACGACTTTCTTAGGGTTGATTAACGAGAGCTTTAGAGTAAAAAATTAACTACGATTCTTTAGGATAAAATGATCAGGAAAATAAGATCTTAGTACTATTTCAAACAAGTAAAAAATCGGAGCACTTAACTTTTTTTTCGTTTAGTTTTAGACGGAAGGATAACGGTAGGTGTCGAATTGATGAGTTTTTAGAAAGGTCAGGTGTTTATATGAAATTTAATAAAGGTCAGGTGTTAAATTGATGAGTTTTTAGAAAGCTCAGGTGTTTATTTGAAATTTAAGAAAGGTCAGGTGTTTATGTGCGATTTGTGTGAAAGGTCGGATGCCTACGTGAAATTTTCCCTAATTTTTTTGGAGGGTTGTGGACATGTAACTACGCGTGAGACCTCTCACTATACATGAATGATTGCATAAACATATGATTGCAACACTTGTGGACCAATCAGTTGTTTTCGATGGTAAAAAATTTATAAATTTTTATTTGTGATTGAAAAGTTGTTAAGTGTTTTTGATAGTGAATAAAGTTGTTTCGAAATATCAAGTTGTTTTTGATAGTAAAAAAAGTTTTAGCTGGGTATTTGAGTGAAAAAATTATTGAGTTGATAAAAACTTTTTTATTAGTGAACACCAGTTGGTAAAATGCATTAAGCTTTTAGTATTTTTTATTAGTAAAAACAAGATGATAAAATACGTTAAATTTTTTGTATTTTTTTGTTAGTAAAAATAGAGCCTAGTCCCAAATAACTTGAAATAAGCTCTTTCTCAATACGATTTTTAATAAATTTTCTCTTCACTTCACTTGTTACTCTCATCTCTCTACATATCTTTCTTACTTATTACTCTAAAAATCTCTGTCAAAATCTTTACCAAAAAAAAATCCAGATTCAAGAGCTTAGAGCAATAATCCGTAACGTATAGAATAGTGCAATAATCTTCATTTCATTTCAGCTCAGTCATCATCATAACCTATGCCTCCAAATTGACTTCCTGGATTTGGTTTCAGAGTTAGTCTCTTCAGAGTTTAGAATTTAGATTTATTTACTATTATATCTTAAGTTGAATAGACGTTCTTTGTCTGTTAATTTTGAGTGAAGAATCTGAGAGATGGGATTTGTTTGAATTTTGATTGGTCAACTAAACCAACAGATGGTGATGAGTGGGGGATGGTCATGTCCATGAGTTGATATTGTGGGTTCCCACACTTTCATCAAAATCCAAATCTCATCATTAACCAACCTTTCATTGACTTCGCTTCGCTGAATCTTTGATGACGTTACCTCTGATTAGATCTTTCTTTTCCGATCACGATTATGAGTATCCCGCGTTTTCGTTAAGCGTTAAGTTATACATTACTTTTCGTATTTCATAGTAAACGTTAAATTAAGGTCTCGTTCCAGAACGGATAATAAGTACTTATTTTTTAAGAAGACAATTTCAAGCTAAAAAATAAAAGACTTAATGGAATCTAAAAATATGCAATATGGATCTTGTTTGAAAGATCTCGATGGGATCTTTAATACGGTGCAAAAAAAATCAAAAAATTATTTGTCATTTATATTATTTTTGAGTTTGAAAATGTGAAATAAGTACTTATTTTTTAAGAAGGTGTTCTGGAACGGAGCCTAATTTTAGTTAAACTAGTATAAGTTATAAAAAATGAATTGAGTTAGTAGAAGAAAATTTGCTTAGTATGAACAACTTCAAGACAGCTAGTAAGTTGGAGTGAAAAATTTTAAGTGAAAATGGGGCCTAGGTAACATACTCTAAGTGAGAGTGCATGAGAACGAGCGTAAGCATAAAAATATTTTTGAAAAACATTTCAAATTAGTATTAAAATCCAAGAGAGCGAAATTTAAGAATGTGACAATTGAAAGCGGAGATGCAAGAAATTGTGAAATTTTTTGTGACTTAAGGTACCAACCATTATGGTCTGATAGTGTAGAAATGTCGGTTGAAACCCATTAAGGAGTTTCGCTTCTGTATAGATGATTCAAGTCGTATATTTTGTGTGAAATATTTTTTTTAAAGTCCTTGTAAAAAATCATCTTAACATCCAAATGTGCTTTGATTTGTTAACACACTGAATTCAAAGGGGTCATAAATTGCATCAATTGCTCAAGCCTTTACCGATTCCGAATTCAAATATTTTTTTATAGGGAGTCTTAAAAAAATATTTTAAACAAAATAAACAACTCAAATTATTTACTGTATATGTGATCATGAGATTGAATGGTCAGTACCCATGTTTTCGATCACATACTCCTCTCACACTATAATCTGATTGAGAAGCCCCCAAGGTATATTACATTTATCTCCCACGGGGTTTCTAACAACTCCATATATCTCCTCTAAGGTTTTTAAAGTTAAATTGCACTCCTCTGCTTAATTTGATTATAGACACATGAACCCCCAGCCCCTTCCTGTGGCAGTCCGGTCACAAGCCTTTGAAATGCCAACTTTGCCCTTCAAAATAGTTTTCAATTAGTCAAGTTTATTTTCCTACAACCAGACATTCCATCTCAAAGTTAAGCTTTTTGTATAATTTTTCCAAATTAAGATTTTGAATCAGAGAGTTGATTTGTATCACCACCATGTTAAACAAATTATACAAAACAATAAAAATATATAAAAAGGCAAATTTTATATTTTTGTTTCTCCAACAATCAACCAAATCCACTATTACTTTGTTTGGTGTAGAAGAACCTATGTTATAATTTGTTTAACAGGGTGGTGAACTTGATTATGATTGTCTCTAAAGTACTTTTGAAAATTCTAAGAGACATAATCATTAATTCTAATTATCTAAAGTCTCTTAAATTAGATTGGGTTCCTTTCCCTTATTTTTATATGTTAACTAATTTCAATCCATGGTTTTTATTTGTCGAAACACTCACTGCTACTCATTCTCTCAGCGTCTTTCTTGAAGCAAAGCATGATTATCGCAAATTTTGTTGTGATGCTTCTATCTTTCTCGCAAACAAAGTATAAGGCTCGAATTTGTCTACCAATAAATAACTAGCTCTTCTTGCTTTTTATTTGGTGAGGACCTTTCTTTTACTTTCATGTAACTAACAAAGTTCCATGAAACACAAGTTAATTAAAGATACGAATAGAATCTATATATAGAACTAGTTAGATACTACTCACTCACTTTTGTATATTGAGTGAACATAATTGTGTTCTTCAACCTGAAACCAACACATCATTCACCTATCGGAATGAAAAAAGTTACTTGATTGTTGGTAATGTGTAGGCAAGTGACAAGGTAAAAGAATCTAAAATGAACAGAAAAAATAATCATAATGGTGTTTTGTGTACTTGAGTGCTTGGTCATGAAGATAAAGAAAAAATTGGAAGATTAGTGGCAGACTGGTAGGTAGGAATTTTGTGTATTGGTTAAGGACAAAAATGTAAAATTTAATTTTGCCGTAATGGCAGTTAAAAGAGAACTATGATAGGGGAGGTTAGTATTACTTTTAGAAATCTCAAGGAGTTATCTATACTTCTTCAAAACCTTGGGGAAGATTATTTTACCATTTTACCTATCCATGTATGTATGATGTATGTTTGTAGCATGTCGTGTATGCATATGTAATATATCCTTTTTGTGTCTTAATAAAAGAACGGTTTTGGTAATTTTCGCCCAGTGGAGGATAATATACACATAATTTCAAACAAGTTTTGATATCAATGTATATTTCACGGATATTAAGACATTTTCACAAATATCAATACACTTTTCTCCGATATCAATGTATTTTTTATCTATTATTCTATACCGTTTGGACGGATGTTAGAATAATCCATAAACGAAAGTGCAATTTTGTTCACCCTCCTTAAAAGATGGTGAACATTACCCTCTCTCTTATTAGTTAAAATGGTGTAGGTTCCATTCGTGCAATACACTTTTTGGTAAGCAACATCACTTTGTGGTCGGATCCATACCATTTCAACTAATAAGAAGAAGAGTAATGTTCACCCTCTTAAATGGAACGTGAACAAAAGTCACTCAATAAAAGAACATTAATTATTTGGAGGTATTGGGCCATCCTCGCGTTGCGCTCCAACGTTTTTAACTAACCGAACCATAAAGTATAGCCAAGAGTTTTTAAGTGTCTCGTGACTAAATTCCAAAGATCATGCCTATTTTTTTAAAATAAATAATTATTTTTTGAATTAAAAGTGATGTATTATGAGAGAATGATATATCTCATAAAACGAAAAAATATGTACTTAAAAAATAAGAATCTTAGCAAAACGGAGGCCTAATTAAATTTTCACTACAAATGAATAACTAAAAAAGTGGTGCAAGGTGGTGAACCTTGTAGCCAACTACGGAGTACAACACTTGATAAGGGCTGCAAATGAACCAAGCTATTCGCAGACAGCTTGAGGCTTGGCTCTGCTTTGTGCGTTTAGTAATTGAGTCGAGCTCGATGTTTGGGCCATTTGTGGGCTCTTCCTAGGCCCACAACAATGATTAGGACCGTTTACTTTTTAGAGCTTACATCGAAAACATTGACCACGTCGAAAATCGAGTTGATCGGATATCGTTTGATATAATTTTGAAATGCACTATTGTGCAATATTGAATTACAACCTATTTGACACAATTTTTTGAAGTTTAGTGCATTACAAAGTCTTATACGATCAACTTGATTTTTCACGTGGTCAATATTTTTCAATTGCATTTTTGGGAATTGAAATGCCCACTGCCACTATGTTTTAGAACTTCAAAATGCCAACTTATAGCATGTACGTATTCCTTCAGTATTATGATAACGAATGTTTATTAAGAGAGTTTTGCACTAAAAAAGCAGGACTTTAACCACTATTACAGAAAAAATCATTTGATATTTAAGCAAGTATTTCAAGACTATTGTGCGTCTCTGTACATTTGGATCGTTTATTCGGTAATTCAATGGTTCAATCTCATGTCTATCATCCAACATCCGAGCCGTCGTCCATTACCAAGATGAAATCTAAATTGTTGGATCGTCGAACGGACAGCTCGGATGTGCAAGGTGCCTCAAAGCACCTCCCTCGAGTCCGGTTATTGGGCATTTGGGAGCTTTTTATTTTTTAAATTAGGAGTTTTGGTTGTGAATTATAGATTATCCAATACAATTGGAAATGATTATGCAAATTTGTGAAAGTAATTAGATATTCTCTCTTTGTTATACTTACCACACTGATTACGTTGGGGTGTTCGTTTATGTAACAATTTAAAGTAAGGTGGTAGTGTAATTTCAGATACCTAATTACTACCATTTTTGCAAGAGTGAAAAAAACAAGGGATGCCACTGCAATTATCCAAATAAAAAGTTAAAAGCAGGGCTTGGCATGAAAAAGGTTTTTGCTATGGGCCAGGGCTTGACAATTTTTGTTAAGGTTACATCTTCAAAGACCAGACCAAACCAAACCAAACCAAACCAAATCAGTCCTTCTGCCCTCAGACTTCCAATTTACAAGATTAGATATAAATGAGACCCCATTTTGTAACAAAGAATAAATTGTGCACCAATTCTAATTCCATTTATTTTCCTGTTAAATCGAAAAAGAATGCACTTATATGTAAATATTTTCTTAGCCAGAAGATGAAGAAATGTCACATACTATAGCTAATTTATTTATTTTATCCTATTCCATTGGCATTCGCAGTCGCAAATATTGTTACATTGCTTTTCCAACTTAATTGCACACAAAAAAAATCAAGACTATGTGTTAGATAATCAGTTGCATCCATATGAGAGAGAGAGAGAGAGAGAGAGAGAGAGAGAGAGAGAGAGTAACAAGAGTTGTATTCCATTTTGATAAAGCTAAAAAGCCTTCCAAGTTCAGAAATACATCATTTTAACCCCCCAAAAAAAGATAATCTGACATTGACCACATGTAAATATCTACTATATATATATATCTCTCTCTCTCTCTCTAAACATAACCACCACCAACTAAAATACTAATAATACTAGCACTACTAGTACCACTATTTGACTCCCTAGGGTTTTACACAAAAAATTAGCAAAAGGGTTGAGGAGTCCTTCCTAGGTGGGGCCCATAAAGCTTCTGATTTCTCTCTTTTGTTGTGGGGTCATCATCATCACTGCTTGGACCCATTTGGGCCAGAAGTGGAGCTAAGATTGAGATCAGGAATGGAGTTTGGGCCCCCATTGGGCTTCTTTGGGCCGCTGTTCGCCTTGGACAGCTTCTGCTTCAGCTCTGAGAGGAGAGCCTGATTCTCCTGGTTCAGGAGCTGGGCTTTCTTCCTCAGCCTCTCGTTCTCTTGCATTATGTAGCAGTTCTCCAAGTACAGCTTCGAGTTGAGCCTCTCCATAACCACTTTTTTCGAGCACCCTGTTTTTTTCACCCTGTGGCCAAACAGAGCGTAAACAGAACAGAACAGAACAATAAGGGTATCTCAGATTACATTCTCTTCATAGAGAGAAAAAAGAAAAAAAGAAAAAGGAAATATATCACTTGTATGGTTGAAAAGACAAAATTGACCCAAATGAAAGTCCACATGAATGTAGCCAAACACAAAGGTTATTTTAATTGAAGAAGTAAAACCACATGACGGAACCCAATTTTTGTGAGTGAAAAGAGGGGAGTTTTGATAAATTTAAGGGAAGAAAACAAAACCAATGATCATACTGTAAGAAGTAGTAGAAAATTCAAGAACCAATTTTTTTTCCTTGATGAAAATGTGTTCTTGTTCCTCCTGTAAACTGGACAGAGGAAGTAAAGTTGGAAAGATGAGAGAGAATAAGAAGAAGAAGAAACAGAGGACACGCATACACACAAATTCATGCATATCAGCATATCTATGAGTATCTGAAAATGGGTATGAATTTGGTATGCATTTTAATGGATGTGTTGGGTGAGATGTCGAAAAGAGTTCACAAACCAAAACTCCAATTCTAACTTGGGACTTGAAGATGCAACAAGTGTAAACAAAAACAGAGAGAGAGAGAGAGAGAGAGGAGGGGTGGGGGCTCTCTCTCTATCGCTCTTTATCCTTTCAAAAAAGATCACCTTTTTTCGAAGGTTGGTCACTACTAGAAGAAGAAGCCTTTGGGGCCGAGGAAGCTGTATAACAAGAAGATTTCTCTGCTGCAGTTAAAAAGAAACAAGAGGAGGAGAAGTTAGGGACAAAGAGAACTAAAGGGGCAGTCAATTTATAGTGCCCAAAATAAAGTAGGAGAGAGAAACATATTTTTTTCCTTCCCCCACATAGATAAAAAGTAGGGAGTGGGGGAGACATGCCCTTCCCTTTTGTTTTCTCTCTCCTGTTTTCTCTCTCTTGTTTTCTTCTCTCTCTCTGGCACAACAATCATGCATGTGTAAGCACGGAAGGCGGCTCGTATAGGCAAGGATTTAATGTTCTTACTACGATGATGATTATGGAGTTTCCACCCCCTTGAATATTTATTTTTTTTTGGAGATGGCGTCATGTGAATGATGATGAGTGAGGAGGGGCATTTCGGGAAAGTTGGGAGGGCAGTTTGGGGATTTTGTTTGGGTTTTTTACCAAATGATGGTGGGCTTCGGCCGTCCGAAGATTCGCAATGATGGTTTGGATTGGCTCGAACCGACGCAGCCCATCATCACCTCCACCCCCTCCCACCCTTCTCTCTCATCGATTCTCTTTTGTTTGTTTGTTTCTTTTTTTGTGTGGATAGTGTATATTCACTCATGCATGACCAATGCCTTGTTTGGATGGATTTTTGAAATTTTTTGACTCCATTTGTTTAAGGGTTTTGAATTTTAGATTTTAATAATTATAGTATTCTTTTTAATTATTACTCTCATTTTTATATTTATCTCTCTCCAATCAATATTCATATTTTTAATCATTACTCTATTTTTCTCTACATTTATTACCTACAAATCCAAATCCAAAATTTCAAAACGAACGAGATTGGATTTGGTTTTAGGTAATGAGTGTAGAGAGATAGAGAGAGAAATGAGAATAATGATTAGAGAGACGAGAGAAAAATGAGCGTAATGATTGGAAGTAAAAGTAATGAGTGTTTTTTGAATTGATTTTTTTTTTTTTAAAGTTTGAATCCAAACAAGGCACAAATCTACATCCATTGCTACTTTTCTAAATTAAAAAAAACAAAACAAATTTACACTGGGTCGGGTGAAACCTACTTTAGAATAATCTCAGACATATGATTGTGTCATCCAACTTGTTTAAAACACATTTTAAAGAATTTATTGAAAAAATTAGTTCATTCAAATATCAGTAAGATATGAACGATTTTCGTCTGCATATTCATGGCGACAGAAAAAATTGAATGAAGCGATCGATTAAGCCTTATTGATAGGTGAATGGGCTTGGAGTACAGTTAAAATAATACATCCTACTTCAAACAAATTGAGTTTCGACTCCAAAATGAATTTCACGCAATCTTTTTTCTTTATTTTTTACACACCAAATGGTTTACTACACCATAGTTGGACTTATATTCACATGCACATGCACATGACCATACCTACTACTATTATTGTCTAAATACTTTCTGATTTTACCCTCATGATCATGTGGCCCCTGATACTTCATTTTACTAGTTTAGCCAATTTTTTCTTCAATTATCCATTTTACGTTCGGGTTCACTGGGGATGGGACCATTCTCCAATTGATATATTTCCCTTTTCGTTTGGCTAATATTGTTGCCAATTAGATATGGCTGCTAATTTTGTTATTCCCTTTTTTGTTAACGTCATTCCCCTGTAAGTGTTTTTTTGGTGTAAAATACACTTGTAGGGAAGTGACGTTAACAAAAAAGGAGTGACAAATATGCAAATATACACTTGCAGGGGAGTGGCGTTAACAAAGAATGGAGTGGCAAAATCATTTTCCGATATATATACTCTGTCATTTGACTTGGTTCTCTCTTATCCATTCCACCAATTTAATGGTTTGTGGATAATTAGTAATAGAGTTTAATGAATTTTGACAGTAAATGCGCCTACCTTTTAACCAAATAAAATTATTACTGTCGTTGGCATAGATGATGACATTTTTTGAAATCCAAATTCAAAGCCAATATCGATTAAAGGATCAAATAAATAAATGATGACATTAGATGTCGTATTAAATAAGAAGTAGAAGTCTCTAAAACTCATGTAAAAATAAATAAAATTCTCTCTAACTCGTTCCGATCCGAAAAAATCATCATCTGTTTGGAAAATTTCTAAAACAATTGATCGAGATGGTTTTTCCTATTATCATTCACCATTTAATAACTAGTATGATACGGATAGGGTTGTGAATTTTATGTTCAAAGTATATTCATGATGAGAAACTTCAACTTCACGGTTGATATGATCGTTTAAAATTGACATCGCGTTACAATTGAACTTCACATGCCTTCGAATCTACAGAAGCGAAAACATGACAAAAATAGAATTGAAAAACAAAGTGTAGCAAATTTCATGCTTTGAATCGCAACTTTACAGCTCACTTGATCTATTTGATTCACAATCGTAGTACTGTATACGTTTGTAACGAGTTGAATCATACTTTCTTAATTTCTTTGATTCTTAATTCTTACTTTTCACGTTGCGCAGTCCGATTATTTGTACTCTCCTTGAACCGGACTTGCTTGTGAAATAGATTCGAAGGGCGACCTTGGCAAAAATCAAAAATGAAAACTATGCCCCCTACAATTTTTTCACCCTGTCACACCATGATTGGCTTTTGTTTTTACGTTATAACACTCATACTAATTATTAGGCTTGTGGGTATCATAAGGTAAGCATTTTTGTGGCTAAACTTAGGGGATGAGATTGCAATAATGAAAAAAATGGACAAATCCAAACACCCCTCCCTCATGGGTTATGAGTGCCCTTAACGTGAAACATCATTGTTGACAGGTGTTCTTTTGTATGGGTCTTTAATATTATGGGGTGTCCTCGTGGGGGGGATCCTTCATGCAAATCTTGATTTGGGTTTTTGGCTTACATCAATTGCAATTATGGGTTTCCATTCCATAGGCTCTTGTTTTTAATAATATATATATATATATATATATGTATATATATATAAAATGACACATTTGGCCTTTTGATCTTATGTTCTTGACAATATATATAAGCATATATGTATTCACAAATTATCCAGTGAGGGATCCCTTACAGTTCTACTGTGTGGACCTCCCATTTCCCGAGCAAATCTTGATGATCCAAGCCGCTCAAAGTGTGCAGAACGTGATTTTAAGGGTACTCGTGAGAAATCAGCAAAAAAAATGACTGAGAAGGATTTGATTTCAACAATTTTTTATTGAACCGTTCAATAAAAACTGCTCCAATCAAACCCTTCCTGGTCTTTTTTTTGGCCGATTTCTTGAGTGTATCTTTAAAATCACATTCTGATTACTTTGAGCGGCTTGAATCATCGAAATTTAATCGAAAAAAGCGAGGTCCGCACGGTAAAACCGTGCAGGATCCCTCACTGAATAAAGACTGATATGTATCTTCAAAAAAGTTTTGCCCTAATTTTATATCTCTGCCATAAGTACCTCCTTCGTTGTTTATTGTTTAGGTTATCTATCTCCTTATTAATATCTTGGTCCATGGGTTGTTAACATTTTTTACATTTTAAGGCACTTTTGCAGCGGTTGACATAATGACTGATCTACATCGATGATCACTGAAGTAATGGTCCTTGATTTTATTTCGATTGACCAAGTAACTCCTTTAAATGTCCGATTATACGAGAATTTTGCTACAACGTTGGCGATACGAACGCTTATACGTTGGCTTGTTGAATTACACGTTTTGATATGTTGAATTCATGCTAATTAAATACATTACCAGAAAAAATGAGTAAAAGGAAACTATACCAGTATAAAGACAGTGGAAAATGTGTTGATATGATTTTCTACATCTCGCTGGATTTTGCTGTAAAGAGGGTTTATCGGACATTGGCTATTTAAGGAAGTAAATGACTTAAGATACGGCTCCTTGGCTGGTGGTTGTGACCTTAAGGAAGGAAATGACTTAATGTCGTCCACTCACGAGTATATGTGGGCTTCCTTTTGGTTTTCGATAGCCAGGATATCCAAGCCAGCTTACGAGCATCTCGATTAATATTCTCTGCGGTCTGATCAAAAGCGAGCTATTCATGCTGGCATTAGAAAATTTACAAGAAATTACTTTTCTGAACTTTATTTCAATAATCTAACCCTGATCAATTATGGGGAAGGAAAGCTACCAACCAATTATGATAACTCTTGGGACTTTTGGCTCCTCTCCCTTCTCTCTGAAAAAGGCCAGCGGCTAGGTGCTCTCTCTCTAGATCTACCCTCTGTAGTTCCTTCCCCGTTTTCTCCCCCCGATTCGCTTTTTATGTTTTCATTTTATGGATTCGATGGTCCGGCCTTGTGACAGTTTCTTGTCAAGTTGTTCAGTGATTCTAATTCAGATTGAAGCAGGAAAGGCGGTGAACAGTAGCCTAGCGAGCGGCGGTCGATAGTGTAACTAATAAAGGTAAGGTTGGGTTAGGGTTTGTTTTTAGCTCTTCTGGCAGGTTTCTCAAGTCCGGATATAGCATTGGTCTGGTTTCCCCAGATTTGATGGGTGGTGTTGGTTGGCAAATAAGTTATTTTGTTTTGGTTGTCTAGTTTGGTTCTTGGAAGTTGAAATCTGTGGCCGTCGTGGCTGCATGGGCAGCCGTGCCTTCCCACGCGCCAGAGCTTGCTGTGACAGCGAAGGCTTGCCCTAGAGTGGCATCCATGCTAGTAACTCCGAGGGCTCGCTGGCATTTCGTTGGCGCTGTTTTCCTCTCAAGAGAAGGCAGGCATGCTAGTTTGGGTTTCTGTTCCTAATTGATGATTTCATGTGTCCATGGTTTGAGCTGGGGTTTCCTTAAAATCCTCTACTACTTAATCACGGATGAGACTCTTATGCTGACACCTAGTGTCAGGTTACTTCAGCAGTGTATCCTTGACCCTGCTAGCTTGATGTGCTTTTCGCAGTAGCTCGTGTCTTAAATTTGATATTTTGGTTCATTGTTTATTGTGATGCAATCTTTAGCTTTCGGGTATTGGTAATGAAATAAATTACCTGACGGTTGATAAAAGAAACTCTTGGGACTTTTTTGGGTCCAATGTTTGTGTCATATGAGCATTTGAATTGCAAGTGCGACCCTACTTAAAAGTTAGATGGATACAAGGCATTAGCATCCGTACCCAAAGTCTTTACTAAAGTGTGTACAAGCTACTAGCTAGAATCTTGTAAATGTCGTTTTTTGGGATGTTGTATCATCGATTCTATAAGTCACATAACGCGGCGTGTGTGAGAGTGAGAGCGCAACCGTGAAAGCGTCTCTAATCACATGTCAAACAATTAAAATTTACGAGAGCAAAAATTTAGAGTGCGAGCATAAAAATATTTTGAAAAATGATGTGACTAAGGTGCTACCTATACAAACCCGAGTGCAATTTTGTTCACCCTTCTTAAAAGAGAGTGGACATTACCCTTCCTTTTATTGGTTGAAATGGTGTGGATCCTACTACAAAGTGATGTCATGCTTACCATGCAATACACTTTTTGGTAAGCATGACATCATTTTGTAGTGGGACTCATATCATTTCAACCAATAGAAAGGAATGTAATTCTCACTCTCTTAAGTGGAGGGTGAACAAAACTCAACTCTGCAAACCCGGGGATTGGTTGGGAAAAACAAAACTACACGATTTTTCCGGCCAAAGAAAATTAAGAAATTAATAAGTGAAGCTTTTCGATGTACGTACAGTTCAGAAGGACATGAAGGGCTTGTTTGATACTGAATCAATTAAGTAATAAGTGATTCATTAGGTTTGATAACCACATTTTACATTGCTTAACAAATTAAATACCACTTAAAATATAGGCCAAAAAGTTGAAAAAAATTAAGTAGCTTTGAGCTACTTAATTCTTGCTGAATTTTTGTATACTTACATTCAACCATCATACTACCACCACAACCACTCCCACCCACACCGCCACCATTCCACCACCACCACTCCACCACCATCACCACCACTACTCCACCACCACCACCACCACCACCACTCCACCACCACCATCACCACCTCCACTACCACCACTCCTCCACCACAACATCACCACCACTAGCTTCACTACCACTCCACCACATCACCACCACCACCAGCTCTCCACCACCTCCGCTACTACCACTCCTCCTCCACCACCGCTACCACCACCACCACTACCACCACTCCTCCTCCACCACATCACCACCAGCAGCTCCACCATCGCTCCACCACCACTTCCTCCATTACCACCACCACCAACTCTACCACCACCACTACCATCACCACCACCAGCTCCACTACTCCACCACCACCACCACCACCACCACCGCTCCTACCACCATCATCACAATCATCACCACCACCGCCACTCCACCACCACTACCATCATTACACCACCACCACCACTACCACCACTACACCACCGCTCCTACCACCTCCACCACTTCACAACCATTACCAAAAGTATATTGTGACCGTTAGAAATTAAGAGAGAATAATTAATTCATCATTTTTTTAAATTCAGTACTTAATATATTTATCAAATAACTTTTCAGCTTAAAAATTTCAGCATTCAGTTTTCAGTACTTAATTTTTTAGCTTTTAGTTTCAGTTTTCGTTTTATCAAACAGCCCCGAAGGAAGAAGATTAACAAAGTAGTCAAAGACAATTAATTGGAATTAATGTAAAAATTACAAATTCATCAACGAAATTATGGACAAAAATGCCATGCCTTCCGGATAAATACCGTAGGAATTACATCCAAAATGAAAAAAAAAAAAATCTACCTATTTATTTGAAGTAATGTACAATATTACCAAAATAATAATTTTATTCATAGACCATGACGCTCTCCTCTCCTCTCCTAATTCCATCCCTAGTTGTGAGCGTAATGCTCATTGGGTTTCCTTTAAGTAATTTTAAGGGAAAATGATGGTTAAGGATATGTTTTGATAATTAATACCCACCAAAGATATTTTCAGTATTAACAAATGTTCTCAGCATATTTTTGACGGGTATTAATTATCAAAATACGTCATGGGCCGTCAATTTCCCTAATCTTAATAGAGTTTCTTACCGAACTGAAGGCTCATTTGATTCGAGAAACCTAAGGAAACCGACCGGGCATATCAGCGGCTAGTCGGAGCCCACTCTGGGCCCCGCATGGAAGATTTGAGTCGTCCAATAATTTTAGAAAAAAAAAATTGAGTGGACTTGTGTAAAATCAGCTCGATCCGATATATGTAGGTGCTCGATCCAATCTTTCATTTTTTTCACGGATCCGAAAAAGAATGAAAAAATGGAAGATTGGGTCGATCACCTACGCATATCAGATTGAGCTGATTTTTCATGGGCTCATTCATTTTTTTTAAATTATTGAACGGCTCGGATCATTCGTGTGGAGCCCATAGTGAGCCCCGCGTGGCCGTCTGTATGTCCGGTCGGTTTCCATAGTACGATTCCATTTGATTATCACATCTTATTGTCTTCTTATATTATTCTACTTATTTTGTGCTTGAATTTATAATTTATCGAGATTCAGATATAAGATAAACAAATACTCTCTCGGTCCTATAAAGTTGGTCCCCTATGAAATTAAGTGCAGTTTGTAAACTTAAAAATAGCATATTTACTAAATGAATTTTTTAATTTTTTTGTACCATTGAAAAGATCTCATCAAGATCTATCAAATAAGTTACATATTGCATAAAAAATTGTTTCGATAAGTACCTTATTTTCAGTTAAAAAATTACACATAATTTCGTAAGACTCTAATTTTATGGGACGGAAGAAGTAAGACAATAAGATGATAAGGCGCGACAATATAGCAAACCCTAAACACGCAATTAGATAAATTAGTAAATTGATTTGGGATATCATCTTTGTTTATTAGCAAAATAAATAGATAGAAAACACTCAAACCTCATCTAGGTAGAGAATGATATGGTCTAGAGGTGGTATATCCATTTCTAGGGTTAACCCACTTGTTTCTTTGGAGTTATGGTCCAGCCAATCAAACATAACCAGAAAACGGGTCTGCCCTAAAATGGAAGAAAGGGCAATTGGGTGAAGGGTGTGAATCTTTGGGTTATAAATTGGGTCTGAAACAAACAATGATGGCAAAACCAAATAATAATTGTGGTCACTTTTCTCTCGTAGTAAAATCTTTACAACCCCTCTTAAATAACCTGTTTGCTTTTTGCAGCAATTTGGAGTACTGCCCCCACTTTTGAATAAAAAGGAAAATTTCAGGAAGACGCCTTTCGGACACAACTTTGAACTCAACTGCATGGATCCGACGGTTCGGGATACAGTTTTGTCCAAAAAAATATTTTATGATAAAGTTGTGTTCATACCATTGCTCCCGAAAAGTTGAAAAAAGAAAAGTTTCGTTCATGATTTTGAAGGGTTGGGTTGGGCTGGGATGGGGAGGTTGATTTCATAATTAATGTATGGCAGTGATCAAAAGATTTTGCATGGACACAAGATTCTACAGGGGCATTCATTCAACCCCATTGAGTATCCATCATCATCTATATTGCCCTATAAATACAATTATGCACTGACCCATCTGGGTTATGGCCCTTCACTTACCCAAACGCGAGAGAGAGAGAGAGAGAGAGAGAGAGAGAGATGATTGCATTACCCATTGGGGACTACCTAGTTCACCCCAATGTAATCTACATGGGCATTATTGGTACATGTGAGCACTTCTGATTTTGGGGGCACAAAATACATGTGAACACTTGATTATCTTACCTTTTTTTAATTATATAATATAAAAAGAAAGAAAGAAAGAAAAACATTAATTAACCAAAGGGGTCAATATTTTGCATTTCTTTTTCCCTTTTTAACCACATCATGCATTGCAAGTTTGCAGCCACCCCTTTTTTTTAGAACTCTGCTTTCTGGGCGGTAAATTTAATCATTTCACATAATGCCAATTCCTGCAAGGCTAATGATGGAATTTTTACATTATTGTACTTAGTGCATTCTACTACTACTACATTGAACCCTACACGTGAGCTTAGGGTTAATAATTATTTTTACAGTGTATTTGTGACATACTGCTAGTGGGTGTGATGTTAAGCTCATCTCTCAAACTCCTTTAATCATCCAATCAAACATGAGATCTCTAATGGGACGGAGCCCGAATTTTTGTTAAACAAGATCAACAATATATCAAAAAATTTTGCATGTTTTATAGTACTACTACATACTATACTTCAATGAATCAAATCAAAACATATTAGTAACATAAACAACACAATATGACAAAAAAAATATGGAGACAGAGAAATTAATTGAGGTGCGCATAAGTTGGTTCAAAAGTATAAGCGAAAATAAAACGGAGATACTAAAACAGAGGATCCCGTGCAACTTTGGACTTTTACCAGTGGCATCCATGTTCATCACTCGTGGAAACAAATCTCAAAAGTAATTATCATCATGGGCTACAAGCCCACACTTATTAACATGTTTTCTTAACTGATGTGAAAGGGCTAGAAATTGGATTCTACCCATTTGCAATCTGGGTAATTACACTCAATTAAAAGGTTTTCGTGTTAATTGCCACTCCCCCGTCTTATTTTGTTTGTCCTTTTGATGTTTGTGTTAGTTTTCAATCACTTTATATTTTCTAATATGAATCTTGTTTGATAGTTCTTGATTAGGTTTATAATACATAATTTCAAAATTATGAGAAAAACATTATAGATTGAGATGTATAAGCGTTTAAAGAACAACATGAATAACGAAATGGATAAACAAAATGGGATAGAGGGAGTGTTAGTCATCCTTTTTAAAGAGTGAACATACCACGTGAGAGGTTTTTTTTAATTTTTTATTACAAATATCGGAATGTCCAGGGCCAGATTACGTCTATCTCGACTAATTTAAGGACTGTAAAATTAATAGCCGGACAAACATCAAATAGGCCCAAGGCTTGAAATGTTCGTCCTTCGTAGACTTGATGGGAATTTTTCTTCCGTATTCCTTTTCTTCTTTACTTAGATATGAGGGTACATGCAAACAAAAAGAGAAGGATTGCTTTTGATTTACATAATGGCAAAGGTAATGATGATTGATAGCACAGAGTGGAAAATTCAAAGTAGGGTTCGTATGTAATTAATACTAGGAGGAAGGAATGCAGAGTGCCTATACTTTTAGGGTACTGAAAATGTGTGTATTTTGATGAACAATTATAGGCCTCAAGCCCCACAAAATCGAGGGTAGAAAGGTCCATGAAAGGTTAATGGGGAGGACTCTTTCAAAGTTTGGAACCACATGGGTAATGTTTCCACAAGCACATGGAGTGCTGTTGGCAGGTGTACCTTGTAACAACATTTATTTATTTTTATTGATAACTCATGGTTTCCGAACCAACTCACAAACATCTCAGTTAATCCACGAGGGGTAATTTTTTCCATAGCGTTATAATTTCGATCTATCTTTTTTGAAAGCAATTTTACTTCGTTAAGAAGGGGGCCAACAAGCCACTTCGAAACAAATGCCTATGAGAAGCTATAGGTCATGAGCCAAAGTTACGCCAGCTCTGATTGAAAGGAGAATAAGGGTGTGCTGACAACAGAATCTCGATATTTCACTCGGGGTATCTATTTTGGGGCGTATTTTTGGCTTAGCCCTAGAACTATTAAACCATATGCTCACGAGACACCCCCAGAAAACTATAGAGAAAAAAGCACACAAAAGAGCTATTGAAAATACTAAATTCAAACAAGAAGTTTTCTCTTCTAGTACTACTTAAAAGTGAACCACTTGGCTATTATAACTTTTGCTTATCCAGTCCTTGATTGATTATTTAATGTGAGAATGATAAACTTTTTGTATCTCTTGTCTACCTTTTCTCAAACATTCTCATTAAACGGCAATGACATATTAGAAACATCCGAACATGTCCATGACCTTTTTTAACAAGTTTCTCACCACCTAGACACTTGCATATGCATCTGAGAAGAAACTTCGAAAACTCTGTCGGAGAATTTTATCAAAAAGTTTACTTTACATCATTCCGGATACAATTGCATTCGGAGTCGTTCGATGGATGTGGACTTATGTGCATCTCGACATCGATTAACTCGGGACACAATTGTGCCCCAGAGTTGTATTTGAAAGTTGTGTTGCCGCATTGCTCAGAAATGTCTGATTCAATTCAATCTCTGTTCCTGATCCATTCTTGGGATTTCAGAAAAAAACAAAAATGCAAAAGAAGAAGAAATAGATTGAAAGTTGAAACCCATTACTAGTAGTATATATAGTATAATAAAAAACTGCATATTTCTAATCTAATCCATAATTATGATCATTAGCATGTCTCTTTGTGAGCCACGAAGATGTCAGGGGACAGGGTGAGACAATTTGGAGACGACACATTTCTCTGAAAGTTATTTTTTCCATGAAATTATCATGGCACGTCCACAAACGGGCAAGGCTTGGCACGATATTTGTTTGTCACCCGACAATGTATGGCCACAAGCATCGAAAGGCAATTAATCTAATAACCGTATAAATTCTAGAACTAATATGTACAATAAATTCCGAATTCTAAATGAGATACAGTTATCAGATAACGGTAACGCAGATGTAAATTTCTATTCTTCTTTCTCTCGCCATTTTCGTTTCTTAACGAAAATCCAGAACTTTTCAAGAAATTTGATGAGAAACACATTTCTGGTGTGTATATCCAGTACATGGTGGTGAGCCATATACAGAATGTATCTACAATAACTAATTTCGCTAGTATATATTTTCATGGAAAATCACCTGTTATTTGAGCAATGCAACACCTTTTTCTTTTCTTTTAGTACTGTTACTTTCTTATCCACACTCATTCTGAAAATGACAATTTGTTTACACAATCGCGAGAAACTCCTCAATACTGTGCACAGAAAAAACAATCGAGAAAGCGACAACATTTGACTTTCGGAACATCGTCATGAGATCCCAAAGATGATGCTTCAATCTCAGGAGGCAAAGAAATGTGACTAACTCAATTACGCACGGCCAAATTATTGCAATCCATTCGTGAACGCGGAATTGATGAGCACCAAAGCACATAGTAATGATTTACTAGGACCTCATCCAGAAGCACTTCAGCTTGTCATTGGGCTTGTGCTGCTGCGTAGTCCATTAGATAAGCTGTTGGTTACATTTCCTGGAATTTTCCACTCCACATTCATCGTTTGAATCATTATTTCCACATGGTATGCAGATTCAGTTGGTTGTCATCTTGAAGGTTGCACTTGAAGTTACCCCTTTTTCTTTTTTTCTTTTTTCTTCTTTTTTTTTCGCACTTGAAGTTACCTGTTCAACATTGGTAATTTTGTGAGCCTTCTCTCTCAGTGGGCATAGTTGACAAAGTGAAAGAACAAGGCACTAAATATGCGAAAGGAACGGTCGACGGAAGAAGTTGCATCTGCTAAGGTTCTCATGGCCTCATGGTAAATCAGTTTCCTCAATCTAATTACGGCATTAATGTTACAACGAAATACAGTTCTATCGACTTAATTGCGATGTGTTACTTCCTCAAAAATGCCATAGGATAACTGCATTTTTGAAAGTCACTTACAAAAAAGTTTGCATGGAATACGCCATGACACAAGTGTATGTAAGCTCTTGATAGCACATAACATGCTACAAAACTAATAACAGCTGCCGGAAAACAGAAAAGCTGAAAAACAAATTGCAGATACACTATCGAATTCTTCACGTGCAGAGGCCTGTCTGACTGTGTCATCTTCCACGAGATCTCCCTTTCATCATTTTCAACTGGAGGTTTGAAGTTTTTGTGCTTCCGTACCCCAATGATGCGAAATCAGTCAGTCAAAGCATTGGATACGTGCCATTTCCACCAGACCACGGCGACCAATTTAATGGAGAAACAGCTTAGCAGGGCATAGAACCAAATAAAAAGAGAGGAAAAAAAGAGACAAGACAAAACAACACCATTGGGTTCACTTCAAAACCTTTGAGGTCTTTGGTTTAGGCCTGATTTTGCTAGAGTTCAGAGGGAGAAGGAAGATAGGGAAACACAATCTCAAACAGATATCACCAAGTCAATCAAAACCTAATACATGTTGCCCATTTACATGCAACCAGTAACATAATGATAAATGCTACCAGCAAAAAGCACTCTAATTTATCAATAAAATCAGTAAACCAATTACCAAATACCTTCAAGTATCATCATATGCCTTCCCCATGGCCAACTTCCGCTTTCCTGAGAAAACATCATCAAGAGTGGTGAGAGTACAAGTACGAAAGGAGATGTAACTCGATGTGGCGCAACACTTCCTTAACCCGGATGGCACGTCATACAAAGTACTAAGTCCATCTTAATAACAATAGGTAAATATTGCACTCCCATGAAGTAGCACTCGTGAAATAACTCCTCTGCACAAATTGACATAGACGTATCCAATATCCATGCATGTCCTCCACATCCTGTCCTGATTCATTAATTATCCTCGAAATGCAGGTTTGCATCTTCCAAACCCTTCCAAGTGTCCAAACAATTTCAATCTTCCTAGCTTTAATTTGTTCCACCTTGCCATGAAAATGAATCAAGAACCCATACATTCCTAAAAGCAGCACCCTGTACAATCTGCTTGATCATGCTACAATCATCTCCAATAGATCTCTCAACCAATGAAATGGCAAAGGCAACTAGGCAAGTCACCAATCTAAAATTGTCTTCAGACTTAACAAGTGAAGTTGAGTAAAGATCAACAAAAACTCTAGCTGGATGGACAATCCTAGACAGAAGTGATAATCGTATTGGCCGCCCAACCTTTTCCATTCCTTTTCATCCTATATCTAACTTTGGAAGAATAGAACCAACAATCAGTCTCCATTTTTATTTCCTGTTGCTTTGCTCTAATGGCATCTTCGACCATTGCAAATACAAATGAATACGGGATAAGAAAACCATAAAAAACAACCACATTGCTAAAGATCACAATTTGATAAACCGTGATGGGCAACTAGTCATCTTTTGCAGTAGTTTATTGTTTTCGATACTTGACACAAAGTCTCTACCTCTCTTTGATTCAATTTTTCCCCCCTCCAATGCAAGGCTATCATATATGAAAACTATAAAGAGAAAAGAGTAGTTCATAGTTACAAGGCAAGACAAAGTAGAAACTTAAGGATTAGAAAAGACATAATCCTATAAATCAAGACTTATCTGCAATAAAAGATTAAACAATTTGATTTACATTTAACCCTGATAAACAGATCCAAAGATTTTACCCTAATAAACAGATTCAACTCATTTAAAATCCTAATAAACAGAGTTGGGGCTTTTAAATCCTAATGAATAAACAGTTTCTAACATTTTTAAAACCCTAACGAACAGAGTTAGGGCTAGCTTTTAAACTCTAATGAACACCAAAGATTTTAAACAGTTTCAATAATCACCAGTTTAAGTCTAGAAGAACACCTCCGTATTATGAATTTCTTGCATTGATTTAGATTTCAGAGATAAGAATCCCCAAGCCCAACCGATTGGAAACCATTGAGAATAGTTTCTTGAAAGAGAAAGATGTACAGTAGGATGAAAGGGAAAGTGGGAGAGGTAGTGTGGTAGAGGGAATTGTAAAGACAACTCGCGGATTAAAACGGTAATTACAAAAAAGGTACCTAAGTTTTCCGCGTCTAATATTGCAAACCGGCCTCTTGGGCCTTGAGCCTCTCTTGGCCCAAAAGATAGAGCCTTCACACAGACTTCCCCTAAAAAAAAAACCCAATGCAAATAAAAAAAATGGGGGTTTGTTTTCTGTTTTTTCTATGGCCTCCATACAGACCATAGAAAAATCTGAACTCTTTTTATAAACTCCATATAGACCCCTATTCAACAGGTGAACAAAGACCATATTTTTCATTTTTTGCTTCAGTTTCTCTCTTCTGGGTCTAACCGAATCCAAAATATGGCCTATCTTCACCAGTTGAATAGATGTCTATATGGAGTTTATAAAAAGAATTCATATTGTACTATGGTCGGTATGGAGGCCATAGAAAAAACAGAGGACAAACCCTCATTTTTTTTTTCCTGGATAAAAAAAAAAACCCACAGAGGCTGGCTCGCAATATTAGACGCGGGAAACTTAGCTACCTTTTTCTGTAATTACCGTTTCAAACTGCATGTTGTCTTTACAATTCCCTCTACCACACGACCTCTCTCCTCCTACTCTACATCTATCGCTTTCTCTCTCAAGAAACTATTCTTAATGGATTCGAATCGGTTGGGCTTAGGGAATCTTATCTCTGAATCAGTGCAAGAAATTCCTAATATGGAGGTATTTTTCTAGACTTAAACCGGTGATTATATGCGATTAGGGTTTTAAATTTTTTGATTATGTCTATTAGGATTTTAAAAGATTTGAAACTGTTTAAAATCTTTGGTGTTCATTAGGGTTTAAAAGACCTAACTCTGTTTATTAGTATTTTGAAAGTGTTGAAATTGTTTATTCATTAGGATTTAAAAGTCATAACTCTGTTTATTAGGGTTTTAAATGTGTTCAATTTGTTTATCAGGGTAGAATCTTTGGATCTATTTATCAGGGTTAAATGTAAATCAAATTGTTTAATCTTTTATTGCAGATAAGTCTTGATAAGCACCAAAACACATAACAATGATTTACTAGGACCTCACCTAAGAGCACTTCATATTGTCATTGGGCCTGTGTTGCTACGTAGTCCATGAGATAAGCTGTTGGTTTCATTTCCTGGAATTTTCCACTCCACATTCATCATTTGAATCATTATTTCCAAATGGTATGCAGATTCAGTTGGTTGTTATCTTGAAAATTGCACTTGAAGTTATCTTCTTTTTTTCAAATTTTGTTTTTTCACACTTGAAGTTACATGTTCAATATTCATGTAGTTGACCCTAAGTGATTGGGACATAAGACTCGGTTTGGTTTGGTTTGGTTTGAAGTTACCTGTTCAACAGTGGTCATTTTGTGGGCCTTTCACAATGTGCATAGTTGACAAAGTGAAAGAACATAGCACTAAGTATGAGAAAGGAACGGTTGACGGAAGAAGTTGCATCTGCTAAGGTTTTCACGGCCTCATGGTAAATCAGTTTCCTCAAATCTAATTACGGCATTCATAGTACAACGAAAAACATTTCTATTGACTTAATTGCAACACGTTACTTCCTCAAATCTACTGTAGAATAACTGCATTTCTAATAGTCACTTACGAAAAAGTTACCACATAACATGCTACAAAACTAATAACAGCTACCGGAAAACAGAAAAGCTGAAAAACGAATTGCAGATACACTATCGAATTCTCCACGTGCAGAGGCCTGTCTGACTGTGTCATCTTCCACGAGATCTCCCTGTCATCATTTTCAAAGGTTTCAAGTTTTTGTGCTTTGGTACCACAACGATGCAAAATAAGTAAGTCAAAGCATTTGAGGTCTTTGGTTCAGGAAGATAGGGCATAGAACCAAATAAAAAAGAGAGGAAAAAAAGAGACAAGACAGAACAACACCATCGGGTTCGCCTTCAAAACCTTTGAGGTCTTTGGTTCAGGAAGATAGGGGAACACAATCTTAAACAGATATTGTTAGTTTGCAAATCACCAAGTGAACCAAAACCTAATGATACATGTTGCCCATTTACATGCAACCAGTAACATAATGATCAATGCTTCCAGCAAAAAGCACTCTAATCTATCAATAAAATGAGTAAACCAATTACCAAATACATTCAACTTCAAGTATCATCATATGCCTTCCCCATGGCTGACTTCCGCTTTCCTGAGAAAATATCATCAAAAGTGGCGAGAGTGCAAGTACTAAAGGAGATGTAACTCGATGTGGCGCAACACTTCCTCAACCTAGATGGCACGTCACACGAAGTACTAAGTCAATCTTAATATCAACAGGTAAAGATTGCACTTTGATTACATAGCCATGGGGTGGTTAGACAAGTTTCATAGGCTTTGGAAGCCTACACCAAAGGCTAAGGATAGCACGAACATCAAGAAGGCTTTTTGTTCCAAAAATAAGTGTCCTTGGTAGTTGGTAGTTCAAGGGTCATCTATGGTAGTTTGGTAGTTAAAGGGTCATAATGAATTAAGTGTTTGCATTAATATTCATTGATAGTTGAAAGGGTCATCATGTATTTAGTGTTTGCATTAATAATCATCTAGATGCATTAAACACATGCTAGTAGGTTCAATGTACGCATATATCTAGGTTCAGCCTCACATCTTTTTGGATGTATTCATTAATTAGGTTCATTTCATTTAGAGTTCTAGGAATTTGAAGAGTCTTTCCCATGTATTATAAATTGAGATGTAATCTTTCATTTGGAATAGAGTTGATTAATGAATTGAGTTTACAAGGTCAAGGCCTTTGTAATTGGGGTTTGGGCTGCGGACCTGCGGTCCTTCCTTGCAGAAACTGCCTAGCCCTTGCAAGGGTGAAACACATCTCTCTCTCTCTCTCTCTCTCTCTCTCTCTCTCTCTCTCTCTCTATATCTCTCTCGACTTCTTCTATTCTCTTATTTCTTCTACTTTGCGCACTTATTCAAGCAATATTCTTATTTCCCCACCCAAAACCACCGCGATTCCAGTTGTAGGCAGTGATACGCTAAGGGTTCTAAATCTGTCCTACACCACACTCCCATGAAGTAGCACTCGTGAAATAACTCCTCTGCACAAATTGACGTAGACGTATCCAATTTCCATGTCCTCCACATCCTGTTCTGATACATAAATTATCAGCAAAATGCAGGTCTGCATCTTCCGAAACTTTGCAAGTGTCGAACAATTTCAATCTTCGTAGCTTTAATTTGTTCCACCATGCCATGAAAATGAATCAAGAATCCGTAAATTCCTAAAAGCAGCACCCTGTACCCTGTACAATCTGCATAATCATGCTAAAATCATCTCCAATAGATCTCTCCACCAATGAAATGATAAAGGCAAGTCAACAATCTAAAACTATCTTCAAACTTAACAAGTGGAGTTGAGTAAAGATCAACAAAAACTCTAGCTGGATGGAGTCCTAGACAGAAGTGATAATCGTTTTAGCTGCCCAACCTTTTCCATTCCTTTTCATCCTATATCTAACTTTGGAAGAATAGAACCAACAATCTGTCTCGATTTTTATTTCCTAGTGCTTTGCTTTGTGATTTTATCTCTAATGGCATCTCTGGATTTCAACCATTGCAAATATAAATGAATACGGGACACGAAAACCATATAAAAACAGCCACATTGCTAAAGGTCACAATTTGATAACCCGTGATGGGCAACAAAGGATCATGACTAAAAACTGTAATCTTTTGCAGTAGTTTATTGTTTTCGATACTTTAACACAAAGTCTCTAGCTCTCTTTGATTCAATTTTTTTTCCCCCTCCAATGATAGGCTATCAAACTACAAAGCGAAAATAGTGCTTAAAAGTTCATAGATACAAGGCAAGACAAAGTAGAAACTTAAGGATTAGAAAAACAACAGAATCCTAGCAAGTAGTGCCAACAGAATCCTAACTGTGATTCATTAAATTCAATACTTAAGGTAATCAAAACCGACATCGATAAGATTAAACTAATCTACAAGAAAAGGAGCATGAGCAACAGGGTCACCTCAAGAATATTAGTTCGGACGGTCATATTTCTACAACTATCGTGAGCTATTGTAACCTACTGGAAGCTGACGGCCAGTTTCACACCTTGAATACAATTTACTTATCATAGATGAAGTAATAAGACGTTCACTCTGTCAGCCTAAATAAGTAGCACTCACCCTTTGTGATGTTGATGATAAAGTTTTAATTGTTCCATAGAGCTTTTCTCACTCCACAAGCACATTATATTAGTTGCTGTATAGACAAACATTAGATTCTTATTGACATAACCTTCAATGTAGACCAGCAAAATTATGCCTTAAAAGTAAAAAATTAGGAGTATCAAAGCAGAGTTAAAGCAAATCCTCTAGCAGTTTCCCAACCATTACCTACATTACCACGACCATAAAGAACAAACCATCTAGCTTGGTGGCAAAGGCAGTGGAAGGCATCATGCAAGAACCAAGAGTATTTACCGTGGTGATGAACAAAGTTGAAAGTTTGGTCAAAATAATCTACTGAAGAGTAACAACAAGAAGCAGAGAATTAAACTTTGACACCAAATCTCCAACAAAAAATGCCAACTGCCAGCCAGTGTCATTAACATTGGTATTTTAGCCTTGCACACTGTTGACTACTATATGCTATCTCACGACTCTACAACCTGTGCTGAACAACACACCACCAACCGAAAAAGTTTCTATAATTCTATTCTTTGCCTCGGGTTGTTACTCTCTTTTGTCATTGATTCCTCTCGAACAACACTACGTACAACGTTGTCCAACAATACGAAACCCACTGACCACCTAGGTTTTTTGCAAGATCCATTCCTATTCCACTCTGTTGTTGCCACCAACCAGCTGTTCTTTGTTAGGTTGTGCTACAAAAACTACACGATGTGAAAAAACCAATGATTTTCAGCCATGATATTTATCCATCAAAGTTACCAATCCGTGAGTTCTGGAGTGTGTTTGTCTAAGCTTCTTTTTCCCACTAAATAAATAGGAATGTTGAGATGCCATTAAAAAGAACACCAAAAAGGCAAAGCATAAAGCTGGGTGTGCTAACTCTAAGTCCAATAAAATCAGGAGCACATCATTCCCCCCCATAAACATAGAAACCCAAAATGGCCAACTCAAGAACCAAATAAATCTGCCCACAAACTTCTAGTTTTCTTTTGTTTTAAGAAGCTTCCTATTTTCCTCAACTCTAAATGCCTCGGACATGGAGCAGAAATTGAGAATCTTTATAATCCAAAACACCCCCAAAATCAAAGTGGGCAACGAATGATTATTTTGGGGATTTTTTTTTTCCTGGTGGTATAAAAGTGGGCAATGAAATTAAGCAATGAGGAGGAGTAGGGGTTGGTTTTGACCTCGGAAGGATTGACGAAGGAAAATAGGAAATTGAGCCTCCGCGTCGGCTCCGCCTTCTTGTGCGAACTCGGTAGCGAGAAGGCCTCCCATTCCGATATCACCTGTGATAGGGGCGGAGCTGAGATGACAGGTAGTAACTAATTAGGTCCGCCCGCAAGCCTATTAATTTGGGTGGCCCGTGGGCTGGGCCTGAGCTTCAAATTGAAACATAGCCCGGTCTGTAAAAAGAAAAAAAGGGAAAATGACAGCCAATGACATTTTCAGTATTAATAAATGTTCTCAACATATTTTTGACATGTATTAATTATTAAAACACGTCCTGAGCCGTCATTTTCCTAAGAAGAAAGCCGACTCGGCCTAGCCCATGGGCGGACTTAAATAATCACTTGGCGGATTGGGCCAGCCTGGCTCGGCCCAACGATGACCCTTACTTACAACTGTGCAATGTTAAAGGATCTTGACTCCCGACACACAATGCGGCGATACACTAAGAATACATAATTACTCAGAATATAGATAGTTAAGCGATCAGATCTCATTTTTGGGAGATTTTAGTAGTAGGTTCACTATAGACATTTCATAAGCCTATAAGTCTACCTAATAGTTTTGTAAAGCCACAGGTTCATACAATCTAAACCCTAGGGTTCCATATGAAAGCACCTAAAGGCTAAAACCCTAAATCCTATGAAAGTGTCTAACTCACTAAAACCCTATAATAGAAAAGTGTATTGTAAAATCCTATAAAAGTGCCTAAATCTTAGGGTACTCTTTCTTATAATAAAAAAGTCCACCCTTAAATCTTATGAAAGTGTCTACACCCTTGAGTACCCTACCCCTACTCTAGAGTACCTTAAAATTGACTTACAGGGTGTTCCGATTTCATAGAAAAAGAATTTTTTGAAAAAAGAAGGCAATTTCAAGCTCAAAAATTATGTGTTTACGCAAATAATTTTTCTACCAATATGGATTTTTTTGATAGATCTCATTAAGATCTTTTAAACGGTGCAAAAAAATTGAAAAAATATTTTTCATTTTCATTATATTTGAGTTTGAAATTACCTCCGTTTGAAAAAAAGTTAAATTTTCCAAAAGTGGAACACCCTCTTAATACCTTACAAAATTAATAGGTGGACTTGTAGACTTATGAAGTTCACATAATGAATCTAAGACTAATTTTCTACTATTTTTGGGTGAAAAAGTTGAGGAGCTAGCGTGATTTGGAAAGAAATTGTAAGATTATAATTCGCTCAAGTTATATAGCTACCAATATTCAATTAAATTAATTAATCCGAGTTTTTCCATGGACGAGCAAGCTTAGGAAAAATATAAACAATGCGGATATCGGTGAAATTGAAACTCGGTGAGCCCAGAAATAAGAGGCAGCAGGACTTGTTGTGCCTTGCCTTTTTTTTTTTTTTCCCCCTTGTTTAAACAATTTATTTTCATTTTAAGTACAATTAAAAGCCCACTAAAAAAATCTCTGTCCAAAGTTTCAGAAATATATTAGTAAAACTTTTAGTAATTCTGGAAATGTAGACAAAAAGACTTCTGAAGCATAGGTCCAAACGGGCAAATGTCATTGTGGAAAGATTAAGAAAAGTTATTTTTATCTAAAAGTCCACAACAACTACTTTGTTGTTTGAAACTCGAACAAAATATAAGGAAAATAATGTCCTTAGAATAGATTGATAAATAAAAGCTAGGAAGTTAACGTCCGCGTGTCTTTCCTTTTGTTCTGGGAGAGTGTTTTTCGCACTTCTCAAAATTTTAACTTTTGGAGAGTGCGAAAATTAATGTGCATTGATTTTGCGGTTAACAATTTGGAGAATGCGAAAATCACTTCCCTTGATTTGTTCTATTCATTAGATTTTAATATGAGAAATTAATAATTTAGTTGATAAGCTGGTTAGGCCAAACACCTTCCATCTCTCATTTTCACAATTGGAAAAAGCTAATTTAGGGCGGAGGATAATAGGTAAAAGATTCATTGATATTCGAGAAAAAAATGTATTCATATTTGTGAAACTGTATTAATATCCGTAAAATATGTATTGATATCCAAACTTGTTTGAAATTATTGATATATTATCTTCTGCATAGTAGACGAAAGTTAGCAAGACCATTTACAATTTCACATCAATGCAGTCTGTCTAATGTTAGGTTCCATCCCTTCTCTCTCTCCTAGTAGACGTGTCAAAATCTTGTCATGCTGGCCTAACTTGTTTAGTTTCGTGTAGCGAAGTCAATTGTTACAAGGAGAGTGCAGATTGAGCAAGCTATCTCAAAAGTTGTTTTTTCTTGTACGTACGTACTGAGTTTAGTCGCTATCACACATTACCAATTATTGTCTATGTGATGCGCTTGTCCAACCCAAGCAAGAGTGAACGGTTCCGATTAATACGACTATCAAGAATGCGATGTTTTATCTACCGCCACATTTGTCCGGCAAATTAGCTTACGTGTATCTTGATTAATTCTGGGAGTCAATCCACTGCTCACTTGCTGAGGTCTCAGTTAAAAGTTAAAACCAGAGCAAAACTCTTTATGGACTGACTCCGAAAGAATTGAAAGCACCTGAGAGGTTTCGAACGTTAGTTCTTAGGAGGAAGTAAATCTCTAATTAAGTTTTAGACCTTGACCTCTAGGGCAATCCGTTGGGTTCAAATTTTTGTTTGTTTGTTTGATTGTTAAGACAACTGTTTTTGATATTGAGGGTTCTGCAGTTATCAAGGGAAGCAAAAACAAATGAGTTATTAATCTTCTATTAGTAAATTAAACTTTGAGAAAAATAATAATCATTGAGTTCTACTGTTCTAGTTTCAAATCCGACGAGAAAAGAGGGAAGAAAGACATAAGCTTATGTTTTTACTTTATCCCCCCAATTCTAGTATTGTCTCATTCTTTTTTGTCCACAAATTCGAGATTTAAATACTGCCTACGATATACTATTTAGAGTACAATATATGCATATGAATAATCACAAATTTACATATGTTACATTATATCTAAGCTGATAAATCTATCAAGTGAGAGTATGACTGCAAGTTAAGGCTGGAATTAAGGAGCTACTCGATCTCCCAAAATCACATGATCGACTTCTATCGTCGGCAAACAAAAAACTCTAGAGCTTACTTGAAGTTTGTATAATCATTGATTTCAAAACTCAAATATTAGTTGATGTGTGCATAAGTTGACATGGATATCTAGTTATATATTAGGGCAAATTACGAATTACCTCCCAATGATTTGGCCGTTTTTCAAATAACCTCCTTGTGTTTTATTAATGAGCAATTTGCCTCCCTAAGATTTTGGAGTAAAGTACAACCGTTAGATATTCCGTCTAAACTAATGGTGTGTGGACTTCACGTGCTCAAACTGCATTTATGGCATGAAAATTTGTATTTCCAGGAAAAAGTAATATGGTAATGAGACAATACTACCCCTACTTCATCTTCTTCCCCCAAGATCAAACACAAAAGAAAATTGAAAAAGAAAAAGACAAGGAAACCCAACAGGGGTTTCTTCTTCTCCTAAATGGTTCCCTATCTCTCCCTCGGTAATCTCTCTCCGTCTCTCCCTCTCTCTTTCCATTGTGTATTTATACAACTTATAGATCTATACACATACATATAGAGCACACCCACACAACCCATATACTCCATATCTGCACATGCACAGTAAATTTTCCATAGGTGTTTCCAGAGGCACTTCTTGTTCAACTTACAGATTTTCTTTGCCCGAATAAATTCATGAACATTTTCCCCTCGATTTCACAAGAAACATCATTTCAGAAGTTTAGTGAGGACCAATTAGCACAGGTGTTATCCGCCTTTTGGGTAAAAGCAAATCTTCTTAATTTTCTGGGAACTCGGCGAGCAGCCATGGCCGTCCGCCGGCCGCCGTCCAAGCCCTCTCTTCTCTCTAACTAAATCTCTCTCTCTCTCCCTCCGTGATTGAACCCGCGTCTGTGAAGGCCGCCGGTCAGACTCGTCGCCGGCAATGAGAAACCCAGTTTGTATATATTGGGGATTACCTACTTAATTTCAATTATGTTTCACTCTCTCTCCCCTAAATTGGATTTTTTGGGGGGTCAATTTATGTTTTCAGCCAGGAGGGAGAGATGGAGAGGTAGCAGATAGAGAGACATAGAGATGACTCATCCCAAATAAAGTACAAGGGTACTATAGTCATTTAGGATTTTTCTGTTAACGGAGTTAAAATTGCACTTTACTCCAAAAGCATGGGGGAGTGAATTGGTCATTAGAAAAACACAGGGAGGTCTTCTGCCAAATGGCCAAATCACAGGGAGGTAATCCGTACTTTGCCCTATATATTAAAATATGATATGAAACTTGATTCTCTCTAGTAGGGTCCCAATATTCATCTAGTTTTTGGGCCCTTCCCAGGCACACCATTGAGGTACTGTTCACCTCGTAGGACTCATTGAGATTCGAGAACATCAACCATGACAAAAATCATATTGATGGGACATCGTTTCATATGATTTCGGAGCACATTAATCTTAAGGTAAATGAGTAAATGAGATAAAAGAGTTTCAATCCATTGCAACACTTTTGATTTCCAAATAGTATGTGCTATGCAATAACATCAAACTATATTCAATCAATATAATTTTTGGCATGTTTAATATTCTCAACGAGCTCTAAAAAAATAAATGGTCCAGATTATCAAGATAGAGCTGGGAACAACCCGGAAACTGGATGAACTCCATTCCATTCCATTTCTGCCTAATAAAAAGTCATGAGGTTGTTGAGGTTACGATGCAATTCACGTCCTCACCAAACTAGGTTTTCCGGCCAATCGTAAATAATTGCATTCATAAAAGTGATTGAGCAAATGAGAATGTGGTTAATTCCATTCTCTCTACTTTATAACTTGAGCAAAAAATATGCTGATTCTTTTACTACTTTGAAAAGGTGAAGTTGATATTGAAAATTCAGAGTCTTGGTAAGCTCCCTTTGATTATTTACCTCCATAATGTGCAGGGAATCAATCACATCACATGGTATATCCATCTGAATCACGCATGGTCACAAAAATAATAAAGAGAAAAAGAAAACATGCACCTCCCGAACACGCGGGCGAAAGCATCCCAAGGAAAAATTTAGGAAGGACAAATTATTTATTTTGGTGGAACACAGTGTGCGTACGTGGTGTTCGCAACCGATGTTTTTTTTTTCTTGTTGTGTTGGAAGAAAAAGAGACACAAGTTGATGTATGACTACTCACCACCCGTTGTTGTGGAATTTAGTGTTTGTATTTTTAGTTTGAATATGATACGTAATGACATGATAGTTGTATCATTTTATTTTTTGGAAGGCAATTCGTGGATAAAATCGGAATCGAACCGTGACTTACGGATTGGATTGGAATTGAACCGTAGGACTTTTAGTCCGGACACTGATTGCACACTGATTGCAGTTTTTAAAAACCATGACTCTCGAATTAGGATTGGATTCATAGAAATCCGATCCTATTCAGACCGTGGTCAGCCCTAGTAAATTGAATGAGCAAATGAGAGGCGGAACTTGCAAAAAGCTAGTACTAGCATTTTTGTAAACCACGTGGCTTCCTACGGGTAGATTCTTTAGAATATGCTGATTATTACTACTCCTACTTTGAAAGATGAACTTGATCATATTGAAAATTCCGAGTCTTGGTAAGCTCTTTAAGATTTTTTATTACCCAGAGACAGAGAATGTGTATGGAATCAATCTCTCTGTCTGAGTATTACAAGAAAAATTAATAAAGTAGAAATAAAAAATAACATGAGCTATTTTTTATTTTATTTTATAACTAACGAGTCCGGGCCAATTTGACCGCACCGCAACTTATCTTTGGGGACCAATCCCGCTTGCCACCACCCAATTATAGAGATTCCATCTTTTTTTTGAACAAAAAAAAAAGAGAGAGAAGATTTTACTAATCTTTAAAAATAAATTACAAGAATCAAAGTGATCTAAAGTACGAGGCATCAAGATGGAGCATGACTGCATGAATATAGACTGGCCTCGAATGAATTGATAGCAGCTGAAGTCATAGGAGAGAGCAAAACCCTATGTTCCAAACCTAGACCACTAGCTCAACCGCTTGGGGTTTAAATAACATGAGCTATTGCCTATTGGTGTGCTCGCAATACTAGTCAGCCATGTATATTGATGTTCACTAGAACAGACAGTTCTCCTTAAATTAGTATACCTATTTGAGTTCTGGCATGAGATTGCACGATGTTTTTATGACATTTTTGTTTTTTTCATTGTCTATTTGTCATAAGAGGAAAGTCCACTTTCACCCCCTGTGGTTATCGCCATGTGCGGATACCCCCCTTGTGGTTTAAAACTGACCACATAACCTACCTGTGGTTTTGAAAATGTGCGGATAGACCCCCTACCGTCATGTTTTCCATCCATATTAACGGACACAACATTAAAAGACCGTTATACCCCCATCACATCCCTTGATTCTTCTTCTTTTTTAAATCTAACCACACCATCCTGTATACCAAAAATTGAATCCAAATCGTTGATATTGTAAATTTTGACAAGTACTACGTCTATGCCAAAATTTAAGTCAATCAAAAAATGAAAAGCTCATGGTCAAATCGATTTTGTTATGAAATTAAAATTTCAAATTTGAATTTACTAAAAATTAGATCACTGAGTTATTGATACCTGATCGAGATAATTTTTTACAGAGATACTCTATTTTTTATTTAATACATTATGAACGACTCAGATTACATTCTAGAGATGTGTGAGATACACCTCCGTTAATATGGATGGAAAACATGACGGTAGGGGGTGTATCCGCACATTTTCAAAACTACAGGTAGGTTATGTGGTCAGTTTTAAACCGCAAGGGGGGTATCTGCACATGGCGATAACCACAGGGGGTCAAAGTGGACTTTCCTCTTGTCATAAAGTATCACATAAAATAACAAAAGTGCTAGGCACCTATACCCCAAAATGACCCCGAATAAACTTTTAGAGATATATTTATGACCATTAGTAGACTTTTATTAATGGAAAAAAAAATACCTGTTTAGGGTGATTTCGGAGTACTTTTTTGGGGTACCTAGCATTGGTGATAAAATAACTAAAAGTGATCATAAGCTTACGAGGTTTGTGTATATAGAATGTTTTACGAGGTGTGTGTCAGTGTGTACTTTAAATATATATTTATATGTATATATATGTGTGTGTAATAGTATAATTTATCTACACACATATATGATAGCTAGGGTAGTTGTTAGCTCACATATTAGGGCGTAGGTGATCGAAGTCTAGATGGTGCTAAGTAGCTTTTGGACAAAAATTAACATTTCAATGTGGGTTAGGCCAAATTAAAACTCAACTCATAGTGAAACTTTGGTTGAGGAGCCAGGCCTGGGATCGATATCTTGAAATATATATATGGGAGGGGTTCCACTCACACCCATTTTAACACTCATTTTAACACCCAATCTCAGCCATTCATTTCAATGGCTGAGATCAAAACCCACTCTCTCCTCCCTCTCCCCTCCTCACCCTATCTCTTCTCCCTCTCTCTTTCCCCCCAACACACCCCCACCTTCCCAGAATCCATTCTGCCCGGCGACCCATTTCTCCGCCGGCGACCCATTGCCGGTTGGCGACCCATTTCTCCGAGACCTATTTTCCGGCGACCCATTTTCTGGCACCTCATTCTCTGGTGACCCATTTACCCGCACCCAATTTCCCGGCAATCTCCTTCTCCTCCTCTTCTCTTCTCTTCTCTCCTCACCCAAATAGAGTAGCACCTATTTTAAGGAAGAAGAATACCCAAGTCCAGAGCACTAATTCGATGTCCAACAGTGCCGGATGAATTTTTACCACTGCTTTCGTGGCTTTGCGCGTGGAAGAGAGAGGGATGGAGGAGTGGATATGGAGGGAGAGAGAGAGCCTCGTCGGAGAAGTGGATCCTCGCCGGAGATGGGTGCGCCGGAGATGGAGTCTCGCCGGAGATGGAGGTGGCTGAGATGGAGGGGCAAAGGGAGAGGGCGTCGGTGTTTACAAGGAGGGAGGGATAACGACGTCGATAGTTTACAGAGAGAGGGATGTGATAAGGTGAGGAGGGGAGAGGGAGCAGAGAGTGGGTTTTGATCTCAGCCATTGAAATGAATGGTTGAGATTGGGTGTCAAAATGGGTGTGAGTGGAACCCCTCCCTATATATATATATATATATATATATATATATATATGGGGCGGTTCTATGGACAACTATTTAGACACCTAAAAAAACATCTCATAGTTCCCGATCAAATTTTAATGATCCGAGACGCTCAATGTGATCAGAACGTGATTTTAAAGGTACCCGCAAAAAATCAGCAAAAAAAAAGACCGGGAAGGGCTTGATCTAAGCAGTTTTTAGCTTAGATTTAACGAACGGTTCAATTAAAAACTGCTCAAAACAAGCACTTCCCGGTTATTTTTTTTGCTAATTTCTTGTAGGCACCCTTAAAATCACATTCTGCACACATTGAACGGTTCGGATTATAAAAATTTGATTGGGAATTATGAGATTGATATTTTGGGTTTTTTTTAGGTATCTAAATAGTTGTCCGCGGAACCATCCCGATATATATATATATAGAGGAATTTTCAAGTGAGGGATCCCTCATTTTTTAAAATGAGGGACTTTTATTTTCCGATCAAATTTTGAAAATCCGAGTCGCTCAATGTGTGCAGAACGTGATTTTAAGGGTACTCGCTAGAAATCAGCAAACAAAATGACCGGGAAGGGCTTCATCCGAGAAGTTGTTTTTGAACCGTTCAATGAAAACTGCTCGGATGAAGCCCTTCCTGGTCATTTTTTTGCTGATTTCTCGCGGGGACCCTTAAAATCACGTTCTGATCACTTTGAGCGGCTCGGATCATCGAAATTCAATCAGGAATGGGAGTCTCTCATTTTAAAAAAATGAGGAATCCTTCACCGGAACCTAACTCTCTCTCTCTCTCTCTCTCTCTCTCTCTCTCTCTCTCTATATATATATATATATAGTATCGGTTTGATCCAATAAACAACTCCATATGCGTGGCTTTTGATAAATCGGAGTATTCATGTTAGCGTTCCTCAGGGATGACAACGGGGCAGATCGAAAGTGGATATTGACATATCTGAATTCAAATCTTTCACTCGACCTCCGAATCAGTCCCGATCCCAATTGGATATATTTTCAGTTCTCCATCCCCGCCCCGAATAGAGAACGGAGATCCGATCAGAGATTCGGATATCCAAATTTGAAAAAAGAAACCCATATTTTTTTTAATAAAAAAGAGTATTTGGGGACAGATCGGGGCGGTTCGGAGGCGAATTTTTGATAAAAATAGATTTGCAAATATTCGGGAACAGATCGGGGATGGAGATTAGATTCAGGGCAGATCGGGGCGGGGACGGACTTAACTCCGAATCCGATCCGATCGCCGAATTTTTTTTGAAAAATAAATTTGAATCCGCCCTGATATCCAAAAAATTTAATCCGTTCGGAATGAATAATGGATCGGATACAGACGGATTGACCGAGATGGCCATCCCTAGCGTTCCTGCACTTGTGACTAATTTTGGAGGCCTATTCCACTGCCTGGTACACCCAACGTGCTTGGTGGACTCGGAATAGTCATATTGGCATTTAGACAGCTCTCAACTAATTTTGAGAGGACTATTCCACTGTCTAGTAGACTCCACGTGATTCTTTCCTTAAAGAAAAAACTTGTAACTAAGTTAACCAGCAATCAAACAAATGACTTTTAGCCACGTGTGAGGCTTTTGTGTGCAAGGTTAAGGAAACAACATCATCGCAATGTTATTAATTAATCCAATGTATTGATGCTTGAATGATCGCATTTTAAATGTTACATATATGCATTTTATTTGATCGTGTATTGTCAATGTGTGAGTGGAATTTGTGAAGTCTATCCAATCAATTGGCAAAAGCCACAAGCGATGATATCTAAATTGTGATCCATGAATATAATATGACCATCATAACATTTCTGATCAATTCGATAATGTTACATAATGGTGACTTAGACCATATATAATAACTGATGTGGGGGGTATAATTTGTTTCGATGCATGTTCCGATCTTTGAACCTGCAGCAAATATTGTTCATGTTGAAGATACATTTTGCAGGGGCCTCAAAGTCCTTTTTGCCATGGAAATTAAGTAAAATTAGGAGCCTGATATTGGTACTCAAAAAATTGATACAGGCACTTCAAAATTAGTGTAATTCGAAAGTCAGTTTCCTTTGTTTTTTGGAGTGCCTCCATCAATTTTTGGAGTGCCAATATCATTTTCCTAAAATTATTCTGGCTAAATGTTGGGTGGAAAAATTAATGTTCCACTGTCTGTCAACTGATAAACTATTCGGTTTCCCAGGGGCCGAGATCCCTTTTAAACTAAGTGTGCTTAATTAAAAAAAGGAACCGGAGGCCCACGGGCACTCAATAAACTATTCTTCCAACTATGTTTTGGATTTAATCCATTGATTTGGATGGTTTTATTCTCTTGTTTCCTTGCTCTCTTGTAACACCTCGTTAATTACTGAAATACTATTACTGTTTATTATTAAAAAAAATTATTGTTTTAAATGATGCAATGTAGCCTTTAGTCCAACGCCATTAGGACTTAGGACTGCACTTAGGTATTAATCTAATTATTTGACCGATATTGGTTTTTGCCGATTGAAAAAGGAAAAAAAAAAAGTATGTGTGGCATGGCGAGAGACATGTACATTTGTATCGCAAAATTGACTATTAGTGTGAAGCTAGCCCAAGAAAAGAAGGCCACCGGCGTACAGGACCACATTTACAAGTTGCTTTTTCTTTTTTCTTTCTTTTTTTTTTTTTTTTTTGCGTTTTCCATGTGCAATAAGTATATAATCACATACAAATGCACAAATATTTACACACTAGTCACAATAAGAATGAATCCCACACACAGTAGACACCTCAAGTGTGTGTGTGACCCACCCCTATATGTGAGTAATGTTGTGTAAGTGTTTGTGTGTAGTGATAGCGTCGTTGTTGAGAGAGAGAGAGAGAGAGAGAGAGAGAGAGATGTGGTAGCTGAGCCAAGCCTATAGCCAAGCTTAACGAGAAGCCTAGAAGTGAAGTTGGGGCCAGGTGAAGTTGAAGTGGGAGATGCCGCAAGCATATCCTATCCAAAATTATTCCATTGGACATACTTGACGCTTCAGTTCAGTTCCCAAAATTAAATAAATAAAAGACTTTTACTTGACGCCATTGCAAAACGTATTTATTTTTACATATATACTTCCCTAGCTTATATCTTTTGTGAAATGACGCCATAGCTATCAAATCCATTTCTAAAAACTACTACTGTTTTATCAATTTATTAATCGAGTTCCCATTCCTTTCCCTTGGCGGTTTTACAATCATCCAAACCACCAATATATATATATATATATATATATATATATATATATATATATATACACACGTACGGGGCCGGTCGTCGTATCGTTATGCTTATGTTTTACGACTCTCTCATTTCAGAGGATCAGAGTACAACTTTTGAACTTCATTTCCACAGACAAAAGGGAAAGAAAATGGAGAAGTGGTGCTTAATATTCTCCGTATTCATCTTCTTCTTTCCTCAACTTCTCCTACGGTTAGACGCGTCGTCGGAATATACCCGTCAACCTCTCCGGCCGATGATCTCTACCGAACACAAGGGATCAGAATCTGACCCTCAGCAGGTCTCTCTCTCTCTCTCTCTCTCTCTCTCTCTCTCTCATTTTCTTGGACATAAAATACACAAATTTTTCTGCATAATTTTTTGACGAAACACTTACCTACATACTATAACCATTTTCAAAACAAAAAACCCTACATACTATAACTCAAGTTATTGCTTCCGAAAAAATATCAAGCCATACAAAATAACCGGTTCCGATTATCGAAATGAGATTCAGCATGGGGTTCGCAAAATTTGGGTAGAGTCCACCCATTTTTAATTACAGTGTGAACAAAATCATAAAATCTTAGATTGATGCTTTTAATGAATTCAGATTTTAGGATAATTTAATCTAAAGGCGGAATCAGGAATTTAATCTGCACATTGGGACAACTTTCGCTTCAATCTTTCGGATTAATATCTTGTACATTGATTTTCTCTTTTACGAGCTTATCTTCCCAAGATTTCTTTTTTTTTTTTTTTTTTTTGAAAAATTTGATTCTCAGCTCTCACAAGGGTTACTCTCAAATTCTGGATTATTTTTATTTTATATACATTGTGCCACATCGAAAATTAAAACTACTACAATCATTTTAGGTTCACATATCACTAGTAGGGAAGGACCGCATGAGGGTGTCATGGGTAACCTCCGACCACCACGTGCCGTCGACGGTGGAGTACGGCACGACACCGGGCAAATATGAAGCATCCGCCACCGGAGTACAGACAAAGTACACCTACTTCTTCTACACGTCCGGGAAGATCCACCACGTCGTGATTGGCCCATTGCAGCCCCGGACAAATTATTACTACAGGTGCGGCGGTTCAGGCCCTGAGTTCAGCTTCAGGACGCCACCTTCCACCTTGCCTATTGAGTTTGTTGTTGTCGGTAAGTTGTTTACTGTTCCCCTTCTCTCTTTTTGTTTGTGCTTTTGTTTGTGTGGTGGTAGTTAGACTTAGAGATACCACCTTGCTTTCCCCCTCATCCACATGTACTCGTCCTTTCCCAAAGGGCCGGTCCTGAGGTGAAGCCGCTTTACCATATCTTATGCAAAAAAAAAACTAGGGTCTAGTTGTCCATATAATACAATTACAGTGTGGTTTTGTGGTGAAAAACGAAACAGTTCCGTGCATTATTTACAGTAAAAAATTTTCCAGCCCAATTTAAAGAATTAAATTTAGCACAAACGACCAAATTTTGTTCATTGGATTTGGTACGGAAAAATCAGATAATTATTCGCGGAATTGATTTTCTTTCTTTTTCTTCTTTCTGTTTGAACAGTGAAACGACTTTTCGCAGTGAACTAAAAGTTTAAAATCATGGAAAGGATCACTTAAAGGAAACAAAGTTATAATTGGAAGGTGGCGTTTGGATTATCATGAACTTAAGCTTTCAAGACAATGACTTATATAGTTTTGTTTTGTGTTTGATATTTTAGCATTAGGTCAAAATATTTAGCTTCTTCCTTTTAATCAACGTACTATTATGCTAAATAGATTCTTTTCGTTATAACTAGAGGTGGCAAATGGGCCGGTTTGAACGGATTGAAACGGGTCGTAGGTCAAATATGTGCGGATCAAATATGGGTCAAAAAGTAAACGGATTGAAACCGGTCGGGTCGAATATGGGTCAAGCCAAATCCAAACCCGCCCGGCCCGACCCGTTCCTCTTATTTTTTTTTTTTTTAATTTTTTTTTTTTTGTTTCCCTTGAATCCCTTCCCCTCTCTTCTCCCCAAACCCACCCGACCATTCTTTTTTTTTTGTCTCTATTCAAATTTTTTTGTATTTATTTGTTTTGCGACAAACAAATACTGTGATGTTTTCAAAACTATTTGGGTAAAAGTCATAGTAATTTTTTACTTTTCTGATTGGAGCGAATCAAAAATCGTAAAATACTTGTCTCAAAACGATAAACACGAAAAAAGTTGAATAAGGACAAAATCGAAAAAAGGCCCAAAAAGCTAAATAGGGTCAAAGTGGACTTTGCCCTTTTCCGTTTGGTTGCGTGGAAAACGCAGGAAAATTAGAGGAGGACTGGAAATCATAACAAATTCGTGGTTTCGACAGCGTCACTCGAGTTTGATTGACTGTACCTGGAATTCAAAATTCTTTATGTTTTTTCTCGTAAGGAGGTAGTTTAAGGAATGAGTCTTTTAATTCCAATCCATATTGAACCCATTTTCAATCCACATAAATTCATGTAAATATGGGTTCACATGGATTCAACCCATTATATAATATGAGTGGGCTGAGTTGGGTTATAAGAGGGCAAATTTGGGCGGATTTAAAAATATGAGTTGTGATTGCTACCTCTAGTTATAACGAATCAAAAAAGAAACAAAATTCCACACAACCGACAAAAATCAAAAAGGGAAAAAGTTAGACCAAAAAGTTAGACCAAATAAATAATTTAACCCAAACTATCTCTGAGCGTCCATTTGATTATTAGAAACGAAAAATTAAAACAGAAAGTAAATTGAAAGGAAAGATTCTCATTTTTTTGCATCTGTTTTGTTTTAATGAGTCTACAGGCGAAGGAAATTTAATTTTTTTTTAATATCAGAGAATAATTACGATGAAAGTCACAAGAAAATCTACTGTAATTAACTCCAGATCAAAAATAGCATTAGAGGTTGAAGACGTAACGGCTTTTCCGGTCTTTTTTTTTTTTGTAAACTAGGACGTTGGTCGAAAATATAGTACTACTCCTATCTTTTTCAAGTGTGCTTAAATTCTTAATTAGGTTTATTATGCTTGCACTTTCAAAAACGTGCAGAACATGATAGGGAAAAGGACAGGGAGAGGATCCTCTCGGGTCCAGGAAAGTGGACTGGACCGACAAATTGGCCCGTTTGTGAGCCCTTTTGGAATCCATGTTGATGATTCAAACCGTTCATATATTAAAAAGCTCATCAATGACATTGACCACGTCAAAAATTAATTTGATCGATTTCCGGTTGATAAATTTCAGAATACATTTGTTTTGAGAAAAACAAGTTAAATGGGTTCTAATTCAGTATTATAATCTTGTTATGTTCTAAGAGACAAATGTGTTCTGAAATCATATCAAACGATATCCGACAAACATGATATTTTAAAGTGACTAATGTCATCGACAAGCTCTATAATAGGGACGGATTGGACCATCAAAGTAAACGTGGAAGGCTGGCATGGGCCAAAAAAACGTTACAAAAGTGAAGGTTCTGATGTCATTCCTTAATCCAACAGGGGAAGGTTGGCCAATTTCCTTTTTCACGTGAGATGACTTTGCTGACCTAATAATTATCCAACAGTACTGAAAGGCTTTGAGCACAAGCAATAGACAGAAATAGGCTCAGGGGACTGGGCTTGGCTCCTGGGCTTAGCCAGCTCAGGTGCAACACAATTATTGGGTTTTAGACGATCTGGATTAATTAGCCCAGTGTGCATTGCCCAAATCTAATCTCTTGATTAATGGGTTGGCAACGGCCAATGACGTATTTTGATGATTAATATCCGTCAAAAACATTTTCAGTATTAATAAATGTTCTCAGCATATCCTTGACGGGTATTAATTATCAAAACATGTATTGGGTCATCATTTTCCCAAAAAATTACACTCAAATTTTGGGCCTAATAATCTTTGTGGATCATATTCTTATAACATAATCTACTCTTGCATAATTGTGACAAAAATACGAATTTCATTGAGACAGGAGACCTGGGCCAGACTGAATGGACTGCATCAACCCTAGCACACATTGGTGCAGTGGATTACGACGTCCTTCTATTACCCGGAGATCTCTCTTACGCGGACACCCAACAACCCCTCTGGGACTCATTCGGGCGCTTGGTCCAGCCCTACGCGAGCAAACGGCCATGGATGGTGACAGAAGGCAATCACGAAGTCGAGATCTTCCCTATCATCTACCCGGAAGGCTTCAAGGCCTACAATGCACGGTGGCCGATGCCGTACGGGGAGAGTGGGTCCACATCAAACCTGTACTATTCCTTCGATGTCGCGGGGACGCACATTATCATGCTTGGCTCGTATACCGGTTTCGACGCCAAATCGGACCAGTACAAGTGGCTCTTAGCCGACTTGGCGGGAGTCGATAGGACCGTGACACCGTGGCTCATCGTTTTGAATCACGCACCGTGGTATAACTCAAACGAGGCCCATAAAGGTGAAGGCGAGAGCATGCGGAAAGCCATGGAGGAATTGTTGTATCTTGCACGAGTTGACGTGGTTTATTCTGGTCACGTTCATGCATATGAACGATTTGTAAGTCACTCTTTCACTTTTTCCAGATTTTGAAAGCGGATTTATCTGTAAATTGGGGGCCCTAGGCGATGGTCTCTAGAGCATTATCCAAGGGCCGGGCCTGATTATGTGTCCTCCTCTCCTCTTCATTCAATTCTTTCTTTTGTTGGCGACAGATTAGACAGAGTCAGAACAACAAAAAAATGATCATATAAAGTCAATGAGAAAGTCTACATACGCACCTTTCAATCACAACTCTCTGTATCCAGAGCCATTTGATGCATGTGCATCAATGTGCGTCGAACAGATCTGGACGCAAATTTGTCCAGAGTTGTGGTCGAAAGTCAATACTAACCCTATCGATGTACCGTTTCTCCATGCATCAACAGTTGCGAGGATTAGTATCTTTTGAAACACTAGTAACAATTTGATTCAATTCATATTGACTTCTACTATTTGTTATCATTGTGCAGACAAGGGTTTATAACAACAAAGCAGATCCCTGTGGACCACTGTATATAACCATCGGTGATGGTGGGAACAGAGAAGGGCTTGCCATGTCGTAAGAACTTGCAAACTTAACCTCTTTCTCTTATAGTATTTTTTTTGCCCCCAATCTTTTGGCACAACGCAAGTTAATTAATAGTATATTCTCTGAAGACAAGAGACAAAATAATATGCTGAGACAACTACGGCAAGAGAAGAAATATAAGAGTGTGTCTTGGTTTAGGCTTGTTCCAGATTTTTAAATAAGTATTTAAAAAATAAGGATATATTTTTAAGCTTAAAAATAATAGGCTTACGGAAATAATTTTTTAATTTTTTTTGCAGGGTACTATGTAGAAATTTTATGTCCTCAAAACCAATTGGTAATGAGTGGAGAGGTCTCAAATATTATTAAGTGATCACCCATTTCACTTCCAAGCAATATGAGATTCTATTTCCTTAACATTTTATAGATCTTGATGAGATCTATCAAATAGGATCCGTATTGCATATTTTTTTTTAATTTCCATAAACCTATTATTTTTAAGTTTGAGAATTGTAAATAAATACTTATGTTTTAAGAAGCCTTATAGAAAATTGAAAAGCTAAGAAAACGATATAGTGAGAATTTTTTGAGTTTGGTTCATAATTTTTTTATCTTTTCGATTCCTCTCATTGAGAAGAACTAATAATCCATGAAAAATTGACGCAAAACAAAAAAAAGGCGAAAAAATTGAATAAAAACGAAAAAATAATCGCAGTGGCTTATTAAGCCAAACCACCCCTAACTATATATAATCCTATTCAGACCCTTCTCCTAGCCCCTGTTTTTTTCAATTTGATGACTGCCACTGCAGGTTAATAATCCTATTTATGATGTGTAATTATCTTTTCATAAATGTAAGTATATAGTACTAGTATTTATGAATATGGTTTGGTGTGCCATTTGAAGGTTTGAGAAGCCGAGTCCTCGAATATCACTGTACCGAGAGCCGAGCTTTGGGCACGGGCGGCTGAGGATATTGAACAACACGCATGCCTACTGGGCATGGCACCGTAACAACGAATCCAACTCCCACGTGGGCGACGAGCTGTGGTTAGAATCCTTGAGCTCGCCCGGATCAGCTTGCAAGCTTCCGGTTTCAAAAGGGCAATCAGCCACAAGTGATGAACTTTGAGCTTAGAAAATATGTGGATGCATGCAAACAGCTCTGTCCTTTGTTTTGGTTTGGTTGGGAAATTAAGTTCCGTATGTAGCGTCATCATCATACCTGTAGTATCTTTGATTTTGTATAGAATAAAACAGGTAACGCTAGACTGTGACATATTTAGTTTTCAATACAGATCAATGCACTTATTTGTGCTCCCTCCCCCCCTCTCTCTCTCTCTCTCTCTATGACAAAAGGGATGAGGAACGAAAAGGAACATCTTTTGTCCACTGTGCTCCGTACGAGAAGGGGGTTGGAGGGTCCATGGTCGGAAACACCTCGGGTCATTGGACTTATCTTGCAAGTTGCAACCATACAATTTATGGCATCATCATGTGGCATCGAGATAAAACAAGTGAAATTTTACCCCTATTGGTGATATACGTGATCAATAAGAGACATTAACTTTTCCTGAATAGAACTAGTCAAGTTGGTGTGCAATTCTTGGTAACCAAGCAGACCGCCCTCAAAAAACTAGCAGAAGCAGGACTATATTGCATTCTCTGAAGCCACCTTGTTGCAAGAAAAGCCCCGCTCTCAAGTGTAACTATATGTCTATGTGACGTACTGTTGGTGTGTGACCCATTTGAACGAAACTCAACTCCATTTGAAGCTCTTTAAGCAAGATTGCTTATAAAAGCGCGAATTCGAAGTGGAAAATATCTCTAGTCGATGTGCGAATCGAGGAAAAACCCCAAACATTTGGCGGTACGCTTTGGTTCAATGGTCCAGATGTTTCTTTGTGTTGTCTTTAACGCAAGTTCAAAACTTAGCAATAATAGAGTGGGAATCGAATCCAACCACAACTCGTGGATTGACGCTAATCATACCACTGAACCAAGGAGAATTACATAGTTTGTGTTGCGAAGTAATAGTATATATAATTACTCCTAATGGGAACCCCTATTTTTGTGATAAAATTTGGGACTCCAGGCCGAGGCCTTTTAGCTTTGCCCTTGGGCCGAGCTTGAAAGAACATCATGTCACTGTCATTATTGAGCGGCGGCTCTGTATGTTACCTAAGCATTACAAACCATCCAAATTAATGGAGCCTGTATAGGCTCCAATAAATTTCTCCCTTGATGTAAAAATCTGCACTGGGGAATACCCTGGCTCCACATGATTTTTTCATTCCGTAATTTATCCCAAACAAGACGCTAACGCACAAGAGGGTGTCCGGAGGTGTGCAGGGGCCCCTGCATGTACTCCAAATATGCACATTGATTATATTGAGATTCCAGATTTATCAATTTATTGTTCTATGAGATTGGTCCGTGCAAATCCCCTAATTGGGTGGAAAATATTCTCTAAATTCTTATATGTGAGAAAATAATCACCTAAAATCCCATTTATCAATCGCTTTTTGTTTGCGTATATATTTATTTATATTAAACTAAAAGGTTATATGACAGTGACCAAATCCTGAACACGTGCAAGCAAAAACAACTTTGAAAATTGAAACTGGAGTAATTAACAATGGCTCGAAGAGTTTCAAAAGAGAAAGGTGAGGTCGAAAACCCAATGAGTACATACACACACACACATATATATATATATATACACACACACATACACACACAAAATCATTTTCAAATGAAGAGGTTCTTATTTTAAAATAAGGATCTCTCCATTTCTCCTATTTTCCTTTCGAATTTCGATGATCCGAGCCACTCAGTGTGTTCAAAACGTGATTTTAAGAGTATCCGCTATGAAACAACATAAAAAATGACCAAGAAGAGCTTCATCCGAGAAATTTTTATTTGAACTATTCGATAAAAAATAAACAAAAACTGCTCGGATGAAGCCTTTCCGGTCATTTTTTTTTGCTGATTTCTCGCTGGTAGCCTTAAAATCAAGTTTTGAACACATTGAGCAGCTTGGATTATCGAAATTCTATCGGGAAAGGAAGGTCCTCATTTTATTAAGTTAAGGTGATCCTTAGGAGAAGGGGACTATATATATATATATATATATATATATATATATATATATATATATATATATATATATATATATATATATAGTGTTCCAATCAATACCAATGGCAATGGGTGGAGTGTTTATATTAATCATTGACTATTTCCGTTTCTATGCGAGTGACGGGTGAGGTCGAAACCTTAATGTGCATTGCCTGATGCGTGGTCAAAATTTGAGATTTTGGGGTTCGCTCTCTTCTGAATTTCAAGTTCACAAAATCTTAAATAATATTAATTCTTTTAAGATCAGTAATCATACATGCATAATTTGTTTCGGCTTTAATTTTTCTGGTTCCCTCGGTGAAGTTGATTAGATTAATCGAATTGCACGTAACCCTGAGTTTAAAAAAAAATTGAGGTGGAAGAGAAAACATATACAGGCTGGTGATGCTTGAGGAAGGGCCGAAGAACTTTTGCCCCAAGAATTAAACAAGCTAATTAACTTGGTAAAAAGGAGGATAAGTCAATAACGTCTGTGGAGCAGATTTCTAGTAGTATCAGCTGGCCTGGAGTTTTTCTTTTCTTTTCTTTTTTAATAAAAAGAAAATAGAAGAAATAGGAAAATCCGCCCCATATTCGAGCGGAAATTTTTTAAGTCCCACCATATTTACCTACTCTCATTGGATAAAAATTCAGGAAATATCCGCCTCCGAATAGGCGGCATGGGACAGGTCCCTATAGGGTGTGGAGAGAATTGCCATCCCCAGTTCCAAACTGGGGGTTAGGCGGGTCTGGCCTAACTTATTTAGTTAGGCTTACTTGTATCATTTCTTAAACTGTTGGTAGTTTTCGTATTATATGTTTTTCATCTATTTATTAGTCTCGATGAAGAATATAAAAAGTAAAATGTTTTTGATGAATAATTTTGAAAAGTTTACTAAATATTTAAAAATAGTCTAAAACAAACAATCTTTTTTAGATTGCTTTTGACTTTTCTAATATTTTTAAAGTTTGATCTACATTTTCTACTATTATTTTTCTCTTGTCGATATTTTTGAAGTATGAAGTTGGTATTTTTTTTTGGGCATATTCCATATGAGACGTGTGACGGTGAGAGAGAGAGAGGGGTACCAGCTGACTAGCTGAGCCAAGCCGGCCAATAGCCCAGCGACTTGGAATTGCAGTCCGAGGAAAATCAAGTGGATTACTTTTTTATGCAAAAAAAGAGAAAGTAATTATATCAATTTGATTATTCATAATTATTCCGTATTTTTTTTAATCGATAGAAGAGATCATTTTTACATCAGATATGAAGTACATTGTACAAATCCGGGACACTACATCAATTATGAGAGTCCACGAGACAATCAAGCTCAACAACTCAACAAATTCAAGAAATAAACCCATTATAAGATAGAAACAAAGAAAAAAAAAAGAATGGCGCCATATACTGTACTTATTATTCAAGAAACACCCATCAGCAGATGAGGAATAATAATTGTTCCGTTTTTTTTTTATCCTATAATTATTCCGTTGGACATATACTTTTATGAATGACGCCATGACAGCATTCGATATTTTTATGAATGGCGCCATTGCATTTGATTAATGGAGTGAATTCTCTATTTTTCGTTGGTCAAAGAAATATCGCTCCGTATTAAATTGCTACGCTGATTCCTCATCCATTTATTATTCCGTTGGACATATACTATAGGGGAAAAAACTGAAATGATCCATGTAATTAAGTGTTTGTGTTGATCCCTGTAGTTGTAATTTGCTCGATTTACACTCTGTACTTTCTATTTTGTTCCAACTTGGTCCAATTACTAATCGCCGTTAGTTCTTTTAACAACAAAATCAAATGGCCCCCTTTTTTGGGGTTAAAACAGTAATTCTCTCATTCTCCTCTTGCCCTAATATTAAGGGTGTGCACAGATCGGGTTTGACCCCCGAACCCGATCCGACATGTCGGGAACAATGTTTTAGGCCCGCAAACCATACCGAAAAGGGGTAAGAACCGTCGGCGAGCCCGATTCTTTACGTCGGATTAGGTCGGGTCAGGTCCGACCAAAAACTGACTTAATCTTTATGAATTGGTCGGGTCAGGTAAGAAACACACCAATCCGGACCCCGAACCGAAATCTGATTTTTAACAGAAAATGAACTTGTACCTATCCGAACCACATGTTTGACCCCGCCCGAGACCCTTCGGGTCGGGTCCGCAGGTGGACGGATTTTTTGTACAGGCCTACCTAATATACCTCTGAAAATGCATATAGAACCATGTCCAAAAGTCACAATATAATATAGATCCAAAAGTCACAACATGATCAATAACCATGTCCAAAAGTCAGAATATTACATAAACTCAGGGATTGTTCGGCTAAATAAGCCAAGTGGCTTATTTTTTTTTTTGTCCTTATTCATTTTTTTTTTTTTTTTTGCATTTGTTAGTTTTTTGTCAATTATTTGGAGATTATTGTTTCTTCATGACAAGAGGAACCTAAAAAATAAAAAATTACCATCGAAATCCAATTTTTTAATAAAGACGAAAAAACTGGTTTATTTTTTTTCTTTATTTAAAACAACTAACGGCGGACTAACGATAGTTAGCAATTGGAACAAAATGGAAAGTACAGAGTGTAAATCGAGTCAATTACAATTACAAGGACCAAATTAACACAAACACTTAACTACATGGACCATTTCGATTTTTTTCACTATACTATATATGCATGTGGGGCGCGCGGTATGTCTCCCATTTCAATTCCTCTCAGAAAAAAAATGGAGAAATGGCGGGTTTTTTCCATCTTCATCTTCTTCTTATACTTTCCTCAAGTACTCCTCGTACAGTTACACGCATCGGAGGAGTATGCCCGTCAAGGTCCTCGGCCGATCATCGTTAATACCGGCCATCACGACCGATCAGAATCTGACACTCAGCAGGTCTCTCTCTCTCTCTCTCTCTCTCTCTCTCTCAGATTGCACAGCTACAAAAGGGAGGTTGTTGCCGCCACCTTAATGTACCAATTATCAAATTTTTCTTAAAAAATTTGTTGCCGATAAAAAAAAAAATCTGGTGACAGTTCGTCTTCATTTTTTCATTTTTAAGAAACAAGAAACATATTTGGTAAATAATATTTGTGTTTCTAACCAAAAAAACAGGGGAAAACACCTTTTTTAGTTTCCATAGTTTACAAAAACTCTAACAAAGTTTATGAAAAACAAAAAAGTAGAAACTTGTTACCAAACATGTTTTCTTTATTAATTTTCAAAAAAAGAAAAAACAAAAACTGAAAACAAAAAGGTTACCAAACACTCTTTAGCGTTTTTTTTTTTGAGAATCAGTTATGAAAGATGAAAAAGGGTTTATTTTTCTTTTTGACTTTGTACAATCTCCCATACCTAAATCTACTAGAGCTTAGTTAATAATCTAGAGACTATTATATATATATATATATATATATATATATATATGCAGTCCTTTTCAGGTCCAGACGCCTTACGGTTCGGACCGTCCGGACCACCCATTTCCTGATCGAATTTCGATGATCCGAGCCGCTCAATGTGATCAGAACGTGATTTTAAAGGTACCCTCTCGAAATTAGCAAAAAAATGATCAGGAAGGGCTTGATCTGAACAGTTTTTTATTGAACGATTCAGTAAAAAACTGCTCGGATGAAGCCCTTTCCGGTCATTTTTTTTGTTGATTCCTTGTGAGTACACTTAAAATCACGTTCTGAACACATTGAGCGGCTCGGATCATCAAAATTCGAACGAAAAATGGGAGAAATTGAGAGGCCCTTATTTTAACTAAAATAGGGACCTCCTCATTTATATATATACGGGGCGGTTCCGGGGACACTTAAAAAAACCCTTAAAAAAATGCTCCAAATCTTAATCTCATAGTTTCCGATCAAATTTTGATGATCCGAGCCGCTCAATGTGTTCGGAATGTGATTTTAAGGGTGTCCGCGAGAAACTGGCGAAAAAACTTACCGAGAAGGGCTTGATTTGATATATATATATATATATATATATATAGAGTCCCCTTCTTATAAGGACTACCTTATTTTAATAAAATGCGGACTTCTCTTTCCCGATCGATTTTCGATGATCCGAGCCGCTCAATGTGTTCAGAATATGATTTTAAGGGTACCCGCGAGAAATCAGCAAAAAAAAAGACCGGAAAGGGCTTCATCCGAGCAGTTTTTGTTTGTTTTTTATCTAACGGTTCAAATAAAAACTACTCAAATCAAGCCCTTACCGGTCATTTTTTTTGCCGATTTCTCGCGTGTACCCTTAAAATCACGTTTTGAACACATTGAGCGGCTCGGATCATCGAAAACAGATCGGGAAAGGTGAGAAATGGGAGGTCCGCATTTAAGGTCCTCATTTTAAGGTCCTTACTTGAAGATTTCTGTATATATATATATATATATATATATATATATATTGGTAATGGATTTTATGTTGGATTCCTAGAAGAAATATCAAATGTCATTAAAGATAAATATTTAGGTCTTGGCTCCAAAATGGAACGGAATCTGAAAGGGACAAATATTGTGGCAGAGAGAGTATATTCTAGAGGTATTTCACATATTGTCAATTGTTGACTATTAGTTCCACCCCTCCAAGAAATCTCATATTTTAAAATGGCGAAAGATGAAAAAGATTGATAATTAAAAAACTCTATGTAGATGTTTGTAACTTTTATTTTATTTTAGAGGATTAACATTTTATTGTAGTTTAAGCTGTTACAACCATCCACATAGATATATAAACTGACCCTAACCTCAATCTTTCAGAAAACCATTGTACGAAAACAAATATACTTTAACTGATTTTCAAAATATACGAATTTCATCTCCCCAAGAATATTTCTAAAAACTTATACTCCGTACTTTTTTTTTATCTGCAATTTTTTTAATTAAAACTCGACAAAGGGTACATCAAGCGTCCAATAAAAAATTGAACAGAACACCAAAAGAGCAATAACCCATCGAAAAACTTATACTTGCGCAGCCAACATTTTGTTTTCAGATTCTAACATACAATCTTCATAAATTCACCATAATTAAAATGTTACCAATTACTTTAGGTTCACATATCACTAGTCGGGAAGGACCACATGAGGGTGTCATTTGTTACCTCCGACCAGCAAGTGCCATCGACAGTGGAATACGGTAAGACGCCGGGAAGTTATGAAGCATCGGCCACCGGAGAACACACACAGTATACCTTGTTCACCTACACATCCGGTAAGATCCACCACGTTGTAATAGGCCCGTTGGAGCCCCGAACAACTTATTACTACAGGTGTGGTGGTTCAGGCCCTGAATTCAGCTTCAGGACACCTACTTCTACCTTGCCAATTGAGTTTGTTGTTGTTGGTAAGTAGTCCCTTGTCGCTCCTGATTTTGCTTGTTCAAATTTTTGAATTGCTTATTTATTTACGCACTCATAGAGGTAGAAGGCCCAACCCTGAAGTAAGGCAATTAAGTACCCTGTACCACTAACAGTACTATTTGCACTTTTTCTAAAAGCGCAAAATGTGTTAGTGGGTAACACTTTTTCTCGTACTTGACCAGGCTAATACTCCAAATGGGCAACAGTAGGCGGCAACATTATTGTTTGTCGCATGAAGCATACATTTGACGACAAAATTCAATTCACTCGCTAGCAAGGTCAACGAAATTGAACTTATGTTACCGAACGTATACATTTGCGACCTAACTCATATTTGCTTGCCAAATGGGTGACACAATTAAGGGGACGAAATTGCATAGTTGGTGCCACAGTTTCCCTGACCCGGTTAGGTTTATCTTTAGACGAATTGCGTGCATACCTAACATGGACCCGAGCTCACAAAGTTTTGAATGGATGAAGCACAATAAAAAGAAACTGACAGAGAAAAGGAAAACCTAGAAGAAAAAATGTTGTCAGCTAAACTTGTTGTAGAAGGAGAGAGCTGCTAATGGTACAGCAAAAAGCTGTACAGCAGCATGTACAGATGAGTTTTGCTCTCGTCTCGGGTCCCGCGAAGATGATCGCAGCCGCTCATTTTGTTCAAAACATATTGTTTAAGGTCCCTGTAAAAAATCATCTCAATCCGATATCGGCAAAGGCGTTAACGAATCATCCAACTTTGCTTTAAAATTTAGGTAAATTTTGAAGCAAAGTTGGACGATTCATAAACGTCTTTACCGATATCGGATTGAAATGATTTTTTACAGAGACCTTAAACAATATGTTTTGAACAAAATGAGCTGCTCCGATCATCTTTGCGGGACCCGAGACGAGAGCAAAACACATCTGTGCACGCTGCTGTACAGCTTTTGCTGTACCACAACGAAGTGTGGGAAAAAAATTGCAAAAGTGTAGCTCCTTATGTTACTCCTTTCGTTAATCTTATTGAGCAATATATGCTACTATGTAGTATACAACTTTAAATCATAACTCCGGACCCAACTGCGTTAAGAGTCGTTGGATGCACATGGATCCACATACATAAGTTGATCAATTAACGCTAGACACAACGATAGGTTTGCTGACGGGATATATTGGGCGGATATATTTATTATCACACTGGATATATAGTGTATCCGTAATACTTATATCCGATATTTGCCACTCACATATATAGACCACGAATATAATATACCCCAAATATTCTATCTGCCCACAAGCGAATATGATAAGGATAGGGGGAAAGGTAATGTTATTATATCCACCCTCTCAATTAAAAAAAAACGTCACCGTCCAACCTCCTATGCTTAGCGTGCTCGGCTCAGATGAATTTGATTGGGCTCAGAAATTAGAGATTGAATTTGAATATTTCCAAAAATTGAATAAAAAAAGACGATATGGTGGAGACATCTTCAAAAATTGAAGCATCTAGATGGACTATCTTACTTTTAAATGATCAAGGCGAATTGATTTTCAAAAATTGAATTTTAGGGAAGTTTTTGAAAGTAACGAGTGGAGAATTTATTGAAAACCGTACCTAGGAATTTTGAGACTCCAAAATAATCAACGCTAGGACCTAAATGGAACATTTGCCATTGCAGGAGACCTAGGGCAAACTGAATGGACTGCATCAACCCTAGCACACATCGGCGCAATGGACTACGACGTACTTCTACTACCCGGCGATCTATCTTACGCCGACTTGCTACAACCCCCCCGCTGGGACTCTTTCGGGCGGATAGTCGAGCCCTACGCGAGTAAACGGCCGTGGATGGTGACACACGGCAACCACGACGTCGAGTCCATCTTATCATACCCCGAAGCATTCAAAGCCTACAACGCAAGGTGGCTGATGCCGTACCAACAGAGCGGGTCTACGTCAAACTTGTACTATTCCTTTGATGTCGTCGGGACACACATTATCATGTTGGGCTCGTACACTGATTTCGATTCCGAATCGGATCAATTCAAGTGGCTTATTGCTGATTTGGCAAAAGTCGATAGGTCCGTGACACCGTGGCTCATTGCTTTGCTTCATACACCGTGGTATAATACTAATAAGGCGCATAAAGGTAGCGGCGACAGTATGAGGGAAGCTATGGAGGAAATGTTGTACAGGGCTCGGGTTGACGTGGTTTATGCTGGTCATGTTCATGCATATGAACGATTTGTAAGCCGCTCTATTCACCAAATTTATAGAACTTTCTGTGAAAAACTGTGTGATTCTTCCATTTAATTTTGAATTCTCATCCTTGTGTGCAGACTAGGGTTTATGACAAGAAGGAAGATCCATGTGGTCCGGTATATGTGACCATCGGCGATGGAGGGAACAGAGAAGGGCTTGCTATGTCGTAAGAAATTGCAAACTTATTTCCTCATTGGCCGTTAAGTCGTTAACCATTCATTCAAGTTTTTAGAAATAATCGCTTGTCTTAACGATAGAAATCTAAAAATATATAACTTAATATTAACCCAAGTTGGAAAAAGAATTTGAAAAACGAAACAAAAAGACTGTTAAACTGTCCTATTCGAACTTCTTTCATCTTCGACCGGTAAACGTTCTTTTTTCTTTTTTAATTTTAGTCATATTCTTTTACTCTTTAGATTTTGCTCGCCAAGAAGAATAGTTAATCAAGAAATTTAACGAGTTGCAGATGAATTAATTTTGCCGAAATGGGCTAGCTATGTTTGGATATGTGATTGATTTTTTTGAATTGAAGGTATGAGAAGCCGAGCCCTTCAATATCACTGTACCGAGAGCCAAGCTTTGGGCACGGGCGGCTGAGGATTGTGAACAACACGCATGCCTACTGGTCATGGCACCGTAACAATGATCCGGACTCCAACGTGGGCGACGAGCTGTGGTTAGAATCCTTGAGCTCGTCCAGCGCTTGCGTGCAAGTTTCGAATGGGCAAGAATCGCCATCGAAGTTTGTTAACGATGAACTGTGAGCTTGGAGAGATTCGCAAGCAAACGGATCAGTCCTCTGAGCTCGGAAAATTTGAATTCGCAGTTTCATCATCGTATCTGTAATCTTTGAATTTCGTTTTACTGTCTATAGAAATAACAATTCTAGTGTTAAAAATTGACAAAGTATGCTTCCATAAATTCTCTCTTTTTTTGTGTACTTGCCTACTTGAGTTCCCCATAGAGAAACAAATAGAGTAAAGGTTGGAGTTTAATTCCTCCTTCCGAAGGAAAAGTAGGACAAAAGTTAAAGATAGAGAGTCTGTTTGGTTACTTCATTTTTGCATTCCCCTTATCTCATTTTTGCACTTTTTGGTGTTTGGCTATTTTATTCTTAAAAAAATGAGTTCACCGAGTCGTGGCTTAGAGACAAAAAATCAAAAAGTTTAAAAATTATAAATAAGTACTGATAAGTATAAAATAACCTCCCAAGGTCAGCCCAGACCAGGATGCTGAGCTCAACATGAAGGGCCATGTAAGGATCCTAGCGACATGGAGCTTAGTTTGAAGAACTGAGCTCAGTAGACTAGCCCAAGGGCAAAGGTCAGTCCAAACCAAAGAGCTCACGAGCACAGCCCAAAGGGCTCGAGCTAGAGTCCCAAGAACATGGAACCTAGCCTATAATAGCTAGCCTCTATTAAACCAGTCCAAGGATGGAGGTCAGCTCACAAGCACAGCTCATAGAAAGATACCGAGCTCAGCTCACCAGGTAAACTCGGCAAATATGACAAACCTGCAGCCATTGACTTATAAAACACTCCACAGCAGAAGTTCATACAGTCTATGGGACTCAAAGAACAACCAGGACCTTATCTCATTCGAAGAGATTAGGCCGCTAGTCTTAGAGGATAACCACAGAAATTCGTCCAACATGAAGACTCCTAACCTTAATGACAAGCTCAAGAGTCCTAAGGAAAGGTGAAGGGACTCCTCAAACCTGATAAGGATCAGGGGAGTCCTAAGGTGAGGAGGACACTCCAACACCTATCTATTCCCGTCATGTGCGGATCAGCTCAAGAGGTCCAGTACCGTAAGAACTCCTAACCTGACGAGCAAGTATAAGATTCCAAAGGTGAAGGGACTCCTCAAACCATATAAGGATCAGGGGAGTCCACAGGTGAGGAGGACACTCCAACACCTATCTATACCCACCACGAGCGGATGAGACTTAAGAGTCCCGGTCCCAATGGATTCCTCCCAAAATGCCTATATAAAGATCACACCTCCACCTCATAAAGGTACGCAATGCAAATACTACAGAACTCATACTCAATCCATACTTTATTTGACTGACCTAGGCATCGGAGGGGTGATGGCGACAGCCATGCCGGTGCCCATAGCTTTTCTGTTCTGTATTGCAGGCCGTAAACCGAGCCCACCGAAAGATGTTTCATCCGTTAGAGGATCAGATGGACGGTTGAGGAACCCCTCCTCCGAAGGTGACCAAAAACTGCTTCATCAAGTACTTATTTTTTTAAAGCATTCTTAGCGGAATAGTACAACCTAAAAGCAATTTCAATGGGGGATGAAAATGGGGTTGTCATAGTTATTATCTAGCCCTAAATCAGAAACAGCTTTCCAATGGGGGATGGATCCGGGGATGGAAAATAGCTTTCAGTTATATAGGAATGGATATATCCATCTCAGATGCATCTCTCCATCCCCTTCCAGCTTAGCAATAAACTAATTTACCAAAAAAGTTGACGGCCGTAGTATACCTGACTCGACCTAGCTCACAAATAAAAGGTTGAATGCCGGCAACAACCTCATCGAAGAGTCGACAGAGAGAGGGGGCTTCATCTCAGTCGGTCAAGAGAAGGTTTGATTGGGAAAAGTTTTGGACGATCGGAGGGTCGATCAAGATGAGGGTTGAGAGAGAGAGAGAGTGAACGAGATCATCTCTTCTTTTATCATTGTTGATCGATCAAGCTCGATCGAAAATCTTCGAGTTTTCCATCCCCTTTTGTGTTCTCTCTCTGTGTGTGTGAGAGAGAGAGAGAGAGAGAGAGAGAGAGAGAGAGATGTGAAAAGGTGAGAGGTGGGTTTGGGGCCTTTGGGCATCTGCCCGTTGTAGTTTTTTTTTTTTTTTAAATCTTAAATATGCCTATTGTAGTTTTTTAATTAAGTTGAATTAATTTGGGAAAAAAATAAAATAGAAAAAAAAGTTAGCTAATCAATTGTTCATCCTAAAATAATTATCCATCTCTTCATTTATCATCCCCCATTGGATAGGAGGGAGTCCTATTATCGATCTAACTTTTAATCACTTTTTGACACTAAAATAACTATTCATCCTCTCATTTTTCATACCCATTTGACTTGCTCTAAGAAAATAGTACATCAAAATTACTTTTTCAAATAACTAAAATCATATTCTTCTATGTATTTAAACTAAATTTTGTTATAATTAGTTTCACCGCAATGTGATTATAAAAGAAATAGAATATTGTAAAAATAAACTCTAGAGCTGATATGATGCATATAATTCAATAACTTTTTCTGCCATTCTGAGAACACTAGTTATGGAAAAATGCATGTTAATCCAGAGAACAAAGCCCCAAATTTTGTTTTGGCCGGGGGGAGGAGGCTGTTGCCTCCTCTTTTCCCTCCTCCCCTCCCCTTCCGGCTCTTCCCCCTTTTCTCTCCTCTCCCTCTCTTCGCCTCTCCTCTTCTCTCTGGTGTCCCTTTTTCAGCCCCTCTCTGTTTGGGTGGTTTTCGGTTGTGCGCTGGCAGAGGAGTCCCAGGCCAGGGGTTTGTGGTCTCACTCTTTTCAGGTCCTCCCTGGCCCCTGATCTGGATGTTGTGGCTAGCGGGTGGTGGTGGTAGGGCGGCTGTTGTGGGCGGTTGGTGAGGATGGTTTAAGGGGTTTTTTTTTTTTTTTTTCCGTTTTGGTTTTCTTTTTCTGCCGGTGTTTGTCCGGTTGTCTCCGGCTGGTTTCCCCAGTCCGGATCTGTACCGGTTTGGTCTCCCCAGATCCGGTGGGTGGTGTTGGTGGGTAAATAAGTTTTGAGTGTTGTTGCGGCTGTCTCTCATTTTTTCTGGAGTGGTCTTGCGTGGTGACAGGATGGAGATGGGGTTCGGCGCTTTATCCGGTTACTAGGTGGTGCTGCGGCAGCTTGAGCGGGTTTCGGTGGTGACAAAATAAGGCTGTGGGGCGTGGCCCTAGGCCATGTTTCCTCGTCACCTGAGGGGGTGATCGGCAAGGGAGTTTTCACGGCTATCGGCGTCGTGTGGCCGATGGTCAGAGATCCTGCCCGGGATTCTTGCTTCGATCTCCGTGCCCGGAGCCTGTCGTGCCAGCGTAGGCTTGCTGGAGATATTCTCTCCGTCCCTTCAGTTCGAGATCCAATCGATTCCTCCGTCGTCGGTTTCGAGGGGTTTCTCTCAGCTGGAGGCAGCCGGCGTGCTTTGTGGATTCCATTCACGGTGGTTGTGCTTGTCTCTTTTGTTTGTTTATTACTCCTGTTTCCATCGGCTTGTATAGTTTATCTATGATAGGGTTCCTATCTCTAGCCGGAGCGGTTAGTGGCTAGATGGCTGGCCCCTCGTGTCCCGACCCTTTGTGGCGGTGAGTCGTGCACAGGTCCAGTTGCTAGCTTTGCGGTTTTTATCGCTGCTCCTGGGTCACCTGTTCTTAGGGTGTTTTTTATCCTTCGGTGATGGTTGGTTGTAGGTTTCCTTTCTCTGCTCTAGGATGGATTCGCTGTTTTAGCCTTTTTTGGCTTTTAATGAAATGGGCTTTGTTTAAAAAAAAAAATGCACGTTAACAAACCAATGTTCTGAATATCGTACCGGTTAGGGTACAGATTTTCCTACTAGTACGGTACGTATCGGTACCGGTCAAATACCGGGTACCGTTTCGGATTTACCGCAACTACAATATATATAATAATTATAATTCAAAAAATATTTCTCGTACCATGCAATTCATCATAAAACACCTATGTGTTTGCCTATTGTCTCACATTGCCTAGTTACAAAACTATTTTCCATCTTAAATGACTTTGCACACTAGTGGACTTGTGAAAAAAGACCCAAGAAGAGGTCTCGCGTGCTCAGAAAAATGGGCCGTGGCCGAAAGCAATTTGGAAAAACTTATTCGGAAACCAATTAACCGCATGCGCTTCACAGGTTATTCGCGCGCAGGGGGGTGCAAATCTCGGATTTGAGCCTCGCGCTTCTAACTCCAGTAACCATATCTCGTCCGGTATTTTCCGAAATGACCGGTACCGAGCGGTAAGGACCTCAGTATTTGGTCCGAAACGGTATTGGGGTGTTAGGGTACCGGTTTTCTTCAAATCCGATATGTACCGACCTGTATGGTATGAGATTGACAACTATGCAACAGACAACAGCCCAGCCGACAGTGCTTGAACTTGCCTAGAGAAGTGAGTTATAAAAATGGAAAAATCTTTATTTATGGAGGTCAATCTCGGTGGTACAAAAATATTTTGGACGATTCAAATTAAAAATAAATTATTTACAGTAAAAGATACTACTTATTATCCATCAAAGATTATAAATATATCTCAACTGTTGATTATCAAAACAAATGGATAAAATTGGACTCTTATGTGAATAAGTTTCTCTCACTACTTATTTACCCAAAAAAAAAAAAGTTTCTCTCACTACAAAATACGCATGCCAACAGCCTCGCCAAACTTTGACCGGCGGCTGACGCACCCCTTTTCTCGCTTCACACCAAGATGACAGGCGCCCATCTGGCCTCTACCCTCTCGCCCCATAATATCTCCCTTCTTTTTCACTCTATTTGACTCTAAAATACTTTTATAATTTCTCATTCAAGAGTGCATAGAACGGTAGCTTCTCATCTCTGACAATGACCCCAATGATTACCCAACGAATATGCATCTATACCCGCACATATAACGCTAGTAATAATCCAGGACAAGCCTTTCCCATCTGGGTTTTTGGTAATTTATTTGGGTTTCGAGCGCCATGGACATCAGAGGATGGAGGAACAAGGAAGCCCTGTTGAGGGTACTGTGTGCACTGGTTCTGGGTCAGGTTGTTTCTTTCCTAATGGCCATCATGGCCTTCACTGCATCTTTTGTTACCGATCTTGGTACCCTTCTCATACCCATTTCATTTTTTGTTTCTGTTTGTTGACTTTATTTCATGTATATTTGTTGTTTTCTCTTTGGATTTGTTTGCCCCATGTAATAGTGTAATGGGTTCGTACCTCTTCTTCTTCTTTTAGCATTTCGTGGTTGATTATGGGATAATTGAGTGTCTTGTGGTTTTTAACTCTTTGGGTGTTCGTAATCCTCAATTCTTTTTGAATTTTCATTATTTTCTGTTGGAAATTGTCTCACATCGGTTAATTATCTCCTCCAGAACTATTATATGAGCCTAGGCGGCCTCTCCTCTCATTGTCAATTGGTTTTGAGTTGAATGCTTTAACATAGTATTAAAGCTAGGCTTTCGGAGAATTTGTTCCCCTTGTTTGTGTCATAAGTGCACCGTCGTTTGTTGTGATCCAAGTGTTATGGATTGTTTGTTTACCTCTCTGCGTGCGAGTCAGTGGTCACACGTGCGAGTCGGGGGTCATACGTGGGGGAGTGTTTGAAATTGTCCCACATTAGTTAATTATCTCCTCCAAACTAGTATATTAGCCTAGGCGGCCTCTTCACTCATTGCCAATTAGTTTTGAGTTGGATGCTTTAACATTTTCCTAAACTAATCATTGTTGTTGGGTGGAATATGTAGGTGTAGATACGCCACTTACTCTGTCATTTTTCTCTTATCTGGCTTTGGCTTTGGTGTATGGAAGCATCTTGCTATATAGGCGTCAAAAACTACTGGTAATATCACCATCTTCCTCTTTTTGGGTTTAATGCCTGATTTTATTTGATGTTGGGTTTTGATGTACATAGAGTCGGCCTTGGCTAAAGCTTGAGTTGTGACCGTGTTAGGCCCCCGAAAATTTATAAATTTTAGGGGGCCCTCTTACTTTTGTACCAACAATAAAGGGCCCATCTTTAATTTTCGCTTTAGGCCTCCGTAAAGTCAGGGACTCTGTGCCAGCTCTGGATGTAAATATAGTATTTACATACATGTGTACCTTCAATTTGATGTCTTACATTTTCTGAAATTTTTAATGGCTGCTAGACGTTAAAAAATGGATTTTATGGAGACGATTCTAACTCTTAGATATATTGCTTAATTTAGCTGAGTATTAACTTTACTACTTGGTTCGAATTAAAAAAACTGATGTTTAAATGTCTTCAACTTGCTTTCGGTGCTACTTAGATGAGCAGCTTGTTTGGTGGTTTTGCAGGTACCTTGGTATTGGTATGTACTCTTGGGTTTTGTTGATGTCCAAGGCAATTATCTTGGTAAGCAACATGCGAATTGAAGTATTCTCTCTTGTGGATGTACTATCAAATCTCATAGACACATATCCCCAATTTAGCCTTAAGCACAGATTACATGAAAGAAAGTGATAAGCAGGAAGGATTAGATTCGTTTGAACAGCTGCCGTTGTGAAAAAGTACTGTTTGTACTTAAAGGAAACAAGTAGTTTCCATCTATGTAGCACGGACACGGAAACGGATACGGACACGGATACGGACACGGACACGGGATACGGCAATTCTAAAAAAATGGGGATACGGACACGGCGGGAGACACGCCACGTGTATAAATAAATAATAAATAAATATATTTACATATATATATTAAAAATTATGAACCATTGTATATGAATAAGTTCACAAATTGTATAACTTTTTTTTAAAGGAAAAATTACAGTTTAACCCAAATATTTTGAATAATTTCATATTAACCCCCAAAATTTTAAAAAATATTACATTTTGACCCCCAGCCGTGTCCCCGGCGTGTCCCCCGGCGTGTCCCCAGCCGTGTCCCCGCCGTGTCCCCTATCAAAAAATAATAAAAATTATTGGACACGCCACGTGGCGTGTCCAATACGTTTCCCCGCGTGTCCCCGCCGTGTCCCCGTGTCCCCGTGTCCAATACGTGGACACGGCGCCCTTTTGGAGTGTCGGTGCTACATAGGTTTCCATTGGCTTGATGCTTGCATAAGAACTGTAGAATACAATCTTAGATATTTAGGAAGGGGAAAAAGCAAAGTCCTAATCTCAGGGTAGTTAATAGGCATTTCTAGTTCTCGTAGTTTCGAGAATGGGAAAAAGCTATGGACTTTAGGAAAAAAGAAAAGAAAAAGAAGAAAAAGTTTGTGTTTTCCTTCTGGGTCATTATGTAATTAGTGAATGTGGTATAGTTTGCAGAAACTTGTCAATTACGTTAGAATAAAAGAGATCTATGTTAGGACTTAGATAGAAAAAATTTGGACAACTTTGTGACAATGAAGTTATGGATTGTTGAATTTTTTTTTCTCATTAATCCATCTCCTCACTGAAATTGCATAATCACTTGGGAACAAATCGGTGTTATTAATAATTATACTTGATGGTTGTGCAGTTAATAAAGCATTTGAGTACTCGTCAATTACTAGTGTGACCTTATTGGATTGTTGGACGGTAGCATGGGTCATTATCCTTACTTGGTTTTTTCTGGGCACGCGATATTCCCTTTGGCAGTTCTGTGGCGCAGCACTCTGTGTCGCAGGCCTGGGTTTAGTGCTTATCTCTGATGCTGGAGTGGGTGGTGGAGGTGACATTTTCTTTTCCACCTTCTAAATCTGGTGTGTTTGACTGTTTGAGCATGGTTATTAGATTGTACTAATCTAAACCCTTAGAGAATAGTAGAAAAGAAGTATGTGAGTCATTTAAAGTTCTGAAAGCTTCCTTTTGTAACTTTTATCTCTTTCAGGCGGTTCAAAACCTCTATTGGGTGACCTACTTGTCATTGGAGGGACATTTTTCTATGCGATGAGCAATGTTGGTGAGGTTGGTGGGTCAATATGTTAAATATCCACAACTCTCTCTCTCTCTCTCTCTCTCTCTCTCTCTCTCTCTCTCTGCATGTAAATCTGGTGAATCTGCTCATTTGTTTATAGGCCTAGAAATTAAGTGTTTGCATCTGAGAATGTTCATTATGACTTCCTAAATGCAGGAGTTTTGTGTTAAGAAGAAAGATCGCGTTGAAGCAGTTTCAATGATCGGTCTTTTTGGAACACTTGTGAGTGTGTGCCAGATGTATCCTTTAATCCTTTTCGTTGAAAATTTTACTTTCTTCTGAAAAAACTTTATTCTCTTGTCTTGTATTTTAGCTTCAAAAGGAATAGCTTTAGGACATAGTTTATCTTACGTTTCAGTAACGTGAAGAATAGTATTGTGTCCGTTCCCTAACATCGTTCTAGAGCAATCATGGAAAGGAAGACTCTGGCATCAGTACAATGGTCTGCAGAAATTGTAAGTAAAGATTAGTCTTGATAGTTTGCTTCAGTGCATCGCTATGTCAAGCTTTTGACTCGATTGAACTTGTATGTTTGCATTGTTCTGTGCAGACCATTGAGTTTTCATACGGCTTTGTTGTAATTATAAAAGAAATTGGAGGAAAAGTTGCATTGTATTTTAAATTTACCCTAATCTTTCTTGAAGTGTCTTTCCAGATACAAAAGTTGGTTTAGCTGACCTGCTGAGTTTTAGAAAGTGAATTGAAGAGCTCATTTCCCCTATCTAACACTGCAGTCTTAGACTATAGGGCCTAATGTCAGAATGTAATAATCAAAATGTATTATTCTCCTTGGCAAAAATTTGTTTAGATGATGCCTGCCTTGTATATGGAATATGAATTACAAGCTTATGTTTCTATCAATTCGGAACCTTTGAGTAGTGAAAGTTGAAGAAAAGGAGATAACAGAAAGACAGTAAATTAACTGCTTATATTGCCTTCTTTTGCTCAGGTCCAAAGAGGGAATTATTTGTCTCAGAGTGCATTTATGTGTTCTTCTTATGTTTATTTTCATTTCCACAATGGACTTCAAATATGTCTCCGTGGGTTTATAATCCAAAATACCGAACTGCATCTTTATGTTGTTTACAGATTTTAACCTTTGCTGGCTATGCGTTTGCAAGCTTTATGTTCTACACTTTGGTTCCTTTCGTTCTACAGGTCAGTTTCTCACTCTCTCTCTTAATTTACACTGACTAATATTTTCTTTCACCTTGTATATGAAATTGACGTAGTTTTCAGCAAACTCTGCTATGTTTCGAATCTCACCTATAAGAGTAACGTAGTTTTCAGCAGACTCTGTGCTATGTTTCGAATCTCACCTATAAGAATTGATAGAAAACAGAGACACAGAGACGGAAAATACTGATATTATTTCTGAATGAATTACAATGAGGTGAGAACACCTTTAAATAAAGTAAAGCTACACCTAAGAAAGGAAGATTACAAGATTTGATTACGATATGATTACCCTATGATTATGCTATGATTTGATTACGATATGATTACACTATGATTATGCTAGGATTTGATTGCGATACATGTCCTAAAATAACATATTACAAGAAGATACAGAATATATATTCAAGATACAGAATATATATTCACACCCCCCCTCAAACTCAAGGTGCGAGGGCAGAGAGCACCGAGAGTTTGTCAAGGAGAAAACGGAAACGAGCAGCAGTATGAGTCTTCGTGAAGAAATCAGCCAGCTGCAATGTAGAGGAGACGAAGGGTAAAGCAATGGTGCCAGACTGAAGATGCTGGCGTATGAAATGACAATCAATCTCAATGTGCTTTGTGCGCTCATGGAAGATCGAGTTGTGGGCAAACTGAATTGCACTCTTATTGTCGCAGTAAAGAGGCGTAGGAGTTGTAACAGAGACCCATATCGGAAATAAGCCAGCGAAGCCAGACGATTTCAGAAGTAGCATGGGCCATGGCACGATATTCAGCTTCCGCAGTAGAGCGAGCAACAACAGATTGCTTTTTGCTTTTCCAGGAGATAAGAGAATCGCCTAGAAAAACACAAATGCCAGAGGTAGATTTGCGGTCATTGACATCACCTGCCCAGTCAGCATCAGCGTAAGCATGGAGGGTTAAGCTTGATGTAGAAGAAATCAGAAGGCACTGATGAAGGGTACCACGAAGATAACGGAGAATACGTAAGAGGGCAGCCCAATGCGTAGTTCGAGAAGCAGAGACAAACTGACTAACAATGTGAACTGCATAAGAAATATCTGGCTGAGTAACCGTAAGGTAAACCAAGCAGCCCACCAATTCGCGATATTCCGTAGGATCCTCAAGGGGAGCACCATCAGAGGCAGAGAACTTGGCATGAAGCTCAAGGGGAGTATCAACAGTCTTTGTATCCGTGAGACGAGCATGGTGGAGGATATCAGTAACATACTTGGACTGTCCCAAAAGATACCCTTGAGGAGAGGAAGCAACTTCAATACCAAGGAAATAACGGAGCGGGCCCAAATCTTTCATTTCGAACTCACGGAAGAGATGACTTTTAACTTCAGCAATAGCAGCAGAGTCAGAACCAGTGATGATCATGTCATCAACATAAAGTAGGAGAAGTACCAAGCCATGAGAGGTGCGACGGAGAAATAAAGCAGAGTCATGCTTGCTAGGCGTGAAGCCAATCTGAAGAACAACATCCTGGAAGCGTGAATACCAAGCGCGAGGGGACTGTTTCAAGCCATAGAGAGCATGACGCAAGCGACAAACCATACCGGAAGGATGAGAGAAGCCAGGAGGAGGCCGCATATAAACCTCTTCAGAGAGATTGCCATTAAGAAAAGCATTCTTTACATCCAACTGAGAAAGAGGCCATTGATGCACTGCGGCCACTGAGATCAAGGTGCGAACAGTGGTCATTTTGGCAACAGGGGCAAAAGTTTCCTCGTAATCAATTCCATACTCCTGAGAAAATCCTTTAGCAACTAGGCGGGCTTTATACCGTTCTAAGAACCATCAGAATGAGTCTTAACCTTGTAGACCCATTTGCAACCAATGAGATTCTTACCATCCGGAAGAGAAACCAACTCCCAAGTCTGATTGTGAGCAAGAGCAGTAAGTTCAGCTTGCATGGCATCCACCCAATTGGGATCATTGCAAGCTTCTTTATAGGACCTAGGCTCAAAATAAGTGTGAATGCGGGAAAGGAATGATTGATAAGAGGATGAGAAACAGGTATTAGTAAAGCCATATTTTACCGGTGGTTGACGATTGTCCCGGAGGGGATGCTGGCGGACAGGCGGATCAGGATCCGTGGAAGCAGATTGGGGAGCAGCTGTAGAAGTTGGACGACGGGTGTAGACCTGGGTGATCGGAGCACGGCAAGGTGATGCTGAGGGGGACGTAGAAATATCAGATACCTGAAGAGTGGAGGTGTACTCTTCGGGAGGCACATCCATATCCATAGGAAAGGGGTCAATATGGATCAATTCTTCTTTGGCTACAGGAGCAGTGCGAGGAGGAAGAGTAAAATAGGGAAGACGCTCTAAGAAGACAACATGCCTTGAAACATAAAGCTTTTTGGTCACAGGATCATAACACCGATACCCTTTTTGATTAATGCCATATCCCAAAAAAACACCTAAGACACAACGGGTACTGAGCTTAGTGCGGTCTTTCTTGGGGAGGAGAACAAAACAGGTAGAACCAAACACTCGAAGAAGACAGTAATTAGGAACCTGACCATAAAGCCGCTCATATGGAGAGCTACCAGAGAGAAGAGGGGTGGGCATTCGATTCAGGAGATAGGCTGCAGTGAGAACAACTTCTCCCCAGTAACAGGACGGGACGGAGGAAGACCGGAGTAGAGACCGAGTAGTATTAAGAAGGTGACGATGTTTTCTTTCAGCTCTACCATTTTGGGCAGGAGTGTCAGTGCAAGACGATTGGTGGATAGTCCCAAGCGAATCTAGGAATTTATGAAACTCTGAGAGTGAATATTCCCCACCCAAGTCAGACCGAAGAATTTTAACCGATGTAGAAAACTGATTTTGAACCATGGCATGAAAATTCTTATAAATCGTAAGAACTCAGATTTGTGTGTCATTAAGTAAACCCAAGTATACCGACTAAAGTCATCCACAAAACAGACAGAATAAACAAAACTACCTTTAGTAGCAACCGGAGAAGGGCCCCATAAATCAGTGTGAACAAGCTGAAAAGGCGAAGTAGAAACAGAAGTACTTTTATTAAAAGGTAAAGCTGACATTTTTGCAAACTTACAACCACTGCATTCTGAAATATCACTGACTGAAATATGACCCAAATGACCTGACTGAACTAAAAGTTTTAGACGTTCACTAGACAGATGCCCTAATCTAGAATGCCAAATATAAAACGGAGATGACTTATGATCTAAACAAAAAGATGACGCAGCAGTGGAAGAAGGTTTTATTGGGAGATGCAAGTGCTCCAAAAGATAGAGATCACCAACTCTACGGCCTGCCCCAATCTGCTTCTTGGAATCCCGATCCTGCACAACACAACCAGAGGAAGAGAAAACAACATCAAAACCAGAGTCGGATAATTGGCTGATTGAAAGTAGGCTCAAAGACAACTGAGGAACATAAAAGACATTAGGAATAGATAGTGACGGTGCAGTAGAAGATAGAATGGAACCAATAGAAGCAACATGCATGGGAAAACCATTGGCTGTGGCAATACTAATAGGAAAAACTGGTGGCACACAATTACTAAGAAGAGACAGATCAGGGGTCATATGGTGAGAAGAGCCAGAATCAAAGATCCAAGTGGTGGGTTGGATACCTGAGGTGGGAGAACCACGCAAACCTGAGTGAGTGGTAGTCATGGCAGAAGCTTGGGGGGAACCCCTCGAATGGCTGCCATGTAAGCCTGGTACTGCTGAAATTGCTCATAATTAAACTCTGGAGGTGCACTATTGGAGGCCGGTGTTGCCAAGGCTGCAGGAGGGCGAGAATACTGTTGTGGTGCCCGAGACTGATGTGTCAAAATCTGTGCATTCCCTGTGTTCCATTTTCCCAAGGCAGTGGCATACCCTGGGTCTTTTGGATCAGAAGGAGGTAGTGTAGAACCGTCTACGTATCCTCACATTTCTTTACCAACAACAAAATTTTTCATCACATGAGCCCAGTAGGAGTAGTTGTTACCGGTCAAACGAACACTAATAGCCTGATTTTTATCGCCAGACATGATGCTAATAGAGAAACGCAGTCAAAAACAAAAAAAACAAAACAGAATACCAGAGTACCAATCTGCCTTAGACAGGTTAGTCGGAGCTGTAACAGAGGTCGCCGGATCTGCTACAGTGTCGGCAAGTGCTGCTGGAGGTTGTTGGAGTGTGGGTAAGTCACCGGCGGTTGGAGAAGAATGGGTGTTGACTGCTGTGGGTGTTTCTTGTGATTTGGGTTGCTAAAAAACAGAGAGAGGGATCGATAGTAGCTGACAGAGAGAGAGATCTGAGGATAGAAGGCTGATCGAAAACAGGGTTAGGGTTTCAGAACCTGCTCTGATACCATGATAGAAAACAGAGACACAGAGACGGAAAATACTGATATTATTTCTGAATGAATTACAATGAGGTGAGTACACCTTTAAATAGAGTAAAGCTACACCTAAGAAATGAAAATTACAAGATTTGATTACGATATGATTACCCTATGATTATGCTATGATTTGATTACGATATGATTACCCTATGATTATGCTAGGATTTGATTACGATACATGTCCTAAAATAACATATTACAAGAAGATACAGAATATATATTCAAGATATAGAATATATATTCACAAGAATAACGTGGAAGGAGTTGCCATAATTTTTTTAACTCTATGATTCTCCTAAACTCATACCAGATTCTGATCATTTGAAGCTTAAAACTCTAAAACCCACCCTCATTTTGGTTTGGGGGCTCGCTACGAACTTACTGAATTATGCATTGATAGCTCCCAGAAGGACTTACTTCACGAAGAAACGAAAATATTAAACTTCTCTGAGTGAAGCTGCTTGATTTGGATGATCTACTTTCTTTAATCAATTATAATTTGGAAACAGATGAGCGGAGCAACAATGTTCAACCTATCTATACTAACGTCGGACATGTGGGCAGTCATCATTCGCATATTCTTCTATCATCAGCAGGTTCTCTTTCATAATTAACTAGAACTTGACCTCTCTACATCACTCTTTCTAGTTGTACAAGTAGTTATAAGCTGACACTTGCCGTTCTTTTAGAATTGGTACCTTTCATAACATAACAAAACTGACCTGATACAATTTCCATTTGCAGGTTGACTGGTTATACTATCTGTCATTTGCAATTGTTGTCGTTGGACTAGTTATATATTCAAAAACGTAAGTTCTAGCCCCTTCTTCTAAAGTAGCCAGCTGTATATGTAAGGGGTGTTTATCATAGTTGTGGAAACAAATTTTCGATTACAAAATCACGGTTCTCTTTAGATTATGGATTGTGGATTCTAGTTTATGCTGGGAAACTTGTTTAGTCTAGCCGTGAGGTTAGGATTTAAGCTGTAGCCAAAGCTAGTAGTGTTTGATGCAAAAGCTTCTTCTTTTTTTATTTTGTCAATAACCTGGGACACGATATCAATTGTGAGAGTCCACGATATAACCATGCCCAACAACTCAACCAATACAAGAAACAAGAAATAAGCCCATCAAGGGAAGAAACAAAGAAAGAAAGAAAGGAAAAGATCCTCTAAGGAAGAACACTCACATGCAGGTAGGAAGATTCGACCTTTTGACCTCCTAGTTAGATGCAAGAGTCTTGGTCACCTGAGCTAATCCCAGTTGGTTAATTTGATGCAAAAGCTAGAATTTAGTATTTTAGATCATTTGGAATTCGAAATATGTTTCCAAAGCACCCGAAACTCAGCTTCGTAAATTCATATTTTAAGGCCATTTCCAGCTTTTACTAATCCTAGAGAATCCAAAATCTTCTACTTCTTTCCCTAAAACTGGTTAATAACCGTCGTTTTTTGCCGTATATTGTTTTCTTTGACAGTGAGAAGGATCCCGTATCTATACCAGTTCTTGAGAATGCGAATGTGCCATACCAAGTGCTTGGTGAAGAAGGTGTAGAATCTAGAAACGAGACCATAGCCTCGTGATGCAATAAAAAAAATTCCTGGTGCCCTAGGATCATTTTATTTCCTCATGCCAAAAATAGAATGGTAAGAGAATTAGAGCCTTCTTATTATTACCCAGTTTTCTTGACTTTTAATTATGCGTAAAACTTGAAACTTGTGAAAATGATGAAATTACTTTCTCCTTGCAGGAAATGTCAATATTCGTGCTCCTTAAATTTCGTCGGCCATCTGAATATGCCGATAGATGGTTTTGAGGGCTGCGTTTCCGGGCCTGCTTACGATTTTGCCACAGTTGAATCCAAAGGCAATAAGAGAATATTACTTCTGTAACAAGAATAGAAAAATAAAAAAAAACTTCACCACATGGTTAAAGTAGGCAATTTTCTTGTATGTCTCCTTGTTTTGTTGTTCATTTTTATGTTTTTAGTATATTGGAAGTTTGGAACTAGTGAGTAGTGAACATCACATGGTTACAGCTTAAGAGTTCACGTTCTCTGCAATTTGTGATGTTTGTTTTCATCTCTCTCTCTCTGGGTGGAAAATATGACCTTCAATCCCTCAGGATTTATGGCTTTCTCTTTCAAAAGCAAAAACACTCTCTAACTGGAATGGACTCAAATTGTTAACTTTCCTGCTGATGTGCGAGCACAAGTATGTAGAGCCTTTTGGCTGGCCAGGTTTAGAACATAAGGTGTTGAGGTTATGAGTTCAAAGTCCTACGGCTTTACGGCATATATCTACGTTATGATTGATATGAGAGGATAATGGAGTTTAAAGTTGCAACTCCGGGACGATAAGAAGTGGAATTAGGTATCCGTTCACGCCCCACGGCAAATGCAAATAGCACTGACGTTCAGGCAGTGCTTTTTCTACCGTGATACTTTTTCACAGGTGAGAGAAACTCTAGGATTTCTTGTCAATCGACTAATTCCAGTATGAGGAAGAAGGATAAGTTTCAATCTACATAAAATTGATCGAATCGTGAGGAGTTCTCGAAATTGGAAAGAGAATCTCTCACTGTTTCAAGCAGTGTTTGAGAATTTCTCTGTATATATCAATCATTAAGCTCAACAAATTGGGAAAAATTTATCTATTTCTTACCCTCCGTGGCGGTGCTTCCGGCCACAGTGACGGTGACCGGAAAGTTCCGGTTTCATAGTGGTCTGTTCCCCACGTGGAACCTTTTCCACCCTCTGTGGGTGTTTCAGTTCCCTCAGTGAATTGCGTGAAGGGGAGGTCGGTGAGGCTGGTCAAATTACCATTGCCATCTCCATTACCGTTCGCGAATTCTCCCTATGTGGAACTTTTTTTTGATGTACCTGGTGAGTGTCTATCCAACCAACTTGGATAACCTGAATGTTGTGGTTTTGTAACCCAACGGAGGGCTCCGGGATTTGGGTGTTTGTAGCCTCCGGGTAGTTTTTTGTTCAATATGGATTATACCTACGATTTTAAGAGAGAACTGCTACAACAACTAACCCATGGGGTCTTGAAATTGCATTGATGCGCAAGTGGGGCACGGATAATCCGATCCGTTCAATAATTTAAAAAAAAAAAAAGGAATGGGCCCTTGGAAAATCAGATCAATCTGACTCGTGTAGGTAATTGATCCAATCATCCCATTTTCCCCTATTTTTAAAAATTGGAAGTTTAGATCGAGCACCTACACATATTGAATTGAGCTGATTTTTGACGATCCCCTCGATTTAAAAAAAAAAATTATTGAATGGCTCGGATCATACACACGGGGCCCAGAGTGGGCCTCATGTACCCGTAAGTGCAGTTTCGGGACCCATGGGTTGGTATCCGTAGGTTTCTCGTTCTCATAAATTGCATATTTCTTCCATAAAAAATTGAGATTTTCTACTTAAAAAGCTGCCATGCCGCGTTATACGGTGACGTTTGATGCAGAGAGAGAAAGAGAGAGTGAGAAAGATTCAGGGAGAGAGAGAGAGAGAGAGAGAGAGAGAGAGAGGGTGGACGAAGTCATAAAGATAAGTCACCCGTAGAACATGTATATTCCCCAGGATCCTATCACCCTAAAAATCCCTTCATTTGCTCTTGAGGATATCTTTTTAACGGCTGGCGACGTGAAAATGGGTTTACAAAGTCCAATCACTCGCGTCCAAAGTGTTTTTGGATTGTCACAATTGAAAAGTAATTTGAACTATTAATTGCAAAAATAGACAACTGCAATTGCACCAATTTGCAAAAAACTTGTTCACGACTCCGTGGTGAATAAGTTTCTCGCTTTGCTCTTTAAGTGATTTTTTTTTTTGTGTTTCCTTATACATTGGGTTTCCTTGTACTACATGGGTACACATATAAACTACTCCGTATGTTCAATATTTGGGTCAACCTCTGCCTATAGTTTTTATAATTGGAATTGCAATATAGCCAAAATTGTCTACCAAATAACGAAGGTTAGTTATGTGACAAACCTATTCAGAAAGAAAGAAAAAACAGAGATGGTTTTTACATTCAAAACGAATTTGATACAACCCACTGTTATCATAAGTAATTATTCATTCATTACATCTCGGCACCGTTATCATGTGTTGCCCCGTGAACCTTTAACACCACACATTTACGTAACACATACATTATGTAAATGTGTGGTGTCGAAGAGCTCTGCGGCACCACATGACGATATCTAGTGGCACTAAATAATTTTACTCTTATCATACCGAACTTCCAACTTTTTACGGCTAACTTAGTTTAGATATTTTTTTAATTGAACACCTAGTATCTTCTTAAAATCTTGTTTTGACCCTCATTTTACCTATAAAGAGATTTTTTAGGGATAGTTTTTGTTTGACAAGTCAAACATGCATCTTATTTCCATGGGAGAGATATGGTTCTATAAATAGCACATATAGCTGCTTCTTTATCAACGTACTTCACAAATTCTTTTTGTCGATCGTTTGTTACTTCGCAACATGAAGTCATATGCTAGCGTCCTTCTTATTGCATTCTTCATCCATTGCATCCATGAAAGTGTAGCTAATACTAATAGCACGACTGAGGTTTGTAATGCTTTTATGTATCTTAATTAACAATTACATATTACTTACTGCGCCTTTCATATTACGAATTAAGGATTCAAGTATCGGCCACTATATTTATATATCTTGGTTGAAATTACTTTGAGACCGATTAAAAGGTTCACAAATTGCATTGTACTATCAATCGGTCACTCAAAACAACTTTTCCTTTTGCAAGTTTATGCTTAACGAGTTTTCTCTTCCATTACTTTTTTATGTGTTGTAACTTCTAAAAATATATTCTATTTAACTTTGGTTTTGCAGCACTACATTGTGTACATGGGTACACACTCGATGACGGACTCCAAAACCGTGATATCATCCAATCATGAAATGCTAGCTTCCATTGTTGGCAGGTATACCTCATACTTAAAACTTATGTGTGCTTGTGCATCTATACTATGTACGTAGAGTTTAACCCGTTCGATGCATGGGAAGTCGTATATCTTCATTTCATATATTAGCATGAATATATATTTATTTTTATTCACAGAAACCAATTTTAAGCTTTGAGAAAAATTACAAGGTGTAAAAATATCATTGAAAAAAAATAAACCCCAAAAATGACTCCTGCAAAGTAGGAGGTGGGAGAGAGTAGTTGGCTGGATAAGATGTGCCTTTACTTTGTTTTTCAACTTTGTATTTAATACTCTAATATCTCAAAATTCTAGAAAATTAGACATACATGGCCATTTCAAGGATTTTCAAGTCTACTAAATTCGCATGCATGCATTCAATGATGAAACCAGCATCTTAATCCAAGAAGGCTACTGTATCATTGGACAATGTATGAGGTGTCATTTGACATCGCCTAATGATGCATTGCCGCATAAGAATGTTGCGTTTATTAATTGTTGTGCAAAATGTTGCGTCGATAGCCTTTCACTTATCTGATATGTAACTCTTTTTTTTTTGGTCATTGGTAGTGTTGACCACGCTCGGAAAGCCATAATCCACCACTATCACAGGAGCTTCAGAGGCTTCTCAGCCAGGCTAACACAAGAACAGGCCGATGAAATTGCAAGTAAGAGCCGCAATTGCAAACATATTGATCACAATAATCGCATCCATTAGTCGGTATATTGTCAAAAATTACGTTGTTTTTAATTTTACTTTCTATGGTTTGCAGAGAGCGATTCGGTTGTTTCTGTTTTCAAAAGTAGGCAATACGAACTCCAGACGACTAGGTCGTGGGATTTCATGGGGGCTAGTAGTGATCATAAAAGCATATTCGGCAACTACTCAGTAGATGAAAACTATGAAGTGGTCGTTGGACACATTGATAGTGGTAAGTCCTCCGTATCTTTGAGTATCGATTTAGGATATCTAGAAAAAAAATTTAAAAAAAGTCGATTACTTGTCGATTCTTTTGTAATCGACTTTTTTCTAATTTAGTGAGCTTTTCATGTTAAACTATTTCACTTTGTGGATTCATCTCAATTACAGGAATTCAACAAGTAAAAGAAATATGAATGACAAACTGAAAAAATATCCATGAAACCAAAAGCCATCCAAGAAAATTGAATTTTGGTCTCTGTTGAAATATGCTCTGTTTTTTAGATTTCTCAACCAACCACTCTGGTCAAGACAGATAAAAAATTAGTAGAAACAATCTAAACATAAGCCAAAAAAAAAAAAAATAGAAATGACCAAAATCAATATTCTCGAATGATTACTTACATTTTTTTTTTTCAGGAGTTTGGCCGGAGTCACCTAGTTTCAACCCGGATGACATGGGACCGGTACCGAGCAGATTTAAAGGAACGTGTGTAACGGGGGAACACTTTTCAACTTCGAATTGCAATAGGTAAATTCTGCTTCAAGCGCTCATATAAACGGGTAATAAATTAAAAAATATACGATCATTTTACTACGCATCATTCGATACTATCGCTTCTGCGATCGCTACCGTTAATTTGCTACCGCTATTTAAAACCTTGCTCTTCACAACAGTCACATGGATCGCTTCTTTTGATTTTTTTGGAATTATTTCGGTGCAGGAAGTTGATCGGCGCACGTTACTACCACGCAGGATACGAACAGGCGCACGGTCGTCTCGAATCAAATTCAAAGGGCCGTTCCTTCTTCCAATCAGCCCGCGACGATTTCGGTCACGGCACCCACACCGCCTCAACAGCAGTCGGCCGCTTCGTAACCGACTCCAACGCGTTAGGCGCCGGCAAAACTGTGCGGGGCGGGGCTCCGAAGGCGCAGCTGGCGGTGTACAAGGTCTGCTGGTTCGACCAGTGCGACGGGTCGGACGTCCTGAAAGCCTTCGACGACGCCATCAGCGACCAGGTCGACGTGATCACCATCTCAGTCGGTGTACCCCACGAACCCAGGAATTACAACTACTTGAACGACGAGTTTTCAATCGGGTCCTTCCATGCTTTCTTGAGAGGGATTCTGACTGTCGCTAGTGCCGGTAACGACGGAGAAAAGGGGCCCTACACCGTTTCCAATTCTCCGCCGTGGACTCTAACCGTTGCGGCTAGTTCTACTGATCGGCAATTTGTCTCCACCGTGCAACTTGGTGATGGAAACACTTTGCTGCAGGTATGCAAAACCATTTCCTCTTTCTTTCATTTTTTCCGTCTCTCTTGAGGCTCGGGTTTTTTTTTTTTTTTTTTTTATAAACATTATATACATCAACGGAGATTAGTTAGTAAGGGATGTTAGAGTTAGCACTGGGGAGTCCCTCGAACCCTAGTCACCACTGGGGGAAGGGATCTCTAAGGCTCAGTTTACTTTGGTCGAATATTGGTGCATGCGAAAAGTGTTTTAATTTTAAAAAGTAGCAAAACAAATGAAAATGTATTTTCCTTTCCGGATCTGGCTCATCTCCGGTAATGGGAGAGAAGTTTTCTGTCCGGTTCCTCCTTTTTCAAGCCCATACCAGGCTCACATTGATGATTGGAGCCCTACAAAAATTTATTTTTGATCGCATACCATTCAATACCGGATTCAAAAGCATAGCGTTCAGTATCTGATTCAAAAGCATACCATGTATCAGCTGCATGGAGATACCCTAATAGGGTAATAGCCGATTTCCACTACAGATTTTTATGCTCCCAATTTTTTAACACCGCGACTTATATGGATTACATATTACACCATGATCCACTGTTATTCTGAATTTTGTTTGATGTATGACCAAATCTAATTTGAATAGCAAATTGGAATTATTCAGGGATTTGGGCACAACAAATACCAGATGAATGACTTCCGTTATGTTATTAGAGGAGGTGATGCAGCAAGGCCTGGCGTTAGAAGACAAGACGCTAGGTAAGTCAATTAATTATGCATAATCCTATTTTCAGGGCACTCTGTATTCATGTATCCATAAACATCGATAGAATCAAATAGAAATGATTTTTAAAGCACGTTTTAAAGGGTCTGTTTGATTAGAGAGAAGAATACAATAGAAAGTGAAAATGAGAGAAAGTGAAGTAAAAGAAAAGAAAAAGAAATTTTTTTTTTCTCGCATCCGTTTGATTAGGATGGAGGTTTTACAAGAAAATAAGGAAGTGAGAGATTTTTGTTAATTCTCACAAGAAAATGAGATTTTCTTGCACTTTTTGTGTGAAAAAGAAAGGTAATCTCTCTAGCTTTAGAGGGTTGTACAGAAAAATTTGTTTCCTCTCATTTTCTAGGACATTCTTGCTCAGTGAACACAGAAAAAGTTTTTTTTTTTTTTTTCTTTCTTGCATTTTCTACCATTATCTCGCTAGTCAAATGGAGATTGTTTTCATTCCTCAACTTTTGCCTCCCATTGGCCGAGGCGAATTTGAAACGGAAAACCAAAACACGTAGTATTCATCTATATATATACTTACAAAAAAACGTCACATGTGTTCTTTTTGTAGATATATACAAATACCCTTATTGTCTAAACCGTGACAAAACACGTACTTATGCATACGTACGGAAAAAAAACATTACATGTGTTGTTCATGTACGCATACAAATTCATGTACGTGCAAATATCAACGCAATTGTTAAGAAGTGTGTTGGGTGCTTTGTTTTCAGGTTTTGCAAAAGAAATGCGCTTGATACTGGAATAATCAATGGGAACGTTGTGATCTGTTTCATGGAAAATCCAGGAGATAATATGCTTGAGAAGTCAATAGTGGTGAGTGATGGGGGTGGCGCTGGAATGATTGTTGTGGATCTGCATAATGATTATGACAAGGGAAAGGGTGAATATTATCCGATCCCTACCTCTGTGATCAATCAAGGCGAAGCGGACAAGCTTGGAAACTATATAGCTTCATTTAGGTATTCCAAAATCGTGGTATTGCATTTTTCACAAACTTTGTATGCACATTTTGATAGGTTTCGGTATGTTGTATATAGGGAAAGTCTTGGTTTCTAAATCTAATTACATTTATTATTCTATCGATGTACCAATTTTCAAATTTGTCGAATTTTTTTTTTAATTTCTAACAACTATTAAATATTTATAGGGATCCCGCTGTGAAGATATGGCCGACAGTGGAAAATTACAACTCGGAAGCTCCAAAGATGGGATCTTTTTCTTCGAGGGGGCCTGATGCTACAACACCAGAAATAATTAAAGTAAGTTTTTTCTATTCTTTAATATGTCTATTATAAAACAAAATGGTGTGGGGACAAGTTGTTAGAACGATTTAGATTTATTTGATCCAAAGGTTGTAGTGCATCCTCCCACTTCCCGGTTAAGTGTCCATGGCTTTCACCTAAATCACACAACTGCCATCCCCTTCCAATAGAGATGCGTAGTGCCGTAGGCACGGGTTAGCACTAGTCTCTATTATAAAACTGAAAGATCTGGGGACAAGTTGTTAGAATGGCTTAAATTCATTTGATCTAAAGGCTGTAGTGCATCCTCCCACTTTCTGGTTAAGTGCCTATGATTTTCACCTAAATCACACAACTGCCATCCCCTTCGAACATGGATGCGTAGTGACATAGGCACGGGCTAGCACTAGTAATATTATAAAACAGAGTGATTTCTATTGAAAATGTCTACGCATAAATAATAAGAGCAATCTCTACAACCGTTAGATCACTTCCTGTTAAATTTATAGCTATCAGATCATTTCTTTTTTTAAAACATGTAGAGTATTCTCACTCTCTATTCTCACTTTTTAGGCAATGTATCCCTATCCCTATGTAAATAATGTTGTCTTATATGATCAAATAAGAAAATCTCTCAAAATCGTACAACTATTCCGTAGAGTAGTTGGGTTGTACGGGCAATTTATTTAAATTGAGACCACAATACATTTTGACATGCCTTTAGGCACGGGTGACATCCGGTAGTCTTTAATAAAAGGAATTGTAATAGTAGAAATTACATTTACATTTTTAGATTTCTTATTACGATGTGGAAAGATTTTTGTTAGTGTTTCTGTCATTAATAGAAAAATCATGCATGATTGTAGCCTGACATAACAGCTCCAGGAGTAAACATTTTAGCATCTTGGCCTCCATATTCGGATACACCAGCAAATACTCCCTCTTTCGTCTTTAGTTTTGGCACTTCTATGGCTACTCCTCATGTTTCGGGCGTCGCTGCAATAATTAAAGCGTTCAACTTAGGTTGGTCACCAGCAGAAATAAAATCTGCGTTAATGACAACAGGTTAGTATGTTTTCCTACTTTGGTGTTTTGGATTCAGTATCGAAAAATATTCTAAACGATTCGTTTGATTGATGATAAATAAGAACCATGTAAAGATACAAAACAAATTTAAGGTTTACTGCAAAAATAAATTTTATTTCTAAACAAAGAATGTTTGCACTCAAGATGTTCTAAAAAACCTTATTATGACACCAGTTAACAGAATACAAGTTAGTTCAGAGTTACGTTCCACCAACACATGAGTGATTGGTTTATTTTTCTAAATTAGTTTGGTAGTAAGATTTTTGTTAATTAATTTTAAGCAAAATATTAGTATCTTTCGTACCATTATTCTTTTTTATCCGTATCTTTTAGACCATTATTCTTTTTAGAGCATAATGGTTTTGAAGAACAAGGAAAAAATTTGTTTAAGTTTCCTAGAAAGAGTTCTATCTCAAATTTGAACACTTGTCAACCCGATAAGTTTTCAGTGACTTTAGAAAATTAATGTATGAAATAGGCTTTAAAAGGTCAATTAATTTGACATCTGTGAATATAAGTACCTTTTCAATTTGTTGTATTGACATCTCTACCATTGCCTCAGCTTTACCAGTTGATAACACTGGCAATCCTATAGAATCAAACGCCGAAAGAGCAACGCCTTTTGACATGGGATCTGGGCATTTGAATCCAAACGCAGCACTAGATCCAGGATTGGTCTACGACATGAATGCAGACGATGTTTTTACTTTCTGTGCAGCCGCGACACTCCCATACCTGTCCTTCAAAGGCTCTTTGGAACCGTAAATTGCCCTAACCCCCAAACTGGTGCATATGATCTCAATTTACCGTCTATAGGCATCAATAATTTGGTTGGTAGAATATCAGTGACCCGAAAGGTGACTTACCGTGGAAATAATGACGGTCCTAAGGTGTTTAATGTTCAAATTGAGAATCCACAAGGTATCGAAATCAAGGTGCAACCGAGTGTGTTGGATTTTTCAAATGGTCAAAAGACTCTGACGTTTAGAGTAGATGTTAACCCTAGGCAGGGTTTGGACGAGTTTGTTTTTGGGAGCCTTTCTTGGTACAACAACAAATACAACGTTAGAAGTCCCATAGCCGTTAGAGCTGTAAACAATTAGGCTTAGCTAAGAGTTTGTTGAGATTTCAAAATTAAATATGCAAATTTGTAATAATCTCCTAGTTTAGTTTTCTTTGATTTTTGTTTTGTAATAAGGCCGGATTTGTATTCCTAACAAGATATCTAATTCCAGCTTTACTACCTCTGTTTATTTGTTTGTTTTTAAGAATTTTATGCTATTTGGTGTTTGCTTCTTTTTCTCATGGTTCTTTCTTTTTATAGTTATTCACCTCCTCAATGAACGGTTATGATTATTTTCATCTAATAGTCCACATTCTTCTATTAGAATCCTCCTAAAAATTATGTTTCCTTTTTCACATCTCTAAAATATTCCAGAACTCTCCACACAAGTCTAGCATAAAATAGAGTTTTTTTACAATCTTATAGAACATTCCAGAAGAAAAATGTATAGTAGCTATTCTCATTTTTTATAAGTATTTTATCGAATGACATGGTATTGGAACAAAAAAATTAGATAGTTTGATTAAGCACTTAGGAATGTCTAATTAAGATAGTATATTTTTAATTAATAATTAAAAGCATAAAATGTTAAAAAAATGACTTTAACTATTGAAGTGATACCTATTATGGATTCTAAATAAAATAAATAATGTTCACCATATTTTCAATTATTCGCAAATTTTCTTGATATGCATGTAATTAAAATAATAATATTTGATTAAAGCAAAATTTATATTACCAATTAAAAAATAAAAAATAAAAACTAAAACTGAAACGAAAACGAAAATGAAAACGAAATTTTTTTTTTTTTGCCGCGGGATCCCGTGGCTCGGTGGACCTACGTTGGCTCCGCCACTATGCATATTGCGATAAAATCCACCTACCCATTGCCCCCCTATGATCACAATCAAGCCTCTTGTCGAGGTTGCACGCCATGCCCCAGTATTGATATTAATTGGCCCATCGCAATTGAGCACTGCCATTGGTACATATGGTATGTACGTACCATATATGGGTTTTGTAGGACCTATTTCGAATTCTACAGAGATGATTCGAACCGATCATTATTTTAAAAAAGAATTTATGAATTCTTTTAGAAAATCAGCTCAACCCAATATTGATAAGGATTTTTTGCAGAATTTCAAAATTTTGAAAAATTCTTACCGATATCGGGTTGAATTGATTTTTTATAGGGCTCCATAAAAAAATGTTTGAAAAAATAATAGACGGTTCGAATCATCTATATAGAATCTGAGGCGGGCCTCACAAAACCTATATGTACACGATAGGATGTTACTCGTGTGTTCCCATAGCTTCTTTTTCCTAGACTTGGGATCTTGTTGGAAGTCTGATCTATATAAGGTTCTTAGATTTGCACATTGGCCCAATCCATTAAGAAGTATACCACAAAGTCCAAACTGTAATGCCCAGCTATTTTTTAAAAATAAACTTCAAAATACACTATATTTTAAATATTTCTGTGTCCCTATTCTCTCGATAAATAAATTATATCATTAAATTACATCACCAAAATAAATTTAAGCCACCAGCTAAATAATCTTCTAGATACTCCAAAATTATCAACTCTTCCAAGGCCTCCCAAATTAATTCTTATATGCTTCGATTCAATTTTCACTAATCCGGCTCTACACCTGAAAAAGAAATTATTTGGGAAATATACGATACAACAGAATAACAAAGCTCATTTTCAAGTTGAATCAATAACGATAATTGACCACCAAGTCAAAGCAACAATCACAAGGGACATCATACCATTTCCTCCGTACATAGCTAGTGACCCTCCCCCAACACCTTCCTCACCCTTGACCCATCCTAGATATTGGATAGGCTATTGGTGAGTTCACTCGATCTCTGTACTAAACAATTTTATAGTATTTAGCCAACAACATCATACTCGATACCAATTATTCCACTTTTCAATAATATTCACAAAATTAAACAAATATCACGAGATAATCAAAAGGAGTACAAAAAATGAGAGTGAAGAAAGGATTTCGAAAGTGGAAAGCATATCATATTCTCCGGATTACCTCAAATATGACCGACTGTTTTGTTTATGAATCAATGCCTTAAAATATTTGTTCACATTTGGACTAAATACATTACTAGCCCACCAATATCCACCATTCAAAACATCACTAACTATTTATAAAATAAACTTTCAAACTTTTTCTCTCTTCTCTTTCTCCTAGTCTATTTTGAGAAAAAATTCTTTACACCGCTGGTGTAACCATTTGTTTCCTCCAAATCAATTGCGCCACGTTGCAAAACAGTGGTCCCAATCAATAAAACACGACGACGTGGCGCAATATAATTGATTTGGAGGAAACAAATATTTATACCAGCGGTATAAAGAATTTAATCTCTTCTATTTTCCCTTTCCTTTCTCTGTTTTACTTAGTGGTGTGTGGGGAGGAGGGGGCCTATTTATACTAATAAACCTATGTAATCTTGTGAATCTAGAGGATTTGATGGTGATCTTCTATTATCTATCATAATCTTATAATATCTAGTAAAATCTAAACAAATCTAAGTATATCTATTTGATATCTAATCATCATCATCATATCTTATATTATCAAGATAATCTATATAAAATCTAAGTATATCTAAGGTTATCTAGAATATTCTCATAAATTTAGAGACACCTAATTTGGCTCATTAAGACACCAACTCTCTCTCAATCTCCCTTAAACCTTTTTCTAGATCTCTCTATATCTCTCGAGATCTCCCCTACATTAAAGTGAATAATGATCTTACGGTAATACTAGATCTAAGCTTGAAGAGCAAGGCATATCTCTCATAGATTTCAAGATATCCAATCACATCATATATTATGACTTGGGCCCAATATATATTGAATGACTCATATCTATTTTTTTATGTTTATTTGTTATGAGACTCTATCTTTCACATATGTCCCTAACATAACTCGAGTTGTGGGTTGAGTTTCAAAGAGATTGCTATTCCAGTTGCACCAAATATGCCAACAAGAGAAGAGAAAGATGAGACTCTTCCCCAGTCCTGAGAAAGGATGGAAACCGGATGTGTAAAGGGTTTTTTGAATCCAATCCTGAGAAAGGAAGTGAGGGGAAGGAAACCCAAGGGCAGCCCAAATAGCTGTTGCCGCAGCCAGTTGCGCAACACAACTTTTTAAAGCTTGTTGCAGTTTCAAATCAAGCTCGAACAAATTATTACTTGGTTCGTTCAACTAATGATGTACTATAAATATTCAAGCAATTGGAGATCTGTTTATGTTTGGTTTCATTAATGCTCATTTGAGATGTACTCATTTCATGAACAAACTAGACTCGAAACATATTTTTAAAACGCAATATGCTTTCAAATCAAACTTGATTAACGGCCGGCTCGTTTTGTTTGTTGATCATCCAAAATTTGAAAATGTGAACAGAAAACTCTAATGATATCGATCGAGGGAATTGATGGTGGGAACAGACGGCCACGGGAGCCCACATTGGGCCCCACGCGGATGTTTTGAAATTTTCAATAAAAAAAAATTGAATGGCTCCGTGAAAAATCAGCCATCTTGAAATTCAAATGAAAAAATAAAAGATTGGATCAAGTACGTACACATACAATGTGTCATAAATAGTAAGTACGGATACGCCGATCAACTATTCTGAAATTTGAATAAAAAGATGAATATTGGATCGAACACTTATATGTATCGAATTGAACTAATTTTTCACCATCACTCTCGTTTTAAAAAAAAAAAAAATTTATTTAACGACTCGAATATCCGTGTGAAACTCACAATGGCCCGACGCCACCGTTGGTGCGAGATCGGTAATCCTTCGGTCGGTTTCCGGAGCAGCTTCTCGCAAAACTCATCGAAATTCCAACACAAATAGCGGCAGACTCCCTCCCACAAACGGTTTCACTCTCACAATCTCCAATGGAACAATCACAAAGACCACCCACTCCTCAGCCAACTGACCAACAACCTCCGCCGCCACAGCCACCAGCACCATCTCCATCACCGCCACAACCACCCTCCTCCTCCTCCTCCCTCCCTCCTCCAAACCCCTCCTCATCCTCCCTCCCATCTTCCGCAAACCCTAACCCTAGGCCGCCCTTCAACAGACCCTGGCCCCAAACCTCCCCCTTTCCCTCCCACCACTTCCCATCTCACCTTCACTCTTCTTCTTCGCCTTCACCCCCGCCCGTGCCCCCGTTCTCTTCCTCTGCTCCGCCGTCGTCTTCGCCGTCGTTGTCGGCGCAAAAGGGTGGAATGGCGATCGGCGTTCCTGCGCACCACCCGAGCCCTCCTCCGCCCCAACCCGCCTCGTTTTCTTCCCTGAACCCGCCGTCTTTCGGGCAGCAGTTTGGCGGGTTGGCTCGAGGTTCGGGCAGTATGCCGGAATCTGGCACGAGTCCAGGCACGTCACAGGTGGTGGTTTTTTGTTTGTTGGACTAGGGTTTTGTTTCTGAATAGGAATTTAGACGTTTGCATTCCACCGTGTTATTTGGAATTTGGTAGGTTCTGTGTTCACAATTGTTGTTTGCTATATGTGTGGTTAGGGTTCTATAGATAACAACGTTAGAATTACTTCTTCCAGGCAAAACATATATTCCCTCCGTCCAAATTGATGGTCATTTTTTTTTTCACTATGTTGGACCTCTCAAAGAAAATTTATATAATAGTTTTTATATGCAGTATGGATCTTGATTGATAGATGTCAAATGCTTTAACAAAGTTTGCAAAATAAGAACAGACATTATAGGTTGTGAAATATAGGCAATTTGTTTAAGTGACATGATTGCCCAAAAGGGACTACCAATTTGGGACAAAGGGAGTAGTATAAAACATAGCAGTAATTTTTTTTATTATTTGAGTAAAACATATTTGTAGGTGCTTTATCATAATCTTTTAACATTTCTTGTTAGAGCTTCACTCTCTACACTAACTAGTTCAGTGCATGCTATTTTTTCCTCCTACAATGTCGAGGAAACTAATTAGAGAAGCTTTGGGATATCTTTGGATTGCCAAATTTCAGAGCTTGCAATGCAGAATGTAGTTCTGTAGAGTGTTAGCAGTTTCTATTGACACGGTTTGGGATATCTTTGGATTACCAAATTTCAGAGCTTTCAATGCAGAATGTAGTTCTGTAGAGTGTTAGCAATTTCTAGTGACACGGGTATAGGGCTTCCTGGATGATGAGTTGAGATTTGTAAACTTAGGTTAGAACTTATTGACTAACTATTCTTGTGTATATACATACATTATATGTTGGTTGCTATTATTGGTATTGTGAAACCTTTGTTTTCTAAATGTTGTTGTTTATGGTCCCATTGTTCTCTCAAATGTCTTAGGTAAGACAGCAAGGAATCCAGGGCACGATGGGGTCATTTGGCTCGGGTCCTCAAACGCGGCCCAGTGGAATTGCTGGACATCATCAACAAAGACCTGCCCAATCATCTGCTAGACCAACTACCCCAATTAACCAGTCCCCGAATTCACAAGTCAGTGCTGAGTTACGATTAAAGTTCTTCTCTACTTTATTTCTTGCGCTCAGTTCTTATATTCTTATGTGATAATAACTTATTTTGCTTATAGTATGATGGTAAGTTAACATAGGGCCATGGGCGGAGCCTTTAAGGGGGGTGTGGTGGCACGGGCAGTCCTAACCTGGCTATTTTCGATGGTGGATTAACTTATGAAACATGTATTTTTTTGGGCTGTAAATCTTGGAACTTGCGTACTTTGTTTGGCCGTAAATACTCTTTCTGTCCCCCCCCCCCCCCCCCCCCCCCCCCCCAAAAAAAAAAAAAAAAAATTGTCCACTTCGCAACTTGAGAACTTAAAAAAAAAAAAAATGCATTTTTGCTCAAAAAATCAGACACTTTTTTTTTTTTTTGTCAAGATACTAGATATCAACGAGTTCTTTTACGTTTTGGAGAAAAGGTTGAATTTGTTCGACTAACAGCATATTCTTTTTAAGTTACTATCAGTTTTCGGATAGGACATTGTTTTTGGGACGAAGGATGATCTTTTTGGTGCCACCTCCAAGTTCAAATTCTGGCTCCGCCACTAAATAGGCAAATGTGGTTGGATAATTCTTGACCCAGGAGTTTTTGAACTTTTGCTGGATTACTCTGCCAACTCAGAATTTGTTCTCCAGATCTTAACTGTAACTTAAGTAGTTGTGACGAAAATTAACAGAATGGTTATCACATTTGAAAATTCTTCTGTGTCTATGGACATTAGGCTGAGTTATTATAATCAACTACACCAGCTACCTTGATAGTTTTGAGTTAAAAGAGTTTTAAGGTTTATCCTGCACTAGCTGTATTTATAGTTTAGTCACTTCAGTGATATATCAAGTATCTCTACCCCAAACTAGATTTCTCATATGTAATTGATTTTTTTTGATTGATTTCTCGTCTATATTTGTCCTATATATGTCAAATATGTTTTCCGCCCTTTTATGTGTCAAATATGTTTACCGCCTTTTTTTGGCTTTTGTCCGAGCCCGTCCTTCTGCATCAGGATTACTGAGTACATGTTCATATCTTGGTTTCATAGTGGAATCTCGAAAGTGTTTCCATAGTGGCACTCTGCAAATCTTTACATATTCTACCGAATAAGGTACTAAATTTTGGCAGTATGGGTGATAACTTGGGAGTTATATGATTGCCGGAGGTAAATTCAGTTTTGTTGGGTATGATACAGCCGGTATAAATTGTGGTTATTCAGAAGAGAAGAACTTATTAATTCTGATACCTTGGTCCTTCTGATTCAGTTTATTGTCTTCAATCTGGGATTCATGCTTCCCTCACTTGGTGGACTGTTCATTGTCTCGATTCTGCCACCGATTCATGGTAGCTTCAGAGTGTATCATGAACGAAGATACTATGCCATGTTGCCAACTTAGCTTGCCATCTGATATGGGCTACACGAACCTATTGGAATTGCTCCTCGTACCCTTCCAACTTGGAACTCGGAAGTCTTGAGGGACCACCCGATACTACCTCTTATCTCTCCTACAATAGGGATTTTTGGCGTTCAGTTTCTACTCAATTCCTTTTCCCCCCTTCTTGTTAATGAAACACATATATTTCAGTAAGTGGCTTTTCTCTTTTACCAATCCCCTTTCCTTTTAAAAAAAAAAAAAAAAAAGTTGTCATCCTTTGTTCTTATATTCTATAGCCTACTTCTTAAGTTTCTGGTGCACTCTTCCAACATATATTTTACATGGCTAACGTTTATAGTGTGCCACAGTTGTAGCTGACTGATGGTTATTTCTAACATTATATTATTGTCTGAAACTGTTAGATGATGTCCATGCAGTCTACAAAATTTTCTTGTTTCTTTTAAAAATTCTACCGACTGTTCTAGACATATTGTGAGACAGTATGAAGTGTGGCCCAGTTTCCTTCATAATTGATGCTCGTAAGTCCTAATGTCTTGGATTTGAGCTTCCCTTTTCATTTTTCATTTTTTTTTTCATTTTTCATTTTTCTGTTTTGATAAGTAATAAAATTTTATTGAGAAAGCATCAAGGGGATGCCACCCATGTACAAGTGATGAATAGAAAGGAAGAGGCCAAATTATAAACTCCAAATATATTTAACATATAATAGAATTGATCCAATGTGGGGTTGCTACCCTTTTCTTTGAAGTGGTCATCCTGCATTCTTATATGTATTGAGTTGCATGCTTCTCGAATTTGTGGTGATTTCACACTTAGTTAATGGTGTGACATAGTCGTAGATGACAGATTATTGTTTGTGAAGTTAGATTTTTCTCTAGAAGACTAAAACTATCTGATGATCTCCCTTTACTAAACTATTCAAGTTGTATTCTACTGACTGTTTTATGCAAATTATGTTTATCGCCCACTTCAACAGAATTTCCAAGGACATGGCATAAGAGTTCCATCAGGTGGATCTCCAGGCCTGTCATCACCCAGTACATCACAAAGTCTACAGCTTCACAATCAGCCGTGGTTGCCATCTGGGTCACAAGGAAAGCCTCCTTTGCCGTCCCCACCAGTCAGATCAATAACGAATATGCTGTCTTTACAACAAAGAGGTCATACCCCTCAGCAACACAATCGCTCTGCTTCAACAGCTTCACAGCAACCACAACCATCATGTTCCCAACAACCACCTTCGTCGTCACATCCGCCCCAAGAGCATTACGGACAACAATTTCCCACTTCAAGGGACCCACAATCTTTATCCCATCAGCAACAGATTCCCAGAGGTGCTGGATTGGGAAACCAGAAAGGTTCGTCACACACGGCAGTACAACCCAACCCTGTCCAGCCAGTGGCTCCTAATAGAACTGTGAGCGCTGAGAGTGGTGAATCATGTAATAGGATTCTTACTAAAAGGAGCATACAAGAGCTGGTAACCCAGGTGAGCGTAACGGTCATCTTTATAAATTTAAATGTTTTCTAACTTCGGTAGATATTAGTCTTGGATCCTACGCGAAGTGATCATTTAGATCATCTTTTTGTATCATCTAAGGAATATATGCATGCTCATGTATTTCGGAGGATAGTGAACTTATAATGTTATTTAGGAGTTGGGTGAACCATGGAAATTTTCAACATCTTTCTCATATGTTTTTTATATTCAAGTCTTCATGCATTGTTGAGCCACTCTTGCGGGTTGGATTTTTTTTTTTTTTGGATCCACATCTTGCGGATTGGTGGATTAGTGGGATATTGCCTTTCCTCTTTGTTCTGCTATAACTGTTTCTATGTTAGGGCTGTGTAATATCTGTGGTGGAAACTTATATTGTGAAAAAAAGTTAATGAGACGTTATGTTGGTACTCTTCTGGTTATTTCTGTTCCTGTCTAGCCTACATCTTTATTTTGGCCCCGTGTGATAACACTTATTTGCTTAAACGAAGCAATTAATCGTGTTTGCTAGCAATTGTTAATAATTACTTAATTTGCTTTTTCAGTTCATTTGTCAAAAACTAGTGAGATTAGTTTAAGCTCCAATTTGTAGCATTTTCACTTATTTTAAGTTGGCAAAGTTATGGATGGACAAAAAGCTCCATGATTTCAGAGTACCTACACAGAATCATCAAAGACAATTTAGGCAGTCATTCGATAATAAGCTATTCTATAACTTTTTTTTGATAACTAATTAAATATATTAGAAACAAGGCATTAAGGGAATGCCGCTCATTTACAAAAGAAGGCCACACACAAAAAGGCCCTATACACTACCAAGAGAATGGAAAAGATCAAACCAATCTATGAATTGGGCAAGAGTAGGATTACATTCCCCCTTGTCCCAACTAAACAAGCCATTAACCAAAAACATTTTATTCCAAACAAAGGCTTCTCCACCCCTTCAAAACATCTCATGTTCCTTTTCCCACCATATTATGCACATCAAACGAAGAGGAATCATGGCCCGCTTGTTTGACAAAACAGTTTGAAATTCTATTCAAGCTTATAAAAAGCTACACCAAACATGTTTACAACTTATATTAAGTCTTTTAAGCAAATAATCAAAAAATCAACCTTATAATTGATAATAAAGTAACAAACAGGGCTTTTATCGTTTAACTCAGGTATGTTCGGCTGAGATGCGTTTATGTTACCAGCACATTCCCCCCAAGTATTTCTGGTTCTCTGAGCACCCACTTTATCCACCCTGCTTTTAATTTCTTGTCCAAAAAACCACCCTGCTTTAGTTATTTAGGTAACACATGACTTTCAATCTTCCTCTTTTCAATTCATCAAGCCTTGACAAAAAAACATATACCACTGACCGATCCTTCTTGGTATTTCTTTTGCTGTTCAATCTTCAATGTTTCATTACTGTTTTAATGTTTCCAAACATAATCTCAGACGAAAGACAATTGTTATTTTGGAAGACTGAGTCCATGGTCAGCGTGGTTCAAGATTCCTTTCTTATGCTTACCTTAAAAAATTCTATCAAATCAATTAACTATCAGAAATAATGACTGTATGAGCAAGTACTCCTTTGGAGTAACTCTTTTCTTTCGAAATTTATGGTTTAGAGATCATAGAATTACATATCAATTGGGAGATGTATAATTTTTGACGTTGTCTTTTTGCATTTCTTGTTAGGAAAGCCTTGTTCTAGGGCGACTGTCTAGTACTTCTTATTTCTGGAGAGGAGTTATAATAAGTTGCATGGTGTTACACATTTCAGTCGTATGGCTGGCATATTTCACAATCTTTCTTTCTTGGAACTGATTCAGCATGATAACATGTTCTTTATCGGGCTTAATTCAATGTATGTGCTTTGATTTGTCAGGGGAAAAGAACAAAGAAAGTAAGTTACATATCATATGGATGTTACAGCGCAATTCATACCTTCTTATGAAGGCCTTTTCTTGATCATATCTTGAATTCTGAGACAATTATGTCCTGTTTGTTTATTATGTAAAATTTTCATAAATTGCTGAGTTCTATTTATTGTTTTTTGTTGTCTTCTTTGCTGCTTGGATAGATTGATCCATCAGAAAGATTGGATCCTGAAGTAGAAGATATTCTTGCGGATATTGCTGATGACTTCGTTGAGTCTGTAAGTTGATGCATTTCCTTATAGGATTGTGTCTTCCTGTATATAATGTTGCATTTTTTGGGTATGGACTTCATTTGATTCTTAAAACTGATTTTGGATATGAATGTTCCTCAATGGTATTTTAAAACAGCTTATAGCATGTAGATAGGACTGTTTTTATGGCATTGGAGTTTAACCAACTTCAGCCCATTTATAGGATATATCCTTGACAAGATGCTTAAGAGATCTTTGGTTAAATTTTGTTTAGTAGGGAGTCAAGGGAGACTAATCCTTCCCTTGACCAATATTTGGATATGATAGAGCTTTCTGATTTGGATGGAAGCCCCCGCATGATGGCTTTTCTTTGTATACAAGTTTCTTTAGTATTAACAAATATATACCTATCAAAAGGGAGGAATTGAATTTAGGGCCTAATTTGGTTTTAAAAAAAGGAATTGCATAGCAAACTAAGCAACTGCATTATCATTTCTGGTGTCATGACTCCTCACAAATGATTTGAAGCAACTGCATTACTTTGTGGTTTTGAATTGGAATAATTTCTAATTTTTAAAATTTGAGCAGATTACAACCTTTGGTTGCTCATTGGCTAAGCATCGGAAATCTAATACCTTGGAGGCGAAGGACATACTTCTACATCTTGGTTAGTCATGCAGGAATAATTCCTTGGTTTGTGTTGTTTCATTGATTAACTTTTGGTTCTTAGTTAAACTGCCTTGTGTCAGAGAGAAACTGGAATACGACTCTACCTGGGTTTAGTGGAGATGAGATCAAGATTTACCGAAAACCAGTAAGAACTTGACTGTTTGTTTTGATATCATATGTAGTTGTGTTTCTGCAGGCCGGTTTGATTCTTCCATCTATTTTCAAATTAATTGCTCATTTCATGATTCTTTTTGTATGGTGTTTCTCAGTTTTCAAGTGATATTCACAAAGAACGACTTGCGGCGGTACGTTTTGAATTTACAGTATATCTTTGTTTCTGTTAATTCAAAAGGCAAAAATCATTGACATATTGTTCAGAGTTCTATGATGATTGCTTAGTTCACCTGGGTTGAGAAGGTGGTGCGTTAGTTACATAAGGGGGTGAGTTTATGAATTCCTGTTAACTTGTTTATCAGATATGGTCCTTTTTACATTTGATCAGGTAAAAAGGTCAATTGCCTCTGTGGACGCAGCAAATACAAGGAGCTCCGCAGGACAAGCTGCTGGAAACGCCAAGAGTCATGTACCAAAGGCACAACTAAATGTTATTGGTTCCCCAAATCCAAAGATACGTGAAGCTGCATGAGTTGATAAAATGCTGATGATTGAAGCTTATTCCGTGAAGAAGGTACACTATCTAAACCTCTTGAACACTCCATCCCTTGGCAATATGTGGCAAATCTGGAGGATTGTGAGCCGTGTCCATGTTACTTGGAAGGTGGAATGTGAATGTAGTAGAGGTAGGCAAGTATGGATAACAGTATCTCAAGATTTTTGTTTGATATATGGGCATTTTATCTCCCAAGAAAAATGCAAAGGAAATAATCGGAAAAACCTTGAGGATTACTCTGGGATGCCAAATGCACAACTAATAATGTTGCATGTGCAATGCATGTTCCTTAACATAAACCGCTTGCGATAACACAGTCCATATCGCTTCGGAGGGAGTTATTGGGAAACCTAGACGGGAAAAGATGTCCACATTGTGACCATTCACATGTAGCATGTTTGGCTCTCAACTGTTATACTATGGGTTTTACTTCTGTAAGTTGCTATAAGGTGGGAACAATGCATGTAGGTCAGTGTAGTCTACAACTTGAACTGCATTAGGAAAGAACTCATCAACTGGGGTGTAATCTTGATAATCCGAATTTCTCAGAATGAAATAGAGTGAGTCCAAGTGATGGGTAAAAAGGCGGAGCCTCAGTTCTCATTTGCTTTTTCGGGTGATGTTCATGGCAGGACCGCACAACTTATCTCAAATTATGGTTACAGGAAATCGGGTTCCTCATTAATGTTGGTGTGCGTACATAAGACCTTTGTATGTAGTTCACAGTATAAAGTGGTACGTGTGAATTGTGATACATACATCATCTCGTAGCTTATTATGGTTCTATTAAATTCTGTAGGTCAACTTTTGAAAGAAAGATGCAACTGCACAGTGGAGATGGTATCTAGATCCTTTTACTTTTGCAGTGTGTGTGAATGCATTTGTGCGGTAACGACCTAATGAAACAAGTGTTCGGTGCCCGAGGTAAAGATTAATGCTTAAAGGTCGGTTACTGATAAGGGGGAGAGAGGCGGCATTCTTTTTTCAAGCTGTGTCAAGATCTGTTGATCATCTAGGTATGGTTGGTTGTGCCATCGTCAATGGACTCAAGACAAACAACATATTTGGACAGTCAGCATACCACCAAAAATCCAAACGCTTATTTCAGTCATACAAATGCAGATTTTAGTCAAATTTTCAGCAGAGGTTTAGACAAGTTTTAGGTTTTGGTATTGGATCAACGTTTTGTCTCACTTAAGCTCACTATTTATCGACATTTCATACAGCTTTTCTTTCATGTACAAAACGTGGTCCTCGATTAATATTCTTGCATTTCTTAGTGTGGTTATAAGCTTACAGGCCTGTATAAGTAGAATGCATTTTTATTGCTTTCATTCCCCGATGAGGCATTTTATAAGCTTGACCTCTTGCAAAACCTTTTTTCACGAGTCTCTCCAGTTTTTGGTATGCAGTGTTTGAATTGAAGACGTCTCCTATTAGATTGCCGAAGTACTACTGTGTATTCATGGTTTGGAATTGGACAAGATGTTTGGTGATCTCAATTCTATTCAAAACACTAATCCGAGTCCGATTTACATATGTTCGTTCCAAAAATTGAAAATAGCATCAGAATTCTTGACGCGAGCCTCTAATGTTGGCAAATTCTTTTTATTGGCTGTTGTCTTTCTTGATCGGAGTGTCCTAGTCAAATGTGTTCCGACCATATCCCTGAGACTGAACTGTTTTAGGGCCCGTTCCAGAACGACAAATAGGAACTTATTTTTTAAGAAGGCAATTTCAAGCTCAAAAATCATGTGCTTATATAAATAATTTTTCTATCACTATGGATCTTGTTTGATAGATTTCATTGAGACCTTTAATACGGTGCAAAAAAAATTAAAAAAATATTTTTCATTTATATTATTTTTGAGTTTGAAAATATGAAATAAATATTTATTTTTTAAGAAGGTGTTGTGAAACGGGGCCCAGAACAAAAAGTTTATGGTTTACATGTATCCTAAGATAGGGTATGGGTTGCACTCAAATTGGACAATTTGTTTTTTGATTGGGAAATTGGATATTCTTTATACGCTTTGAATTGTTTGCATTTTTGAAGTACTTATTCTAAGTATTTCAGCTTTAGCGTAAGATTTGCGGTGGTGGGTTTCTTTCCGTTGTATTAGTCTTAGTTTTCTTTTGTGTTTGTTTAGGTTGCATGCACATAACACACACTTCTCTAACTATGTTCCGTTTTTTAGCCCTTGTTGGCCTTCGCTCATTGTCAGCGTCCTTAGGCCTCTGTCCTTTTATTTTCTAGCACTAGCACTAGCATAGTCGTCGTGTTTGTGTTTTGCGAACTAGTACACTCTGTTCTGCTCCTTAGGCCCTAGTTTGGCCTTTGCTCGTCGTTGGTGTGTCTTCAATATTGTAACAGCGACAACACAATTGTACTTTTCACCTTATTATTATCAATGTATTTCTTGCTGTTCTTCCAAAAAAAAAAAAAACCATCCTACGAAAGAAATAATTATTTTCCTGCTAGGACAACTGTTTATTGAGAAAGAGTTAAACTGATAAAAATTTTAGTAAAAGAGAAAAAAAAGCTACTAGATGGAGAAAGAGAATTATTGAGTATTCCTGGAGCATTATTTTAGAACTCAAGGAGTAGTACACTCCAGGAAATTCAACACATAAAATGTCCACAAAAACAAATGGACGGTCTAGGAAATTCTACACGTAAAATGTCCACGAAAACAAATGGACGGTCTAGGCAAAAATATAAGTAGAAGAAAAAAAAGCTACTCCCTCCGTCCATTTTTAAGTGTCTTGCTTCGTAATTCCAACTTATTAAAAAGACGTCATCATTATACATTTTACATTAACTTTTTCCTCCACTTTCCCTACTTACTCATCATCATTACACTTTTACTCACTAACTTTTCAAAATGGATATACTTTTAGGGACAAAATAGACAATTCATCAACTTTTACCCACTAACTTTACAAAATTGACACTTATTAATGGACAGTCTAAAATGAAATACTAGACTCTAAATAAAGAACGGAGGGAGTACTAGATAGAGAAAGAGAATTATTGAGTATTCCTAAAGCATTTCTTTAGAACTCGAGGAGTAGTACAGTTCAAGAAATTCAGCGCATAAAACTGTCCACGAAAACAAATAAACGAAAACTTGATTATTCATCTGATTTCGCGGGCAGTTTCATGTGCTAGATTTCTTGGATTTCAACGCTTTGTTTTGGAACTCTTCGAACCATATAATATTATAATGGTATGGTACCAATCGCACCTAAAAAACCGCGAGGAAGAGGGCCCTACGTCATTAATTCAGAATCACCTATGATCTTTCCTAAACAATACTCCTAGTATGTATCTAAAAATGACAAGAAAATTTTAAAAATACCCCCAAATTTTGATATTGATGTTTGATAGATATTTAAACTTTGTTAAACTTCAGTTAGACAACTCGACTTTTGAGGCGTAATTCAATTAGACTTCAGTCATCTGAATCTGTTAAATCAGTTTGACTCTAAAGTCACTTTCTTTTATTTTTTAGAGTAGCTGCATCAATTTTTAGAGTGTCAATATCATTTTCCAAATAGTACCCTCCCCTCCATTGCCAAATCAGAGAACTAGGGTTTCTTTTCATAAACCCTTTACCATCCCATCAATCCCCCTTCCATTTTCTCGTCATCTTCATCATCTTCTTCTCCCTCGCAAACCCTACATCCACCTCAACCCCTACGCCCAATACATCAGCGTCGTCGTCCCTACATCGATCCCATTCGCTTCGAGGTTTAGAGACGATTCAAACCCCCATTTTAAAAACCCCAATTTTATCGGCAGCGAATCGATTCGGGGCCCCTCCATTATTAGTCTCTTTTTGGACCCAATACACCAAGAAGACCAAAACTGTTGGCTTTTGGCGAATGATGGAATTTTGACATTTTGGAGTCCAATGGTTGTCAGCTTTCCTTTGGGTAACTTGACCCATTGCTGGGAATTATTGCTAACGATCAATTGTTGGGCGACCCGCGGAGTCACGAGGTGTAGGTTAAGGCTTCATTTAGATGTGTTTTGGTCCAAGGTCGAAGGAAAGGTGTGTATAATTCTGGTTCAGGAATGAATTACCTTGATGTCTATTAATGTTGGTTTTAAGCTTAAATATCTGAACTCATTAACTCTTGACTTTTGTTTGATTACTGGGACGTTCGAATGTATGGATGTTGTTGTTAGTTCAGGCCTTTTTTAATACGATCCTGATATTGGGTTTATCACCAGAGGTTGATTAGAGAAAATAAGAATGGAGGGTTTGGGTTTCAAGAATTGGGTTGGAAGATACAAAGGATTGTGGGTCTGTAAATTGTAATCCTCTTGGTGGAGGTATGAAGGAGGATTGTGGAACAGGTTATAGAGATGTGTAGGAGGATTTGGGATTGGTGTCGTGATGCTCTGTTTTCATAAAAGTGCAGAGAGACAGAGAGAGAGAGAGAGAGAGAGTGTGTCCAAGTTAGTAAATTAACAGACTTATATAGACAATAGGAGTCTGATTGAATAACGCCTCAAAAGTAGTTTAACAAATTTTGGATATTTATCAGATATTGAGGTCAAAATTTGGGGGTATTTTGAAATTTTCTCTATGTTAATGACATGTGATGGATCCACTAATTGTTACTCATTCCGTCCCTTTTTAAGTGTCCTGCTTCGTAACTCCACTTATTAAAAAGATATCATCATTATACCTTTCACATCAACTTTTTCCTCCACTTTCTCTACTTACCCATAATCATTACATTTTTCCTCACTTACTTTTTAAAATGGAATATACTTTTAGGGGCAAAATAGACAATTCACCAACTTTTACCCACTAACTTTACAAAATGGACACTTATTAAGGGACAGTCCAAAATAAAATACCGAATTATAAAAAAAGGACGGAGAGAGTAGTTCTTGTGCTAAAGAGACGTGATCCTCGGATCCAAAAATGAAAAAAAAGAGACGTGATCCAAATTCGATGTCAGTGTGTTCACTTTAGACGCACACATCATTTTCCATTTCAGAAAACGACACACATCTACTCCCCCTCATCAGTCATCAGAGTGATCATCCAGTGCTCTTTTATGATGCTCCAACACCTTTTCTGCCAGTGGTACATTTTTTTTTTCTTCATAATTATATGTTCGGATCAACTTATGCTTACGCGTAGATTACTTAATTTTAAGAGATCATAAACTCACTGTCCCTGTAGAGGGGAAAAAAAAAAAAAAAACTCATTGTCCACCAACTGAAGCCTTCTCTTCTATATATGGATTGGTGTAGGGGTCACACCTTTTGTGGTAAAATCTACACAAATGTTTAGCAAGAAAAGCTGTTGTTATTATTATACTATATATATACAAATAAACAATTCCCCCACTCAATCAACAATGGAATCGACGTGTTAAAGATAATTCTTTTGAGTCAAAGCAAATTTTCCTTACTTCATAATTATATATATGTCCGTTTCGGTTAGGTTTTTATTTTTTAGATACTTATTTCTCGTTTTAGGAGACAAGTTATTCTCTTATAATATATCACTTTTAATTCAAAAAATAAGTACTTATTTTAGTTAGTTAACCGGAACGCACCCTAGTCGTTTATCTTGTGAAAACTAGATTGTGCGCAAGAGCACAAGTACTAGTGAGAGGATAGAGGCCTCGTCCCAAAAATTCAAATAATAAGTACTTATTTTTTAAGAAAACAGTTTTAAGCTACTCCATCCGTCCCCATTTTACGTGCATTTCGATGTATATTGCTAAAAATATACAATATGGATCTTGTTTAATAGATCTCAATTTTTTCTATAAGACAATGATTTCAAAAATATAAAACATAATAAACGTCGAGAGATATAAGCTCTTGAAAATGCACGCAAAATCATAGTAGACAATTAAATACGAACGAAGAGAGTATAAAATTACGTGTTTATGCAAATAATTTTTATAGCAATATAGATCTTATTTGATAGATTTCATTGAAATCTTTCAAACCGTATGAGAGAATCAAAAATTTATTTTTTCATTTACATTATTTTTTAATTTAAAAGTGTAAAATAAGTTGATTGTAGACCACTTAGGTCTCGTTCCGCAACGTAAAATAAATCCTTATTTTTTAAGAAGGCAATTTCAAGCTCAAAAATTATGGGCTTATTAAAATATAAAAATATGCAATATGGATCTTATTTGAAAGATCTCGATGAGATCTTTTATATGATGCAAAAAAAAAATTGAAAATTTATTTTTCATTAACATTATTTTTTAGTTTGAAAATGTGAAATAAGCTGCTTATTTTTTAAGAAGATTTCTGGAACGGGGCCTTAGATTACAATCAACGTGTCCCTTCGTCATTGGTTCCATGCCACCAAACAACAACCCTTTTTGTCGTATCTAAACACTACCTAGCAACTACCAATTACCAAGGCCCTAGTTAAAAGGAAAAAAAAAGCTTATCCCAAAAGATACTCCCCCACCCCAATAAACCTTTGAGAGGGTATCCCCCAAGGCTCTAGTAGTATATTCTAGTATTATTTCTTTCTTTCATTTGGTGCATTGTTGTATGGGAGATCGAATAAGTTTTTAAGGATATGAGCCGGGCACTTTTAAAAATATTTTAGACGGTTTGAATTTTAAATAAATTTATTTAGAAAAGAGACTTTTTTTTGAGAAAATTTGTTTAAAATTTGGATCATTACTGAGGGGTGAAATCGTGCTGATTACGTTTTTGACTTCTCACGGACATCCGTGAAGAAGTTTCTCTCTGTTGTCAATCATCTACTACTATATGGAGTAGTTCTATACACAAGAGAGAGAGAGAGAGAGAGAGAGAGAGAGAGAGAGTTGGCCGGTGGGCAACAAGAAGGAGCTGCTGAACTTTTTGCATCAGCGGTCCCTACGAAGCCGACTCTCGAATACACGCACGTATTGCGTAGACGAATGTTTATGCGCGTTGCATTAGTATTTTGATCGAAATTTTACGCTAGCTGTCACCGAGATCTGTAACATATTATGGCGTCCGTAATTGCGAATTCGAACGGAAATGTCGCTGCTCCTAAAGGGCGCGAGAAGGTCATTATCGACACGGATCCTGGTATTGGTATGTGGCATTTTGTTCTTCTGTTTTTAATCCTTTCAGTTTCCTAATCCATTGCCTTGCGTTATCTTTTCTCAACTTGCCTCGATTTTTTGATATAGGTCGCTGTTTTATGGGTAAAATTGTTCCTTTGTAGTAATTTTATTGCGATGTAGTATTAGGTATGTGTCTAGTCTTCCCCACCCATAGGTTTTGGGGTTACACTCTTGTGGTTGTAATGTCATCACGTCTTGAATTAGACTTTCTTGGGAATAGGAGGAGGCGCAAGTTTTCATCTTTGTTATTAAATGGTGTGCTCCAGTTTGCATAAGTTTTGGGTTTTGTTAGTTACAATTTGTACTTTTGAGTCTCAATTTTCGAGAAAGAAGCGAAACGGAACTTTAATTTTGAGATAACAGGTTCGGAGTTGTGTGCGTAGACTTTTTGAAACGAGAAAGGGTAGCGAAGAAAAAGAAACAACCACCCCAATCCAGTGCCCAAGCGAGTGACTCTTCAATGCTGTTGGAAAACTGCCGGGTGGCATTGGAGGCCCTTACTCACGTGGGAGGGTAAGGCCCACACCACTGTGTGATAATGAAGGCTGTGAAACACCATATGGCGGTGCTCCTGGTGGAGCACTGTACAATTTTTCTTCCCTTGCTTAGTCCCACAGGGCTTGGGAGGGGGGACTTTTTCTCACGCGTGGTATACTTTTCTGGGAACATAAACGTGTATCTGTACAATAGTGGGAGCTATTTGAGAGGCCGGGTCCTCTGTGCCCAAAAAAATGTACCCGTGTTCTAGTGCATTATCAGTTGTAGGGTCATTGAGGTCCTATCGTTTAAAATTTGCGGGAACAGATCTACACCATTTATTTGGGTTAGAGGACCTAACTTTAGATTACCTTGTTGGAAGTTTGTGAACCAAGCGGCCCCTTTTACTTCCTTCCACGGAATGTGCTGTAAGACTAGATTATGGTTGGCAATCCATCAAACCTTTGAATATTCTTGAAGAAAAGTAACTTACATCCCTTAGGTTCATTTGACCATTATTGATACAGGGTGGAATTGTCAATGTAAAAATTAGTACACTTTTGACCAGGACATGAGTAAGCAGCCCACTAGACTTGTTGGTATGGTCTGGGGTGAGTCGTAAAGGAGTGAACACGGCTGCTGATCCTTGCTCGGAGGGGTTATACTAAATTGTTTATGGCTTGGGCAATGGCTAATTCCTTTCTTTATTCTGCAGACAATGTATCTAAAAGGGAGTGTAATTGCTAGAGATACCGTAAAAGCAATTTGGGTGGGCCACTTCACCTTGCATGAATGCTTGTGGGGGTGCATATGGGTGGTGGCTGTAGCATTATTGAAAAGAAAAACCTGGTATTCATTTTTGTAGTGGCTATTTCAATACTTTGCTAAGTGATGGCCAAAAATTGAGCTGAATATGTAATTGAGTGATGTTCCATTTCTCAAGTGTTACTAATAATACAACGAGAACTATGGCCAACGCCATCCCTACACATGTTACTTATAGGCATGCAATTAAGAAGGAAGGGGTGCGTTTAGCAGCATTGAAAAAGTTTCCTATTATTGTTGCTCTTTGGTTGAAAGTACGTTTTGTAGGTGATTAAGATGTTGATTAAACATTTGGAGAGACTTTTGCTACAAGTATTTTGAGACTACCCTTTTCCCTTGTCCTTTGTTGTTTCTTGAGCAAAATCAAGGGATTAGTTCTTTTTATTGATATCATTAGCTATACTTTCCAAAGCAATCATATAGACAAACATGTGGACCCTCCTAAACTAAACAAATTCATTTTATTATTTCGCAACATCCTCTCTCCGTTTTGGCCTTCCCCTCCCCTTGGTTTTTTGCAAGATCAACAATAATGTCACTTTATATTATAGCTACTTCTTCCGTTCTTTGTGGTATTTGGTCCTACCATCTGAGTTTATTCTCTCCCAACTTATCACCTAATAATGGTACTCAACGTTTCATGAATGGTTTTGTTTCCATCTTTCTTGGTCTTACCATGTGTCTATCTAAGTATCCCCATCTCAGCTAGACTCAGTTTAATTATTTGCTTTTGCTTAGATGCCCAACAGTTTGTCCCATGAAGTATCTCCTTTGTCTCATTAGCGTTCTAGAATGTTTTCATATGAATTTTGTTTTGCATCCATTGATCGTAGATTATCCCAGTAGCACCATTACGCCTATGTCGACCTACTTTTATTGTGGATTATAGTACCTTCAACCTCTCCACTACTGTTAATGACTGAGCTTAGATAGGGAAGTTGTTCCTTAGTCAGGATTATATTACCTCTGACCTCTCCATCTTTATTCATTACTTTACATTGATAGGGAAATTGTTAACCCTTTGGTTTTCTATCTTCACTTCTTTGCTCCTTTCTCTTTCGAATATCAGTAAGCTAATTGTCTCATATAGAAGATAATTGTTGTAAAAGTTTGGCATAATTGTTGTAAAAAGTTTGGCATAATTTTTGTAAAAAGTTCAGGCTCTTGCCTCATGATAGCATACAATTTTAGGTAATGAAGAGGTGTTGTTTTTCCCGTTCTTGGAAAGAATGACAGCAGTGCAAAGACACCCATTGACCAAATTGTGATTATCACGAATATGACTTGACAATGGATACTTGGCTGTAGTTACTTTTGTGTTTGAACTAGATGTATAATCCTCTTCAAATGTTTTTCTTTTGTGTGGTAAATATGCTCTTCAAATGTTACAGCTTCGCCTTCATTTATATGGGTCAATAAAGTTCTCAAGTGTCACGTGTGAGGTGCAAATGGTATTTTTGTTGATTTGCAGATGATAGCATGGCAATCTTTATGGCATTCCAAAGTCCACAGCTAGAGGTCTTGGGCTTAACCACAATATTTGGTAATGTTAGTACCGAAGGTGGCACTCACAACGCCTTGCTTCTGGTATGTAGTTACTGATTCTATTAACGTACATAAATAGTTGGAATAATTTTTGGTCTTTCCTATTTTTGGACATGTTCATGATCAGTTACCCATTTTGATTGTTTAAAAGGATAGTGTGAGATTGCAGGATGTCCAGGTCTTCCTGTAGCAGAGGGTAGCCCTGAGCCTCTGAAGGTAACTGCTATTACAAATAAGTTTAAGCTTAATCAGCAAGTTGATCCTTCTTGACACGTGGACTTTGTCAAGTTAAACTCTACTTCCTTGTCTTCACGAGGTATATCATAGTAAACACCCTTTTGCAATGTGACAGTGCGGAGAAATGAAAGGCTACCCAGTAATATATGTTTGATTGCCCAATTGAGAGTTAGATTTCATGCTAAACAGAGGCAAAAATTTCTTAAAGTGGCCAATCTAACTGGGTTATTGAAAGCAGAAGCAGGTTTGAAGCTTTGTCAAGAGTAGCTAAATTTTTATTCTGCATTGAAAATACTGACGCAGATCACACCTCATTAACTTCCTTTTTGCTAAGATCTGAAAGTGCTTAGCTCCTTCTACCATCTGAACTTTGGCATTTCCATGCATGCAGTGGCCTATTCCTATATCATAGCTGTTCATGACTGCCTGAGAAGCGCAGGGAAAAGATTATTGATCGATAATTCAAATAGTACACATAGCCTATTTTTTTGGATACCATAGAATTTGTACACTACCCATTAAGGTGCATGACAGTGTTGGTTTAATGCGACTCTATTTGTTGTAGTTTTGAGGCAAACGTGGTTTCACACAATTGAATCCATTTGTTATGGGGGGGTTCTTTTGCTGCTGTGTATTGCATTTGTAATCCCTCAAATATTCCATAATTTTGCTTTCCTGATGCTCCCTTCTTTTTTTTGTTATTCTAATAAGAACATGTCATGACGATAGGTTTGATTTGGTAGTTGTGAAACAAATTCATGGGCACTCATGCATGTGTCGTATATTTTGCTACTTTGATCCTAACGAGTAGCCACCTGCAAAACATTACTATTGCTCATATATCTCAATCCAAAAATGTTGTGTTGCGATTCACTATTGTACCTTTTGATGTCTTGGAACAGGGTGGAAAACCGCAAATTTGTGACTTTATTCATGGTTCAGATGGACTAGGGAATGTTTTTCTACCTTCTCCAAAATCGAAGAAAATAGAGAAGACGGCATCAGAATTTTTGGTGGATATGGTTTCTGAAAACCCTGGTGAAGTATCTATTCTTGCACTTGGACCGTTGACAAACTTAGCTTTGGTGAGTTTTAATCTCTTCTCCTCTCTTCCATTCATAGTTGTGACTTTGCTTTTTGAACCATCTCCCGTTAGCACTCAATAATGATATTTGATCAGGCCATCAAAAGAGACTCAACCTTTGCAAGCAAAGTTAAAAGAGTTGTCGTTCTTGGTGGATCTTTCTTTGCATTGGGAAATATCAATCCTGCTGCAGAGGCCAATGTGAGTACTTCTTCTGCATTCCTCTATTCTCTGCAATCTGATGCAGAACATGCAACACTTGTATCATACAGTTCTCTCTCAGATGTACTGAATCTTTTCAGACTTGGAGGCAAGCTTTCACTACAAGCTTTCATAACTCAAAAAGGAGGGGAAGAAATCTTTTTGTCATGTTTGCTTATCTTACGGAAAGCATATAACTTGTAGATTTAGAGTGAGTGGCGTATTGTCTCTTTCTTGGAGAAATGATCAATTTAGTCATACAACTTGACCATAAGTTTTGGAAAAGTCAACATATTTGACTAAAAACTGAAAAGGGTGTTACTGAAGACGAAAAAGCCAAAACATATTGTTGTGTTATTTGAACTTTCTGCAAATCCATGTTTTTTCTTTTCCAGTTTATTTCATTGAGATCTTATGGGTAAATATAATTTTTGACCAAAACTAAAAAGATTTCATTAAAAATGAAAATAAGCCAATTATGAATAGGGATAAACTATGAGTACGATAATCCAAACTTCTCAATAGGATAGTTTCTCCACCATATCCATCGCATCTATTTAGGACTCTAGTCGTAAGCTGCAATTAAAGGTGTCCAGTGCATTGCAAATATTATTGCTTCTCTCTAAATTGCAGATCTATGGTGACCCAGAAGCAGCAGATATCGTGTTTACGTCGGGGGCTGATATTGTTGTTGTTGGCATAAACATAACAACACAAATCAAAATGGGAGGTCATCGTCGTTCATCCTCAATTTTCCTTTATGCAGCTTAATCTATTGTGTCATGTTTTATGGAGTTTATTTCCCTCCTTATTAAAGCCATCTTATGGTTCTAGATGCTGACCTAGAGGAGTTAAGGCAATCAAAGGGAAGACACGCTCAAGTTCTATCCAAAATGTGCAAGTTCTACAGAGATTGGCATGTCAAGTCTGATGGAGTCTATGGTAAGCTCATAAATGATCTTACTCTTCTGTTCTCCAGCTGGACCAAACATTTGGGGCCTGTGGGGTCCACTACGGATTCCATTTTGCAAATTGAACCGTTCATTTGTAGTTCTGTCCGAGTTGATCATCCTTACAAGGACCCAGGTTGATCAGATATCGTAGGCGTCTGATCTAATCTCATTTGACTTGAAAGAATGAATGGTGGCATTCGCCTTACCATCCATGACAAAATTGATTAAATCAAATGGCTAACGGTGTGCAATTAAATGATTTTTTCCATGACTGATCTTTATAGCAGAGCTAACTGATTGAAAGGCTTGGATCATCCATATGAGACTTGTGGTGGGGCCTATGGACACACCTGTTCAGACCCTTTCTAAAATTAGTTTTCTTCATGTGTTTAACAGTCCTAAGAGGGTACTTTTTGGTTCAATGTCCATTGGTAGACTTCATTGTAACGACTGTGTGGTGATGAAATTTTCAGGGATTTTCCCTCATGACGCAGTCAGTTTAGTGGCACTAGTTCGGCCTGATCTCTTCACATACAAGAGAGGGGTTGTGCGAGTTGAGACACAGGGGATATGTTTAGGGCACACGCTCATGGACCAAGGACTCAAAATGTAGGTTTGATATAAAATGACTCTTGCAGTGAATATAAGTCATTTTTTTTTTTTTTATTGTTTCTAATGCGTCTTAATAACATCTGATACACAGATGGAATTCAAGCAACCCATGGACGGGCTATTTCCCTGTTTCGGTTGCATGGACGGTGAACGTGGAGGAAGTTCTTAATTATATCAAGAAAGTGCTGATGAAACCTTGACTTATCTGGAAGTTCTGCTCTATATCCTACTCAAAGTTTGATGAAGATGTCAAAATTTGAAAATGGAAGTTTGGTTTGGGCTTATTCGATGGTCTGCAAATTGCCAAAATTGCTTGTACTCTATGGAATATGTAAATGCAATCACTTAAATAACACATCTGTTTAGATGTTGCTATTTCATAATCTTGAACAGCTTCTCCTTTTAGTCATTTTCTCTCCCAAAATACAGTTTGCTCTTGCTATTGGGGATCTGGAGTTGATTGCTCTTTTGACATGAAATTAGTCTTCTATTGGAATGTTCTGTATTAGATTAGCGTTTCTATATTCGCTTATTGGAATTGAGATCTTCTCGTACGACAATCTTTCATGTGATACAAAGTAGAATCTATCCGTTTGTCAGAAAGCAGAATCTACCCTAGTGTCATGTGATACAAAGTACTCCTAAAATTTACCCTAGTCTCATTTGATGTTCTAACTTGTTTATTTAGTAGGTTTGAGCGTCTATTTTCAATAATAAAAAAAAGGGCAAATTTCACTCAGACCCCCTGAGGTATCTGACAATGACAGAAAGTACCCCTCAGTTTTCAAAAATGACAGAAACCTCCCTTACTTTACAGTTTGGGTTTCATTCCGTTAGTTTCCGTTAGTTCCGTTAGTTAAATGGACGGAAAATGTACGAAAATGTACGGAAATGTACGGAAAATGAAATCTTCAATTTTATTTAGTTCTACACCTATCTTAGGGCTCTCATTAAAAGTCCTAGAGTTAAAAATTAATTATGATCATTTAGGATAAAATAATTAAAAAAATAAAATCTTCGCACCGATTCAAACGGATTAAAAATTAGAGCACTTAAGTATCTACTCTTCATTTGGTTCTATGGTTTTCTTAAAGCTCTCATTGAAAATCCTAAAGCGAAAAATTAATTATGACCCTTTAGGATAAAATAATCAGAAAAATACGATTTTCGCACCAATTCAAACGGATTGAAAATTTGAGCACTTAAGTATCTCCTCTTCATTTAGTTTTACGGCTATCTTAGGGCTCTCATTGAAATCTTAAAACCAAAAATTAATTATTGCACTTTAAGATAAAAATAATAATAAAAAAAAAAAGATCTTTGTGCCGATTCAAATAGATTGAAAATTGGAGCACTTAAGTATTTGCTCTTCATTGAAAGCTCTAAAATCAAGTGAAAAGAAAAATTTTTAAATGCTCCAAATTTTAATCCGTTTGAATCGGTGCGAAGATTTTATTTTTTTAACTATTTTATCCTAAATGATCATAATTAATTTTTAACTCTAGGACTTTTAATAAGAGCCCTAAGATAGGTGTAGAACTAAATAAAATTGAAGATTTCATTTTTCCGTACATTTCCGTACATTTTCCGTCCATTTAACTAACGGAACTAACGGAAACTAACGGAATGAAACCCAAACTGTAAAGTAAGGGAGGTTTCTGTCATTTTTGAAAACTGAGGGGTACTTTCTGTCATTGTCATATACCTCAGGGGGTCTGAGTGAAATTTGCAGGTTTTGATCTGACAATGTTATGCATCAGATCGTCAAATGAGACTATGGTGAGTCATGTTTTGCGTCTCTTAATCACCCAAGAGATTGCATGAGAGGGAATCAATTCCTCCCATGCAATGATCCGGCCATTATGTGGTCCCTCGTATGATGTAAAAGAGGTCACAAGTCTATGATCTTGAGTGGTTCATTTTGTAGGTCTTGGCGTAAGTGAATTTTTATAAAAAATTAGATTGATCGGATTTTGGCAAAGACTTGGTCATATTGTAATTGTTTGCGGAGAAATGAACGGTCAAAGTTTGGTGATTTATTTGACTTGAGACAAATGTGATTCATTTAGATGAATATCAATCTCCAATCTACCTAATTTTTCATACGAATAATATAAAGAGCAAAGTCCACTTTGCCCCCCTATGATTTGAGTCATGTGCGGATACACCTCAGATGATTCAAAAGTGCGTACATAACACCCCTGTGGTTTGTGAAGTGTGCACATAACACCCAATTCCGTCCATATTAACGTCAAGTGTGACATACATATATACATTAAAAGTTTGATGTGCCATCATCTTCTCCCTTGATTAATCATCTTTCTTGAATCTAACCAATCCATTCTCTGTACCAAAAATTGGATCTAAACTGTTGATATTGTAGAGTTTAATGAGTACTACATCCATACTAAAATTCAAGTCGATCAAAAAATGAAAACCTCATAATCGGATTGAATTTATTATGAAGTAATAAAATTTCAACTTTAAATTACCATTCATTTAACAAGAGTTATATCATTGAGTTATTGACGTCTGATCGAGTTGATTTTTTACAAATATACTATATTCTTTGATTAATACATTATGAACGACTCGGATTAGATCTTGGTTAGATTCAAGAGGCATGTGAGATACACTTTTGTTAAAATAGACAAAATTGTGTGTTATGTGCATATTTTACAAACCACATGGGTGTTATGTGCACATTTCACAAACCACATAGGTGTTATGTGCACATTTTTGAACCAAAGAGGATCAAAGTGGACTTTGCCCTAATAAAAACACATCCAACTCTACAGAATGAATGGCTCGAATTATTAGATACGATTGAGATTTGTTTCTCCTATTTTGGATCCTATAAGGAACTAGATGCTGGTCTTTTTTTTGGACAAAAAGGAGAAGAATATATTAATAACGGTCTAGCAATACTTGTATAATGGAGTTCATTTCAAATATTTTGGACAAAACCAAACTGATTAATCGTCTAAATGTAAAACGAGAAACACATAAGACAGTCGTTTCACCCAGACCCAAACATCGAGTTTGGCGCAAACAGCGGCACTCACAATCTGCCGTAGATTTATATCTAGAATCAGCAATCTCAAAAGAGATAAAGTGCTAGTCCAACCAAGTATGAACGCACCAATGAACTTCCAAAAGCTATAAATTTGACAAGTCACCATGAGTTGCCCAGCCAAAAAAATCATGTAAGGTAAGAACATTGTAGGCACAGATATCCTTGCAAAACAACACTGTCTCTGAAAGAACCCGATTTGCAGCTGAAATATCCATCCAAAGACGAGAAAATGAGAGACAAAACTCTTTTAGAGATCAAACTACAATGTTTTGATCTGAAGAGATGGAAGAAAAACAAAAAAGTGTAAAAGAAGATGTTTAAAACTAGTACGTACTATGGCTTTTCCTTGCCATAGTCGTACGAGAGTATGAAACCCTAGGTGGGAGGGGATCGAAGGGAGAAGAAAGATATTTGTGGCGCCTAGGGTTTTGTGTGTGTGTGTGTGTGTGTGAGAGAGAGAGAGAGAGAGAGAGAGAGAGAGAGAGAGAGAGAGAGAGAGAGAGGAAAAAGTATCTTTCTCTGCATGAGAGGATCATTTCTCCATGTATGGTTGTCTCGTACTTAAGTGGATGCTACGGGTCAACCAATTAAGGCATAATTTGCGTACGTGAGCAGGTGCGGAAGCGCGAGCGTGAAAATGTCCAACCTACTAAAAATTTTGAGGGCAAGGATTGACGAGAGCATAGCAGAGATGGATTCAGAAATTCTCTCTAATGGGGGTGCCAATTTTACCAACCATAAACTAACGTTTATCATCAAGCACATATAAACCTCAACTTCAATCAAATGAAATAAGTACTACAATGCATATGCTTCCAAAAGTTCCTAAATATAAGCACAAAAAACACAATATTTTCTCACTATGTACTTCCATGTACATTCTCACACTTGTTCCTGTTGAGTTTTCATATTTTGAAAGTGTTAGCATGATTATTTCATTAGAAATTCCACTATAAATTTATCTCTCTACCTATACCACCAAGCTATCTTTCAACCATTGATCACTCATCATGACGGCGAATGGGGTGCGGCGAGCAGCAGTCTTCTCCTTTAATTTGGTCTATAGATTTGAACTTTCCAGCGTCTTTTTGTTTGAGAGTGACTTTTGTGCTTTGTTAATTTTACGCTTAGACTTTCGTCGTGCTTTTTCTTTTTTATAGTATAAAAAAAAAAAAACCTTATATTGAGTGGAGGCACATGACCCCACAATAAGTCCGTCCATCCCTGTAGTGCATGACATTTTAAAGGATTATGCGACTATAAACCCCATCATCTTCAAGGTTATGATAATACACGCACAAGCTTGAAAACGTCTGGATGTAAGTTGCTTATATCCTGAGATGTTGGCTAGTAAACTCATACACTGTTCTTTACAAGCATATATACCTTCAACTGATACGTAATTTAAACTTCAAGAAATGTTCACTCCAATCAATTACTTGTAAATGTGAGCTAAGTCATCCTTTGGGAGATTGGTTTTATGATTCGATTCTTATGGACAAGAAATTGATCGATAATCTGACGCCTACTAAGCATGAGTTTCCCTTATTTTCTAAAAGGATTAAACGGGCTAAAAACTCATAAAAATATGAATTTTAAAATATTTTCATTTTCCTCAAATAGAACAACTATAAGTCCTTGGAGCGAAAATAACTTGTCTAAAGTCTTTAAACTATAGAAAAAGTTGATAATTTCTTGGGGAAAAATTCAAAATACCCCCCAATCTATACACCCAAATTCAATTAGACTCCCAACCTTTTAAAAACTTCAATTTTACTCCCAACATTATATTCCGTTAATCAAAATGCCCCCTTCCGTCCAAATTACTAACGGATTCCGTTAAAGGCTCCGTTAAATAGTATTCGGATTGAATTTCGATGATCCGAGCCGCTCAATGTGTTTAAAATGTGATTTTAAGGGTACTTGAGAAAAATCAGCAAAAAAAATGACCGGGAAGGGCTTCATCTGAACAGTTTTTTATTGAATAGTTCAATAAAAAACTGTTCAGATGAAACCCTTCCCGGTCATTTTTTTTGCTGATTTCTCGCGGGTACCCTTAAAATCACGTTTTGAACACATTGAGCGGCTCGGATCATCGAAATTCGATCGGAAAAGGGGAGGTACAGACCGAAGCAAAATCCGGATGTCCGTAGTTGAATAAAATCCGGATCGATCCACACCTCCCCTTTTCCGATCGAATTTCGATGATCCGAGCCGCTCAATGTGTTCAAAACGTGATTTTAAGGGTACTCGAGAAAAATCAGCAAAAAAAATGACCGGGAAGGGCTTCATCTGAACAGTTTTTTATTGAACTATTCAATAAAAAACTGTTCAGATGAAGCCCTTCCCGGTCATTTTTTTTGCTGATTTTTTGCGGGTACCCTTAAAATCACATTTTAAACACATTGAGCGGCTCGGATCATCGAAATTCAATCCGAATACTATTTAACGGAGCCTTTAACGGAATCCGTTAGTAATTTGGACGGAAGGGGGCATTTTGATTAACGGAATATAACGTTGGGAGTAAAATTGAAGTTTTTAAAAGGTTGGGAGTTTAATTGAACTTGGGTGTATAGGTTGGGGGGTATTTTGAATTTTTCCGTAATTCCTTGTCACTGTTGTTCTAATAAGTTCTAATATCATGGGATGGCCCAGGTGCTTTTGTTTTTACCTTTCTTCCCCCTTTTCCCCCTCTTGTCTTGGTCCAGCCAAACAAAATCTAACAAACACTATTGAGTGGCGTAATTGACAATTGAAGAAGCGCCAAGAATTGAAACTTGGGTACGTGGTCATCTTCCCATGGTGAATGATGGTCGAGGTATGGGGCCAGGATTTCTTCTACCATATACCAACTTAGTTCATATGGCGTGTTATCTTGGAAAGTTGGCGTCAAGAGCTCAACTGCTTCAATTCATTTGATGACAAAGAAATTGAAGTCCTCCTCACCCAGTAACGAATTCTATTACTACTAGTACCTTGCTTATTTGTTGCAGATGTGCTTGGATAATTGGGTTTTCAAGTCATCTGCAAGCACACCTCGACTGACTTCAGAATTTTAAATTTGACCACTTAAATCACTAATGGTGCGAGGATTTTATTTTATTTTATTTTACTTGTGAGGGAATCGAACCTTGGAGCATAGAAAGCCGCTTTCTTGTTATATATGGTTGCACTCAACCAACCTGCGGGGTTATATTACCTCGAACTTCGAGGAACCAATCACGAGTTTTCAAATGAGTGAAATGCTGAGCAGTTAAACAGAAACACAAGCAGAAAATGAGGGCACTATTAAAAAAAATTTGGGCACAATAATTTTAGTTATCAAAAAAGTGAAAAATAATACCTAGAAAAAGGAAAAGAAGGGAAATTGACCAAAAAAATCCGTAACTATTTTGGGGCTTACCGTACACCCATATTTGTTGCTTAACCTAAAAAGTGCATGTTAATACTATAAACATACCTAAATAATGAGTCAAAAAAAATGCATAACATACCCAAAAAATCAGCGTAACACATACACAAAAAATACGCAACATACACAGAAAATTAGCATAACACATTCCAAAAATTATACGTAACATTAGTTTCTATGCTATACGTAGGCCTTGTTTTACTAAGGTTCTTATTTATCATTTTACGAGACATATATATCATTTTCTTACAATACATCGACACCTATAATTCAAAAAGTAAATACATATTTTAATTTTTTTTTGAACGACATACTTACTCCATTTTAATTACTGGAACACACCCGTAGCTTTCTCCATTGCTCAAAACCCCACAAGGAATTCATAGGCTTTACTAAAACCCCAGAAAACCTTTTGCTCGGGCAAGTGGCAAGACCTCAATACTAAAACCCATTTAACAAAAGCAGTTAAACCAACTCTATACTCAATACTTATTTTAATTTTTTTTAACGACATATATACTTACTTTATTTTAGTTACTGAAACACACCACGCCGTAGCTTTCTCCATTGTTCAAAATTAACCCCACAAGGAATTCATAATGGGCTTTACTAAAACCCCAGAAAACCTTTTGCTTGGCCAAGTGGCAAGACCTCAATACTAAACCCATTTATATATACTACATAAAAGCAGTTAAACCAACTCTATCCTCCCCCCCTTCTTATTGAGTTATTTCTTTCAATTTTCTTCTCAACAGGGCAGTTACCTACCACACTGAAGGAACCGTTTCAACTCCCGCCACAACCCAAAAGGCAAACCAAATCCAACAAACATCACTTCCCACACACTCAAACCAATCCTCTACACAAACCCTAGAAATACCCATTAACACAATCCTCGGAAGAAACCCCAAATCAAAGCACATCTCAAAACAAACTTTCAAATCTTGCCATGGTGAGGGTTCATTCGTCGACGGCATTGGCGGAGACGGTCTCGTGGTACTGTGCCTTGTTGCTGGCACTGATGCTGGTTTTGAGCTGCTGCGAGTCCACGGAAGATGACGAGTACTACATGGTCCAGATGGTGAGGAAGGGCACGGTGAAAAGGCCGTGCGATGAGATTTACGTGGTGAGGGAGGGAGAGACTCTCCAGAGTATAAGCGAGAAGTGCGGCGATCCGTATATTGTTGAAGAAAACCCGCATATCCATGATCCCGACGATGTGTTCCCCGGCTTGGTTATCAAGATTACTCCTTCCGTGAATATCTAGGTGGAGATCGACCTTTTGATCCTGGTGATGCTGATGAGTCTCGCTCGGTTGAGTTTGGTTTGGTTGGGGCAATGCTAGAGCTAGACCCAAATCCGTGCATAAAAAATACACAAAAAAAATTAATGTCCTCCAAATTATCGTATGTGTGGCCCCACCATGTACCAATTTTTTTTCCCGGACAATAGAATGTTAGTATTTATTAGATAATTATTACAAGGACTATAACCTCCTGTCCCTAAGAGTCGCACCCGAGACCACACGATCCAAAGGAGCGCTACTCGACCATGTACATACCGGTTGAATATCGATCACTCGTGGTTTTGTTCAGTGTACATTCCTTTGCATGGATTCCTTTGCGCCACGATGGATGGTTAATTTGATGAGTAATTGCAAGGTATTGGTAATTAATTTCTTTGTTGTTACTATTTATATTCTTAAAAAGTATCGATCAGTACTCGTTTAATTTGTTACATAATTGAGGTACATGAAAAAGTAAGTTACTCTTTTACTTTGCAACCCTGAAAGATGCCATGTTATGTTAATTATGTTGAAGGTGCCCGTTACAATATGGCATTCAATTACGGAGGCAGTTTCGAGGACGCGCGGGAGCTGGGCGCGCAGCAGCTTTGCTGTGCTATTAAAACTGACACTATCCCGAGTCTAAAAATATGATTTGAAGTACGTACTGTTCAAGTTTTTGGACTCGTTTAGTAAAACACATCGGGCGACAAATATGATCGAATCAATTTTACCTTTCGAAGTGTATTAGACAAAGCGTCATATTCTCCGCTAGCAATAGCAATCTGAACAAGAAATCACTCGGCGCACAAGAGGGAAATTTTCTTGGCATAGTGATGTCCGAGCAAACTTCTAGTCCGAGCGAAGCGCATCCGACCGGATATAAGCTCACCGGAGGTCGAGCATCCAGGAAAGAACTGATCCAAATCACCCTTTCATGTTGCTAGCAGTTTGCCGAGGCCGCATTTCCACTAATCTATAAGTTGTACACTATGACCTTTTTCTTTTCTTTATCCAATTTCCCCCTGCATTTGTTAGTTTAGCGCCAAAAATTTATATATCATTGGTTTGTTGCCACAAGAAGAATCGGAAAAGTAAAAAAATTTGACTCTTACCCAATTTTTTTGAGAAGTATCCAAGAGAAAACCCAAAAACAGACTTTGGACTTTTTTTTGTTTGGATATTTTTCAAAATGCTCGTGTAAAAGTCCTAATTTCTTATTTTTTTTGAGTAATAACTCTCGTTTAGACGAACCAATAATACATTAAAGTTTGGCGCACAATTAATAAACTCGGAAAAAATTTGAATTAGGGCAAAACAAAAAAATTGTAATCCAAAACTTTTAGGTTAATGGAAACACCTCTACATCGGAAGGCATGCCTGCAAAATATCTCTAGCCGGATTTTCTCCGATTGGTTCTCTTTTGTGGACAAAACTTGTGGCATTGAGATGAGGAGGTATCCAGGGCCCGCCATGGGGGTAAGGCCTACTAGCAGGCCACTTTCTTGGGCCCCCCTATAAAGCAGTCCAAATTTTGGGCCCCTAAGTAGTGGCTAATGTAACCCAGCCCACTCTGGGCCCAATTAAAGTTCGGAAGCCCAAGATACTTTCTCGTGTTCAAAACTTCAACGGAAAAGAAAATTCACCAAAAAACCAAAATGATTGAAAAAGAAAAAAAAAAATCAAAATGAGGCCCTGCTCCCGATTAAAATAATGACTCTCTCTCTCTCTCTCTCTCAATCAAATTGCGCCCTAAACAAACGGTTAACCTCCCAAAATCGATTTATTGGGCCCCCACTAGTGGCAAACTGGCAATGGGATTAATTGGTCCTCGTGAGTGCGAATAAACTGATTTAGACACCGGAATTAGAAAAAAATATTTAACTTAATCTATTCAGACACTTGAGTTGCTTATTTCTTTTTGAAGAAAGAGAAAATAGTGTCTAAAATTATTAGAAAGACAAAATTGATACCTATATACTAGTAAATTAGCGAGTACTTTTAGAAGAGAAAAACTTATTCACAGAGGAGCCGTGAATAAGTTTTACGGCGCTCAATCTCGACCATCCAAAAGTGTTTTGTACAATAATAATATATTATTTTGAACCCGAATCGTTAAAAAAACTTTTAGACGACTGAAATTGCGCAGAAACCGTGAACAAGTTTATCTCCTCTTAGAAATTTGAAAGAAGGAAAAGCAAGTTAAAATCACTACCAATAATAGAGTGGGTAAATGATACCTTTGCGTTGTCAAACGATACCAATGTTGTCAAATGATACCTTGTGTCGTCAAATAACTACATATAATATAAGAAACTAAACATAATAATATAACTAATTTGGTCAATGCTTACAAACGTACATGCGCAATCACAAGTATTTTCACCAAAACCATGTGCACACATGCATATCATTGATAGTAATATTGGTAAATGACTAAATGTATGGATCGTACATAATATGTGGTATTGAAATAATCTAGAATACTACGTGGCTTTGCTCCAAAACTATTGAATAGTTACCGCTGTTTTAGGCCTTTCCTATATAGTTTGTTTAGGAAGGTTGGTTTGTTGGTGTGCCATGCGTAAGTTTTTGTCTTAAGCTTCTTTTTATGTTTTGGTTGGCTCCTAGCGAACCTTTTTTTTTTTTTTTTTTTTAAACAACAAAAGAAAGACTATTTCATTAACCTTTGAAACAAGTACAAATATTAAACGGGGAGGAGGAAAACGACATCACATGAAAAGAAAAGAAAGCATCCCAATTATATTAACACCAAAACTCTTGACAATCATATGCCAGTCCACACCCAAGAAGAGACTAGCTAGCTAGTTGGCAACATGCCAACCAGCAAGAAAGAGAGTGGACAGACTTGGTGTTTGTTTTCTTCTTTAATAATATGTCCCTTTTTCGCCGTTAAAAAAAAAAAAAGGGAGAGTGGACAGACCCGCAATAGAGTAACCAAACCCCTCATGCCAGCCAGCGAACTTTCGTTTCCTACGGAGGAACTGTTGAATGGGCATATACATCCAAAAAATATTACCAGATAATATGCATCCAAAATATGCTTTTGGTTAAATGTAAGGTGTGCTGTCAAAAATAACTGACATTAATAAAACAAATTAAAATATATATATTTAAAACTGAATTTGGTCAATGCATAAGTGTCAATAATAAGGTGATGCAGAATGGAAATATTATATCATTTAAGAAATAAAATATTTAGTTTTATTATTTTGGCTATAAATTCTTGTAGGAGATTCTGATTGAGTCTGTTTTGGTAAATTTGGCAATAGCTCAAATCTTTTGATTTTGGTAATTATTGAGTCAATTAGTGATTACCGAGATTCAACTTCCTTTTTTGTTGATTCTTTTTCGGTCTTAGTTTTCTAGTACAAATAAGTTTTAGGGTGACATTAAAATTTAGTTAATTAATAAAATTCGATCTTTGCTTGAGAAGAGAGAGTATGATCTCTTGTTCTTTTGATTGTTTTTTATTGCGTGAGTTATCCTTCGCTTTTACGTTGCGTCAGTTGGTATCAGAGCGTAGGCTTGCTTCCTGATCCATCACCAATGCTGCCAAAAATGAACTTGTGATGAATGAGCGGCCAAAAAATGACCTTGTTTTCAACAACGTGTTCAGCTAGCGAAGTTGGGGACCAGATTAAGACAAGGGTGGCTATGTGGATGAAAGCCAAGTTTGAAATCAAGGTGTACTCAGTTGAGGATTTTAAATATTTTCTGGGAGGTATTCGTAAGCTGAAGCTTTAGCTTGGAGGAGATGCGCATCCAACCTCTGGCTGGGTGTTTGAGTTTTCATTTCTTCATTTCGTTTCTCTTGTTTTCGGTTTGAGCTAGTTTGCTCATTCCTATCCTCCCCTCGATGTACCCCTTTCGAGATTTATAAAATTTGTTTCATTTGCTGAGAAAAAAATGAGCGGCCAATTGGAGTTGTGGGCGTGAAAAGTGTTGAGTTGCTACCAAAAGTCAATAATCAAAAGTTGCCACATTATCTTTTGGTTATGCATTTAAGGAGTTGCTAAAGTTAGCAATATAGAGGTCCACAATGGTACAATCAAATTTAAATAACCAAAACTTATCACATGACATTTTCAATTTATAAAAATCTAAAAATTGTGAACATAGAAAACAATTTTTTAAGAATAGGTTTCAAACTAATAAAAATAGGTTATTAGAAAAACAGAAAATAGTTTTTTGAAAACTTTGATTTAAAAAAAAAACAGTTTTCGGGAAAAAGTTAAAAAAAATAGTTTTTGAAAAAAAGAACAGTTTTTGGAAAAAAAAAGTTTTAATAAAAAACTATTTTTGCAAAAAAAAAAAAAGTTTTCACAAAAAGAAATAGTTTTGAAAAAAAACAGTTTTTGCAAAAAAAAAAAAAAAATTTTAAAAAATATTTTTTTTAGAAATATGTTGAAAAGGGAAGAGGGAGAATGTTTTCGTTAATGATGGTGTACTTGATTGAGAAAATATGGAGACAACTAAATTTGATTATTAGCAAAAAATTGCTAGTTTTGATTATCCAAGAGCCAAAATTTGATGAGTTGCTAAGAGATTGCTAAATCTGATTATGCCACTATGAGCTCTTCTTTGAGCAAATGTTGCTAATCTTTTTTTTTTGCTCGGCAAACGAACGATTTTATAAATCTCGAAGGGGTACATCGAGGGGATTACATCTTTGTCCAATGAGCCAAGATACAACAGAACAAACATAAACAACAAACAAAAAGCATCTCCAACAAACTATCGGATGATGCGCCTAAGGAAAAAGCAACAATTTTACTTTCCGATTACCATCTAGGAACACCTTAAAATCCTCCACCGTATACACTTTGATATCAAATTTTACCTTCATCCACATTGCAACCCTTGTTTTAACTAAATCCCCCACCTCCCGTGCTTGAGTTGATGCGTTGTTGAATACGTATTCGTTTCGAACTAGCCACACAGACCACATAGTAGCATAAAAACACGCTTCCCAGATATACCTCTCCAGATTGTGGAATCCATGATCAAACCACCATGTAGCTAAGTCTAGAACCGTATATGGACACACCCATTGGACGTTCCACCACTCCAAAATTACCGACCACACAACCCAAGAAAATCTGCAATGAAGAAACAAGTGCTGATTTGTTTCAAGGTGCTCGAAACAGAGAGGACAGAGGGCTTGTTGAATTTCGCTAATCAAATTTCTGCTTAGGAGTAGGGATCTGGACGCCACTTTCTCCTTAATAGCCATCCACACAAAGATTTCAACTTTTGGGGGACTTAAGTTTTTCCACAGAGATCCTAAGAAAGCATTATTTGAATGGGCAGTGAGTTCCCACTATTCGTACGCTGATTTCACAGAAAATTAAAGTTCCCGTCCACCGCCCATCTCCACTGTAAGAGGTCAGACTTGGTTGGGTTAAGAATCACACCCTGAAGTTTCCGTTTCAAATTCTCCATCTCTTGACTCTTGCTTCTCCCTCGCAAAAGGATTTCTCCTAAATAGCAGCTCCCAACATCCCCCATTCATGTCACCCCACAAGTTACTGACCTTCGCCTCCTGTTGAGTAGATAAGGAGAATAATCTGGGATATTCCTCTTTTAAAGGCTTTTCTCCCAACCAAGTATGTTCCCAAAAGACAGTGGCGTTACCTGAATTCACTTGAACTCTAAAGCTGTCTCGAATAGAGTAACCCAAGTGAGATGATGGATTCTCCAATGAGCATATATCCGCCCAAACTTTCGAGATTGATCCTGATCCATGCGCATATGGCAGCCAACAATTTGAGTCCAGCCCATATTTGCCAACGATGACTTTTACCCAAAGTGCCTCTTTATCTTTACCAAATCTCCACCACCACTTGGCCAAGAGGGCTTGATTCTGCTGTAGCATTCTCTTCACTCCTAGACCTCCACTGTCTTTCCTCCTCCCTATCTCATCCCAACTAAGTGTATTTTCCTTTTATCAATAGAATCACCCTAGAAAAATTGACGCTGCATTTTCTCCAGCCTTCTCGCTATTGCAACCGGCATTTTAAATAACGACATAAAGTGCACAGGGACATTTCCAGTATTAGAGCTGATTAAAGTGAGCTTTCCCCCTTTTGAGAGAAAACGATATCTCCAAACACTCATTATTTTATCAAACTTTTCGATAACAGGCTCCCACGTCTTGATCCTTCCTGGATTTGCACCCAACGGTAACCCAAGGTACTTGATAGGGAGTTGTTCCACCTTGCATCCCATAGTTTGAGCTAAAGAGGTCGTCTCCTCAGATGGAACATTCACTCCACAGATAGAACTCTTGGAGAAATTGATTTTCAGAAATGTTGCTAATCTTAGCAACATTTTAGTTTTGATTATATCACTGTGGATGCTTTTAGATAATCAAAACTACCAACCTTTTGCCAATAATCAAAAGTTAATTGTCTTCGCATTTACTCAATCAAGTACACCATTATTACACAAAAACCTTTTTTCTTCCATTTTCAACATGTTTTTAACAAAAATACTTTTAAAAACAGTTTTTATTTTTTTGCAAAAATAATTTTTTACACGTTTTTTTATTAAAACTGTTTTTCCCAATTTTTTTAAAACAGTTTTATTTCAAAACAGTTTTTTTATTAAAACTTTTTTTTCAAAAATTGTTCTTTTGAAAAAAAAAAAATTCCTATTCAAAAACTGTTTATTTTAACTTTTTCCAGAAAACTGTTTTTTTTAATCGAAGTTTTCAAAAAATTATTTTCTCTTTTTCTAATATCCTATTTTTATTAGTTTGAAAACTATTTTAAAAAAATTATTTTCTATGTCACAATGTCTAGATTTTTATAAGTTAAAAAGTTGATGTGGCAAGTTTTGATTATTCAATTTTGATTGTACCATTATGGACATCTACATTGCTAACCTTAACATCCCCTTAAATGGATAATCAAAAAATGATGTGGCAACTTTTGATTATCCACTTTTGATTTTTCCACTGTGGAGGTGTGCCGTAAAAAATCACTGCCATTAAAAGAACAAATCAAAATATTTAAAACTAAATTTGGTCAGTGCTTATGTGTCAATAATAAATCGATTCAATGCACATGCAATTACCTTTATGACTAGTGTGCCTAACATAATGCACAATTACGTTTACCACCAGGGTAATTGTTCACCCAAACAGACAGAATTCTTTTGGGAAGTTTTTTTTTTATTGGAAATTTTTTTTTATTAATTTTAAAATTGTTACAAGACTAATAGAAATAAAGAAACAATGTCTGGCCGTTTGGCTCGGTTTCTACTGGCAGATTTAGGTTTTCCCCAAATCAGTCCGGTTTGGTACAAGTTTGGCTTCCCCAAATCTCAAATCTGGTGTGGAAGAGGAGGTGGGCGAATAATCCGGCGCCTAGTGAGGATCGTCTGTGGTTGGGATTGTTTGTGGTTGTTGGTGGGTTGAGGTTTGTCCCTGTTGTTGGTGATGGGGTCTGATATTGACTGCTGCTCCGGTGAATGGCTCTCGCTGTCCAGAATTCATATGTGCTTATCGGGTTTGAGTTGGGGTCCGGTCTGTTTGGATTCTCTACTATCTAGGCCTTGATTGGTTCTCATCTGGCGATTTCGTTGGTCTTGCTTCTGCAGGGAGTGCCTGTGTCGAAGTCTGGATAGTTTTGGCTCATTCTTGTGATGAAATCTGTATTGTCTTCGGACATTTGTTATGAAATGAATTGAATGTGTTCAAAAAAAAAAGAAAAGGAAACACTGTCCAATCTAAGACCTAGACCAACGCTTGGCAAGAAACCAATCGAGGACACCCATATGGGCCGAAGCCTAGACGCCCAATAAGGGTCTTATAACTACAGTCTGTTTTATCTCCTTTGTTTTATAACGTCTTTATTTGCCTTTTTCTGTTTTAATTTACTTTTCATTTGTATAATTTTTCTTACGTGAAAGGACAAGATTGCAAATACTCATAATACAAATTATTTGAAAAAAAGACAATGCATCCAAAATATGCTTTGGTCAAATGTAAGTTGTACTGTCAAATCACTACCAATAACGAAAGGAAATAAATAAAATACAACTAAATGTGGTCATGATCAATGATTATATATCTATAATAAATCGATTCAACGCACAATTACGGAATTACATTAATCACTAGTGTGCCAATAATAATGCACCAAAATTATGTGCACACATATATCATTTATGGTAAATTTGGACTTAGTTAAAATTCTTTGCAAAGTACTCTATACATTATTCAATAAAAATTAGTGGAAAAAAAACATAATGAGACCACATAACACCCTTAAGCACATGATCACTAAAAATTGATAGCAAAAAAAAGTAATTACAAGAACTCGTGCAGAACACAAGAAAAATGAACCAATAATATGTAGGGGAGTGAAGGCTGTTCGACTCAGTAACTGAACCATCAACACACTATTAATCTCGTATGTTTAAACTGTTCGAATCATGAATTCTGAATTATGTTCTGATAAGTGGTTACTGTTCCATTGAACATTTGTAGAATATTTCGACAGCGAATATTATGCTGAGGAGAATGTTCTTGATCCTAAGCATATTCAGAGAAAAAACTCTTTTTCCCCCCATAATATGCATCTTATAATAAGTCCCAGCCCAAGTGTAAGGTTAACTATTAGTGAAAAGACGTTTCAAAATAAAACATTTACAAAGTACAATAAAAATAGCAAAAAAAATGATAATGACACTACACAAAACGCTTAAGCTGATGACTACTTAGGGCTAATCGTAGGAAATTATTTTTCAAGAAATAAAATATAGGATTTGCATGTGTGTGAGCTCGTGTAGAACATGAGGAAAATGAAACCAATATATGTAGAGGATTGGAGTGAAGACTGTTCAGATTAGTAAACCATCAAAAAGAGAATAAATCAGTTCACTTCTACTTCAAAATTGCGTTGTTCGCGCTGTCTGTGCACAATTTGTTGTACCCATTGCAGCTCAATTATTCATTATACTCAAAGAGTCATGCTAGCAAAGGTCCCGCTCAAAAAATAAGCTAAAGTGCTCCACTAGTTTGGTGTATCTAGCTTTCTCTCTCTTCAAATTTGAAAAGTGAGAAATGGTTCTTAATTCAACATAACAGCTTATTATTCTAAAATTTTAGGTTATTTCGAATTTGGAAGAATAAAGAAGTATTTGGGAAGCTTGTTTTTTCGCTACTATTTGGTCGTTATGGCCAACTAGGAATAATTAGTCTTCAATAATGTTGTTCCAACGATTAGGGAGGTTGGGGATGCTATTAAAACAAAAGTGGCAATGTGGATGAAAACCAAATTTGATATCAACCTATACGGTGAAGAATTTAAGGGCTTCTTGGATGGTATTCGAAAGTTGAAACTCTAGTCATATCTTAGAGGAGTTTTGTTTGTCCTCCAACTCTCGGTTGGTGGTTTTTCTGTTGTAGTTCTCTTTGGCAGTGTAGCATTTTTGTGCTCCAACCCTTCTCCTCAATGTATCCCGGTCGAGGTTTTTATAAAAGTTTGCTTTGCCGATAAAACAAAAAAGAATAAAGAAGTATTTTACTTCGAATCTTATAACATGTGAGATAAAAAAAGAAGAGAGATTTGAAAATTCTTTTGGGGTAGACTTTTTCTAATAGCTCTTCAATCTGTCGCAAAGATAAATAAACTTTGTTTTGCGTAAAAAAAATTGCTCCTTCCCTCGGTGATGCTCTTAGACCTTAGTTGACCAATGTTGGATAAAAAAAAATTTCACCTTCTTTAACTAATGCTTATATGGTTAATTTTAAAGAAAACTTCTCATTCATCTTCATATGATCTTTTTTTTTTTCTCGGCAAAATAAAATAAATTATTCCAACTCGAAAGGATACATCGAGGGCTTGACCAAAGTAAAACTTACTCCATCAAGCAGAAAGAAAAAAGACAAGGAATCCTAAACTCCCTACAAAACCCACCAACAGGGAATTGGCGAGCCCCCCTTAAAGCGACCCCCCTCAGCCAGAAAATAATTTATAATTTAAGCAATCTAATTCCATCCAAAATGATCTTTATGATGTTAGTTGTGAAAATGATCTTTGTATAAGGAAATTAAATTTCCATTTGCATATTAAATCATTAATACATGGCATCCCTCGTGATCTGTGAAAACTTGTCAAAGTTATTTTTACATTAACCAAAACTGAAACATACATGTCAAAATAATATAACATAAAACTCAGAAACTGATCGACCGGCCTGTAGGTTGGAGAATTTTTCGGGTGCCGGGCGGGTGCCACGTGGCGGTACGCGTCGGTGATCTCAACCATCCAAACGTGTGTTTTTGACGACCCAAATTTATTCTCTCTTTCTCTCTCCCCTCATCGCATCACTCTCTCTCTAAAATTCGAATCGTCCAAAACACATTTGGACGGCTAAAATCGCTTTGATATCCACCCGGCACCCAAAAACTTCTCCCTTAGGTTGAGGGTGGAAAATTCATAGGACTCCGGAGGGATATTGAAATTGATAATCCAATGCTCTCATTTTCACATGGGCATCGGCGGACTGAGCGGGTGCGTAGAAGGCCGGGCCCAGGCCCAGGCCCAAAATATAAAATATTCCCGAGGATTGCTATATTTCATTACTATATGGAGTAGTATTATTATTTTGTCAAATTGCTACACCAATTGCAATGAATCAATGGCGAAGTTCCTCCTCTAGAGTAGCAGAGGACATACGGTTGACTTTTGTGTGGCAATACCTGCTTCAGGAAGACAACGCATACTTAGGTTGTCCCATTGTGCTAACCCTCAAATTCTAATTTTTGAACATATTCGGTTGTAGTTGTATAGATTTAAAGAGTCGGAAGAAAAATGTGAGACCAGAGGGAGGGAGATAATAAGGCCCTTCCCCTTTCCTCATTTTTAATAAAAATATTAGAGCGAAAGGATGAGGAAGCGTACGGAGTCGTGGCATTCTTGTTTTTTGATTCTGTTACCTTTCATAATGGTTAGATAACTATAGACTCAGGTAAAGTAGCAAATGAAGTGAAGTGCAGTTGGTGTCTCTCTTGTACTCTAATGCACATGAGCAGTGTTTGATTTCCATAAACACCCATCTCCCTCCTCAAATCTTCTAGGATAGAGTAGATTATGATTAACAAATGAGAAAAAATAAATAAACAAATGAAGTGTTATTTTAGAAGCTACTATATATATAAAAAGAGGACACTTGCAATTACAAGAAACTTTAGGGGCAGTATTGCAATTCGTCCCACGTATTTTTTTGGACTCTCATGGAAGGCATCCATTTATATAAATCAGACACCGCCATTGCCAAAAGAAGCATAAAGCACTCACCTCTCTCTCTCTCTCTCTCTCTCTCTCTCTCTCTCTCTCTCATGGAGGAGCAAAATCTCATCTTTTTATTGTCCTGCTTCATCTTCTTCCTCCTCCCTCTTCTCTCAGGTACCAAAAAATTAACAGGATATATAATATCTGGAGTACTGTTGTTTTCAAAACAAAAAGTAGTCACAAATTTCTAATTTTGTATTTCTTTCAGGGGAAATAAGTCCATAGACTTTTCTCAAAACCTGAGTTACGTTCCCATAAACTACATCAAATTATACAGATTTTGAAAACCATCAACTATAAATCAGATTTTCGTGTTTCTATAGTAAACAGTACGTGTATGTGTGTGTGTGTATATATATATATATATATATATATATATATATATATATATATATATAAAACAAGCCGATACAAAAACTGTAACTAAACATGGTCTTTTGTTGATACTGTACGTTTTTGCGTATAACCGTACTCTTTACTCTACCAATTCCCTTATTGATAATGCTAATTATTAACACGGTTTGTATATACTATATGAATGTATAGATATTCAAGGAGTGCAAGGTTCTTACTATGGGCACCATAGGCATGGAGGTGGTGGTGTATATGGATTTCACCCGAAAAAGCTTTTCGTCTTCGGGGACTCGTATGCTGATACTGGCAACCTCCCAAAGTCAGCTGCTGATTGGCAGGTTCCCTATGGCATCACCTTTCCCGGCAAACCAGACGGCCATTTTTCTGACGGTCGTGTCCTCACTGAGTTTCTTGGTACACCCTTTTCTCTCTCTCTCTCTCTCTCTCTCTCTCTCTATATATATATATATATATATATATATATATATATATACACACACAAATATGTGTGCGAGTGTTTGTGTGCATATGTTAATGTAAATGTGAATGGGATGAGCTCTTCTCCATATATATGTACGCCTTCACAGTTCCATTATGTGGGCCTATCCATGATCCACAAACATATTTTAAACCGTTCACCTCGCAATACGCACAAGAAGAGCAGGTCTCAAAAAAAAAAAAGAGTTTGGTCCAATATCATGAACAAGTGCATTTTGTTATGTAAATTGTAACGTTAAAGTTTACAATATATTTGCCATTCGGTGTTCATATAGTACTTTCGTTCCAAAAATATTGTCCAGTCCTCAATACGAACTCAGTTCATCCCATACGAGCTTTTTTGCCGATAGATGTGGGAAATCAATAAGTACTTTGATTTTATCCAAAAAGTAGTACTTTCGTTCCAAAAATATTGTCCAGCCCTCAATACGAGCTTTTTTGCCAATAGATGTGGAAAATCAATGAGTACTTTGATTTTATCCAAAAAGTTTCAATTTTTTTCCAATAAAATGCATTTTTTTTAAGTTCTCACTTTGTAAACAAGCAGATAATTTTTGGGGGACGAAGGGAGTAATAATTTTCAACGTGTTTACATAACTATCCATATTTGATCAAATTGGGCATTTGTAGACATGTTTTTTGGTTTGTGTTTTACAAGATAAACGGTTTGGATCAAGATTATGAGTGTGAATGGGGCCTACAAAGTAAGAATGGTATAGAGAAATATGGATAGATATTGGGATGTGGAGAAGAGCTCATCTGGTGTATGTACTAGTAACAGTTAAGGTCCAATGTCTCTTTATATTATTATAACCTATTAAAGCCGCAAGGGCTATATTATTATAACCTATTAAAGCAAGGCCCGCGGATCCAGCATAGGGCAAAGGGGGTCAACCCAGCATAGGACAAGGGGGTCACCTGACTGAGTTCCAAAATACCCTGGAGCAAGTGTAGTTTGAAAGTGTATTTTGTAATTTTGTTACAAAGCATAATACTTTGCCCCAAAGATCCCAAGAAATTTATATCACTTGTAGGATTTCGTAAGAAATCCTAAACCCAAGATCTCATGTCAAATCATTGAAAAAAATAATACCGGATGCGTACCTATTGCCGTGGAGGATGAAAACCTTAGTGCGTGGTTATTCGTCTTCCGCCTCCAAAACCGTACTCTTGATTTTGACTTTTGGTCTCACATACGACGGGATGGTATGAGAAAAGAGGCTGGGGTTTGGAGTGGGGACCTTGACCACATATTTATAAGCCCCGGTTCCATCATAACCCATCATAATAGATGTAGGCCCCGGTTCCATCATATAAAATACGTGCTACATATTTATAAGATCACAATGGGACCTTGTGATATGACCCAAATACGTGCTAACAGAGACGTGTCCATTACCCGGGTCACATTAATTAAAGATCATAACCTTATGGGTAATACCGACAGTGGTCTTACTTTGCCCCAAAGCAATAGGTTTCAATATTTTTATGGGTAGATAATTTTGTAACACTCTTTTGTATATCGCGTATAACTTTTCTCTTAGCCTCGATATACCTTTTGTAGAGTTCTAATAAATTTTGTTGCTAATCAAAAAAAAAAAAAAAAATTATTTAAATTTTCTGTTTTCCATATATATCACATGTATATGCAGCCAAGTATTTGGGATTGAAGTCTCCAGTACCTTACGCAATGAGGAAAAATAACAAAAACTTGCGAGGTACGGGATGAATTTCGCTTACGGAGGGACTGGTGTTTTTAATACTACCGTTGCGGCTGGGGAACCAAACATGACTGCACAGATTGATTTCTTCCAAGATCTCCTCAAGCAATCGGCGTGCAAAAAATCGGAACTTGAATCCTCCTTGAGTCTTGTTACCGTCTCCGGAAACGACTATACTACTTACTTCGCGGAAGGTGGCTCTGCCCAGGTAATATATATTTGCATGTCGATAGTACACCTGATTTCTTTCATCAGTTATTTCCACCTTCCATCAATCTGATTAATTCATGAAAGAAATTGTATGTACGACGAACGTACGCGTATATGGAAACAATTTAACAAGATCGATCCATGCACAATGCCACATGGTAGGTTTTCAACAATTAACCAGAGCTGATACAACTCGAATTCAATAAGCGAAAAAGGATCCGATTACCCGTCTTATCCCAATCCATGAAAATTTGAAATTAACGATTGTATTGGATTTATCAATTCGATCCAATGACAGACTTACCACATAAGTAGACACATAGGAAATGAAGAAACCTACCGAGAAATTTGGTGATATACCTGTTCCAGGGGCAAGTCGACCAAATCATAGTAATATTAATGTACCTTTCACTAGCTTGGGGCCATCAACTAATTCTTTTTTTTTTTCTTTTTCCCCCTTTTAAACGTTGGAAGATATTATTTTAAGTCACCAAAAAACTATTATATTTGGGAGCAACCGTCCCTAGGCAAGGAGGAGCCAAAAAGGTTGAAAATTCTTCCAAAGACAAATAATACCCTAACAAACCCAATCACATAGGCTGCACCACTGGATGACACTTCTCCATGTATGAGAAATGAATATAAATTTAAAGTCTTTTCATTGTCCATTTCATCGACACGCCAATTAACAAATTAATATTCAAATAAACACGTGTTGTAATCAGTCAAAGTGGCTTAAATTCAGGTTCATCCTTTTTTATTATAATAAATAAATAAAGACAACTCTCAATTAATCTCAAAAGGAATAAAGTTGTATTTTCTAATCAAGACGTTTCTTTCAATAAGCTGTAACGAATAAAGGGCTATTAACAAATAATATCTTTTCCCGATCATAACAAAGTTATTTTTTATTTAAAATAAGTGAGAGCCGATAAATTTTTATTACTCCCTCCGTCCCAATTTACTTGTCCCAATTCTATTTTAACTGGATAAAAAAACTAGTTATATCTTTAAATTGGTAATGAATTTTATATTAAATATGAATCTTGTTGATAGATCTCGATTTGTTCTATAATACAATGTTTTCAAAATTATCTAAATATTATAAATTACAAGATATAATCAATTGAAAAGTGGCACGAACTTCTAAAAGTGACAATTAAATTGGGACGGAGGTAATACTTTTTATGATGAGAAAAAGTGAATCTAACATATAAGTCACTCTTAGCTCATTCAATCATGTGTAGACAATTGTGGACTTTCATCTCTGAGCTGTCAGATCGTGCATCCGACGGTTTAGATCTCATCTCGACAGCTAACGATCAAAAGTTGTTCATCGAGATGAGATCCAAGCCGTCGATGCACGATTTGATGGCTCGGAGGTGCGCAACATGGTACTGCGCACACCACTGCATAGCACCATCCCCAATTGGTGAACAAATGCATCACACCTTTCTTAGAGAATCTCCAAAACTGTAAAATGGAGAATGAATGTGACATATTGAGGGAAGATTTTATAATCTATCCATCCTTTTTTCACCTTATGTATTTTTAGGAAAAATCTTAGAGAGATCCATCGTCCTTTGGGTCTCCCAATATGGAGACTACACATTCATTTTAGAGACCAAATTTCTAAAAAGAACGATGGGTCACTTCCAAATTCTCTCAAAAAGTACAAAAAGTGAAGAAAATATGAAATAAATTACCAAGTCTCTCTTCAATATGTCACATCTATTATCCATTTTTAGGTTTTGAAGATGTGTCGGAGATCTCCAACCCATCTCTAAAACTCCAAAATGAAGAATGGATGTGACATATGGGAGGGAGATTTTGTAATTTATTCTCACTTTTTACACTTTATGTGAGAATTTAGGAGGGACCCATCGTACTTTTTAGAAATTTTGTCTCCAAAATGGAAGTAGAATCTCCATATTTGAAAAACAAAAGGCAATTTAGAGACCTAAATATCTAAAAAGTATAATGAATTCCTCCTAAATTCTCTTATAAAGGGTAAAAAGTGAAAATAAATAATAAAATTTCACTCTAATATGTCATATTCATTCCCTATTTTAAAATTTTAGAGATGGATTGAAGTCATTGAGATGCTCTGAAGACTTGACAACAGCTCCAGCTACTACAACACTAGGACTAAATTGATCCGTCAAAGGATTCGGATTTAGACAAAAAGTGCTACGTTTTCCTGGGCACATATTTCTTTCATACTTGCTTCCATTTTGGTTCCACCTTGACGAGACTATAGAGACTAGAGAGAATTCCTCACACTCAAAATACACAAATCTACTGTATAATTCTCGCTCGGTTTCGGATTATCTCCCATCCAATTTTTGGGTTCGAGAAAACAGTCCTAATCTGGGCCTCATATTGAAAAAATTAATGGTTCAAGTTTGTTTACAAACGCTTCGCGAGGAGAGTCTCTTAGCAAATCTAAAATATTGATTGTAACATTGGACGGTCAAGATTTCGACTGTCCGCTCGAATTCAAAACTTGGTCTGAAGAGGATCCACTTCCTTCCTGAAAATAACACAATCAAACCACCACCACCACCACGCATGCGTGGTGGCGGAAACCTCCACAGGAATTCCCAATTCTCTCTTACACACACACGGTGGGGGAAACCTCCATAGGAATTCCCAATTCTCTCTTCCTTTTCCTGTTCTCTCTCTTTTTCCCATATTATACATTACGATCGAGCACACATGATTTAAACATAAACACAATCTCTCAACATTTAAAGGGCAAATCTAGTGCATGAATCTTCCGTCATTGTGGGGTCTGAAAAAGAGTTGATGTACGCAACTTTACCTCTGCAAGCAAAGATTCTTTTTTCGGTATGCCGCTCCGCCAGCCAGGAGAATTTTTCAATTGTGATTTTTTTGGGCCTTTGATTGCGTATTCAATATAGATCCATGTCTTTCTTGTTCCACTAGCTAGGAAAAAATTCTCACATGTCCGTTTGTTATTACAACCTTATTTTTTGATGTCAAAGACCAAAAGCTACGCACAAAGGTTGTTTTGGCAACTCAAACTCGTGACCTATAGGTCACAATAGAACAACTTTTTTTTTTTGGTCAAGCGGAATTTCAAATTAGATTACGAGACAAAGTACCACAAACGGGATACAACCATAGTCAAGAGGTCCTTAGCCTAAACACAGAGTCAGACGTTAGTCTAGAGCCTGCCTGATATTCAGGCAGTCTCGAAGAACAAATTCCCTCAATGAAATGGGCATGTCCATAACGAAAACGAGCTCATCCGTTTGCTCAACTCCCATTCTTGCGAGATGATCAGCACATTGATTCGCCGAACGATAGGTGTGCTCGATCAGAGTATTGGTCTTGGTCATGATGAAGTGGGCTTCGTTAATGAGCACACTTTGTGGATGATTGTTTGGGTTCCCTTCCTTGATCAGATTGACAGCCGTGAGCGAGTCAGATTCGATTATCACGTTCTTTAGCTTCTTTTCCAGGATGATCTTCAATCCTGTATAGATGCTCCAAATCTCAGCTTCCAGGCTTACGGAGAAGTGTCGCATTCCGTAAAAGCCCATGATCCATTCACCCGTGTGATCTCTGAACAATCCTCCTCTCCCATTTGTATCATACTAGCAGCCATTTGTATTGAGTTTAACATTACCTGCAATTGGATTCACCCAAGAAATTAGACAAGCCTGCTGAGAGCCCATAATGAGAGGGGACTTGAATGCTTCCACAATTTCCTTAGAATAAGCCATGATATTTTTGGCACTAATAAAGCTTGGGATCTCAATGTTATCAAAGCTTTTCTTGTTCCTAACCTTCCAGATCTGCCAAAGGGCCGAAATAAACAAAATGTGCCAAGGAATATCATAGCCATTCTCAAGGGTCATGTTGAATTTCAAGTTAAGGGAAATCCATTCTTGAAAAGGAGTCTCCGAGTTCCCTCTCATTAGGTGGCTCGAGGGAATATTGTTCCAAAGCTCTTTTGACTTGGTACATTCCCTGAACAGATGCGAAATGTTTTCAGAGTATGTTCCACATCTAGGACATAATTCAGAAGTCTCAATTCCTCTTCTGACTAACTGATTGGTTGGAAGGCTATTATGGAGAATAAGCTAGATAAAAGATTAAATTTTTTAGGAATTTTGAGCTTCCAGAACCATTTCCAACCTTTCAGATCCGAGTCACTTTTAGTAATGAGGTCATAAGCAGCAGATATAGAAAATTGGCCATTGCCAGAGCCCACCCAACTTGGGTGATCAGGTCCTTGAGTGTGGATAGGGAGGGGAATAGAGTTAATTGCCTCCATGGTATCCGTATCCAAAAACTGGGCTATCTCACCCAAGTCCCAGTGACCATCTGCTATAAGATACTCAACCTTCTGGGTAGAGTTGGTATGAACACCAGGGTGGGATAAGGCCAGAGGTTTAGTTCCACACCACCAATCAGGCCAAATGTTCACGGTTTTACCATCGCCAATTATCCATTTTAATCCCTTATCCAGGACCTGTTTGGTATCCAAAATACTTCTCCAAAGATGAGAAGCAGGCCTCCTCCTAGGCCAGGAAGAGATGGATTGGTTGCTCAAATACTTATCTCTGAGTATAGATACCCAAAGTCCCTCCTCCTCGATAGAGACTTTCCAGGCCAGCTTGGTGAGAAAGGACAGGTTTTGATCTTTGGCTTTTTTAAGCCCCAGACCACCACCCTCCTTACTCTTACACACTTTATCCCATTTGACAAGGTGCATTTTCTTACCACCAGGGGTATCCGCCCATAAGAAATTCCTGTTCATCCTGTCCAGTCTATCACAAACAGAGGAAGGCAAGTGCATGGTTTGCATAGTGTAACTGGGAATAGTAGCAGAAACATGACGAACAAGAGTACTTCTTCCAGCTAGCATTAGTGTGTTAGCAACCCAACCGGTAGTCTGTTCTGAACCTTATCAATAATATGATTAAAATCTTGCTTAGACAATCTCTTATGCAACAAGGAATGCCAAGATATTTTCCCAAATCGTTGGTGAGTTTGATGCCACAAAAATCACTTATTCCTTTGGACGTTAGGAGAGACAAAGATTTTGGATTTTTTCCAAGCTAATGGTCTGACCAGACATCACACAAAATTCATTTAGGACCTCATCATGGCTTTCACGGTATTCATATTGTCTTGTCCAAACAGAATTAAATCATCAGCAAAGAATAAATGAGTTAAGGGCGTAGAATTTCTAGAGACTTTGATCCCTTTCCACTCCCTTCTTCTCTTTTGTTATTTATGAGAATAGATAAGCGTTCCATGCACAAGACAAAGAGGTATGGAGAAAGGGGGTCTCCTTGCCTTAGTCCACGACTGGGTTTGAATTCAGGTAAAGGCTCCCCGTTCCAGAGAATGGAGGTTTGAACACTAGAGACACAACTCATAATCAGGGTAATCCAGTTAGCATTTAATTGAAAGTAATTTAAGGTATCAAAGAGGAATTTCCAGGAGATTTTGTCATAAGCCTTCTCCAAGTCAATTTTAAAAATCATGCCTCCTTTTTTCCCTTTCTTACCACGGAGGGTATGTAGAACCTCTTGAGTGATTATTATGTTATCAGTTGTACATCTCTCAGGGATGAAACTGCTTTGGAAGGGGCTGATGATATTGGTTAATAGGGGTCTCAATCTTGCCACGATAATTTTGGTGACAACTTTATAAGCAACATTGCAGAGGCTAATCGGTCTAAACATTTTTATGCTGTCAGGATTGTCTTGTTTAGGAATCAAAGCTATGAAGGTTTTGTTCATTTCCTCAGGAATGGTTCTAGAGAGGAAACAATCTCGAACAAACTTTCTAACTTCTGGTCCAACGATATGCCAAAATTTGTGATAGAAAATGGCTTGAATGCCATCAGGTCCACGTGATTTATAGGCATTGATACTTTTGACAACTTTACAGTTGCGTCAAACCCGCCCTTCACCTAATGATCAAACAACTCCTCACTTCTCAATTCCCCAGTAATGGATAACCGTATGTTTTCCTTTCTGATTAACCACATGTTGTTCTTGGGGCCTCTGTCTCACCAAATAACCACTTGTTGTTCTTCAAGCTTTTAAGCTTTATGGGTTTTTTTTTTGTCTTTAGTGAAATTTATTATTTTTATTTTAGTCTTTTACCTTTTAGACTCCTCTTATTGACACGAATAATTATTTCAACAAATATGTCGTAAATCTAACAAAAAATGCAGAAAAGACAAACAAAAATACCAAAATGAAAAGGTTATTGATTTTGGCACTCCAATTTTTGATAACAACACTCCATTATTTGTCTTTTAATGTTCAAAAATACATATAGCATGGTCACTAAAGAACAAATATTGAAGTTTACGTATCAAAATGGGGAGTGCAAAAATCATTTTGCAATGAAAATTTACTGCATGTTTAGGTTTTGTAGTGCTTTTGATTTATGCATCAACTATTTTTCTTCAGAATCTTCATTTTATAATACCACCATTCGTGCTGTGCAATGCTCAGACTAATGATCATGATTCTATTTTTGTACAGAGGACGTCAAAAAAGTGGTCGACCAAAGTTGTGCATTCAAATTTTGCTAATTTTATTTGAAAACTATATATGTTTGCATTTTTACTTTAAACAATGTGACTAATTATGGGAGGTTAGACTAATTGGAAATAGAAAATTTCATCTCCTTCCTTCGTTTTTTTTAATTTCGGGTTTTTTTTTTAACTATACCTAATCAGAATATTCTCTTATGCACTTATTTTAATTTTTTTTAGAGACCAATACAATTTTTGAAAATTTGATTTGAACTGGAACACTTATGCTTTGGCTGCTTGTAATAAACTACTTTGTTTCTCTAGGGTGCTCCAGCCTTCATCGCTCGCGTAGTCAACCAAACCGCCGTGAGCTTGAAACGAATCCACGACATGGGAGTGAGAAAAGTTGCTGTTGCGGCAATTGAGCCCCTCGGATGCCTCCCCCAGGTGACCTTCGTGAGTTCTTTCCAAACGTGCAATGAAACTTCCAACAGCCTCGCGATACTCCACAACAAGTTGCTGCAGCAAGCAGTGGCGGAGCTCAACAGTGAGCGCAAGGACTCGGGGGCATTCATAATACTTGATCTCTACGACGCGTTTTATTCGGTCCTCAATCACACAGGTAATTTTAGTTTGTTTTCTTCGTTGATAATTTACATAATTTACACTTGCAAATTATTACGTACTCCTGCTCCTCGGTATTTGTTTAATTTGTAGAATTCAACCAATTAACAGATCACGTTAAAATCCTTAATAAATTTTTTTGCCGACCAAAAAAAAAAAAATTCACGTTAGAAAAAGCCTATTAATAGATCATAACTTTTAAAGAAATGTCTGTCAATTTATGTTGTCACTTCAATTCCATAGAGTAGTAAAATAGAAATCTCAGCTAATAAGTTTTTTTCTGACTTAATTTTTAATGACATGGGACATGAAAAAAATATAACAAGTCAACAAGAGAAATGAAACGGAAGGAGGCATACACTTTTTTCAACATAGGTGCGATCTTTACATCATGTGTTAATTATTAATTAATCATAAAAATACAAACCATTGGACATGCATCAATTGTGTGAAAGCTAACGAGATAAGTAACCTCAACTCAATCAATAAATTAATAAGCCCATCAAAAGGACCAAGATCACTTTATACCCAACCCACGTAAAAGTTGGCACCCCATTAGGATGACAAATAATCCCAACAAATACTTCGGTAAAAACACCCACATGCAATTAGAGAGGCTCGAGCTCCTGATCTCTTTGTGATATGCAATTGCATTCCTGGCCAACGAAACTAACTCCCAGTTATCAATAATTAAGACGTAATCTACGAGATTTGTTTTTAGTTTTCATTGTTGTCCAATTTTTTATATCAAAAGACGACACGTGACAATGAAAACTCTTTTCACATTTTCCTTTTCAGCCCTTAAAGTTATAATATAGCCATTTTATTTGGCTTTGAAATGTACTTTGATCTCGTAAAAGGAAACTAATTGACATTAATGAGTCCAGTACTGGATTGAACACAGTCTGTAAATAATTGGAAGTTGAAGGGTCAAAGTAAGATTTTTTTGGAGAAATGTTTTAGGGGCTCCTATAGCCTTTCCATTTTGAAATTGATTAGTTGGTGGATTTAGCTTCTCTCCCGAAGTATAACTTTACCAAAACGGCCCATGAAAATGGACTGTATGGTCCAATATTAAGCCTATTTTTTTTATTTCCTCCGGTTCACATATTAATCGTCATAACCGTTCATATTTGTAAGCTCGTTGAAATCATCAAGCACGTCGAAACGAGGTTGATCTAATGCCACTAATCGATAATATGAACTTGTTCCACTGCAGAAACTACTGTGAAGTTCGAGAGCCCAATATTAAAGCCATGTTGTTTTGGCACAAGCATTGGTTATCACTGTGGGAGCTTAAATGCGAAAGGAGAGAAGATGTATACCTTATGTGACAATCCCAAAGCTACATTCTTCTGGGACAGTTTCCATCCAACGCAAGCCGGATGGCAGGCTGTGTTCTTCTATTTGAAATCCAAGTTCGAATAAAGTTAATTAATTTATTATCCTCATTGCTAGTTGTTTTATCTTCTTAATCACAGGGGGTGGATTAATAGATGTTTGTGTTTAAGTTTGTTTGGCAATTCTTGTACATGTTGATTAAGGCTTCGGGCCGGAATGAAGCATGTTTTGATTTTATTTTTGTCGACGCACATGAAATATGGTTGATGAAAGGGTATAGATCGAGTATCCTTTTACTAAGTTTCATCTGTTTCAATTTATAAGGAATTCTAATGGAAAAGCTGGCACTGCCTCCTCTGTAACGTCCCAAAAATATCGACCTTAACACGTGTCATAAAGGCATAAATGTCGCGTTGAAAAGTCAAATCCACGTCACACATTGAAAGCATTGACCAAATAAAAAGACTTTCCTATCTTTAAAAAAAAAAACAAAAACAAAACAACTTATCTTTTAAAAAAAAATACATATATCAGATAGCATAAGGGGATATTCTCATAAAATTTTGGTAAGTTTTCTGTGCCTGAATGATGTTTCACTAATCATCACTCCATATAATCATGTCATATAAATTCATTTTCATAAGTCTCAAGAACAACATATTCATTAGTACATAACCTTTAGTGTTAACATAAGTTTTGCAAGCCATAAGACAAAGTACCCAAAAGATAATTACACAACTCCTAGTTTTACTGTTCCAAAATAATAACACAACTTTTCAGTTCTACGATCATGCTGCAAAAGACATCAAACCAGAGACGGCCTTATGGCCTTACATGATTCAAGACATAAGCTAAACAAGATGATATCACAAAAACGAACTCCATGTGTCCACAACTTCACCAAGTTCACGGCGCCCCATTGTCACCTGAAATGGTTTAAAACAACATGAGCCGGAGCCCGTAGGAAACAAGACTAAACCAAATAATATGTTCAAGTTTAACATAAATATCATGAAACGCGCACAAGTTGAAAGTCCACACATAATTATCAAGTGTCGAATAGCTTTCCTTAATAATAACCTCATACGGTTTTCCGCCAAATCACCATTGCCCAACCTTCCTAGATTTAATTCAAAGTCATAAACCATATGCCAACTCTAATATTTAATCGAGGGTAACCGGGTACAAGTACCACCCCATGAACCGGGGTAATCGGATACAAGCACCACCCTCACAAACCAAGGGTAATCGGGTACAAGTACCACCCCATGAATTGGGGTAACCGGGTACAAGCACCACCCTTGCATTGGGATAACCGGGTACAGTGTACGTACCACCCCAAAAATTTCCGGTCTTTCACCGAGGAGCTCGCCAAGCCCAGCTTACTTTTCCTAGGTGCACCACTTAAATCTAGACCAACATAATCCGAGCACAATCATCTCAACCTATCTCACCGAACAAAAAATATTCATACCCAAATATCATTCGCATAATTCCCATCAAGTATCCAAGCTCCAAGTATTCACTAAACTTCAAATATGCATAAACTACTTCACTAACCCATGTAACTTTTAAACATTTAGCATCTCTACATCTCATTAACACACAAATCTCAAGAATTTAACAAGTATCAATAAAAACCCATATTTTCCATGTGAGACCTCAAAACCCTAACACAACTTTTCGCATAATCTAAAACAAATACTCATGCTCTACAAGCAAATCCACAATATTTACACTAAAAATGAACATATCAAGCGGATTAATCATGTATCCTACCTCAAAGATGCAAATACCAAACCCTAGCTTGGAATCCTCTCCAAACCCACTTCTAACTCCAAAATCCTTGAGTTCTACGGATGAAATCAAGCTTTCCTTTCCTTAGATTCTCCAAAATTTAGATGATTTGAGAGTTTGATTGTGTGTGGTGGGAGAGAATATGAGAGTCAAGAGAAGGAAAAAAAAAAAAACCCTGGAAAACAAAAAAAAAATGGCGAAGCCGATCATTCCCAGGTATAAAATCTGATTTTTGTAAAAAAATCACACCATAGGTCCCTCTAGATCTATGGTAACACTAATCAACTCCCCAAGGTTTCAAGAATTTTTAGTTCGGCCACCAAAACTCAAATTTTGCATCGAATGAATATCTAAGCATATTAAAAGTCTCGGGATATGCACATGGGTCCCACGTCACTCAAACAACATGCCCACATGGCTACCTACAATCAATTAAAATGAATAATAATAAAATCGGGTTCTCACAACCTCCTCACGTTAGGAAATTTCGTCCCCGAAATTCAATACGTACCTCTAGGCGTAAATAACTCTGGATACTTAGAACGAATTTCTGACTCCAACTCCCATGTTGCCTCCTCAATGCCATGATGCTGCCAAAGTATCTTTACCAATGGAATGGTTTTTCCCCGAAGAACTTTCTCCCGAGAATCTATGACTCGGATAGGTTGCTCCTCATATGTAACATCATCCTCGACACGAAGGTCTGTCCAATTAATAACGTGAGATGGATCTGGTTCGTATTTTCTCAACATTGAAACATGGAAAACATTATGAACCCCCGACAACGACGGCGGCAACGCAAGGCGGTACGCTACTTCCCCGATCCTCTCAAGGATCTCAAATGGTCTAATAAACCTTGGCGCTAACTTTCCGCTACATCCAAATCGCATCAAACCCTTCTTCGGAGAAACCTTCAAGAATACATGGTCAACAACCTCGAAGGAAAGTGATTTTCGTCTTTTATCCGCATAACTCTTTTAGCGGCTTTGAGCTGCTAGCAAACGCTTCCGAATTATTGCAACATTTTTCGTAGTCTCCTGCACTAATTCTGGACCTAAAATTGTCGTTTCTCCCACCTCCGTCCAACATACAGGTGGATCTACATGGTCTTCCATACAAGGCCTCAAATGGAGCCATCCCAATACTAGCTTGGTAACTATTGTTGTAAGCAAACTCTGTTGTATCTAAATGGTCTTCCCAGGAACCTTGGAAGTCCAACACGCAAGCCCGCAACATATCCTCCAAAATTTGAATGGTGCGCTCTGATTGCCCATCCGTTTGAGGATGAAAAGCCGTACTAAATAGCAAATCTGTGCCCAAGGCCGATTGTAAACTCTGCCAAAATCGTGCTGTGAACCGAGGATCACGATCTGATACAATGGATACGGGAACGCTGTGGAGTCTAACAACTTCCTTAACATGTAATCTTCCAAGATAGTCAACTGTAGTTGTTGTAGAGATAGGAATAAAGTGTGCCGATTTTGTCAAACGATCAACTATGACCCAAACAGCATCGTGACCCTTTGGTGATCTCGGAAGTCCTGTAACAAAATCCATAGTCACATGTTCCCATTTCCACTCTGCCACAGGTAAGGGTTGTAATAACCCCGACGGTTTTTGGTGTTCAACTTTAACTTGTTGGCATGTGAAACACCGGGAGATAAATTGAGCCACATCCTTCTTCATTCCCTGCCACCAAAATTGACGACGCAAACCATGATACATTTTGGTGCCTCCAGGGTGCACAGCAAGGCCAGAGTGGTGAAACTCTCGAAGAACATCTTCTCGACACGGTTCTGGCACAAACACCTTGCCTAGATATCTCAAGCCTTGATCGGGGTGAAGAATCCACCCTTCCACGCTCTTACTATTAAGTATGCGACCTCGAATTTCAAGCGCCTCTTCGTCATGTTGTTGTGCTTCGATCACCCTATTAAGAAGTGTCGGTTGTGCAATCATGGTAAATAAGGTTGCATGATTAGCTGTCTCACTTAAGTGCAAATCGAACTCCCCAATGGCGCCAAGCATTTCCCACTCGTACATGGCTAAGCTCGCTAAATTCCCAAGAGATTTTCTACTTAAAGCATCGGCCACCACATTAGCCTTCCCAGGATGGTATTGCAAGTCAAAGTCATAATCTTCCATGTATTCCATCCATCTTCTCTGACGTAGGTTGAGATCCCTCTGTGTGAACAAGTACCCTAAGCTCTTATGGTCTGAAAACACTTCAAATCGTTCGCCGTATAAATAGTGCCTCCAGCTCTTCAAGGCAAAAATAACCGCTGCAAGCTCCAAGTCATGAGTTGGGTAATTTCTTTCATGATTCTTCAATTGACGAGATCCATAAGCCACTACTTTTTCTAGTTGCATTATACGCATCCCAAACCATCTCGTGAAGCATCACAATACACTGTGTATCCCAGGCCTCTCTCGGGTATCACCAAAATTGGTGTAGTTGTCAACCTTCGTTTCAACTCTTGAAAAGCAAACTCACAAGCATCATTCCAATGAACTTAACCCCTTTCTCGTGAGGCGCGTCATAGGTGCTGCGAGTTGTGAGAAATCCTTTACAAATCTACAGTAATAACCCGCTAGGCCCAAAAAGCTTCGGATCTCGAACACATTCTTCGGTCGCATCCAATCCATAACGGCTTCAACCTTTCCCGGGTCAACCGACACCCCATCCCTAGAGACAACATGTCCGAGAAACTTTACCTCCGATAGCCAAAATTCACACTTCTCATATTTAGCATACAATTTGTGCTCCCTTAAGAGCTGCAATACTATCCTCAAGTGTTCTCCATGCACTTCCTCCGATGGAGAAAAAATAAGAATGTCATCCACAAACACCACAACAAATTGATCCAAGTATCGATGAAAAATTCGATTCATTAAATCCATAAAAGCCGCAGGTGCATTTGTCAGGCCAAAGGGCATTACTAGAAACTCGTAATGTCCATAGCGTGTTCGAAAAGCTGTTTTGCTATATCTTCCTCTTTGATCCTTAATTGATGGTAGCCAGATCTAAGATCTATCTTGGAAAAGCAAGTCGAACCCTTAAGTTGATCAAACAAGTCATCTATCCTTGGCAAAGGGTACTTATTCTTCAGTCACTCGATTCAGTTTCCGATAGTCTATACATAAACGTAAGGAACCGTCTTTCTTTTTAGCAAATAATGCCGGTGCACCCCATGGTGACGTACTAGGACGTATAAACCCTTTGTCAAGCAATTCTTGAAGTTGTACTTTCAACTCTTACAACTCAGCATGTGCAAATCGGTACGGTGTCATGGAGATAGAAGCTGTTCCCGGTATGAGATCGATGGAGAAGTCAATTTCACGACGTGGTGACAACTCAAACAAGTCTTCTGGAAACACATCCGAAAATTCACAAACTACCGACGGTAGTTGCCCGCGAACCACACTACCTTCATCTGCTAGAGTGATCGCAAAGAGAAGGCTTAATCCTCCGTGACTTTGCAAGTCATATAAGGGTGGTATGAGATAATCACCTTTATCGCCCAAAAAGTAGAAACAATCGCCCTCGGGCATACGCACTGATACCCTTCATTTATGACAATCAATATTAGCTCGGTAAGTAGTTAACCAATCCATCCCAAGGATGACATCAAACCCCGTCATATCCAAAACAATAAAATCAAACACCAAATGACGATCAGCAATCTCTATCTCACAAGATTTACAAACTCTCCTCAAGACGGTTCTACCCCCTACCGGAGTTTCTATAAGCAACGGTGTATCTAATACACCTATGTTTAGGCCCAACATAGATGCGAATGAAAATGAGATAAATGAATGTGATGCACCAGTATCAATAAGAACACTAGCCCAAGAATTAAACACCAAGAGAGTACCTCTCACAACAGACGTATCGGGAGGTGCAAGATAGTCCGCTAGTGCATTCGAAGTACCCGGAGTTACAACTGCATAGGCACGACTCTGAGAAGTCTGACCCTGATGGCCCCTTTTTGAACTCCATGTTGCCTCACTGACTGAGAAGACGTAGCCCCCTGCTCGGTCCTAGAAGCCTGCGCTGATTGGGTCTGCTGAGGTGGCCTATATGGTAGTTGTCCCGAAGCTGCCTGAACCAACTGAGTCTGTTGTGACCTCACTCCACTTTGACCACTACCCCTTCTAAGGCAAAATCGTTGAATGTGTCCGGCCTCCCCACATTGATGGCAAATGATCATGCTCCTATCTTGAACTTGTCAGTGACTCTTGGGTCTGCAATTGTCCCTGAGATCTCCCCTTTTGAGGACACTCTGACTTGCAATGTCCACGTTGCCCACACTGATAACATATGATGCCTCCTCCAGAAGATCGATTTGAAGTAACTATAGATTGTGCCGGAACTAAGCGAGACTGCTGAGGTGGTCCTTGGAAAGAAGAATTACCACCATATATTTTCTGTTTCTTTGCCTGATGCCCCTCAAACTGTGTACTTGAACCACCATGCTGAGACCGAGATTCCCTAATCCTCTTCGACTCTAGCAACATATCCTCAACTGCCGTGGCTGCCTCTACCAATGTTGAATACTGTAGTAGTCTCATTCCCACAACCCTTTCCTTAATGCCTAATCGAAGCCCATTCTCAAACCTTTTAGCCTTAAGTTCCTCAGTGCTCACTAACTCTGGTGCATAGCCGGATAAAGTTGCGAACCTAGCCTCGTATTGTAACACTGACATATTGCCCTGAATTAAGTTTTGAAACTCCATATAATCATGTCATATAAATTCGTTTTCATAAGTCTCAAGAACAACATATTCATTAGTACATAACCTTTAGTGTTAACATAAGTTTTGCAAGCCATAAGACAAAGTACCCAAAAGATAATTACACAACTCCTAGTTTTACTGTTCCAAAATAATAACACAACTTTTCAGTTCTACGATCATGCTGCAAAAGACATCAAACCAGAGATGGCCTTATGGCCTTACATGATTCAAGACATAAGCTAAACAAGATGATATCACAAAAACGAACTCCATGTGTCCACAACTTCACCAAGTTCACGGCGCCCCATTGTCACCTGAAATGGTTTAAACAACATGAGCCGGAGCCCGTAGGAAACAAGACTAAACCAAATAATATGTTCAAGTTTAACATAAATATCATGAAACGCGCACAAGTTGAAAGTCCACACATAATTATCAAGTGTCGAATAGCTTTCCTTAATAATAACCTCATACGGTTCTCCGCCAAATCACCATTGCCCAACCTTCCTAGATTTAATTCAAAGTCATAAACCATATGCCAACTCTAATATTTAATCGAGGGTAACCGGGTACAAGTATCACCCCATGAACCGGGGTAATCGGATACAAGCACCACCCTCACAAACCAAGGGTAATCGGGTACAAGTACCACCCCATGAATTGGGGTAACCAGGTACAAGCACCACCCTTGCATTGGGATAACCGGGTACAGTGTACGTACCACCCCAAAAATTTCCGGTCTTTCACCGAGGAGCTCGCCAAGCCCAGCTTACTTTTCCTAGGTGCACCACTTAAATCTAGACCAACATAATCCGAGCACAATCATCTCAACCTATCTCACCGAACAAAAATATTCATACTCAAATATCATTCGCATAATTCCCATCAAGTATCCAAGCTCCAAGTATTCACTAAACTTCAAATATGCATAAACTACTTCACTAACCCATGTAACTTTTAAACATTTAGCATCTCTACATCTCATTAACACACAAATCTCAAGAATTTAACAAGTATCAATAAAAACCCATATTTTCCATGTGAGATCTTAAAACCCTAACACAACTTTTCACATAATCTAAAACAAATACTCATGCTCTACAAGCAAATCCACAATATTTGCACTAAAAATGAACATATCAAGCGGATTAATCATGTATCCTACCTCAAAGATGGAAATACCAAACCCTAGCTTGGAATCCTCTCCAAACCCACTTCTAGCTCCAAAATCCTTGAGTTCTACGGATGAAATCAAGCTTTCCTTTCCTTAGATTCTCCAAAATTTAGATGATTTGAGAGTTTGATTGTGTGTGGTGGGAGAGAATATGAGAGTCAAGAGAAGGAAGAAAAAAAAAAACCCTGGAAAACGAAAAAAAAAAATGGGGAAGCCGATCATTCCCAGGTATAAAATCTGATTTTTGTAAAACAATCGCACCATAGGTCCCTCTAGATCTATGGTAACACTATCAACTCTCCAAGGTTTCAAGAATTTTTAGTTCGGCCACCAAAACTCAAATTTTGCATCGAATGAATATCTAAGCATATTAAAAGTCTCGGGATATGCACATGGGTCCCACGTCACTCAAACAACATGCCCACATGGCTACCTACAATCAATTAAAATGAATAATAATAAAATTGGGTTCTCACATCCTCATATTGTGTGTCCGAATTTTATATTGATATGTGTTTCGAACGTGATTAATATTGTTATACCACATTTTGTGGTGAATATATATTATAATATATGAGCAATGATGCATGCAAATAGTCTTAATGATTTATGACTTTTAATGCCAGTTTGGCATGATTAATGTGCCAAAAACAGTTTTATGCCATTGGAACGACAATATATCATTGGAATAATTGTCATCATAAAATAAGTCACTGTTTTTGGCACCAACAAATATTGTTATACCACATTTTTATTATTCTTGTATTTTTTGGAAAAAAAAAATTAAATAATGGGCTTACAAAGAAAAACCAACTATGGCAGAATTCCAAAATTCTAAGCCAAGAACTCCTGCAAAATGAGCTTCAGTACTGATAGCCCAAGTGGAGATGCTTCAGCAAATGTCGCACAAAAATCAGTTGCTTCAGTTCAGTGCAGTGCGCAAGAGTCCATTAGCTTTGGCCGAAGATACAGACCCAAAAGAACACAGACACTACGCTCGTCCCAACCCATGTGTGCAGCCTACTTGTCGGACCCAGCCCTGGTGGTGGTGGTGGTGGTGTGGTGGTGGTGGGGGGGGGGGGGGGGGGGGGGGGGGGGGGGGGGGGGGGGGGGGGGGGGGGGGGGGGGGGTTTGTTTGGGGCCGTTTGGGGAGGGAAGGGGGGTGTTGTGTGTCGGTAGTCGGGTCGGCCTACACAAGTGGTTATTACATTCAGCCCATTTTTAACTTTGCTCCGAGGAATCACGAGATTGAAATTGTCAACCTTGTTGGTACCGTCTTCAGGCCGTGCATCTGTTATTTGGAAAGATATCTGTGCAATTAGAAATTCAGAGATGAGGTGGGGATCATAATTCAGGCAAACCTTCAGATTCAAGTTTATTCAGGAGATAATACATTGTTTTGGAAGCACAAATGATTGGGGATCAAAGGCTGCAAGAGGATTATCCAAGACTGTACCTGGCATCTACGCAACAAGAGGAATTAGTGTGTAATATGATCAATTCTGGAGCTAATGGGGATTGGAATTTGACCTTTTGGAGGAGAATTTTTCAACGGGAGCGAGCTCAGTTTATTGATTTAGATGGGAGATTACAGAATGTGGTCTTGGATCCATCAAAAATGGATACTATGTTTTGGATTGGCAACTCAATAATATGTTCTCAGTTAAGTCTGCGTATGATGTATGGAAAACTTATGGTTTTACCCCCAACACCAGACTTCGATCTTTGTGGAGAAATCTTAGCCCTCCAAAGGTTGAGATTTTTGTATGGTTGGCATGTCAAAATTAATAGAATTGCAACGAGGTCGGTCTTGAACAACAGAAATATTATTTTGGGAATGGATGAACAAGATTTGGCATGCCCATTAATGCTAGAGCATTTACTGATAACATGCCCATTTTCTAGTCAAATTTGGTTGATGAAGGCAGAGTTGTGGAATATTGATTGGATGGTTCCTCTGAATCTATTGGGATTATCCTCTTGGTGGTTTTCTTTCCAGTTCAAAAATCTAGAGAAATTCTTTTGGGAGTGTTATTTTATGCAACTTTGTGGTCCATTTGAATTGCAAGGAATGATGCTATCTTCAACAACTAAGTTGCTGATCTCCACCAATTGGTTGATTTAATCAAAACAAGGGCAGCCTTATGGATCACAGCCAAATTTGATGTAAAAATACATACGGAGGAAGACTTTAAAAGGAATCTTGATGTATTAGAAGGCTTATGATTTAGGTGTATCATTGGGTGTATCTTTCGATTGAATTTTGTTTTTTCTTGAGGTTGTGGTGAATTTTCTGGTTCTCCATTTCTTTCTACTCGATGTACCCTTTCGAGTTTAATAAAATCTTTTTCCTTTGCTGAGAAAAAAAAAAAACCTTGTTGGTAACGTGATGTCTTAATTTGCATTCTTCAATAAAATTCCCTATGCCGATCAGGAAAAAAAAAAAAAAAAAAGAGACAAAATTGAAATATCTCTCTGTCAAACACGCACACGTTCTCTGCACGGTTTTTCCTACCAAAAACTAATATGTTTAAAAGACCAATTCTCTATCTCTCTCCTCAGTACGTGGTTTTATATTTCGAAGATCGAAGATTTTGTCAGATTTTAGTGCTACATGTGCTGAATGAATTTTACAGGTTTCTTAATTTTTTTGTCTCTTTTTCCTTTATTTTAGCGCTACATGTGCTGAATCAATGTCACATTGATCAATCCCACTGTTCTTATGTAAGATTTCATTCAGTAAATTGTTTCTAATTAATTTGTTTGGTCTCAGCTAATTGGAGGTTCTAAATTCTGACTTGTTTTACCCAAAAAGCTTGTTATGATTTTAATGTCCTACATCGATAAAGTATGGGTTTGGTCTTGCGTGTACTTTTGGACACCCTTTCTTGTAAGTCAATTTTCAAAGGTGAGTTCTATCTAAGAGTTTGTATCGAAGCTCTTGTATAAGCATATAAGCACAAGACCAATGACTTCGATCTCTCCCTCTCATACACTTTTCTCTAGCTTTGTGTCCCCCAAAACAGTAATTCATGCCGATTAAACAACTACATATAGTCCTGTCAATGGACCGGATTCGATCCGGATCTGATCTGAAAATTCCAATCCGGATCCGAATCCGAATCCGATAACGTCGATCCGAAATCCGATAATCCAAATCCGGTAATTCAAATACGGATCGGATCGGATTCGGATTAAATCCGTTATCAATCCGAATCCGAACTTTATTTTTTTTAATTTTTTAAATCTTTTTTTAAAAAAGTAAAATTTTCATTTGGAAAAAAAAAATGTTTAAGAAGTTGTGTTTTAATTTTTATTTTTTAATTTTTTTTCGGGAATTTTTTTTTTTTTTTTTTGCTAAAATTTTTGAAGTAAAAATGTTTTCGGATCGGATCGGATTTTTGGATCGGGTCCGAATGTTTCAGATCCGGATTACCACTTTCGGATTCGAGTCTGATCGGATTTGGGTCTTATCGGATCTGGCTCATTGACAGGCCTAATTACATATTTTCTTTGAACGGTTGTTTGAAAGGATTTGCAAGTTCTAGTGATAATTCCTTCTGATTTGAATGACAACCTAGCCTGCCCATATCATTGTTACGTGGTCGGGTTGAATTCGAAACCCTAAATGCTTTTTCCCTCGAGTTTTCAAATCTTTCAATAATTGCTTTTTAATTCAATTAGTTTTCCAAAATCAATTCAAATCAATCAATCTTTTTCCTTCCAATTAATCTAGAAATCAGTCGAATTTAGAATAATTTAGCTAATATGTCCCCACGGATCGATACTTGGACTTGACCATTATTCTATACAAAGTTGTAGTTAATTTCTTGCTTTTATAAATTATTTTGATCAGGTACGACCATATTTGACCCACGACCAGTTTCAACCCTCCCAAACCCGCCCAGACCCGCTCGTTTGCCACCTCTAATCAAACTCTTGTATAAGCATACAAGCACAAGACAAATGACTTCAATCTCTGCCTCTCAAACACTTTTCTCTAGCTTTGTGTCCCCCAAATAGTAATTCATGCCGGTACACAACTAGGTACATATATTCTCTTGACGGTTGTTGAAAGAGTTTGCAAGTCCTAACGATAATCCCTTCTGATCGATTTTCGAATGTTAAACCTAGCCTGCCCATATCGTTGTTACGAGGTCGGGTTGGATTCGAACCCTAAATACTTTTTCCCTCGAGTTTTCAATTCTTTCGATTAATTGCTTTTTAATTCAATTAGTTTTCCAAAATCAATTCAAACCAATCAATCTTTTTCCTTCTGATTAATCTAGAAATCAATCGTATTTAGAATAATTTAGCTAATATGTCTCTGTTGATCGAGAAAGACTTGACCATTATTCTACAAAGTTGTAGTTAATTTCTAGCTTTTATAAATTAAGAGAGATGCTACATACACTACTATCCATCCACTACACCATCCACTACATCTTTTGTGGGGCTATTTTGGGTCCCAAAAAATACAGAAAATGTTCATAAATTTTAAAATAATATATTATGGGGCCCTGTAAAAAATCAGCTCTAACGGATATCGGTAAGTATTATTTCTTGATTCGTAGGGGCGAAACTTTATTCTAAAATTTATTGATATTTTTCTGTATTTTTTTGAGACCCTGGATGAACCCCACAAAAAATTTAGTGGAATGGTGTAGTGATTGGAGGTAGTGTACCTAGACTTATTGATAAATTAATTATTTTGATTAGGTACGACACGATCAAATCACGAGGTTGGAATTGTCAACCTTGTTGGTATTTGTATATTGAAAATTTAGTGCCATGTTTGTGCATTCTTTAATAAGATTCTCTTTGCGGATCAAAATAAGGCCATATGTACATTAATTTTCTGTCTCCCTCTCTCTGTCACAAACACACGTTCTCTACATGGTTGTTTTTTCTACGGGAAAAATAATATGTTGAAGACCAATTCTCTATCTCTTCCTCTCCCTACGCGGTTTTTGTGAAGAAGAAGGAGGAGGAGGAAGAGCCCAAGAACAAAGACATCTCTCCCGGCTCTCGTACACTTTTCTCTAGCTTTTGTCCCCAAAAACACTTATTCAAGACAAAAAAATTCTCTCTCTCTTCTCGCTCCTCTCCTCTCTCTCATGTTCCACGATTTAATTGACTTTATCATTTAAACATTACTTCACCGAAAACGATTGCATGTTATTACGACAATACCATGTTCGGCTAAATAAGCCAACGGACTTATTTTTTTGTTCTTATTCAATTTTTTTTCGTATTTGTTAGTTTTTCGTCAATTTTTTGGTGATTATTGCATCGTCATGACAAGAGAAATCTAAAAATAAAAAATTACGACTGAAACCTAATTTATTTGAATAAAGACAAAATAAGCCAATAAACCAATTTTTTGTCTTTATTCAAAAAATTTTGAATTTTGATCATAATTTTTTACTTTTAGATTCCTCTCATCATGGACGATATAATAATCCCCAAAAGATTGACAAAAACTAACAATACCAAAAAAAAAAAAATTGAATGGAAACAAAAAATAAGTCAATTGGCTTATTTAGCCGAACAGGCAACAAGCTAGTGTGGTAGTTGCGTAGTCAAATTCGAAGATGCGTGGAGTTTACCTTTATGTCCTTTCTTTTTAGTTAAAATGAAGCAGATCCATTGTGAGGGACTGGGGTACATCGAGAATCATAAATTTTGACAATTAATTTGGTCCAATAGGGGCTTCACCAAATAGATTTGCTGCTTTTATTTTAGAAAATTGATTTTGGCACTCTAGTTTTAGCTAGTGGTATTTTATTTTGTGTCTTGATCATGTGAGATTGTAAAATAAAAAATGGATTAACATAGGCTAAAAGTAGAGTGCCAAAATCACAACCCTTTATCATGGTGCTATAAAGTCTAAAATAGAATAATTTTGAGTGTTCAATCAAATTTAAAATGTGAAATTTATCTCTTTGTCCTTTTTGTTTAGGTAAAATAAATAAATCCAATATAAGGGAATAATTACCTCGGAATCAAGCCAGCCGCACAAAAATAAGATATTCCATATTGAATTAGTTAATAAGAGTGTAGATAAAAGACTATTTACAAATTGGATTATAAAATTTCAATAGAAATATGTACTTCCTCGTCCTTTTTAAGTGTTTAATTTCGTAAATTCAACTTTTTATAGAAGCATAATCATTACACTTCAAACATTCCTACTTCCGACAATTATCCGTATAAAGACATCATCATTATCACACTTTCTCCCATTAACTTTTTTAAAAAAAATCTACTCAAAAGGAGAAAATGAAAATTTTATCGACTTTTACCCACTAATTTTTTCAACTTATCACTTATTAAGGAACGAATGGAGTAGTAATTCTTATGTTGTCCTCAATCTCTACACTCAAAAGTATATTCTTTTTGGACTTTTTTTTGGGGGGGTAAGTTTCTTTTGGACTTTCGCATGCACATAAATGTATTTTTGGACTCTCATAGAAGGCACACATCTATATAAAGCAGTCACATTGTCTTTAGTCCTCCATCATCTCTCTCTCTCTCTCTCTCATGGAGAAGCAAAATCTCTTATGCTTTTTACTCTCCTGCTGCTTCTTCCTCCTCCCTCTTCTCTCAGGTATTGATAAACAAAGGATAATTGCGGGTACTTTTTTAAAAGCATAAATAGTCACAAACTGTCTTGAAGTATTTCTTTCAGCTGAGGATAAGTCCTGGGACTTCTCTCAAAATCTAAGTTAACATGTTCCCGAAACACACATCAGTAATACATTTTGAAAACCATCCATTAAACTAGCTTTAATTTTTGTGTTTCAAGAAAACAAGTACATAAAGTAAAACATTAATTTGTTAATGCTGTACTTGTTTACATAATTTTACCAATTTCCTTTATCAATGATCGATTAATGCTAACCCAGTTTGTTTATGTGATGAATGCATAGATATTCAAGGAGTGCAAGGTTCTTCCTCAGAGCACCATAGGCATGGGGGTGATGGTGTATACGGATTTCACCCGGAAAAGCTTTTCGTCTTGGGGACTCGTATGCTGATACTGGCAACCTCCCAAAATTAGCTATCGATTGGCAGGTTCCCTATGGCATCACCTTCCCCGGCAAACCATACGGCCATTTCTCTGACGGTCTCATCCTCACTGAATTTCTTGGTACGCCCTTTAACCCCTCTCTCACAATGTATGTGTTTGTGTGTGCTCTTCTCCATTAGTGATGGCAACAGGATGGATCGGAGACGGATATTACAATCTTCGTTCCTGACTCTACCCCAATCTCCGACGAGGATTTTCTTTCGTCCTCCATCCCCGCCCCAAACGGGAAGGGAGATCCCCACGGGAATTCGAATATCCGAATTAAAAGAAAAAATAGATTTTATCGTCATTATTGAAAGAACGAGAGACAGAGAGAGATTAAAGATGGATTGAGAGAGGAGAGAGAGAGAGAGAGAACGAGGACAGATCGAGAGAGTAAACAAGAACAAAAGAGAGAGAGAGAGAGAGAGAGAGAGAGAGAGAGAGATTATCACTACAACATGAAAGGGCTATAGCGAGGATTCAATTTCCTCGCCAAAGCACCTAATTTCCTCGCAAAATGTATTAGCGAGGAAAAATTTCCTCGCTAGTTTTCCTCACTGAAACCTTGTTGCAAAAGATATTTGCGAGGAAAAAAAATTCCTCGCCTATTCTGACAAATTAGCGAGGAATTTTTTTCCTCGCTAATGTTTTTCCTCGCAAATACTATTCGTGAATCCTGTCATTTTGTTGCAAAAGGCGAGGAACTTTTTCCTCGCTAATTTGTTGTTTTGGCGACAAATTTGTTTTCCTCGCTAAAAAAATTGACATACTAAAAGAAATCAATTTCTCCTCATTCACCTGCCGCCCCCATCATTCGAACCTTGTACCTCTCGGTCCGAAATTGTAAGTTGCACTCCACCCACCAACTGCACCACGTTAACTTTCTGTTAAAATTGGTGAACTTTTGGATATATATCATTGTTTTATCATGTCTTTTACCTCTCCAAACTACTTTCTTCAATATTAATTATGATCTTTCAACGTTTGTACTCTTATAGTGTCTGAACTTTATTTGAACAAATTTAATTTTTTGCAAGAACAATAATTTTTTTTTGATTTTTTTAATTCGTTAATTTTAATCTACACTATCCTATAAGGAACTTGGGGAGGGGGATGAGGCTTACGGAGATCGAATCCTGCCCCATGTACATTGGAATATATAAGGGAGGACAATTGCATTACACTCCACTTGCATAATTTTTTGGTTGAAACATGTTATATTGGTATGGCAGCAACTTTTAAAAGACTAATAATATGTGTTATTATTTACTTTTTTGATGTGATTATCCTACCTTTTATGGAATTAGATTTTTGTCGTCATAAGCTTGAGATATGTTTTAATATCACATTATGAATGACAAGAGGCATCAATGTACGTCGTTGTTTAAAAGTGAGTTTGACCTTCTTCTTTTTTTCTTTTTTTTTTGCCAAATACAAAGAGTATTATAGATTTGTAGTAATTTTAAAGTTTTTTTTAATCATCTCTATAATAATATGAAAAAAATGTAAATATTCAGATAAGATTATCCTAAAAGCACTAAGACAATACGTTTTTTAAAAAAAAATATTTTTTTAAATTTTCAATCAATATATGACTCACACACACAATATGTATATATAAAAATATGTATGATACTTGCAAAATTGTATTTGAAATTAATGTTTAACATATTTATCTAGTTGTTAAGAAATGCCATTAGAATCACTTAAGTTGGATTGAATACAAATCAATTAAACATACGGTTTACAAAAAAGAATTCTTTACAGCATGAATGCACAATAGATATGAAATAGTGTATTCTTTGTGAAATAGTTTATTCCTAGATAGCAGTAATGTAGATGTTTTGAAAATAGATTTGTGTTGATCTAATTTGGAGATATTTTTAATACGAAATCACTTCAATATGTTTTTAACTTTTTTTTTTTTTGTTGAGTTTCTATTACCATGAGATAAATCATCGATACCAATACTTCAAGATACTCAACTACTATGGGATAACATTTTTTTAGCATGTCTTTTAAAAAAAAATTATTCAAACAATAAATATTATGACAATTTAAATAACAGACATTGTTAACAATTAATTTAAATTGGAAAAAAAGGAATGCATAGAATTTGTGAGAAACATATCTTCATTGCTAATAAGAATAAGAAAAGTAACAAAACAAAATTTTCTAGTTTATCACTCTTTTATTTCAATAAATTTGATAATGGTATTCAACTATGTAGTTGATTATATCTTTATCATTATGATATTACAAATACATATGAACATAATTAATAATGACATATATATCAAAAATTAATGAGTCCTAAAAAATGTGGCGAAATATTTACTTGTCAAATGTAACCTTTTGGCGAGGAAAATAGATTTTCTCACTAAATGTACCCCTTTGGCGAGGAAATTTGTTTTTCCTCGCTAGAAAATACCTTTGGCGAGGAAATCTATTTTTCCTCGCTAGAAAATGTCTTTTGGCGAGGAAAAGAATTTCCTCGCTAAAAAAGGCGACAAAATTCAATTTCCTCGCAGATAATATACTTTTAGCGACGAAATACACTTTCCTCGCCATATTTCCTCGCCAAAGCCTTTTCATGTTGTAGTGTATAGTGGCATCAGACACGGACAGGGGGTGGGAGAGGAGTCGTTTTGGAGAGGTCGGCTATTGTGAATAGGATGTGGGAGTGGGAGGGAATTACTGAACAATGAACCCTAACTGTTATAGGTGTAGAATAATAAAATATATATCGAGGGATTTGGGGCAGATCGGGTGTGACACAAGCTTACTGCCGAATCCTACCTGATCCCCCATTTTTATACAATATATTCGTATCTAGCCGAAAAATCCCCGAATTTCCGATCCGTTTGAGACAGAGAATGGATTGAATACGGATGAATCCAACGAAATGGTCATCACTATTCTCCATACAGCTTCAGACTTGCATTATGTGGGCCTATGTATGATCCACAAACCTACCCCGAACCCTACATTCACCAAACATCCAAGTTTCTCTCTCTTTCTCTAAACTTTTCTCCTTCAAGTGTTTTCTTCAGGGGTGGCCGCTACTCCTCACCTCCACTTCCGCCTTCCTCCGGCCTCCCTCTTTTTCACCTTCTAGTTTTGTCGTGTTTCACTTGCGCCTCCCCTCCCCCTCCATCTCCCCCCCCCCCCCCCCCCCACCATTCCTCCGTCTACTTGTTCAGCCTTACTAGGACCGATGTGGTGAAGATTTGAAGATGGGATAGCTTGGTTTTGCTTATCCGACAAATAAGGCAATGGATCCGGTGCAGTGGCTTCTGACGATAGTGTCTCGGCCGGGTTTTTTTTTATTTTACTTTCTCTTTTTGGTTCGTTATTTTTGGGTTTTATTGGTTTGGTTCTCTCCCTTAAATGAGAGTTTTTCCTCCCCTATGTAGCATTTTTGCTGTTATTTTGGTTGTCTTTGCCGTAGTTGAGGGTTTGTATTGCTCTCTCTGTTTGGAGGTCAGTCATGGCCGATTAGATGATAAAGCTTGATTACGATGCTCTAGTGGGTGATCTTGGGTAGCTAGCTAGGCGTCTTGTTCAGTTATTTACTCCCCTTGAGACGATATCCAACTTCGATGTATTCGGCTGTTTTCTGATATAATACAACTCCTACCATTTTGAAAAGAAAAAAAAAAACCGTACATTCACCTCGCAAAAAGCAAAAAAAAACAATTTGATTGACTATCAATTGATCATGAATAAGTTGCATTTTCTTCTGTAAATTTTACAAGTCTAAGTTCGCGATATATTTACCATTCATTTGCTATGATTGAAAATTTTTTGGTAATGTCGCAAATCTGACATCATTGCCTTAACATTTTCATCTTTACTGTAATAATCGGAAATTGTAAGTTTAAAGTTTAGAATACAGTTTGCTATTTTATTTGTGTTGTATCCAAAAAAATTACAAAAACTTTGAATTATGTGAACCTTATTAGTTAATAGTTATGGATGTGAACTAAATCGCATAACCTTTTAACTTACAATCTACGATCATAACTAAGGGGTGTCTTGGGCTAATAATCTTTGAATTTATTCAATTTTTTATTTATTATTTTTGTCAATTTTTTGCAGATTAATGATTTGTACCCGCAAGAGGAATTTAAAAAGTAAAAAATTATGAACCAAACTATTTCTTTTAATAAAGAAAAAATAATTCAAAAAGTCTGTCTGTTTTGAATTATTTTTGTATTTAGTGTACGTACTTTTTAAAGATTTTGATAATAATTTTATACTTTTTAGATTTTTTTTGTCGAAACGAACCGATAATCCATCAAAGGTCAATACAAAACTAACAAATGCGAATTTTTTTGAATAAGAACAAAAAAAAATACAAATGAGGGTCAATTATTTTATCAGGTTTTCATTATTTTTGTAAAATCTTCTGTGTTGTATACACATGTATATGCAGCCAAGTATTTGGGATTGAAGTCTCCAGTACCTTACGCAATGAGGAAAAATAAACCAAAACTCGCGAGGTATGGGATGAATTTTGCGTATGGAGGGACTGGTGTTTTTAACACTTCGGTTGCAGCTGGGGAACCAAACATGACTGCACAGATTGATTTCTTCCAAAATCTCCTCAAGGAATTGGCGTGCAAAAAATCGGAACTTGAATCCTCCTTGGCCCTTGTTACCGTCTCCGGAAATGACTATACTACTTACATCGCCGATGGTGGCTCTGAACAGGTAAAATTTACGTATCAACTCTCAATACATATTTAACAGTCGGAAATATATATGTTATGCAGCACCTGATTTGCTTCATGTGTTATTCCACCTTCCATGTGAATTCGCAAATAAATAAATAGCATGCGTTACCATAACAAATTAAACGAGATCCACAATGCCACATAGGTAGGTTATCAGACTTTTCAATGCCCGAATATTCGTCTAAACCAAATCCCAAAGAAATGTAAAATTACCGGCTGCCTTTGAACATATGCATCCGGTTTATTGACAGATCTACAACACGTGTAGAGACATGTGGAAGATGAAGAGACGCACTAAGAAAATTTGGTGATATAATATAGCAACTCTGTAGGAATTATTTTCCCAGTTGATTTGTGTATTTCTATGCACATGCATTTTGATATCTTATTCCACATCCATAATTAGCTGTTAAAGTCTCTTCTACATTTCAAGAAAAGTCAACCAAAACATTCAAATAATGCGTTTCATTAGGAGCCATCAATTATTTATTTGTTTTTTCCCTTCTAAAAGCTGGAAGAGTATTATTTTAAGAGTATCCACAGTAGTATAATCAAAACTAAAAGGTTTCTAAAGTTAGCAACATTTATTCAAAAAAGAGTCCACATTAAAATAACCAAACTTAGCAACCTCTTAGCAACTCATCAAATTTTGGCTCTTGAATAATCTAAATTAGCAACCTTATGCAAATAATCAAATTTTGTTATCCTCACATTTCATCAATCAACCACATCATCATTACACAAAACCTTTCCTCTCTTTCATTTCAACATGTTTCTAAAAAAAATACTTTTAAAAACAGTTCTTATTTTTTCCCAGAAATTGTTTTTGTCAAAACTGTGTTTTTTTTATTAAAACTATTTTTCCCAAAATTGTTTTTTTGCAAAAAAAATATTTTTTTTTATTAAAACGTTTTTTCAAAAACTGTTTTTTCCCGTAAACTATTTTTTTAAATCAAAGTTTTCAAAAAACTATTTTCTTTTTTTCTGATAATCTGTTTTTATTAGTTTGAAAACTATTTTACAAATAATTAATTTCTATGTCACAACTTTTAGATTTTTATAAATTGAAAGGTGATGTAGCAAGTTTAATTATTCAATTTTGATTGTACCATTGTGGACTTCTACGTTGCTAACATTAGCAACTCTTTAAATGGATAACCGAAAGATGATACGACAACTTTTGATTATCCAATTTTGATTATTCCACAGTGGATGCTCTAAGTGGCCAAAAAAGTAGTACTCCCTTTATCCCTGAATAAATGTTCGGCGTGCAAACCTAAGTCTTATGCATTTTTTCGTTAAAAGATCTATTTTTTTTACAATCTAATAGAATTCATTATCATCTATTGATTTGTGAAAAAATTTTATTTTTTTAAACGAAAAATATATAATTTTTTAAATGTCTAAATTTGCGCACAGGACACGTATTTAGGTACGAAAGATTATTATAGTATTTGGCAGGACAACCGTCCCTAGGCAAGACACTTAATTTTGCCGATAAATAACACAATAACAGATACTTCCCCTCATGTATGACAAGTGACTATATAATTCCCATGATTTCAAGTAATGTTCATATATTTCATAATTTCATTGACACCGCCAACAAACAAATGTTCAACTAAACATGTTCAAATCACAAGTAGCAACCCACCAGAAACAGAAACATCGTATCACCATCGAAATGCAGACCAAAAAACCACAAGCATGCACCAGCCACAGGAACGGGCCAATGAAGAACCAAAAAGCACACTCCTCACTCCCTACGTACAGAAATCTAACCAACCTCTTAGACACAAACTCTCCCATAACACCCAAACCCACACCCCACAACACAGCCGAAACCAACCACAACACAAATGAGGAATTGAAAAAGCAGATCAACAAGCAGAGGCGTTCCTCCGAAGAGGAGCAAATGAGTTCCTCTGAAGCAGAGCAGCATATTCTCTAGCTTCGTTTTCAATCATCGATCCTTTGCATAATTAATATTATCTTTTTCATCAAAGTCCACTCCTAATCGTGTACCAGCCGTAATTGAATCTTGAAGATCATCTCGGGCCTCATTATGTGACTGGCTTTGGAGTTCAGAAGTAGAATTTTCCACAATCTCACACTCTACTGAGTTACACGTGATTTTAGTTAATCGGAGTTCATGTAGAGTACGTTGTTACCTACTTGTGACTTGGGCTTCCAGGGAAGTTTTCCATGACTTCCTGCTCAGATGGCATTCATCACTTGTTTGGCTTCTAGTTCTCTTACCAACTTTTCAGCGACACCCTAAAAGATTAGAATTTGCCGGCCCAAAATTTATACCATATGGTGACAAGTAACGCCCTGTCATCCAAAATTGAAACATTCGGAGACACAAAATTTGTCGCCAAAGCAAAACTCCATTTGGCGCGTAAGATCCCAACACTTTTGGTGAGAAATTTAGATTTCCTTGTCACTGTTGGTTACATTTAGCGACAAGCATAGAATTTTGTCCCCGAAAGATCTGTCACCATTGGTGTTTTTTCTTATAGTGGCAATTAGAATTCTCCCTCTTTCATATGACGTCCCCGAAAGATCTGTCACCATTAGAATTCTCCCTCTTTCACCATTGGTTAATATGTTCTAGAGGTTATTCCACCTATAGCCAATTGGTTTTAGGTTAGAACCCTTCGAGAAAATCTAACACTTTGCATAATTAATAGTATATCTTGTTCATCAAAGTCCACTCCTAATCGATCGTATACAAGCCGTAATTGTATCTTGAGGATCATCTTGGGCCTCACTATGTGGCTGGCTTTGGAGTTCAGAAGTAGACTCTACTGGGTCACACGCGATTCTAGGTAATTGGAGTCCATGCATGTTGAGTACATTGTTACCTGCTTGTGACTTGGGCTAGCTTCCAGGGAAGTTTTCCATGACTACCTGCACAGATAGATGAGCTCATGCATTCATCATAGATTTGGCTTCTACAAAAATCCATCAATAGGGAAATAGGAATCATAGTAGAATCTTGGACCTCATGAAGAAGAGAAACAAGGCCCATTGAATCCTCAACGTACCATCGAATCTAGACCGAGGATATATTGAATTTGAGTCGCCATCGTTGTATTCGTCATCTGTCTCCGTGTTGAATAAATGTGTTTGTATCATTGGTGGTTGTTCTTTATCCAAATGATTTTCGTTTATCCCATGCACTACCAACTGGATTTTGGTATGGTTTTTCCAATACCCAAATCTAAATTTTTCTTGTCTTTGATATGCTCCATATATTTCATGCTTGCTTACGTCCTTTTCAACCCTGGTCTCTCTTTTCCAAGTTATCAAGGTTAGACTTTTTTATTTTGAGTTATTTTTAGAATACCTAATCAGAATATTCTCTTCTGTGTATGTACTTATTTTTTAGAGACCAGTACAATTAACTAACAGATTTTATTGAAAATCTATGCTAGCTTTGGCTGCTGTTGTACTAAACTATTTAATTTCTGTAGGGTTTTCCATCCTTCATTACTTGTGTAGTCAACCAAATTGCTGTGAACTTGAAACGAATACACGACATGGGAGTGAGAAAAGTGGCTGTTACAGCAATCGAGCCCTTCGGATGCCTCCCCAAATCCACCGTTGCGAATTCCTTCCAACAATGCAATGAAACTGCAAACACCCTTGCGAGACTCCACAACACTTTGCTGCAGCTAGCAGTGGCTCAACAGTGAGAGCAAGGACCCAGGGGCATTCATAATACTTGATCTCTATGATGCGTTCACTTCAATCCTCAATAACAACGGTAATTTTAGTTTTTGTATGAGTCGTTTGAATTGTCAAAATAGGCCCCGGAAGGGCCCCAAAGTAGGCAAACATGACCAACCATAGGATTTGGGGGTCACTCATGATCATTGTTTAATTAAGTCATACAAATCCTATTTTTCACTAGAAAAATAAAGCAGAGCCATGATATCTGTCAAGTAGCAAGATAAAACTAATATAGCACAACATGCTGTTTAAAAAAAAAAAAAACTAATATAGCACAAGCTAGATGAAAATCATCAACTTGGCTAGTGGCGTTTCAAAAAATCACAACCCCATTAGTTTTCTCTAAAGGGATTTTGATTTTAATAGATTGAAAAGAAACCCAAGTCATATTTTTAACATTAAATAATATATATATATATATATATATATATATATATATAAAAACATTGAAGATGGTTACAAAAATTAAACGGATTCATCGGAGTGCTACCAGAAGCCCGTTTCATTAATGGTTGCCAATAATCTTTTCCTTGGTGAAATAGGTTGCCAATAATCTTTAATTGTTACTTGCTTCCAAAGAACTAATAAAATTATTTTTTTCTGTTCACAAAAAATTTAATGATTGGCACTAATCTATTATACGAACTTGTTCGCACTGCAGAAACTACTGTGAAGTTTGAGAGCCCAATATTAAAGCCATGTTGTTTCGGCACAACCAGTGGTTATAACTGCGGGAGCTTAAATGCGAAAGGAGAGAAGATGTATACCTTATGTGACAATCCTAACGCTACATTCTTCTGGGATGGTGTGCATCCAACACAAGCCGGATGGCGCGTTGTGTTCTTTTATTTGAAATCCAAGTTTGGAAAAAGTTACTAATATTAACTAATTATGCTCGTTGTAGCAGCGTTAATATCTGCTTGTTTACAGGGAGATTCGATCTATTAATGTACCTTCTCTTATTGTGTGACCAACAACAATATGTTATGTGTTTTCATGGTAAATGTTACTTCCTTCGTCCTACGTTAAATGTTTCTTACGAAAATTCGTGCAGTTTCAAATACTATTTTTACATTTTCTTTTCTACACCAAATTAAAGTGCTCGTACTTTAATTAGGTGTAACAAATTTAAAAAAAAAAATCTAGAAATATATTTTTTAGGAGTTTGAAAATGCACGGATTCCCGAAAGGGACATTTAAAGTGGGACGGGGAGAGTCATTTTGTGGTGAATTTTACGATGAACAATACTGGGAATAAAGTGGTTTTTCAAATATTTTGCTGGTTTGTGATATTGTTTTATTACATCCATTTTGTTGATTTTGTTATGTCATTTGGGATTTTTATTTTTTTTTGGAATCCGCAAAATACAATTAGGGAAAACTTGACAATGGATACATTAAGTTGTGGATAAAGGGAGGGGAGATTCAACCAAAGGTTAATTAGAAAAAACACTTACAAGGCCAAAGCCCAAAACACCCGAGAGCCAAACCCGAACACCTATGAAGCTCATACTGCCCAGATCAGGAACGGTCATTCGGGATTTTTTACTGGATCATCTTCATCTCTATTGTGAGGTCACACTCCATTTATTTTACGGTGGACGTCCAAGATCAGTGATCCTGACTTCCAAAGTTTACTAAGATTATGGTGGTTTGTTCTCCTCATGATTAATAAAACACAATCAGCAATGATGCCTTGCATATAAAGTGATTCTGAAAATACTCTGTCATTAGAAGGGTTGTATCATTTTAATGGGGTTGGGCCCATGGTTATCGGAGCTTTGTGAACCAGGGTAAGCAGGGGCAATTTAACACTCTACATGGTAAATTTTTGGAGGTTCCAACCTAAAATCAATTTGTAATAGGTGGAGTAGCTTTTAAAATATATTAACCAAGTTTAGGTGACTTAGAGGAGCGATGTAGGACAAAGTCTAATACTCCCCTACACGTGCAACCTGGATGCATGTGAAGGTGCGAATTGAGCTGACCAAGAGATTTGCTTCGGGCAACAGAGACTTTCCCACAAGAGGTAAAACCACCTATGACCTAGCTCTGATACCACGGTAAAAGCGAAAATGTTGTATTCTTGCTTGTGTATCAAACATAACCCAAGCATGCCTTTATATAGGTTACAATGTTCTTAGTCACTAAAAAATCTAAACCAAATAAGAAACATGCATTATTTAAAATTGTATTGCTATAGAAAGATAAAAAGTAATAAAATTTCATTGCAAAAAAAAAATAGTCGGATTTTGAAATAAGAAAAGGAAATAATTTTTGAAACCTTAGCACTCTCTCTCTCTCAGAAGCAGAGCAAAATCTTCTCTAACTTTTTCTATCCCAACTCTCTTTTGTTATGGGAAAATAGAAAGTAATAAAATTTCATGTATAAAATTAATGCAAGGCATCTTCGTAAACTAAACAAAAGGGTAAGAAATATTTTTATTTATTAGTTGATCAATTTCAATTTTTTTGGTTTTTTTTTTTTGTGAACTAAACAAATTAAAGGGTAAAAAAAATCTGTTTGATTCCAATTTAAGAAAAAATCTTCCCGTATAAATCAGTTTTGTTGGCGGGAGTGGTCAATAGTTACTATTATCAAAGCAAAAATACACGGAAGAGCCAAGACCGCTGATTTAAGAGCATATGTATCAAGCTCTTCAAAGACTCCTAAGTCCTAGCCTTTATGCTAAAGTGGAGAGGAAAGACGCGTCTAGTTGCCTTGCACCAGCCTCGCTTGGTGCCCTCAATAATGTAAAAATGCTACAACTCTTCTCAAATGTAAAGAGGCACTGATCACTTGCTATTCATTTTTTTTTTTTAATGTTTTTCCTACACTTTCCAGTGCTCTTTCTTTCGGTAGGTTTGGTTTTCTGTCTTTTTTTAAATAAAAAATAATATTTATAATGGAATAGTTTTAATGTAGACTATAAAGAGTATGATACACTAGACATTTTTAAAATGAGTAGTGGATGGAAGGGAAATCTCGGATAAATACTGGTTTTTGTCATGTATGTAGATCTCAGTTGCAAGTTGCGCAAAGACGATGAATAAAGTGGGGTTAGAAATTGACATAATTGAAGTACTGCCATGATCCAAAAAATGGGAGAGTAAAACTTAATTATGGAGGGCTGTGAATAAGTTATTTATGAAGGAGTCGTGAATAAGTTATTCATGGAGTCGGCAAATTACACACGTCTGTTTCGACAGTTAAGGGCCCGGAAGAGTTTTTTCTCTTCGGGATCATCCAAAAGTGTTTGGACAACGCGCGCAATTCAGGTATGTAAAAGCATAGTTATGGGAACCTCCATAAAAAGTTTTCCCCTAAAAAAGGAGTTGAATAACATCAAAAATAAATTGAAGATAGATTCCATTTTCATTAGGAGAAAAAATTCTTTCCGGATGAGGCGGAATAATGGGGTTTCTGCCAATTATTTGTGGGTCCCACTATGCTTTTATTGTTTTAATCTGAACCTTTCATCTTGTAGGAGTCGCAAAATAATATACTCATACTAAAAATTAGCCTATTCAAACATTGATCAATCAGTTTGTCGAAAGTTGAATTTTGATCTACAAAATGGACGGTTGTTTGGACAATTTACTTTAAAAACTAATGACAGAATTAGTCCATCCATTTTGTAAACGATAATTCAACCTTTGACATACCTATCGATACCCGATCAAACTGATTTTTTGTGTTGATATACTACTTCGCGGGCTCTATAAGATGAACGGTTTAGATTATTGCAACAAATACACGATGCGGCCCTCAAGCCTCATTCGGACAGAATTTATTATTTGTTTAGCAAAGACATAACTACGAAAGCACTGAAAGTAAAAATGTAGGACATCCGTAGTAATCTGCCAAAAGAGTCGTTTTTACATTAAGCACCAATTTTATATAACATGGCAAAATAATAAAATAAAGAACAAATAAACTACAATATCAAGAGAATACAAAATTGTAAACATGAAAAAAAAAAAAAAAAAAAAAGCTTCCAAGTAACCATGAGATTGAAATTGTCAACCTCGTTGGTATCACTATATTTAGTGAGATGTCTTTGCATTCGTTAATAAAATTTTCTTTGTCAATCATAAAAAAGACAAAATTTAAATCTCTCTCTATCTCTCTCTCTCTCTCTCTCTCTAACACACACACTCGTTCTTTGCACGGTTTTTTCCTAACAAAAAATAATATGTTAGAAGACCAATTCTCTAGCTAAATCTCTCCCTCGATCCCTCCACGGTTTTGTATGTCGAAGAACGAAGAGCACAAGACCAATAACTTCTCTCCCTCTCATACTGTGTGGCCCGTGATCCTCGTTCCGCTTTCCACCTCCGCTGGTGTGGTGACTGCCTAGCCTTCTCCGCCTAGCCTGCACAGTGAACGCACGACTAAGACCTGGCCGGGGATTGCCCGGCAAGGCCCTCCGGCGTGAGGATGAGTATGTGCTGAGAGAGAAGGGAGAGACTAGGGTTTTGAGTAAGCGCGTTTATGAGTGCGTACCTTCCCAAAGGCGTTTTCCTTTAGTATTTATAGAGTCCCCTTGACTTGCTCTCCAAGCACGGGCACGTGCCTTGCACGGGCTAAGCGGCGTCATCGTGACGTCACCGTCTAGATCTGGTAACCGCTTTTGGGGGGTGAGCTGGCATGACCCATGTGCGCTCATGATTATCAGGCGTAACCGTCTTCGCACGTGGGTGGGCACGTGACCGCACGGGTGGCCGCGCGGGTGGCCGAGCATGTCAGTTAATGGAGAATGTCGAGCATGAGGGTGGCCGAGGCCGAGGGCGCGCTGCTCGGGCGGGAGTTGTCTGCGGAATCGCCAACCGACGGGTGGCCGAGGCCGAGGGCGCGCGGCCCGGGAGTTGTCTGCGGAATCGCCAACCGACGGGTGGCCGAACATGACGTAATCTTTCCGTCGCCGTACGCGAGGCAAAGGCAAAGCCGACGACTGGTACGCCTTGGCTCAGGCCGAGCCCGGAAGACCATGGCGGTTGCCGAGCTTGAAGGGTAGCCGAGCCCGAAGGGAATTCGGGCTAGGCAAACATCGTCTACGGGGCCGCGCCCAAATGGTGGCCGAGCACGACACAATCTTGTCTGTCGCCGGATGCGAGGCATAGGCAAAGCCGACGACTGGTATGCCTTGGCTCAGGCCGAGCCCCGGTGGAGTGGGTTTGCTGCCACGTGCGACAGCTGGCGGTGGCGGTGGCAGTGGAGCAGAGGTGGCCCCCAGTTGAGTCATAGTTGTGCTCGGCCCGCTACAATAGCCCCTCAATCTCAGCCGTCGCCGAACGCAAGGTTGGGATTGATTTTAAAGTTTGGCCGAGCCTTCTTAACGCAGAACGTGAATTACGGCTGATGGGCAGAGCTTGGCCGAGCCCAACAGACCATGGCGTTGGCCGAGCCTGAGGGGAAGCCGAGCTCAAAGGCGCGTTCGGGCTAGGCGAATATCGTCTGCGGAGCCGCCCCCAAAATGGTGGCCGAGCTTGACATAAACCTCTCCGTCGCCGGGCGAAAAGTAAAGGCGAAATCGACGACCGTCATGCCTCGGCTAAGACCGAGCCCCGGTGGAGTCGCAATTGGGTTCGCGGGCCGAGCCTAGACTTGAGGGAGCTATCAGGAGAGAGGTGGCCGAGCCTTGTTGCCTAGCTCCGGACCGAGTCGAGCCTCGAGGGAGGTATCATGGGAGAGGTTGCCGAAGGCCGTTGATGGCACAAGCGCCGAACAGTCGATTGGACTCTAAAAAGCCCCAACGGTTGATGGTTGGCCGAAGGCCGCTGATGGCGCAAGCGCCGAACAGTCGTTTGGACTCTAAAAAGCAACGACGGTTGATGGTTGGCCGAAGGCCGGTGATGGCGCAAGCGCCGAACAGTCGATTGGACTCCAAAAGCCCCGACGGTTGATGGTTGGCCGAAGGCCGTTGATGGCGCAAGCGCCGAACAGTCGATTGGACTCCAAAAGCCCCGACGGTTGATGGTTGGCCGAAGGCCGCTGATGGCGCAAGCGCCGAACAGTCGTTTGGACTCTAAAAAGCAACGACGGTTGATGGTTGGCCGAAGGCCGTTGATGGCGCAAGCGCCGAACAGTCGATTGGACTCCAAAAGCCCCGACGGTTGATGGTTGGCCGAAGGCCGTTGATGGCGCAAGCGCCGAACAGTCGTTTGGACTCTAAAAAGCAACGACGGTTGATGGTTGGCCGAAGGCCGTTGATGGCGCAAGCGCCGAACAGTCGATTGGACTCCAAAAGCCCCGACGGTTGATGGTTGGCCGAAGGCCGTTGATGGCGCAAGCGCCGAACAGTCGATTGGACTCTAAAAAGCCCCGACGGTTGAGGGTTGGCCGAAGGCCGTTGATGACGCAAGCGCCGAACAGTCGATTGGACTCTAAAAAGCCCCGACGGTTGATGGTTCAGAACTCTGAGGCTTTGGATGCCAATGCGAGGCCAACAAGTGCGTCGGCATGGGTGTTGTGCTCGCGATTGATTTGTTCGATATTGAAGTTGGTGAAGTGGGAGATGAGCTCGGCTGTCGCAGCTTGGTATTTTGACATGCGAGGGTCTCGAGCCTTGTAGTCGCCGAGGACTTGATTAACAATGAGTTGGGAGTCACAATAGACAACAAGGTTGGTGGCCTTCATCGCGGTGGCTATCCGGTTACTAGTGATGAAGCGAGTGTTGAAGTCGTGTTCAAGGTCGGCCAGGTTCCGTATGGATCCAGCGGACAATTTGTTGAACCACTGGAGTCCAAGGGAGCCGAGGCTGGATGGGAACGCTTTGCACTTGATTTCATCCTTGGTGGTGCACAGCTCGATGGTTTGGCGAAAATGGATCAGGTGGGTGTAAGCCTCGCAGGTGCTCGGGTCGAACTTTGTGAATTTCAATAGGTGGAAGTTGGGCTTGGCAACAGTGTTGACGATGTGAGAAGTGAAGGGGGAGATACCGAGGTCTTTTAACTGCCGCTCGAACCCTGGACGCGGCGGTTTGCCGAGCTCATCCGTCTGCGTCCGCTTTGTGTCCTTTTCTCTCTCCGAGGTTTTCTCGCGTACTCGACTGCGAAGCTTGTCCCTCAGGTCCGTCTGTGCCCGATGGGGGTGGTCAACTGACTTCTCTTTGTCACCACAGGTCTTGTTTCCGTTCTCCGCTCCTTGATCGGTACGCCTTTCCCATTCCGCCGAACGTGGTTTTCATTGTCCAAGTTTTCTGGTGGGATCCCCCCAAGTTGTTCAGAGACGTGGCGTCTGGTTTCGACGGAGTCTCGGCTTTGGCGTGAGGCCGTTGTGTGAGAGAACTCCGCACGACCAGTTGAGTACGTGCTCGTGAAAGATTCGGTGTCCCTTGTGTGGGTCCGCTCGCGGTGGGACTTCGAGCGGTGCGTCCCAGATGCTGTAGGTCGTTTGTAGAGGATAAGCTCCCTTGCGTCGCCCTTCTCTGGCGTGAACCTGAGGCGGTCCATAGTGGAGACGCGGTGGCCCGCCTCGTTGGGTTGCTCACGCAATGGTGGGGGAGGTGAATGAGGAGAGCTCCTTCGCCTCCGCCTTCCGCCTCCAGAAGATCTGGAGGCAGCCGACGTCGCGACCTGCAGATGTTGTTTCATCTGGGCCACCTCCGCCCTTTGCGCCACCAGTTCGTTATCCCTTTCATCGTCCCGTCGTTTGCAGAAGGCGGATGTTGGCCACCGTTATGTCGTCCGCGGTAGGAGATAGCCCGGAACTGGGGGGAAGCGAGATGGACATGTGCCTCTCCGAAAACGTTGGGAGAATCACGTTCCCACTGGCGTCTTTGGCCCCCGAAACGGTGACGTCTTGTGGATCTCCGCCCATCGCGGTTGAGTTTGTCGTCTGTCTTTGGAAGAGGAAGGTGGTTTGGAGGAGGGTTTGAGCCGCTTGGATCAGAGGCTGAGAAGTTTCACGTCGGGTTCACCAATTGTGTGGCCCGTGATCCTCGTTCCGCTTTCCACCTCCGCTGGTGTGGTGACTGCCTAGCCTTCTCCGCCTAGCCTGCACAGTGAACGCACGACTAAGACCTGGCCGGGGATTGCCCGGCAAGGCCCTCCGGCGTGAGGATGAGTATGTGCTGAGAGAGAAGGGAGAGACTAGGGTTTTGAGTAAGCGCGTTTATGAGTGCGTACCTTCCCAAAGGCGTTATCCTTTGGTATTTATAGAGTTCCCTTGACTTGCTCTCCAAGCACGGGCACGTGCCTTGCACGGGCTAAGCGGCGTCATCGTGACGTCACCGTCTAGATCTGGTAACCGCTTTTGGGGGGTGAGCTGGCATGACCCATGTGCGCTCATGATTATCAGGCGTAACCGTCTTCGCACGTGGGTGGGCACGTGACCGCATGGGTGGCCGCGCGGGTGGCCGAGCATGTCAGTTAATGGAGAATGCCGAGCATGAGGGTGGCCGAGGCCGAGGGCGCGCGGCTCGGGCGGGAGTTGTCTGCGGAATCGCCAACCGACGGGTGGCCGAGGCCGAGGGCGCGCGGCCCGGGAGTTGTCTGCGGAATCGCCAACCGACGGGTGGCCGAACATGACGTAATCTTTTCGTCGCCGTACGCGAGGCAAAGGCAAAGCCGACGACTGGTACGCCTTGGCTCAGGCCGAGCCCGGAAGACCATGGCGGTTGCCGAGCTTGAAGGGTAGCCGAGCCCGAAGGGAATTCGGGCTAGGCAAACATCGTCTACGGGGCCGCGCCCAAATGGTGGCCGAGCACGACACAATCTTGTCTGTCGCCGGATGCGAGGCATAGGCAAAGCCGACGACTGGTATGCCTTGGCTCAGGCCGAGCCCCGGTGGAGTGGGTTTGCTGCCACGTGCGACAGCTGGCGGTGGCGGTGGCAGTGGAGCAGAGGTGGCCCCCAGTTGAGTCATAGTTGTGCTCGGCCCGCTACACATACATTTTCCACTAGCTTTTTAGACGTCTAAAGTCCAAATAAAACAACTCTATAGGAACTTTCATCTAGCCAAAATTTTTGTGATGTGTAGAATTCATTAATAAAAATATTTTAGAGTCTAGAGTATGTGAAAAAACAAAATTGTCTTTAATGAGACAAGAACTTTGTTTAGCTAATACAAAAAATATCTTTTTTTCATTTAAATTATCTTAAATGAGACAAGGGCCTCGTTTGGCTAATACAAAATACGAAAATTCTAATCGCAAGAAAGATTTGTAGAGAACCACGTAAGGAAAAATGCGTTTGGATCCAGTCCAGATCCTACAAAAATCTAAAAAAATATTCATATATTTTTTAATACTATTTTATGGGGCCTTGTAAAAAATCAGTTCCAACGGACATCGGTAAGTATTACTTTTGAATTCACAGGGACAAACTGAGCCCTATGAATCCAAAAGTAATACTTACCGATGTCCGTTGGAGTTGATTTTTAATAAGGCCCCATAAAATAATATTCACAAATTTATAGATATTTTTTTAGATTTTTGTGGGAACCGAAAAGGGCCCAAACGCGTTTTTCCTTGCGTGGTTCCCTGCAAGTCTTTTTTGTGAGTAGCCGAGCTCTACAAAATATGTATTTTTGCGTGTTTTTCAATCTTGTTGCACTTTCATAGCGTACCCTAAGGTTTTAGGCACTTTCATAAGGTTTTAGAGTGCACTTTTCTATTATAGGATTTTAGCGGTTTAAACTCTTTTATAGGGTACTATAGGATTTTAGGCATTTTCATATATATGGTACCTTAAGATTTTAACCACTTTCATAAGGTACCATAGGGTTTTATACACTTTCAAAGCTTGGTCAACGCCAATCAACCTTAGGAGGAGTTTTTTTGTAAATACTAAACAGAATGTCCTTTAAATTTAACAGAACAATATTTATGTCCTTATTATAGCAAAAACTCTTATAGTATGTACTCTTACTCAATTTGCCCAACAATAATTCATGCCGGTTAAAAACTTCTCCCTCCAGTTTTCAAATCTTGCAATAAATTGCTTTCAATTTATTTAGTTTTTCAAAATCAAATCAAACCAATCAATCTTTTTCCTTCCAATTAATCTAGAAATCAATTGAATTTAGAATAATTTAGCTAATATGTCTCAGCAGATCAAGTTAATTTTTTAGCTTTTATATATTTATTTTTGATTTGGTACGACACGATCAAATCACAAGATTGAAATTGTCTACCTTTCTGGTATCTTTATACTCTCTTCGTCCCAATTTGTTCCGCCCTTATTCCTTTTTGGGATGTCCCAAAATGATACGCTTGTTTCAAAACTTTCCATTTTTAGATGTTCAAATTATCATTTTACCCCTCATTTAAGGAGAAATTTTCTCCCTCCCAAATTCAAATTTTAAACATGGTTAAAGAAAAATGGAGCAAATGCTGGCAAAACAATGAATTTGGCTCCATTCTCTTCATCACATGTCCGAAGAGTACTTTTGAATTTGGTGGGTTCTTAATTATTTTTTTGTACAAAATTTTAGCAATATTTCCTTAAAAGGGTAAAATGGTAAAATTGATCAAAAGTCAATGTAAGTACAATGTTTCCATAAATTTCGTGAAAGGCAAAGTATGCGGAACAAATTGGGACGGAGGGAGTATTGTATATCAAGTGTGATGTTTTTGCATTCTTTAATAAAATTCTCTCTACCGATCAGATCAAATATTCATTTCTCTCTCTATCTCACAAACACACGTTCTCTACACGGTTTTTTCTAAGAAAAATAATAATAATATGTTGGTGTAGATAAAAGATTATATACAGTATAAATTGGATTATTATGCAATTTTAATAGGAATATGTAGTTCTTATGTTGTCCTCAATTGCTATCTATACTCATCAATATACGTATTTTTGGACTCTCAGAGAAGGCATGGAGAAGAAGTCAGGTTGTCTTTTGGGCTTTCGCATGCATATACGTATTTTTTGGACTCTCAATATAGAAGGCACAAATCTATATAAAGCAGTCAGGTTGTCCTTAGTCCCCTCTCTCTCTCCCTCATGGACAAGCAAAATGTCATCTTCTTCTTTCTCCTTTTGCTTCTTCCTCCGTCTTCTTCTCTCAGGTATTGATAAACAAGAAAGCATTCGGAAATTGTCTTGAAAAAACACTCTCACAATTTTAGCAGAAACAAAATTTGAGACTTTTCTCTCAACATCTTTATTCATTCAAAAGAACAACCGAAATAGATTGCAGAAACCATGAATTTCTAACGAGCTTTTCGTATTTAATTATAATAATGTTCATTTGAAAAAACACTTCGATCGCAAAACTGCAACAAAACATGACTCGTTAATGTTCTACTAGTATCAGTTTTTAGGAAATTCATTAGTATTGCTAACCTGCTTTGAATATGTATAATGTACAGGAATTCAAAGCGTGCAAGGCTCTCATGGTGAAAACGGATTTCATCCGAAAAAGCTTTTTGTATTTGGGGACTCCTATGTTGATACTGCAACGACAACAAATCAACATTTGGCTCTTGGAAGGTTTCCTACGGCATCACCTCTGCCGGCAAACCCACTGGTCGCTTCTCTGACGGTTGGATCCTCACTGATTTTCTTGGTACACCCACTTGCCCATCTCTCTCGTTCTCTGTATTTTTTTGATAAGTCTCACTCTCAATATATACTGTACATGGGTATTCCCTACTAATGAATGAGTAATTATTCAATAGTCCAAGAGTACCACCACGTGCTACTCCAAACTAATTTATAAACACACGTTCCTGGGACGTCTAGACTCCATACACTTAGTGATAGACCTCACGGAACGTGTAATGGTTAAGTTTCAATATGGCGCATATGAAGCCAAGTATTTAGGATTGAAGTCTCCATTACCGTACTTGCTGAGGAAAAACGCACTAGAATTGGCGAGCTATGGGATGAATTTTGCATTCGGAGGGACCAGTGTTTTCGATACTTTGGTTCCGGCACCGAACATGACTGCCTAGATTGATTTCTTACAAAACCTTGTCTTCAAAATTGCACAAGAGAGTGGGAAATGATGGATGAGAGATGTTCTAAGGAGAAGTAGTGAAAGGCTTTTATTAGATTTTCATTATATCAAAGTGAGTACAACAAGGCTCTATTTATAGAGCTCTCCCACCAACATAGAATTTTCTAGAATTGTCTAGCTAGAGATAACCACATGTGCTTTCATTATAAAGATGTTCTAACTTCTAGATTTTTCTAGTTTTAACCCATGTGCTTAATTACAAAACATCTTTCATGCTTCTTCTAGAATTATCTAGTCCTACCCATACAAATATCTTCCAGTGTCATTGTCACTTCAACACACTTCTAATTATTTAAAACTTAGATATTTAAATACTCATTCTACATTATTCTAGAACAAGATTACAAATTACTTTTTTAACAGAATCCTCCTTGAGTCTGGTTAGCAACGCCGGGAATGATTACTTCACTTACCTCGCCGAAGGTGGCTCTAACGAGGTAAATTTACGTATGCATACTTCTGAATTATATATGATGCAAACAGTGGATTACTTAAACATACTATGTATCACCAGATTTCTTTCATCGTTTACATACTTTCACCACTTGGGTCAATTCACGAGAAAATATATCTTATGCGTTTACAGAAATGCATATAACGAGATCCGTCGTGCCACACGAAGAGAGTACCGCGATCAATATTTTGGTGATTAATAGGAACTCTATATAGGCATGTAGTATTAGAAAATTATATAGTCCAATGAAATATTTCGGGAGTCAACTCATTCTGTACAGGGATATTAAACACACAAAAACCACATACGTTTATAATATAGATGTACCCTTCAAACTTGGGTATTTAATTTGTTGTCCTTTTTCTTGGCTAGAATTTTATGTCGTTTTGAGACTGATAGAAAATATAAAAGTTCAGCAGAATGTGCGTCAGGCGATTCCTGAGTTAGGGTAAAAGACATCAACCGGCTTGTATTTTTCTCATTTTGTATCAACGACGATTAGTTTAACTTTGTCCAAGATATTTGTATTGTAAGTATCGTTAAATTTACATCAATACAACTTCTCATTTTTGTCCAAAAAAAAAAAAAACTTGGGTCCCAGGATTTTATTGATAAGACTTTTTCAATTGTAGCCAATATCTTATTACAAATAATTTCGAAAACTTTAGAAGAAAAGGAGGCATTAACCTATTTAGAGATTGTACGATTTCATTTTTTCCGATTGCTCTCAGTATTATTGCTTCGGCAAGCTGTGGCAGAACTCAACAGCGAGAGCAAGGACTCAGGGGCATTCATCGTCCTTGATCTTTATGGCTCGTTCACTAGGGTCCTCCGTCACAAAGGTGGTTTTACCGTTCTGTTTTCTTCTCATTCTTCCTAATTAGCTTTCTTACTTCTCTGTCAACATTTAGCAATTTTGCATTACAATGTCTAGAGAGAGAGAGAGAGGGAGAGGGAGAGGTGTCAATGGCGGAAGGGAGGATGGTGGATGGATCCCAGTGATTAAAAACCACAGGATGAACACGGGTACCGAATCTAGAGAAAAGGAATCCTTCACGCTATTTGTGGACAATATCCCAGAGGGTCGGGATCAGCGCTGGCTGTGGAAGACTTTTAACATGTATGGAGTGGTTAAAGATGCTTTTATTCCTAGGAAAAGGAGTAAATGTACAGGGAACAAGTTTGGTTTCGTTAGGTTCGATTGCCGGATCTCCGCAGGTATGGCAGTATCAAGATTGAATGGAGTATGGGTGGACAATATGCGATTGTTTGTTAAGGAGGCCTGCTTTGGTCAAGATGAGGGAAGGTTGAAGCAGAAATTGCCTACCTTCTATGTGTCTGGGAAGCAGGTGATCAACCAGGGGAGTAACTCCGGCCCTAAGTATGGGGATAAGGTAAGCACGGAGAAGGAGAGGGTTGGGGTGCGTTGGAGCGGTGGAAAATCAGGGTTATCATTTGCCCAAGTGGTAGGAGGTGAATCCTCCAAAACAGGGGATGTTAAAGAGCAGAGTCCCATCCTTAAAGTTCAGCCTGTTGGTAACGGTTGGCTGGAGAGGAGCGCAGTGGCGATCTTGGATAGAGTGGAGTCTATGAAGACTCTTAAAGTCAGTTTCAGTTTGGAAACGGATAAGGTGGCACAATTCAGAGCTTTGGGTGGTAGATCAGTCCTGATAACTTTTCAAAGTAAGGAAGTTAGGGATGATCTCATTAAAAGCTCATGGATGAAACGGTGGTTTCTAGAGGTTAAACCCTGGAGGGGAGAGCCGGCTAGCCTTGAGAGATTTGTTTGGCTTAGTTGCTTTGGTATTCCGCTCAACGCGTGGAACACGTCAACGTTCAAACAAATGGGTGAGCTCTGGGGATGTTTTGTAAAGGTGGATGAGGATACTCTTCGGGATTCTTCATTTGCACAGGGCAAGATTCTGATTGCGACGGTGGAACCTCAAAAGATTGACAAATGGATACAACTGGAGGTGCAAGGGTTGATTTATGATGTCCACATCAGAGAGGAGTTCTCATGTTTTACTCCTGATGATCTTGTGAACGTACCCTGGGCTAGAGGTCAGGAGCTCAGATCAAAGGTTACCGTACTGGAGAATGGGTTTGCAGGTCTGGAGGAGGAAGATGGTGCTGACGTGGACGGCTTTGGTGCAACCTTAACCAATGGGAAGGGGGGGGTAGGTGAGAGGCTTCAGAAATCTGCTTCTGTGCTGGCAGCTTTGCAGAGGAAAGAGGAAGCACATGCAGAGGTTGGGGGCCCAATGCGAGAGAATGCAGCAAAACAATTAATGCTTGACAAGGAGAGGGACAAAGTGTTTTCAGAAGATTTTGAATCTTCTGATTCTTTTGTAGCAGACTCGGTGGGGCAATCGGACAATGAGGCTAACGAATTGTGCCCCAAATTGGGCCTTCATGTCTCAGCCAGTGGCCGGCTGGATCAAGGAGTGGAGTTGGAGGCTGGTAATGTTATTAAATCTGGTGGACCTATCGGTTGTGGGCTGGCCCAAGAGTCTGCTTTGGGTAATAACAATTCCTTGGCAGTGGTGGAAAGAGAGGGCCTTACTAGTGGGCCTCATAACTTGCGGGAGATGAGATCCTCTCAAATTCCTAGCATTAGTCTTTTGATCGATCTCAACGATGCAGAGTGTAGAAAGAGAAGACGTCGACAGTTTTCGAACCTCTGCCGGTTTCAGGAGGAACTGGAAGAGGATGGAAGTGGGAGCTCCTCCTCTTCGCCTTCGGAGGAATCTATCCATTCTGATTCCATTCGAATCCCTTCGGTTATTGTAAGGGAGGTTAAAGCGACCATGGCGGTAGGTCGTGAGCTTGGTGTTCATCTGTCTCAAGCAGATGAAAGAATTCTCAACCGGATGATTGAACTGGAAGTTGAGGAGTATCGCCGCTCGCAGGAGAGGGCAGGTGAGCCCTAGGTAGCAGTACAGGTATGTGGTGATTTTTTCAGCTCTTAGATTAATGCAAATTATTTCTTGGAATATTAGGGGAATGGGGAGTTATGTTAAGAAAAGATTTCTTTCTAAGATTATTAAACAGAGAAAGCCAGATATGATGTGGGTGCAGGAGACTAAATTGGAATCAATTGATAAATTAGACGTTCAGAAAATTTGGACCGGTAATAATTTTGAGTTTGTTAGTTCTAGTTCGGTGGGTGCATCTGGGGGTTTACTAATTTTATGGAAAAAAGATTTTTTCCGAGCTACGAATATCATTGTCCAACGGTCGTATATTCTGCTTCAAGGTGTGTTGTATGATAATTTTCCTTGTATATTGGTGAATGTGTATGCCCCAAACGATGTGGGTAGTCGCAAAGTGCTATGGGATGAATTGGTGGGGCTTAAAGCAAATTTTCAAGAGCCTTGGTGTATAGGGGGAGATTTTAACGAAATCAAAGATATTGGTGAACGAGTGGGGTGTTTGAGAATGGATAGGGGTATGAAGGATTTTATTGAGTTTTGCAATTCCATGGAAGTTATTGACCTGCCAATGCTTGGTAGGAAGTTCACGTGGTCTAACTTTCAAAATCAAGCTGTTCACAGTAGGTTAGACAGATTCTTGTGCTCCCAGGACTGGATTTTGAGGTACAAAATTCTTCAATGGGGTTTACCTAGACTAATTTCTGACCATTGCCCTGTTATGATATTAGATGACAATCGTAATTGGGGTCCAAAACCTTTCAGATTTCTGGATATTTGGTTGTCTAACCCCAACTGTTTGAAGGTAGCGGAGGAAACTTGGAATAATGTTCAGGTGTCTGGGTGGGCGGGATTTATTCTTCTTCAGAAAATGAGGGCAATCAAAGATAGGCTAAAAGTGTGGAACAAGGAAGAATTTGGCGATATTAATTGTGCTTTGAAAGTGGTTGAATCTGAGCTGAACCGTTTTGATATTCTGGCCGAGGAAAGACAACTTACCCTTGATGAAAAAGCAGCAAAATGTAAGACGAAGACTGAATTTTGGAGGTTGTCTAAACTGTCGGAGTCACTGTGGAGGCAAAAATCGAGGATAAATTGGTTGAAATTGGGGGACAAAAATACCAGATTCTTCCAAGCAATGGCTAATAATAGGTACAAGAGGAACATGGTAGGCTCGGTTACGGTGAATGGAAGGGTGCTGGAGGATCCGTTGGACATCAAGGAAGCTGCTGTTGAATATTTTAGCAGTAACTTTTTCGAAGAGAAAGTTCATAGAGCAGTTTTGGAGGGTGAATTCCGAAGAACTTTGTCTCGGAGTGCAGCTCTTGAACTTGAGAAAGAGTTTGATGAGGGGGAAATTGTAGCAGCTATGAAAGGGTGCAGCAATATCAAAGCTCCTGGTCCAGATGGTTTTAATTTCTCATTCATTAAGAAGGGGTGGACTTTTATGAAAACCGTCATCTTACAATTCTTCTCAGAATTTTTTGAGAATGCAAAGCTTACTAAAGGTATCAACTCTACTTTTGTTGCTTTGATTCCTAAGGTTGAATGTCCTTCGTCCTTTAGAGAATATCGGCCTATAAGCATGGTGGGTTGGATATACAAAATTCTATCTAAAGTGTTAGCAAACAGGTTGAGAGTTCACATTCCAACTGTCATAGGAGAGGCACAAGCTGCCTTCATTGGGGGTAAACAAATTCTTGACGGGGTCCTTATTGCTAACGAAGTTATCCACAGCTGGAAGAGTAAAGCTAGAGGTGGTCTTATTCTGAAACTAGATTTTGAAAGAGCTTATGATTGTGTTAATTGGGGATTTATGTTGGATATGCTCAAGAAGATGGGATTTGGGGATAAATGGTGTAGTTGGATCAAGGAATGTTGCTCGTCAGTATCCATGTCTGTTCTAATTAATGGGTCAGCTACGATAGAATTTAAGACACAAAAAGGCCTCAGGCAAGGGGATCCCATATCTCCTTTTCTTTTCAATATTGTGGTTGAGGCTCTCAATATTTTGCTGGAAAGAGCGAAGGAGAAAAGCATTATTAAAGGGGTGGTAATGGGTCGAAATGGGCTGGTGTTATCACACCTGCAGTTCGCGGACGACACCATTTTGTTTTGTAATAATGACAAGGAAGAGATGTGTAACATCAAAAGGATTCTAAGGATTTTCCAATTGATGTCTGGCTTAAGGATAAACTTCTCGAAGAGCTCGCTTTGTGGTATCAATGTAAGCAATGTAGATGTGTCTACTCTTGCCCAAGTGATGGGATGCAAAGTCGAAAAATTGCCCATTAAATACCTTGGTTTGCCTTTGGGAGCTAACCCAAGGAATATCAAAACATGGGATCCAGTTATTGAGCGCTCTCAAAAGAAGTTGAGTATTTGGAGGAGTAGATTCATGTCGACCGGAGGTAGATTAAACCAGCTTAATTCCAATATGTCCAATTTGCCTGTTTACTTTATGTCAATCTTTAGGATGCCGGTGGCAGTGGCGAAAAAGTTGGAGAAGCTACAACGACAATTCTTTTGGGGGGATACGATCGACAAGAAGAGATTGCATCTGATAAAATGGGAGAGTATAACGAAGAAAAAGGAAGCTGGGGGTTTAGGGGTGAGAAGGCTACTACAACAAAACGTAGCTTTGCTTGCTAAATGGTGGTGGAGGTTTAGTCAGGACAATGAATCTTTGTGGGTGAAGGTGGTAAGGTCGAAATACAAATTGGATCAGAGGAGTTGGCTTCCGGAATACCCAACAAGAGGCTCCGTTTCAACTGTTTGGAATGATATATGTGCGGTGGGTGATCCTAGTTCGGGTATAGGTGGGATTGTGAAAGAGGGATTCAAAATTAAAGTTTATTCGGGCAACAATACTTACTTTTGGAACCATAGTTGGTTAGGACCGTACACTCTCAAAGAGGAGTTTCCAAGATTGTTCCTGTTATCCTCTCAAAAAGATGACGTGATTAGCAACATTTGGGGAGGGGTGGAAGATGGAAACTGGGGACTGATTTTTAAAAGAAGGCTACGTGATAGGGAGAATCAACAACTGGGGGCATTGATACAAAGATTGCAATCCTATGCAATGGATCCGTCCAAGCCTGACTCTTTGCTATGGAAGTGGACGGAGGACAAGAGGTTTTCAGTAAGGTCAGTGTACGAACAGTGGGAGTCGTTATCTCTGGGTCGGAACTTAGTTCTGGGTTCGGTTTGGAAGAATTTATGCCCCCCTAAGGTGGAAATTTTGGCTTGGATGGTTATTCAAGAAAGGGTGGCCACAAGGTCGGTTCTACTAAGTAAGAACATTGTGCTGAACGATCAATCATGCCCGTTGTGCTCGCTGCATCAGGAATCGCCTAATCATTTATTCCTCCATTGTAAGTTCTCTTGGTCTGTTTGGTCTCAAATTTTGGATTGGTGGCATTTTTTCTGGGTTTGTCCATCCTCAATAGCCGGAATGGCGAGTTGGTGGTTTGATTCTACCTTCCGCAACCTAGAAAAACACATTTGGGAAGCTTGTTTTTATGCGACAATCTGGTCAATTTGGATTATGCGGAATAAGCTTATATTTCAAGGCGTGACGAGCAGCTCAGAGGAGGTAGTGGATTTAATTAAGTACAGGGTGGCCATGTGGATGAAGGTTAAATTTGAGATTAAGGTGTATTCAATTGAGGAGTTCAAAGGGTTCTTGGATGGTATTCGGTTGTTAAAATTGTAATCCTTAAGGAGCCTTCATCCAATCTCCTGCTGGATGAGTTTTGCTTTGTTTTTCTTTTTGCTGAGTTGAGTAGTTGAGCTGTGTTAATCCTTGTAACCTTTTGATTTTAATAAAATTTCTTTTTGCCGAGCAAAAAAAAAAAGTATTACTTCTCTGTCACAATTTTATTTGTTCTAATTTGGGGAGATCAACCTATTAAAGATCACAATCAAGGCACTTTACAGATTCAACTTCTTAAAAGATGCCTGTCAATTTAAGTCAAACTTATCGATTCAGTTCGGGAGAGAAATGTAAAAACGAAATTTGTTCCATTCACATGGATCCAGAAGACGATCGAAGCCGACCATCAACTAGCATAGTGACATGTCCAAAAATCTGAACTCGATCGTGTAATTCCTTTTTAACAGATTGGAAAGAAACCCATGTGCTTAATATAATGATTTGTCGCTAATTGATATGTATGAACTTTGTTCCACTGCAGACGCTACTGTGAAGTTTCGGAACCTATTGACGCCATGTTGTATGCCTACCCAAACTGGTTATTCCTGCGGGAGCGTAGATGCAAAAGGAGAGAAGATGTATACCGTTTGTCGCAACCGTAAAGCTAGATTCTTCTGGGACATGTATCATCCAACACAAGCCGGATGGCGCGTTGTGACGTTCTCTGGTTTAAAGTCCGAATTCGAAACAAGTTAATTAATTACGTTCCCAGCTCGCTGCTAGTAGGTTTGTCTGGTTAATGTGCTTGGAAAAAAAAAAAGGTGTTCATCGTTTGGCAATTCTTATATTCTCTGTGGTTTGGCTTCGTGATAACCCCTGCATGTATTGCTCTTCTCTTATATTCTCTGGGGTTGTATGTATGGATCGAGGATGCTCTGATTGCTCTCTTTGTTTACTTCTGTCACAACTTTTTTTTAAAAGCTTTGTAATCACTTTTTAGATGAATTAAGCTTGAGCTGACTTGAAGTTGAAGTAATATTCCTTTGATGCTGCCAAATCTAAGTAATTTGGCAGCAAAAGAAAAAGTTGCTTGCGGAGTATGGGGTTAAGACCGACAAATTTATGCGTAGAAATAGGATGGTCCACTGGTCCCTTCTTCTTCATTATCTTCCGATGACATTAGGAACCCCTGCACGTCGGTCGTCACCGGCTTCTGAACTCCAAAAGAATTGTCTTGCATATGTAATTATTGTTGGTAGGATAAGAGAGATTCACATACAAACCCACAGTGGGAAACCTCCTTACGAGGCTCCAATCTCTCACTCTCCTCTCCTCAATTTGCTCTGTCTTCTTCTCTCTTACTCCCACACAATGTACAATACGCATATCTCACGTCGCTCATCTAAGTCACTCAAATTTAGTTAATATAATTAATCTAGATGCTAGTTCACCTGCAACCAATGGACTTTAAGTTGGAACTCTCCAACAAATCTTACATGATATCAACACTAGGTCTTTGGTGACTTCACCTCACGTACATGGTCAAATGTCTGACGTCGAGTCAATCGTCTCATCTCATCAAATCATACTTCCACGTGCATTTAGAATTTCAGGCTGAACGTAAGGGTCGCCGAGTCAATAACCTCACCTCGTCGGTTTATACCTCCACGTATATTCGAACTGCACGTGAAGGTGAGTGTTAGACTGTATCTCGCATCGCTCATCTAATCTACCCAAACTTGATTAAATTAATATGATCTAGAAGCTACTCAATCTATTGCCAATTGGTTTTAGGTTGAAACCCTCCAAGAAATTAATTTAATATTGAAAAGTATTGGGTGTGAAGTAGAGTTTTAAATCGTGATATCGGGAAATGCAACAGTATCGGTGATACTGATATATATCAATCGACCTATTTCGGAACGTTTGGGCCGATATGTAAGAAAATAACAGCATAAGAGATCTGCCGATACGATATCTTTATTTAAAACCTGGTGTGAAGGGAAAGATGGAAACAACCATAATTCAACATCAAATATCTCTCTCTCTCTCTCTCTCTCTCTCTCTCTCTCTCTCTCTCTCATGTTCCACGATTTATTTGTCTAATTGATTTTATTATTTGAACATCCCTTCACCGAAATCGATTGCGTCTTATTACTACCATTAAAAACTTAGAACTAGTGTGGTGGTTGCACAATCAAATTCGAGATGCGTGGAGTTTACCTTTTTGTCCTTTCTTTATAGTTAAAATGAAATAGATCTATCATTACGAAGGACCGTTCTACTTTCTTAAATAACTACTTAAAAAATAAAGACTTATTTTAAAACTTAAAATAATGGATTTACAAAAATAATTTTTTAATTTTTTTTTTGCACGGTTTGATATATATCATTGATCAAGATCCATGTTGCATATTTTTTTTATTTCAATAAGTCTATTATTTTTAAATTTAAAAATTACGAATAAGTATTTATTTTTAAGGGGCAAAACTGGAACGCCACCTAAGGGTAGTTCTAGAATCTGAAATTCGTCAACTCTGGTCCAATAAGGGCTTCACCAAAAAAAATTTCCTGCTTCTAGCATACTAGTACTTTTGAGTCTAGAAATGACTAAACTTTGAGTGTTCGTTACGTAATCAAATTTTAAAATGTGAAATTTATCTTCTGTCCTTTTTTTTAGCTAAAATAAATAAATCCAAATAGAGATTCCATATTGAATTAGTTAATTGGAGTGTAGTGTGTAGATAAAAGATTATACACGATAAATTAGATTGTGCGATTTTAATTCGAAATATGGAGTAGTTGTTATGTTGTAATCAATCGCTACCCTCAATTATATTCTTTTGGACTTCTTTTTGGGTAAGTATTCTTTTGGACTTTTGCATGCACATAATGTTTTTTTGGACTTTTGTCATTAGTCCTCCCTCTCTCTCTCTCTCTCTCTCTCTCTCTCTCTCATGGAGAACAAAAATGCCATCCTCTTCTTCTCCTCCTCCTGCTTCCTCCTCCATCTTCTCTCAGGTATTGATAACAAAGCAATTGGAATACTGTTTTGAGAAAACACACACAATTTTCAATTAGAGTATTATTCTGTCTAGCGGAAACAAGATTTTAGAATTTTCTCTCAACATGTTTATTCATTCGGAAGAGCAACCGAAATAAATTACAGAAAACATGAATCTAACGAGCTTTTCGTATTTAGTTATAGAATAATGTTCATTTGAAAAAACACTTCGATTGCAAAACTGCAACAAAACAAGACTTGTTTTTATGATTTTATTCCAGAAAACTTGACAAATGGGACATCAATTTGGGAGCAGGGTAGGAGAATCCAACCAAGGATTGAATGCAATATATTTAAAAAAGCGTCCAAAAAGCGAAATTCATTGTTGCTAACATGCTTTGAATATGTCAATGTATATATAGGAATTCCAGGCGTGCAAGCTGGTTCTTCTGATCACCAAGGGCAACATGGTGTAAACGGATTTCACCCAGAAAAGCTTTTCGTATTTGGGGACTCATATGTCGATACTGGCAACAGCGACAAATCAACAGCTCTCTCTTGGGAGGTTCCCTACGGCATCACCTCTCCGGGTAAACCTGACGGACGTTACTCTGACGGTCGTGTCCTCACTGATTTTCTTGGTACACCGGCCCCTCTCTCTCTCTCTCTCTCTCTCTCCCTCTACATGTGTGTGGGCCCATGCCATAAAAAACAAACATAACCTCTCCCCAGGTCAAATATGTACAAGACTGTGGTCACGATAATTCGATAAATGATAGTGAGTTAATATGAGGCGGAAACCCAAACCGCCATCCCTACGGCATCACCTCCTCGGGTAAACCTGACGGTCGTGTTCTCATTGATTTTCTTGGTACACCACTCTCTCTCTCTCTCTCTACATGTGTGTGGGCCCATGCCATAAAAAGCAAACATAACCTCTTCCCAGGTCAAATATGTACAAGACTGTGGTCACAATAATTCGATAAAAGATAGTGAGTTAATATGAGGCGGAAACCCAAACCGCCGCCACCATTTGTGCGCCCTACCGTGTGTATTCATATTGTAGAGTTTGAAAGGTAGAGTATTCACGCAAAAAAATAACCTTATCGAACATTCATAAATATATCAAAAATTGAATTTTTGCTTATAAAATGAACGGCCTAGATTCTGTCAATATTTTTTAAGTTAAAATGTGCATGCCCGTCCGTTTTATAAACTAAAATTCAATTTCTTATATACCTATGAATATCCAATAAAACTGATTTTTTGCATGAATATACTATTTGAAGAGCTCTACAAGATAAACGGTTCAGATTACTGCTGTTAACATAATATTAGGAAATATTATGTTGCCTTATTTTCTAAGCTTTATTATTCTATTTCTAGTTTAGACAGATTATTATTTATGTTTCCTAGTTAGTCTGGATTTCCTTATTATGCGTATTTCCTTGTTATGCATCTTGTAGCCTATATAAAGGCATGCTAGGTTATGGTTTGAATACATTCAATAATACATCTTTCTCTTTTCTCTTCACATGGTATCAGAGCTATAAGATCTAGGCCCTGTGGAATTTTCGTTCTCGGCGGGCGGCCTAAACTTCGTCGCCGTCCGCCGGGCACTCATAGTAATATGTAACTGGCTCGTTCACTCGAATTTCACCTCAAATCTCTACTGTCAAGGCTTTTCTCGCTCATGACTGTTTTTGGCTCTCCCTGCCGTTTCTCTTTTCTGGCTTCTTTTGGTTTCTCTTATCTTGGCTTGGCTTGGCATGGCATGGCATGGCTGCTCCTGGTTTCTCTACGCTTTTTCAAACTCAAGTTGGTAAACCTACTTGAGTTTGAGGGGGGATGTTAACATAATATTAGGAAATATTATGTTGCCTTATTTTCTAAGCTTTATTATTCTATTTCTAGTTTAGGCAGATTATTATTTATGTTTCCTAGTTAGTCTGGATTTCCTTATTATGCGTACTTCCTTGTTATGCATCTTGTAGCCTATATAAAGGCATGCTAGGTTATGGTTTGAATACATTCAATAATACATCTTTCTCTTTTCTCTTAAAAAAAAAAAAAAAAAATAAGGCAACATAATATTTCCTAATATTATGTTAACAACTGCAATGAATGCATGGTGGAGCCCACAATGGGAGGCGGAAATCCATGATTTCCATCTCATCCGGAAATAGTTTTGTCTTTCTCTTGATTCTAATATTCCACCCAACTTAATTTCGTTTATGTGTGGATTTTTATTAATTTTCTGTTTCTATATGGCGCATGTGAAGCCAAGTATTTAGGATTGATGTCTCCATTACCGTACGTGACGAGGAAAAATGCACCAAAGCTTGCGAGTTATGGGATGAATTTTGCTTTCGGAGGGACCGGTGTTTTCGATACTTTGAGTTTGGCACCGAACATGACTACCCAGATTGATTTCTTGCAAAACCTTGTCAAGGAATTCGTGTATACAGAAACGGACCTTGAATCCTCCTTGACTCTGGTTAGCGTCGCCGGGAATGACTACTTGATTTACCTCGCCAGTGGTGGCTCTAACGAGGTAAATTTACGTATGCATACTTATTATGCAACACTGGATTAATTAAACATACTATGCATCACCGGATTTCTCTCATCGTTTACGTACTTTTACCATTCTGGATCAATTCACGGAAAAATATCTTGTGCGTTTACAGAACCGCCAGGACTATATGAAGAGAGTACTGTGATCGATATTTTTGTGATTATATAGGAGCTCTATATAGGCATATATGCAGTTTTTGCAGTTGGTTGCAATTCTATTCACATGCATTTCACTATGTATATTATTCTATATAGATGTCCCCATAAGAACATATCTTTTGCCAAGAAAAATGAAAGGAAAATCTCGTCCTGCATGAAAGGGTGTTCACAACAAGAGACTTATTAAAACAAATTAGTCCAATGAAATATTTCGCCAGTCAACTAATTCAGTATAGGGATATTAAATTGGAAATTGATTTCTGCACTCCATTTTTGTATAACTTCATATACAAAGTGAAGCGCTTGCGTACACTATGGATATGAAATTGTTGATTAATTAGCAGGTCATTAATGTAGTGAACAACTCCATTTCTCTTTCTAGGGTTTGCCAACCTTCATCGCCCGTGTGGTCAAGCAAATTGCCGTAAACTTGAAAAGAATTCGCGACATGGGAGTGGGAAAAGTGGCCGTTGGGGCGCTGCAGCCCGTCGGATGCCTCCCCGGCCTCACCGCCCAGAATTCTTTCCAGCATTGCAATGGAACCTACAATGACTTCGTGAAACTCCACAATACTTTGCTTCGGCAAGCCGTGGCGGAACTCAATAGTGAGAGCAACGACTCGGGGGCATTCATCGTCCTTGATCTTTATGGCTCGTTCACTAAGGTCCTCAATCACAAAGGTGGTTTTACTGATCCGTTCTCTTCTCATTCTTCCTTAGCTTTCTTCTCTAGTACTTCTCGGTCACAATTTTATTCGTTTAATTTGGAGCATTCAACCTATTAAAGATCACAATCAAGGCACTTTACAGATTCAACTTTTTAAAATGACGTCTGTCAATTTAAGTGATCAAACTTGTCCGAACAGTTCGAGAGAGAAATGTAAAAAGGAGATTTGAGCCGTTCACATGGATCCAGAATACGATCGTGGCGCGACCATCAACAAGAACAGTACTGACATGTCCAAAAATCTGAACTCGATTGTTCAGTCGTTAATTAAAGATTTGTCACTAATTGATATCTGAACTTCTTTCCACTGCAGAATCCAATGCGAAGTTTCGGAACCTACTAAAGCCATGTTGTACGCCTACCCAAACTCTTTATTCTTGCGGGAGCTTAGACGCCAACGGAGAGAAGATGTATACCGTATGTGACAACCCTAAAGCTACATTCTTCTGGGACAGGTTTCATCCAACGCAATCCGGATGGCGCGCTGTGTTCTCTGGTTTGAAATCCGAATTCGAAACAAGTTAATTCGTTACGTTCCCTCGATCGCCGCTAGCTAGTAGGTTTATGATCGATCTCCTTCATTATTGAGTTTGGAAAAAAATGTTTTCGTAGTACTTTTTGAATAAGGCTTGGGCAATGGGGTTGGCTTCGTGATAACCCCAGTTTTGTTCTCTTATATTGTTTGGGGTTGTATATATGGATCGAGGATGCTAACTTAGTTAGGATGCACTAGCTCTTTGCCTCTTTCTTCACTTATGTCACAACTTCTTTTAAAACATTTTTGTGTTTTTTTTTTAAGGCAAAATGAATTTCATTAATTTTTGAAAAAGAATTACAAAGATTAAAGGAAAACATGTGATCGCTTTTGATAGTACAATCATAATTCAAGACCATCTCTCTCTCTCTCTCTCTCTCTCTCTCTCGTGCATGTAACTTTTAAGCGTAAGCAGTTAAGCTCATGTATAGATGTGATTCATGCCTCAAATGTAACTCTTTAAATTTACAATGTAACCCTTTGTTTAAACCCGTTTTAACAGTAAATCTTGTATCAACGCTAGAGAGCCATTGGATTATATACCAATTAAATTGGGCCGATATTTACAAGCTTCTCGGGTTAAAAATTAATTGATCGCATTAATTGTATGATTTGGAGCAAGGCCCAACTAATTAAAATCCAAGTGAATCAAAATGTACCGAATAATCTTCATTAGTAATTAGCCCGTTTTAATTAAATTTGACGGGCCAGGAGGTTATTTATTTTTCCAAAGGCAGTGGAGAACTAAGTGTGGCCCAAGTAAAGTGGTTTTTCATCCCCCTTGTTTAAAGGGGAAAGGTAGTGGCCCAGTGAGGTGTCCCTAGAATAACTACAGGTTTGCAAGACGGAAAAGGGGTTCCAACTGTACCACGGTCCACACCGCTCCTACAATCTTAAACGTTTCAGCAGGTTTAACGGGAGAAATTTACTCATGGCTTCGCGTAATTTCAACTGTTCATCTCATCGATCAATGGTTGAAATATATTTTTTTTTTTGATCGGCGAAAGATGAAATTTATTAAAAAACGGGGAGAGGGGAAGGGGATCCAACAAAAAGTTGGAAATTACACCGCAGGGGGCAAAGCCCAAACCACCCAAGGGTCAACAAGGATCCAAAACATATACAAAACTATACAGCCCGATCCAAAACCCAAATAATACACTAAGCCCCAACAACACCCAACCCGGTCCAAACCTGGACCGGCCAGCCCAAACCATCCCAAAACCCTAACCACTACTGCCACTCCCTCCGTACAAACCACCGGCGCCCCGCCTCGCCGTTAAGCCGAGCCAATCTCTCCCAGAAGTAGAGACCGGCGGCAGAAGACAACCGGCCTACGAAAACAGAAACAGTAGCAATCGGAGCCATGGGGCCAAACCACCACCAACATCAGATACCTCCCCGGCAGCACAGACATCAACGGCAAGAGCGGCAACCCAAAAGCAAAGAAATGTCAGCCCCACGCCCGATTGAGAGCTCCGATTGGTCGCCGACCGGACTTCAGCACTCAAAACGACCAGAACACCCAGCCATGGGGGCCGCAACCACCTCACCACCACCGGACAGAGACCATCACCGAAGGAGTCACCATCTTCACCGATCGGATTTTGGAATAAAGCAAAACCTGCAAAACAAAACATTAGAAAAAACAGCTAACTACACCAATTCCTCCACGCAGCCGCACTCTGCCATCACAAACCCTCCAGATCTACACATCCGGCCATCCCCACAACCAACGACCACGGAGCTCGGGCCACCCAACGCCGCTAGGCATCCGGAGAAAAACCAGGGAGTCCTCCGGCCGGAGACGGCGGCAGCCGCCCCACCCTCCCACACGGAGGAGGGCGGTGACCCAAGAAATCGCAGGCCCAGATCGGAGAAGGGACGAGGGCGAATACTGGAAGAGGATAGGGAAGAAGAGAGAGCTGCGGAAGGGAGAGGAGAGGAGAGCCCGGGGGGAGGAGGGACGGAGGCGCCTCCCCCCCCGGTGACGGCGGCGGCTGAGAACGGGAACCAAGGTTTAGAGAGAGAGAAGGAAAAGTTTAGAGAGAGAGTAACCAAGGTTGAAATATATTTTTAAACTATTACCGTTATAAATATTTTTTACCGGTAATAGTTTGTTTTTAATTCGAACCGTCTAAAACACTTTTGAACGCGCGAGATCGAGTTCCATAAATCTTATTTACTGAAGGAGGCTCCGTTAAAAAGTTTTTCTCATGTTTAATTATCTTTCATTTCCAGTCAATTCCAATCCATTTACTTCCACAAATACTAATTCGGCTTTTCATCTTTTTTGCTCCATATACATTCACTTGTACCTGTCAATTTTATTATTAAGATATAATAAATTGTTCTCAGGGTTCTTACCGGCCAGTCCCCTTTTGTCGCCGGATAACTGTCCAACCCCACCCCGCGTCACGCCCTTTCCGCCCAAGCCCCATTTCAAGTGATGTACCCAAAATACCCCCACCTTCAACGCTCTCCTCACGGATCTGTAATAGGATCACCTCCGTGATCTACTTCTGCCGCTGCAACCCCACCTCCACGATCTCCACATCACAAGCACCCCCTCTTCCTCCACCAGCGCTGCTCTCGCTTCCGCTACCCCCACCACACGGATTGTCTTACCAGAGAGGCTAGTAACAATATAACAGTACAGGGGTACATACTGGAATTTGTACCACCATAGAATAGTATTAATAATAGCGCAGCGCAGTTAGCTTGACACCAAAATGTTGGATAATGTGGGGTGGTGTTCAATCAAAATCTTTCTTCTTTTGAATCTCGAATTTGATCCGGGTGAAGGCCCGTGGGCTTGTTGGACTTGCCCCTAGGCCGGCTCTTCTCCTCTGTGCCAACAATCTTCAACTGACATGAGAGTAGGACCTTGATCCAGCTGGTTCTTTTCTTTTTGTACTGATTTCATTTTATCTTTATAATGATGAGATTTGTTTTACTGATTGAACAAAAATCATTACATGGACATTTTTCTTTTTGCGTATGCAATTCTAATAATTTTTCTTCGAAACTGATGTCTGTGTTTTTACTTCTTGTAAAAGTATGAGAAAACGCGAGTTCAACTAATGTAGAAATTTTTATCTGCCTCCTTTGTGATTTTTAATTTTTTATTGTCTTTGTAAAATACATGGTCATAACACAATATACTCCGTATATGCTTATATATACACTATACTTTTAAATTTTCCTGTTTGTACTCTTGTAGTGAACTACTCTGGTTTTTCTCTCTCTAGTGTTTGACAGCCTTTATCACCAGTGTAGTCAAACAAATTGCCGTGAACTTAAAATGAATTCACGACATGGGAGTGGGGAAAGTAGCCGTAGGGGCGCTGCAGCCCCTCGGATGCCTCCCCCGAAGTCACCGTTCTGAATAATTTCCAACAATGCAACGAAAACTTCAAACACCGTGTGCTGCGAAATTCCACAACATGTTGTTGCGGCAAGCAGTGGCAAAGCTCAACAATGAGAGCAAGGACTGGGGGGCATTCATAGTCCTATGTAGCAGTCCGAGCTCAGCTGCGGATTCTATCGAGACCACCTTCACTCCTTTGCCACTCTCGGCTGCCGTAAGGGCAGTGGACCCACTCCGCATGTGCTCGGCCTGAGCCGAGGCATGCCTGTCGTCGGCTCTGCCTTTATCCTGCGTCCGGCGACGGGGAAGATCTACGTCAAGCTCGGCCACCATTCGCGGGTGGCTCCACTGACGATACTCGCCTAGCCCGATTCCCTCCGGGCTCGGCCTCCCCTCAGGCTCGGCCTGCCCCATGACCTACTGGGCTCGGCCACCTGCGTGGCCATGCGCCCGCCCACGTGCGAAAGCGGTTACGCCAAATAATCGTGAGCGCACATTGGTCGTGCTAGCTCACCCCCCAAAAGCGGTTACCAAATCTAGACGGTGACGTCACGGTGACACCGCCTAGCCCGTGCGAGACACGAGTCCGTGCTTGGAGAGCAAGTCAAGGAGACTCTATAAATACCGAAGGAAAGCGCCTCTGGGAAGGTACACACTGATACATGCGAATACTCACTCGAAACCCTAGTCTCTTCCCTCTCTCTCTGCACATACTTATCCTCTCACCGGAGGGCCTTGCCGGGCAACCAGGTCTTAGTCGTGCGTTCATTGTGCAGGCTAGGCAGAGAAGGCTAGGAAACCACTGAACCAGCGGATGAAGGAACCAGAGCGAGGACCATGGGCCACACATCCTAGATCTCTTAGACGCGTTCACTTCAATCCTCAATCGCATAGGTAATTTTAATTTAGTTCCTTTTCATCATCCTTGATATTTATGGCTCGTTCACTACGGTCCTCAATTGCAAAGGTAGTTTTATTTTGTTTTCTTCTTTCTTTCTTTCTTTCTTCCTTCGTTATCGTCTTTAGCAAACTATTACTTCTCTGCAAGAGCTACTGTGAAGTTGAGAAACCAATATTAAAGCAATGTCGCGTCGCAAAACCTGGTTATTCCTGCTCAAACGTAAGCGCAAAAGGAGAGAAGATGTATACACTATGTGACAACCCTAAAGAAAAATTCTTCTGGTACATGGTGCATCTAACGCAAGCCGGATGGCGCGCCGTGTCTCTGCTTTGAAAGCAAAATTCGAAACAAGTTAATTACGTTCCCTCGTTGCTAGTAGTTTTATCTCCTTTGAAAAATGTTTTTTCGTTCAAGTTTGTTTGGCAGTTCTCAGTACTTTTTGAATAAGGCTTGGGCGGCGGCGGGGTTGGCCTCGTGATTATATACCCCTGTATTGTTCTCTTATATTCTCTTGGGTTGTATGCATTGAGGATGTCAATTTAGTTGGGATGCTCTATTTCTTTTCTCACATGTAAAATCTTTGTAATCACTTTTGTGAGGTTAATAAAAATTACTCCTTTTCGCAGCCAATTCGCGCGGCAATTACCTACCCTGTTGGTTCTCTCTCTGCTTCGCTCTTCTGATGGTCTCCTCTTATTGGTTTTTTGCTTCTTGCGCTACTGATTTTGTGTTTTGCTTTATTTCTTTGCTGTACACTTCAGCTAGTTTCTTGCCATCTTATGTTTGTTTCCTCCCGGGGTTTAGCCTAGTATGAGATTTGTGGTATGGTGGTGCAAACCTAATCTAGATGACCGGTTTTTTGTCCATGCTAGTTTTTTCCTTTTTTAAAATGTCAATTTCATTTCATAACAAGCTCAAAGGCAATAATTACATCGCAAAATACAGGAATGCACCAAACTATCTACTCCGAGATTAATGGACACCCTACAAAAGCAAATCGCCGACATGAGAATCCCATCTGGGACCAGGCAGAGAGAAATTAAAATGAAATCCCAGTACAAACCATTACACGAAAATAACAGATATAATCAGAACAACAAACAGATCATGATTGTAAAAATATCTGTCTTGCCCTATTCTCAGTGATATATTGTTTGCGATTCCAAAAATTATCTTAGAACTTGTTCTGAATTTTTAGTATAACCCAGTCAATGCATGTGTATATTAGTATTATATGGTTTTGCAATTGATTTGAATTATCTTAAGTTGTTCTAAGAACTAATGTTGAGGTACATTGAATTTATCATCTCCTCCCACCTAGGAATATTACAATTGGTGTTTTTTTTTTTTTTTTTGATAGGCAAAAAGATTTTATTAAGACTCGACAAATGGTACATCGAGAAAGGACCATATACAGACCACTGAGAGAGCGGAACTGTATAGGCCTAAGGGAAAACAAAGAAAATAGAGTTACATGCATTCAATGGAAATTGAATGATTCCAGCTGATATAGCAGAACAGCACCCTCTTAGCCCTCCAAAATTTAGGAGTTGGTAAGAGGAAGTATGGCAGGGTCACCTTTCTAAAGCTGCTTACTAATCTTCAGCAATACAGAGGGAACCCCTAAATCTTCACTCTCCTAATCGCTTCCAGGTTCCACTTGAAATCTTCCACAGAATAGACATGCAAGTTAAATTTGCCTTTTATCCAAATTGCCACTCTAGTTTTCACCAAATCAACAATGTCTTCCTCTTCCCATGGTCTGTCATTAAAAACTGTATCGTTTCTACATATCCATATAGTTCACACCATAGCATAGAAGGTTGCTTGCCAGCAAGATTTTTCCAAATTCTTAAATGGGAAACCATTCCAAAACAAAAAGAGGCCTTTTAAAGTTGTCGGGCAAACCCAAACAACACCCCACCATTTCATTATCTCATTCCATACTCTCCTTGCACTATCACATAGGACGAGTAAACGATTGGATGTTTCCTCCTCATTGTTGCAGAAGGGACACGAGCTAAGCTCCTCATTCAGAATTCCTCTTCTTACCAAAACAGACCTCGTCGAGACACGCTCCTGTATAGCCATCCATGCAAATAACTCTACTTTAGGGGGGGTAAATATTCCTCCAAACAGCAAACAGCTCCCTGTCTTCTACAAATTTCTGATCCTCCCATTTGAAGTATGCAGACTCCACTGTAAATGTCAGATTTTTGCTCCATCTCCATTCAATACTATCCTCTTGAGATTCTCATAATTGCACCAGACTTAGCAGCTGAACCAGAGTTAGTAGCTGATCCTTTTCCCAATCCCGCAAACGTCTTGTGAAATGGAAATCCCAATTCTCTAGGTTCCGATTATCCACAATGTCTGCTATCGTTGCTTCTTGCTGAGCAGAAATCATATACAGCCTTGGAAAAATAGCTTTCAAAGACTCCTCTCCCAACCACTTGTCTTTCTAGAATTTAATCCTTGTACTCGAGTTGACCTTCAATTTGAACCCCTGAACTACAAATTCTCCCATATCCGCACACAAATTTCCTACAGAGCAGATATCCTTCCATATGATAGAAGCCTTTCCTCTGCATGGTAGCATGGGGAGCCAAGTCTAATCATCCAACCTGTACTTGCTTTGCACTACTTTCACCCACAGAGAATCGTTCTCCTTATTAAACCTCCACCACCACTTAGCAAGTAATTCCAAATTGTGTTCCAATAGTCTTTTGATCCCCAATCCTCCAAATTTCTTATTTTTGGAAAGCTTTACCCATTTTATTAAATGTATTTTCCTAGACCCTTCGGATTCTCCCCATAAAAACTTCCTTTGTAATTTTTCAATCTTATTAGCAACTGCGGCTGGCATCTTAAAGAGTGACATATAGTAAATGGGAAGGCGGCTCATATTAGAAATCAGCAAAGTCAGCCTTCCAGCCGCGGACAGACGCCTCCTCCTCCACATCTTTAAAACCTTTTCTGCCTTCTCAATAACAGGAGCCCATGTTTGGATCTTCCTTGGGTTTGCTCCAAGAGATAACCCCAAATACTTCATAGGTAGTTTACCACTCTTGCAGCCTATGATAAGAGCCAATTCGTTGACAGTTCGTTCCTGGATACCCACCCCACACAGCATGCTCTTGGACATGTTGATCTTTAATCCTGACATCTCTTGAAACCACCTTAGGACTCTTTTAATGCTCTGAATTTCATCCATATCATTATTACAGAACAGAACTGTGTCATTCGCGAATTGAAGATGCGACACATTTACACCATTCAACTCCGACCCAATTTGAATGCCTTTGTTTGAGCCTTCATCCTTTGCTCTCTCCATTAAGATGTTGAAAGCTTCCACCACGATATTAAATAGGAAGGGAGACAGAGGATCTCCTTGTCGAAGACCCTTCTGTGGAAAAACTTCATCGATTGCTGAACCATTGATCAAAATGGAGAGAGAAGTAGTTGAGATACACTTCTGGATCCACTTGCACCATTTTGCTCCACATCCTAACTTTACCATCAACTCCAGAAGGAAGTTCCAATTTACACAGTCATAAGCTTTCTCAGAATCCAGCTTTAAAATCAACCCTCCTGCCTTCCTTTTTTTCCAACAATCAATAATCTCATTAGCAATAAGGACCCCGTCCAAAATTTGTTTACCCCCAACAAAAGCTGACTGTGATTTACTAATAATAGTGGGTAGCACTAGTCTAAGTCTGTTGGCTAAGACTTTAGCTAGAATTTTATAAACACACCCCATCATACTAATGGGTCTAAAATCTCCAAAACAATTAGCACCATCCTTTTTAGGGACCAAAGTAATGAAAGTACAGTTTATACCTCTAGCAAGATTCCCATGCTCATAGAACTCTGCAAAAAGCGCCAAAATGTCTTGCTTCGTGAAACTCCACGCCTTTTTAACAAATGAGAAATTGAACCCATCTGGATCCGGGGCTTTGAGACTATTACAATCCTTAATCGCTGCAACTATTTCCTCTTCATCAAACTGCTTTTCCAAAAGTTCCACTTGCTCTGGACTCAGTCTTCTATTGATTTTGGACGCACAAAGCTGCTATAACGCTGCAATTCGAAGGCTTGAAAATGAAGTTGAATAGGTTCAATTGAATCAAATAGCCGCTAATTACATCATGAGGTAATTAAACTACCTCTTTGCGGCCTTATCCTTTGGGCCACACACAATCTTTTCGTTAGAAGAGACATTCCGATCTACACATGTTGAACGTCGACAAGTCTTGGCACCACAACCGCCCGCTTAAGCTTTTGATTTTTTGCCCATGCCTTAGCGGCGAAAAAAGAGAAAGCAGACATGCACTCACGGACGGGTGGCGGACGGATAAAATGGCAATCCACCACGAACAGATCGAATTGGGAACTTAATCGATCCGTCCAAAATCGATCCGTAGGCAGCCCTAGTTTGGAGGCTGGCAGTTGCTTCCTTGAATTTTAAATATATTTTTGGAAACAAGCTTCATTTTCTTGTTCCGCTGCCCACACTTGCTTTTTTGGTCGATTCCTTCGGTCTGATATGGTTTGTTCAAAACTAAAAGACAATTTAGAATTGCCCACTACAATACCAATCATTAAAATGAATCAATAAACACACTACCATCGTCATCAATCGATCCACACATGAGGACTAATTTCCTCTTTGAACACTTTTTCTGATTGATTTGCAGATTAGAACCTCCAGCTGCATTGCGGGAGAATAGGCCTATCAATGAGCCGAATCCGATAGTGGTAATTCAAATCCGAAAAATCCGGATTCGATCCGAAAATTTGATTGATTCGATCCGAAAATTTGATTCCAATCCAAAAACTTTTGCACTTCAAAAATTGTTGCCAAAAAAATACAATTATTTTTTCAGAAAAAAATATTTTCCAAAAAAAATTAAAATAAAAATGCAACCTCTTAAAAAAAATTTCAAAATAAAAAATTACTGTTTTTAAAAAAAAATTAAAAAAATAAAGTTCGGATTCGGATTGATAACGAATTTAATCCGATCCGATCCGTATTTAGACCAGATTCGGATTATCGAATTGACGTTATCGAATTGTATTTTCGGATCGAATCCGGTACATTGACAGGCCTGCGGGAGAAGCCCTGAAAGCTTTTGTATAAGCAGTCAAACTTGGCAAGGACGGTGGTGTTTTGGGAATAGGGGATACCAGTTAGGAATTTCATTCAGAGTAGCACCTCTTTATAATAAATCAATGATCATTCTTACGGTTCGACAATTGATTGTTTGACTTTTGTTTTGAAAAGGTAGAAAATAAGTTGGATGAACCAAACATGTCAAACAAAGTAGCAATTTGCTATTTGTTTCCTGAAACAGCCATTTAATTTTTAGAGGGGTCCATTGATTTGATTGAAAACACGCTACAATAAGCCCTATGGGCCTGTGATTTAGTAGGTGTAACCAAAAAAAAAACAGAACAAAAAAAGGTGCAAGGGATGAAATTCCAAGTGGGCACTGACCCTCTGGGCCTGTGCTGTCTTTGCTCCTGGGGATACGTCCAGCGGTTTCCAAAACTAGAGATAAGGGGGTGACGACCAACAACATGAGGTCTTGGAACTTATATATAGTTATTGAAACTGAATTAGTTTTATTTGATTGGGTGGGAGATCTCCAATTTGAATTACCCCAATATTTTTGGAGAGTTATATATTTCTCCTCTACCAAATCTCGTAAATCACCTGGAAAAGGATGAAAATATAACCCAATTAAGCAACGGGTTAAAAACTTACGTAGTACGACTGATAACTAAGATCATGACATAATTAATCCGTGTAGAAAAGGATGCTACTGTTTTCTGTAAAAAGCTGAAAATCAGCTTTTAGAATGCTTGGAATAAAAAATTTTATGTTAAAAAAGCATCTGAAACCTAACTTCTTTAAATTCAGATGTTAAATTATTTTTCAGCTTCTAAGAATCTCATTTTTCAGAAGAATATCTAGAATGTCAAAATCTATAGACAAGAATTTTTTTTATAAATATTTGCATTGCTTTTTAAAAGCTAAATCTCAAAATCTGATCATAGAATTTTTTGTAAAGTTATAAAAATCTACAACCACTAATAAAACATTTTCAAATTTAAGTTAATTATATAAAATATCATGAATTGTGAGATAGTATATACGATTTTCTAAGCAGCATGTATGTCAAAAATGGACCAACAAATTGAAACGGAGGGAGTGTAAAATTATATAAATATTTTCAAATTTAAGTTTATAGTATTCTAAAACATTTATATCTGTACAAATTATAAATATTTTCATTATGCATATGTAAAATATTATACTACATATTCTAAGTTATATGTAAAATTCTTACGAGATAGAAGAGTGTGTGCGTATATATACACACGCACTCCAGGTTCATGAGCTTAATCGAACCGAATACTATCAAGTTCAGGTTTGGCTTATTTGTCAAATGAGCCTAATATTGAGACTTGGGTCCAGTTTGTTTAGTACCCGAGCTAAAATATTATCCACGTGTGCATATTGTTGCTATTTGAATCACTTGGTATTGGGTTCCACGAAAATTTGTGACTGTTGAGAATGTTGAGGCACCACGTGGTTGTTAACCTTCCAAATATATTTGGGACTTTTTTTTTTTTGCCCCTCTTTTTAAGTACATGTATTTTGACTCAATATCTTTTTATGTGATTTCTCATATTAAGTAAAATGAGACTTATCGTAGCCTCATTTGATGACTAAACATGTGAATTTTATAGGTAAAAGCACAAATATGCAAAAACCAAAATTGATCGGATATCGATATTCTTGAAACATAAATTATTTTCCTTCAAAGCGTTAATGAACGATATGAGCTTATTCATCTATTACTCTACAATTGGAATAAACTTGAATCAATATCCAACTAAATTATTTTCCTTCAAAGCGTTCATGAATGATCTGAGATTATCCATCTATTACTCTACAATTGGAATAAACTTTAATCAAATATATACAACTAATCTGATTTCTTCCATAATTAATTTTGCATTTACGACAGATCAATAAAATCAACGACATTGATCATTGCAAATCTCATTTTACATTTCGTAAGAATCACACAGGAGCATATTTGTGACTTGTATTTCCTCAGATTGTATTCCGCCTGATTTAGTTTCTATTTTGATTCAGATAGGGGTTCTTGGTTTTTAAATTTGTTGACCTTTTTAAAAAACACAAAGAGTTGCCCATTATGGGTGTATCACATCCGACATGCGGCTGAACATGTAACGTCCTCACGGATGCAATGCTAAAAAATACTCTCATTTCCCGCAAGAGGTTATTGAGTACTATCAAACAAATGCTCTAATTGTCACAATATGTCACATGTCAATTTGTCTCCTCAAATACCAACATGAAGGTCATGGACCTCAAATATTTATCAATCCCAACACATTTGGTGGATGTTTGCGAAAAATTATTTTGATTAATTTTTATATTCTAAATAAATCAATTTAAAATGTTTATCAAAAATCTACATAACGGATTTTTAGAATCTACATATTCTGAAAAAATGAAAGAAATTTTCAAAATTTCAAAGCTGGGTGTGGGTAGGTTTTGGGATGCAGCAACACAAATTTTCAAAAAACGAATGAAATTCTCATAGTCTCACAGCTCCAACAAACAAATTTCACAACTACTGCTAAAATTTGAAATTTATAATCTATAGCAAAATCTGAAGCTAAAATCTAAAATGTTTATCTACTGTTATCGTAAACATGCCCTTAAAGTTCCACGTGACCTTATTCCAAGAACCATTAATAATTTTTCCATTTACCTTAGATAAGGGTTAATTATTCATCGCTCTCAGAGATCAGAATATCATGTGACATTGCCTACGTGGTACTCTTAACCATTTACGATGAGATAAATTTTGCAGGAGTACGATATTATCATTCACTTATGTTAGGTAAAATATCCCACATTATATAGTAGTGATCATATAATATTTGTATAGAGTATAACATGGCAATGCAACATCTCAATACGAGGGTATTGAAATTGAATAATAACCGAAAGAAGGCCTGAAGGCGTGCACCAAATCCCGTATAAAAATCGCTCAGATTCTCAACAATTCCCCTCCATTCTCTCTCTCTCTCTCTCTCTCTCTTTCATCCCACTTTCCTTTTCCTCTTTCTATCAAAAAAAATCTCTGATGGAGAAGCAAAATCTCCTCTTCTTCTTTTCGATCTCCTCGTGTTTCTTCCTCTTTCCTCTTCTCTCAGGTATACGCACACGCTTACTTGTTCACGTTTTGCTCCCGGCCCCTGTTTTATTGCAGTTTTTTCAGAGAGTATAAATCACTTCTTAAACAAAATACTCCTGCCTCCTTATTTTTATTTATTACTCACTTTCTCGAAAAGAAAAAAAAGAGTTCATATTGTTGTAGATTCTTGTTCGGAAACCGTCAATGACACTGGGTTTCTCGTGTTTTTCTTAGATAAAAACACAGAATCTGCTAAAATTGTGACAAAACAGGGCCTGAAATCGGATTAGTGTTTCACAGTCATTTTTTTTACCAGTACTTACACATGCTTGTACAGAAATTCGGGGCGTGCAAGGTTCTGCTTCTCCCCGCCACCACAGCCACGGCGGCCACCGCGGTCTATATGGGTTTCGCCCGACGACGCTTTTCGTGTTCGGGGACTCGTATGCTGATACAGGCAACAACCGAAAATCAGAGGCTAACTCTTGGAAGGTTCCCTATGGCATCACCTTCCCGGGCAAACCAGCGGGTCGTTTCTCCGACGGTCGTGTCCTCACCGATTATCTCGGTACCCACTCCTCATCTCTTTGTCTATGCGTATAGTGTATACACGAGAGCTATGTTATATGGATCCTTTTAATTGAAGTAAATGACTTATAACACCCGTACCAGACATTCGAAATAAGGTACGGAATCGGTGTCCGGCAATATGTGGTTAGACATAGACATTCACATAACAAGCATATTTGCAATTCAGATTATCCTTCCTAAAATTGTCCATCAAACTCGTTTATTTCGCATGAAATATCCCGAGGCAATTACGAAACACCATTTCGATAGCTAAACAGTAGTATGCACCATGTACTCTCGTGTATTTAACAGAGGATTGAACGTTACCAACCACACTGACTTTCGCCAGAAAAACCTAGACCATATGCGACAACCGACAAACCCACAAGGAGATAGTGCAATGAGTATTGTTATTACAATACTAATATTAATTTCACGAGTACTTTATAAATTGATCATCATGTTTTTGTGCTTTATCTTTTGCTTTTGTCTATCTCTAATGTAAAAGATTGGTTTTATGCTTTAGTACTGAAACTGATGTTCTGTTAGCCGAGCGTATAGTGGGTGGTGGGCCTCTCACTTTCCCATTCCTATCATGGTGTATGAGTTGTCTGGTTTCGTCTTTAACTGGGGCCTGTAAAATCTCCATTATTGCGTCCTCCTTTCTCTCTCTCCCATCCCCCTCTCTCTCTCTCTCTCTCTCTCATGGTCACTTGACTCAGTTCTCTTTCTATTTTACTCAAACTCCAGTTCAGAATTAATGTTTGAAACGGACGTCGTTGAAAAACGGCCAGGAGGGGATCCTGTCGTGTATTAATGGGAACGATGTCCCGTATCCAGTTTTAATAAAACTGTTTTATTATGGCGGCTTAGTCCGGTACAGTTTTGGCCTTTAATTTGTGAATTCGGGATTGGCCCACTGTAACAATCGGAACCCTTTAAGTTTATTTTGCAGAGCTGGTTCAATTGGTTTACTACGTACAGTATTAGTTTGATCGAGTATAAATTAGACCTGGGAAACAGGTCGTGTCGGGTCGTGTTTGTGTCGTGTCAATCGGGTTCGTATCACAAACCACCCAATCCGAACCTGACCCATTTAGAATTCATGTTTCTCGAGTCGTGTTATTTTCGTGTTTGTTAGAAATGTTCAACTCTAACCCGTTAACTTCGTGTCCGATTCGTGTCCGTTGCCCAACTCTATATAAAATTACGGATATACCATATATATATTATATATATATATATTTGTATTAATGAGGGACACAAATTAGTAACTGTGTTGGTCGTGTCAATTTCGTGTCTCACATGTTCAACCCGAACCATTTAGAATTCATGTTTCTCGAGTCGTGTCATTTTCGTGTTTTGTGTTAGAAATGTTCAACCCTAACCCGCTAACTTAGTGTCTAATTCGTGTTGTGTTATCGTGTTTCGTAATCGTTGTCCAGCTCTGGTATAAATATTAGGCAGATAACCAAACCAAATTTGTATGAAAAAAAAACTGGGCAATTTAAGTTGAAAACCGATATTCGCGCTCCCTTTTTTTACCGATGGCGGTCTACTTTTAATGTAAAGTTACTAATAACTTTATGAATAAAATGGAGTGCCATCAGTAAAAAAGGGAGCGCGAATATCAATTTTCCGTACAAATTTATGTGTGTCGATATTCAATCAATGCTAATTTTTTATTCGGTAGACTAACTCAAGAAGCTTTCGCGCTCTATTTTTTACCGATGACGCTCAAATTTTAACGTAAAATTATTGGTAATTTATGAACAAAATGGGACGCCATCAGTAAAAAATAAAGCACAAATATCAATTTCCGTTGTATTTAACCTTAACCTCGATAGGTCTCTTCGACATCCTTTTTTTTTATCTGGAAGGTCCCTAAAACCATCAATTGTACAAAATGATATCTGTACTATTTGATTGGACAACAGTGTTTTATTATACTTTTGAAAAATGAACGGTCAGAATGACTTTGAATGAACTGGAAGACAACCTATGCTCAAGTATCTGATTGTTGATCTCTGTCTGATTAATTACTAGATATTTTGAGCAAGTAAAATATAAACGATAGATCTTGAATGACCCAACCGAGGTGTACTACAAATCTACAATCCCGTAGCACTTAAGGGCTCGTTTGCCTGTGGAATACGAATTGAGAGTATTATTTATAAAGGGGATAAAATAGTATGAGGTATTGATTAATAAGAGATGATCTACATTAATGTGATATTTATAAAAGAAGATTAAATAATAATATTTGGTTTGGATGAAATATTAAAAATAAAGGGATAAAATAACACTTGATTTGGATGAAAGATATTAACTAATAACACCCCAAAACCTACTCATAAATAATACTACCCAATGGGGGGTATTGGCTGGTCTTACGCAGGATGGGGTGAAAAGAAAACCCTCCCTATTTTAGCATCCCAAACCAGGTACAAGCCATGGCCCCCACAGCCTTAGTGGGGGTGTTAACTTATCCCCTTGTGAGGAGCCATCCAAACCGGCCCTAAATGTGATTTTTAGCATCCCAAGCCAGGTATAAGCCATGGCCCCCACAGCCTTAGAGGTACCACACCCATTCACACATCCAATCACACATCCACACTCACATCAAGGGTGGAGCCCGCATACACTACATATCCAGTGTGTGTGGGCCCCACCATTATTATGAGTGTGGGTGTGTAAATGGGTGTTGTGTTAGAATTATTACCGTAAATGTGATTTTTGTACTTCATTGACCGTCCAATAAACTCCTTTTGCCACTGCGCTTTTTTTACTTCAAATCTTTTGCTATGTGTGGAAGTCATCGGCCAAGTAGAAGTTAAGTTATCTGTTTTTCATCACATTTCGTTGTCGCAATCTCTTTCGCCCACTGCCATGATTCCACAAAATCTGTTCTGTTTTATTCATCAACTCCCCCAGATGTTGCCCACCACTTATTATTAATATAGTACGGAGTAGTAATATATTGAAATGGCATAAATCACGTTATTTCAGCAATAATTGGAAGAGCTTGGTCGAGGTGTGCGCAAAGTGGCTCGGACATCCGGTGATACAAAAAAAAAAAAAAATCCTAGAGGAGCTTAGGAAATGCTCTAATTACTGCAATCTTGATGTGCCTCCATAACGTATGAGAGTTCAAGAAAAATGGGACCCTTTATGGCTTATTTCAACTAGACTTGTAAAATGAATGACTCAAATCGGGTCAACAAACTCTAGGTGGATCCACCTCCCCCTCACAGCAAGCCCAGTACACCCTAGTCCGACTTAAATGATTATTTAGTGATTTGGTATTTAATGATTTGGTATCTAGCCCAATAGATCAACTACTCAAGGGGCCATTCCAAGTGACAACAACCACCGCGCGCCGACTCTTATAGATTCCGACTTATATGATTTTAGGTTTATTCTAGTACGTAGTACAGCTAAATACCTGGGGTGTTTCTAATTCTTTGTACTGCTTTGACACATAAAACAGCTAAATACCTGGGGTTGAAGTCTCCAATACCATACAGATGGAGAAAATATGCACCAAATCGGCTGAGGTATGGGATAAACTTTGCGTACGGAGGGACAGGGGTTTTCAAAACCCTGGTTATGGACCCAAACATGACTACGCAAATTGATTTCTTCCATAACCTCATCAACGAGTCCGTGTACAGCAAAGGGGACCTTCAATCCTCCTTGGCTCTGCTTAGCATCGCCGGTAACGACTACGGTGCTTTCCTCAGCAAAGGCGGCACTGCCCAGGTAAATTCAATTCGCTAAACAAATTTTATTCATTGAAGCAATCGTCAAGCATTGAAACTGCAAAAAAAAAAAAAAAAAAAAGGAATCCTGTTGTCGGTAGCTGCATGATAATCAAACACTGTTTTTAAGACAATTTCACTGTTTATATCTTGAGCATCTATTGCTTCGGAATAAATATGTGTTGTTGCGTGACTTTTATTTTCCGATAAAGATCGTTCTCTACACAAATTATAAGCTTGACCAGGTCTTGAATATCAACGGGTTGGATCGTCCACGTGGTTCTCTAGCGGGATTACAATTGGCTAACTAAAACGTGAAGTATAGAATTTAGAAATTAACGTGCACGTATTCGTTAACAATTGATGGATGAGTTTGCTCCCCACATAATAGATTAGAGTTCGATTATTTGGGTTAGACCACAAGAAAATAAGTAATCGATCTCTTGTGAATTTATTAATTCTTGCTTGGATTGTCTGCCTTTGACCGGTTTGGAGAGGAAATTAGTTGAGATACGCGTGAGCTGATCCATGCATCCCTCAAAATCGAAAAAAAAAGGATATGGGAAAAAAAAGAGCCAGAACTCATAAGAAGCCAATATTTATGTGGGTTAGGTGAAATTGTTGGGATAATTAACAGATATTACCACGAAATTGGTCCTTTTTGTCGTCCAAAATTGATACAGTTCAGTAGTAATTTGATTAGCAACTACTCCTACTGTAGTAGGAAGGAGTTGTTTTTTTTATTTGTTTGAGAGATTTGTCCATTTTCACTGGGCTGGATCCCATTGGCTGGGCCTTCAGGCGTGATGTTCTCCTTGGTAATACATGTCAGTCATCACTGACCCACTACTGCCTGACGCCCTGTTCTACAAACAAAGCAGTACAAGATTGCTTGGATTCCCCAGGAAAGGGGCAAGGGTAATACTCCAAATCACCATCATTCTAAAGAAAGTCTACCACCACCGCTTTTTTTCACTGCTTTCTCACCACTCTCAATTTTATTGTTCAAAAGTATTTTGCATTGTCCAAATTTTAAAAGACTCTTACCGGAAGAGTTCTAGGGAAGAGTCATTGGAAGAGTTCTTTTAAAATTCGGATCATTGACTGCCGAGACGGATAGTGAGATCGTAAGGGAGCAATGAAACAAAGCGGTGAGGTAGCACCGCTGATCATTCTATGTACCCCGACCAATTACACTGAAAATGCCCCCAAAAAAATAATCGATGGCTAAGATTTCCCGTGATGTGAATCTGAATTATTGATCTACGGATTATCTTTTGGCGGCATTTTCAGGATAATTTGGCTGGATACGTAGTTCTGCTCTTTGTAATAATGTTGATGACAACGTCTGTGGTCGTACAAAGTTTCAGGGCAAAGCTTTGTGTGGTGTTTGGGGGTTAGGATCCCATCCAGTTTGTTAATGTCCATTGTGGTCCAGTCAAGGGCTGTGATTAACTCAACTAAATCCAAAACTTCACCTCATGCCACGTCCAACTCTCAGACTTTACTCTCAAAAGAGGGAACGAATGTTAACGGAAGTTTGTCCCAGTTGAAAAACTTCTTTCTCTAAATAGTAGTAAATACGTCCAGCTAAGCACTACGCTATGTTTGTATCTGTTAGTTTTTTTGTCCTAGTTTAATTTTTTCTGTATTTGTTAGTTTGTGTCAAGATTTCGTGAATTATCATTTGGCGTCAATTCATACGAAACTTTACCTCAACTTTAGTTGGATACCCTGTAAGTAGGTGGTGAAATTGGGCCCTCAAGATTAATTGAGGTGCGCTTTAATTGACCCAAACACTTGAATTATAAATAAAAAAAAAAAAGTGAATTATTGGTTGTCTCAACGAGAGGAATTGAAAAGGTAAAAAAATATCCCAACTCAATATTTTTATTTTTTTTAAAAAGTCGCTCAGGTTGTGTAATATTATCAGGTCATATTATTAAACGATCATTACTTAATGGGTAATACCGACACCATTCAAACCTTATTCGACAATGTTAAATGTTTAATTTTGTAATCTAGGTAGGCTCATCAAAGGAAAATTGCTAACACAATTTTCATCTTCTAGGGTTTTGTTTGACAACTCTCTATTAGAACATGTTTGCGTAATGTTAAACAAATTGAGTGACTTCTTTTTTTAAAAAGAAAATTGTGTTTGAATCTTTTTTTTTTTTACTTTTTTTATTCTTCTTGTCGAGGCAATCAATAATTCACAATTTTTTTTTTGATAACTCAACAGTTCGGACCAGTTTACACACATCTCAACTTATCTTGGGAGCCGATCCCAAAATTAAACTGGGACAAAAAAAAAACTAATACATAAATATATATAAAGAAGCTAGCTTAAGCTAAACAAGGCCAAACAGTTTAGCTGGACGTATTACAGAAAAAAAGTTCTTCAAGTGGGACAAACTGCCGTTAACATTCGTTCTCTCTTTTGAGAGTAAAGTCTGAGAGTTGGACGTGGCATGAGGTGAAGCTTTGGATTTAGTTGAGTTAATCACAGCCCTTTACTGGACCACAATGGACATTAACAAACTGGATGGGATCCTAACCCGGTGTTTGGACCCTTGGGAAGACTGGGTTCTGTACACTCTGCGCCCTAGCGTCCGACTTGGAGCTGTTTATTTTGTTGAAAATATATTCAACGCTGCTAGCCTGCTAGAAATCGATGCGGGCCACTGATCAGGCGTACCATCAATCATGCGGAGTCCACTCCGGACCTTACACGGATGATTGATTCGAGCAATTTTAAAATTAAAAACCGAGTGGACTTGCGAGAAATTAGCTCCATCCGATATGTATATGTGCTCAACAACCTTTCCATTTTTCATCCAATCTTTCCGATTTTTCAAAAAAAGAAGGATTGGATCGAGCACATAAATATCAGATGGAGTTGATGTCTCGCGAACCCACTCGGTTTTTTATCTTAAAATTATTAAACGGCTCGGATCATCCGTACAGGGCCCGGATTGGGCCCCATGTGGCCGTCGGTACGCCTGGTCGGTGGCCGGCGTCGATTTCTTTACTTTTCAAAATATATTAGGGTACTCATAAAAATCAACTCAACCAGATATCGTAAAGGGCATTACCAAATACCCAACTTTATCTCAAAATTCAAGCTAAATTGTAAAGCAAAGTTTGATGTTTCAAAAATTCTTTTACAAATATCCATTTGAGCTGATTTTACAAGCAGAACATAAGCAAGATGTCAAAAAAATGCAAGTGGAGTGGAGTGCAGTTGGCCTCCCTTGCATACTCCCATGCTCATGGGTAGGGTTCGATCCCCGTAAGCCCTCTCCCCCAAGTCCCCTAGAATGGTGTAGATTATGATTAACGAATGGAAAAAGGAAAAAAAAACATAAGCAAAATATTTTAAAAAAAATTAGTGATTCTAGTTATCTTTATAATCCGATACGGGCCCGTTGTAGTTTGTGTGTATGAATTTGAGCCGTCCATTTTTTTTTTATGGACACTTTGTTATTTTCTTTTGCATGTATCATATCATTTCTGAAAATGGAATCCGAAGTTGTGGGTTAGGTGTAACCATTTCTCATCCAGGAATTCTAGGCTCCTGTCTTTTCTTTGATTTCTTTTGTTTTTTTGTGCATGTCTTTTCTCGGATTGCACCGGCCCAGTATTTTTTGTACCACGGAATTGCAAGACACCGTGTAACATTACCCAAAAAAAAGGTAAACCGACAGATATATTTTATAAAGCACCAACATATTTAGAGGAGGACGTCATATTTTTGTCGGACAAGTTGAAGATATATTACGCTCTAGGGACATGTTGAACTACATGTAAGACAGTCACGTTGCGTAACCATTAAAATTTTACAGGAGTATTTTTTTTTTTTTTTGGTGGGAGATGCCGGGATAATACATTGAGGACACACATGGGCACATATCAGGGTAGATTTGCACAATTTAAAAGCATTTTTCGAGATAGGATAACCACATTCTTGAGGACGGTGAATAATGTGTCAAAATTGTATCGATGTCCAAAAAAAGTGTACTGATATCTGTAGCATTATATTAATATCTGTGAAATGAGTGTTGAGATTCTCATTTGTTTGACATTACATGCATATTATCCACGGCAAGGTGGTGGTTAGCAAGACCCAGTATGTATGATTTCAAATTCTAATGTTTAGGCCCACACTCAGTCCAGTTCTTGTAGTGGGCCTCGCCGGTACTCTCACAAATGTTGGGCCGGAAATCCAGTGGGCTCAAGGAGAACTCATTTCCTTCTTATCAAGATGGGCTTTTGTATTAGTATTTTACTTCCCTGTTTTCCATTTTCATATCCTAGTTTCTAATTTCTATGTTAGGTTCCATTCTTGTAAACTTAGTTAGTAGTATTTTATTTTATTTTATTTTATGTGTTTTGTTCGTCTCTTGTGAATTTTTGTTAGTGATACTTTATGGATTAATAATCCGCCCCGACGAGAAGAGTCTAAAAATTACAAAATTGTGACCGAAAACAAAAAAAAAAAAGTTCACTAAAGACAACCAAAAAAAGTATCAAACATCTGTCTTAATCGTCTAAAGTTTCGAAAAGTAAAAATACCAAAGTTCCAGACTTATAAATTTACAAGAACGCAACCTTAGTAATTTAATGATGTACAGTCTACATCACAGTTTTCCTTTGGTAGTTATAATGTTTGATCTTAGTATTTGGCCAAAATAACTAAAGACCACATTTGCTTGTGCCTTTTAATATGATATGAAAACATGCTCTGGATCTGTAATAATAAATCAACTTTTTTTTTCTCTACAGAAAACTGCATTCCTACCAATCGATAAAATTTATTTTGTTTCTTTCGAGGTTCCAAATTTTCAGGAATAGTTTGAGGTAGAACTAATATGGTCGGCTGGCAATGTTGAACCTCTCTCCAGGATTTCCCGGCCTTTATCGCTCGTGTAGTCAACCAGATTGCCATGAACCTGAAGCGAATTCACTGCATGGGAGTGAGAAAGGTGGCCGTGACGGCTCTGCAGCCCCTCGGATGCCTCCCCCGGAGCACCGTCCGTAACTCCTTCCAGCAATGCAACGCGACCGAGAACACCGCCGTGGATCTCCACAACATGTTGCTGCAGCAAGCAGTGGCAAAGCTCAACAATGAGAGCAAGCTGGACCCCAAGGCATTTGTCGTCCTTGATCTTTATGGCTCGTTCACTCAAGTGCTCAAAACCAAAGGAGAGTACTTAGGTAATTCACTCTTTCATCTACTACTTGTCACGGGAGATGACACACATAAAAAATCGCTTAGATCCGGACAGGGCTCTCGAAAGCTCACTTAAAAGCATTTCCTCTTTTCCCGGTACGAATGATCTATACAACGTCCTAGGAAAAAATCGAAGCCGATTCTCTGCTAATATACTATGTTACAATCCAAAACAACTGACTACATATGTATGGTACATATATACACCATTTCATCGACTGAAAAGCTCATTCCTTTGACGATTTACGCCAACTGATCACAATAACTCGTTCCTAAATTACAGGAAGTGCTGTGAAGTTTGAGACGCCGTTGAAGCCATGTTGTATGGGTATCAGTAGCAAATACTACTGTGGGAGCGTGGATGAGAAAGGAGCTAAGATGTACACTGTATGTACGAACCCAGAGGGTGCATTCTTCTGGGACATGGTGCACCCAACCCAGGCCGGATGGCGCGCGGTGTACATGTCTTTGAAATCCACTCTTGAACAAATTAAATGACCGGGCTTGGCAATAAGTTATATTGAGTTTTAGAAGTCTCCTCCTCCTTTCTCTCTTTCATTTGTTATTGATTTTGTAATGAGCTTGTTTTGAAGTTTTTTTTTTTTTACTTGTACTACGTACGTGCGACGATGAGGCATATGAAAAATGGTTGTTCGTAAGCTTTTTTGCTTTAGTTCTAAGCATATGAAAAACATCTAAAAGGACAACAAATTAATACACCATACGTTCTACGACACTAATCTCCCATCTAGTGGGCTTTACTGTCCAATTCGGGCCAGTCAGCCATTTATTGTCAAATCAAGTGAACTCGACAGTAAAACCCATTGGATGGGAACTTGACCCATCCAAACAAGGCATAAATATTTATTGTCAAATCAACAAAATAATGATTTTAGAAAGTGAGGCGGGAGGGAGAGGGAGAGGGAGAGGGTGAGGCGGAAGATTAGAAGAGTGAATTTCGAAACCCAACGATGTGTATTTTAGTACATAGGGGTATATATTCAAGGGTTATTTATGAAGTTATATTCGGGTTAGGATACGGTTCAATTCGGTTTTTGATTCAGTTATCATATAAAATTGGAATCGTAACTCAATCCGCCGGTTTTTTTAAAAATCAGTAACCAAAACCAAAACTACGGTTATAAACCCTACCCACCGACTCGGTACTACAGTTCGGTTAACCAACGTTCAAGCGGAATTGCCTTCCCTAGCCCTAGGTCTCGACACCGGCTAATATACAGGAGTATAAAAACAAAAACAAAAACCACCAAGAATAGGAGTATAAAATAAAGGCACTGTTTCCCCTCCGGCTCTCTCCTCTCTTCGCTGTTTCTCCAGCCTTTGAACAGGAAGATGATTAAGGTACCGTTTTATTCGAAATCTGTTGGTGTGCTTCATTGTTCAACATCACTGTGTAGCTTTCGCAATCAAATCTTCACATCCCTAAATACCACCAATCGTACGCAATGCCCAGAAGTTCTTGTTCTTCTGAATGCCGCATTCACTTTTACCCAATCATATTCCATTGCATAATGACTGCATTTGTGTTTGTTTCGCATATGGGGTGGAAGTATGGTATAATATCTCAAAGTGTTTGCACACACGATAGATGTATGTATCGTGTATGCTTCGATCAACATTATAGTCCCTCCCACTTAATATCCAACTTCAAGAATGTCAGATACTTGCTTGGGGCGGCAGTAATTGTTTGGTTAGGGTTAGGTTTTCTTTTGGGTTGGGCTTGTCCCATTAGGTGTTTTGGGCTTTGGCCCTTTAGGTGTGGGCTTGTCCCATTGGGTTTCCTTGGTTGGTTTCTTGCCAATCGAGGGTTTGGCTCTTGGATTTGGCACAGGATTGTTCGTAGCTTAGTCTAGGATTATGATGCCGTTTTCCTTCTTCCTGTTAGTCTTTGTAACAATTTTAATGATTAATAAAAAAAAACTTTTTTTGCCATTCAAAAAAAAGGGGTTGGCTTTTTGACGAGATAGGGATGTTCATATACTTCTTGGGTTTGTAAGATTTTACTTTTTCATATCCGAAGTTACAAATTAGGGCTTTTAATCCACACTAGCTATGGATTCGATGAGGCTCCGATGAGATTGTGTGGCTCCATTGTTTAGGTCATAGGTAGTTGAGTCTGTGAAGCCTGACTCGGTTTAATTTGCTGGCTGACTATACAGGGTTCAACCTCCCCAATCAACGGTCTGGATGTAACCCTTGTACTCTCCTCGTTTGGTACGTAGTTAAAACTAGTGCGAGATGTGGATGTACTCAAGTACATAGTTGAGGAACTATGTAAAAATCTCTGTCTTTTTCTTCTTGTGTACTTTACTTGCTCCCTCCGTTCCCGAATAAGAGTCGAGTATTCCATTTTGGAATGTGCCTAAATACATATCTGTTTTAAAATTTTAATGGGTAAAAGTTTGTACAATTATCATTTTGTCCTCTTGAATACTTAATAGGTAAAAGTGGATGATAATTTTGGAAAGTGAAGGTAAAAGTTGATGCGAAATGTGTAATGATGATGTCTCCTTAATAAGTTGGAATTATGAAACTAGAGACGTAAAAATGGACGGAGGGAGTATTATTCTTCACGCATTGTGTGGGTGTTGTTTGGCTGATTTCTCAACATGGATTGGTTACATTGGTAGTGAAAGTGTGGGGCTCCAATGAATTTGACTCGCTTCCTCTGGAACTATGGTTCAAGTGTGAGAGTGATTCCTAGCTTCCACTTAGCCTGCACAAGACAACACGACTAGAGACTACGCCGGAGGAGCTCCGGAATGGCCCTCCGGTGTGTGGATGAGAAAATGTGCAAAGCAAGAAGGAAAGTACTAGGGGTTTTTTTTGGGGAGAAGCATGTGCCTCTTTGGGGCTGCCATCAAGGGGTATTTCTAGAGTTCTCCTTGCTTGCTCTCCAAAGTACGCACATGCGCCTTACACGCGTCGGTCGACATCACTCTGACGTCAAGATTAGGGTTTTGTAACCGTTTTAGGGATGAGTTGGCACACCCATGTGCTCCATTGTTATCTTCTGGCGTAACCATTTCCTGCGCATGGGATACGTGGCCAAGCCTTGAAACTCAGCAACAACCGAGGTGCCTCTGTAGGGGAGGGACGGAGTGAGATCTCTTGGGCCTCGGCATGCGACGAACTTAGAAGTTCGTCGTCCCTCAGCCGAGGCACCCAGCGGATGGAGCGGGATCCATAATCGAAACCCCTTTGTGACTTTGTCTGAGCTCGGCCCTCACGAGCTTGAGTGCTTCGAACTTCAGCTTGCTCTGGTGGACATGGAGGGTCTCTGTGCTACAGCTCGGATCCCTCCGGTTCAGCCCTGGGCTGTCCTGAGGGGAAACATGGTCCGAACTATACAGTTCGGCCTACTACAGAAAGTTCATTCAGGAAAATAAGTTCCATTGTTTGTAACTGACTGTAAGGGGGCAATTGTTAGCATTGATTTCTTGCTGTAGTAGCGCAGAACCTATTGAACATAACTCATCAAGCCCAGCTCTATAAAAGTTCAGAGGGATCCAAATGACGCACAATTCACATCATCGAGATACATAAGGGCTACATGATGCATACTCTTATCCTTTAGAAGACTTGCAAGATATGTACTATGTAGATGAATAAGGGCTTCCGTCTAAACAACAATTGCTTGCTGAGATTTGTGTTTCAGCTTAAGAAGGCTTGGGCTTGATTTGTATTCTTAGACTAGAAGGTCAAGAACCTAAATTTGGCTGCAATAGAGTCAATTTTTAGACCAACCTGCCATGGTAGTGCTCTGATTAAAATGCATTTCCGGAAATGTGGAGCTGAGCCTACAAGTAATTATCAACCTCCACAAAACCTCAAGTATTGGTGTGTAGGTTCCTTCTGCATGCATAATCTGAGCAGACCAAGGGGTCCTGTAGTGCGGCTGGTCCGTTGCACCATATAGTGCACCTTGATGGATTTGACCTGATTTGGGATCATGTCCATTGGGTTCCAAACTTCCAATAGACCCCACAGAGGTGCACTACATGGTGTAGCATGATTGGCGCGCTACGGCATCCCCTCTTCCTGATGGTGTTTTTTTCATTCTATTCGCTGGTTGACACTTGGTACCTGACCTTTTTGCTAATCAATTTGTGGGCTCAATCAGGTATTAAGGGCTCCTGTCAACTGATTCCTAATGAGCAATCGCCATCGATTTTTTTGTTTAGCTAAATTTCTTTACAAGGTAATTTGTGGTTTAGTTAGATTTGATACATAAAACCTACAACAGACAAATATTTGTTCGTTGAGTAAATGATATAACAAGTTCAAATGGTTAACAGTATAAACCTGAATTTGACTGTAACTCTACTTTTCCCTTCAACTCAATAACAATTTTTGTGATGTGCCACTTCATTTCATCCAATCCACCCATATTTTATGTTACTATGAGCATTAATTTCAGTGGTCTCCATCTTTATGAATAGTCAAAAACTCTCAGATACCTCTTGTCCATCAAGTTTTATTCTGCCTTCTTTTGATTTTGCCAAAGTTACTATATGTATATCGTCGTATCTGCTGAACATAAACCCGTTTGATTCTAAATCTTCTGTTTATGTAAATCTAGCTTTTACTTAACTCATTCTCTTGCTTTTAACAGGTAAACTGCATGAGGAGACATCCTCTTGCGTGCCTCAATTAGTTTATTGTTGATGACTTCTTTCTCCCATGTCGTTCTCACACTTGTTACTGCTTCATGACCTTCATAACACATCCTTGTGTACATAAAATGTGGAGCCGGTACACTCTTTTGCTTCCAAAACTTTCTCCATTTTCTGTCTATAAACCGTACCATACCCCTTTTCTCAGTAATGAATACCATATGGATGTCCAATTTCATTGGCTTGTATATCTGTGTTAGTCACCTATATACGAATCGACTCCAGTGTAGTTCCGCAACAATAAAAGGAAAATGATTTTCTCGATACTCTTGCGGCCTTGCCTCATATCTTATTCTTCAATAAATTACTTTGCCAAAAGTTTCATTTTATGATCACAAGTTTCATTGTTGTCTTCGTATCTTTCTCTCAACTAGTAGAATCTACATTAAGGTATCAAAAGCCTTAAACACAGTCTCCCTGGTTGCTTTATTAGCTGTGGTTTCAGCTACTTCTATTTTTCAAAATTTTCTTAATCCTGACACATATAGGGAGCTTCACAACAATTTCTTATTTTTGGAATCAGCCATCTTAGACCACATGAATTAGTTTCCACTTCCAAAGTTATTTTCGTCAACTTCTTGTTTCTTGAACCAAAAGACCGATGCCCGTAATTACGAGATAGGTGAGTGGCCCTCACTCCTAACTTCATGGGGCTATTTCGATATCAATGTCAGCAGTGCAAAGGGACTGGTTAGGATGCAAACAATCATATGCACACTTTCTAAAGTATACACTCTGCTGCTTATGCTCCCTCGTCCCAGCTCACGAAAAGTCGTGCAACAGCTTTTAATATCCTACTATTGTCATGGTCTTAGTTTGAATTAAATTTTTGCTAAATTTTTTCGGGGGGGCCAATTTAGAGTCGTAGGCTATCAATTGAATGTAAGAAAGATAGGAGCCCTGGACTTAAGGCTTAAGGATTGTGCTCAGTAAAGGTTCATTCTCTTGTTTCTTTCTTCACTTTTTTATCCTGAGGTTTGATAACTTGCAGTGTATGGTAATGACAGGGTACTCAATAGTTTGGTTCTCCAGAAAGTGATGTCAAGATAAATTATGATGCTTGGTATCAAAAGTCAAAAAATTAGTGCTTTGGGGTAATTGAATTTGGCATTTTCAATATCTTGATAGGACATAAAGTCATAAACCTATGATAGAGCACTATAACAAGTTGTTTCTTTCCTTAACTAGTGAAGTTCTATGAGTTTATAGATTATTGTTCACCTTTTAATCCATGCCTCTAGAATTAGTTTAAAATAGATAATGATGGAGACTCGATCGGTAAAACGAGTATACTTTAGTGATGGATAAATTTTTTGGAGGGTAAAACTTCTTAAAATAGATTGCAAACTCGATAATGGACTGGACCTATCCGGGACCATCTGTATTGATAGAGAATTAAAACAGTATCATCACGTGTCAATGATCATGCATAATATATTCTATTCATTCCATTTATCTTAGATGCCTTTGCTATTACGGCTGCTATTTCAATGTAAGAAGCGCGACACTGCGCTGGGCCTTTTGTATCTGTAATGGAGACGTGTCAGATACAGACAAGCTCAGACACATTCCGAACACATGAACATATGTGTCCGATTATTTAATAGTTTTTACCAGTCGGAGATGTATCAGACAAGTATCAAACATATTTTGGGTCATAATATAATTTTTAAACTTGAAACTGGATAAAAATGTGATGTTTGAAATCTGAACCAAATTAAAAAGTAAGATTAAATAACTTATGGATGAAAACACAATCTGCCATTCTCATTTTTTCATTGGATTTGGTATCGTTAATTTGGAAAAAGTAATACTTAAAATAGCACATGAATTTCATACGCATATACATACAAATATATAATCATTTATGTACTTAATGGATTCTTGAACAATGTTGTCAAATCGTGAATCGAATTGACCATTTACCGAATCGTGAATCGAATCAAATCGTGAATCGTAACGATTCAGTTCAATTTTTGAAAATAGATTGGAAATTGTATCGACACACCTACATAATAAACACACATTGTAACATTCAAAAATCTAAGTTTAAATTTATATGAAAGTTTTTTCCCTATAACTAATGGATGATCACATGGTCTAATAGGAATGACACTTGTACATAATAGGAAAACAAAGAGTATAGTAAAATGGATATGTGCATATAGATGTTAAACATTCATTATAAAAATGAAAGCTTGGCCTCAACGCAATAAAAGTTTGTAGCTTGGTAGGTACAAAACTAAACTAGCTTGTATGACAACATATGTGGGTCGGTTCGAGGCTCTTAGCCTTGTACATGATTTAAAAAAGATCGTTTTGTGAGACAACGCATCCATATGATATCATCCTCAACAATATTCAAAGTTACTTGTATAATTACCATCTAGCAAATCAAAATTGTAACATTTCAAGGATGTTGAGCACTTCTATTGACTCATATCATAACAGAATATGAAAACTTACCAAAATAAAACACATAACTCATCAGTGTAAGGCATCTTGGTCGTAAAGAACTTTAGAGTGAGTATTTAATCTTTAATAAGAATGAGGAAAAAGGGGTTAACATACTCCGAATCAAAATAAATACCAATATTAACAAATTTTGCAAATGTGGTTTCATATTAGTCAAAAGCAACATTTATGATAAACCGTGATTCACATGTAGATTCGTATCGTTTTTGCATGAATCGTGAATCGTACAATTCACCACCGATTCTATATAAACCTTGATTCACCTATAGATTCGTATTGTTTTTGCGTGAATCGGGAATCGTATCATGAATCGTACGATTTTGACAACAAAGTTCCTGAATAATGTGTCCGTGTCCTAGTTTTTGAAAAATCACATGTCCGCGTATCCATGTTTTGTTGTGTCTGCGTCCCATATCATTATCTGTCTCCTTGCTTCTTAGGTTTCAATCGTAATTCGACGTTGCCTGCGTAGAATTGTCCAATTCAGGCCCTCCTTTACTTAGTTTTAATCCCTTCCCTTAACACAGAATTGTTGTTTTAATCCTATTTTATGCAAAGTTTTATCGCAAGGGATCCAAATGTCTCGCATGATGCGTCTGGGTTGTGTCTTTTTGCTCATCTTCTAGAATATATTGTCTTTATTAGGTATTGGTTTCTTCTGATTGGGAGTATATTTGCTCTGCAAAAGCCAATAATAGCTATTTTGTTTTTTATTAGCTGAAGATGGATAAAAACATTGAAGTCTAGATTATATTTTTGCAAGATTTGACTCTTATCCTGATATGACTGTATTGGTACGACAAAATCTAGCATCCAGTGGTCCTTCACTAGGAAACAGATACTGATTTCACAAATGATCCAAAAAGAATGGTTCCAAGAATGGTTGAGAACAAAAAACTAACTACGTCACTTGAGATTATATAAATATTTTCCTTAGATTATATAAATATTTTCCTTACATACAGATCTATCATATTCATGGCCATAAAAGTGCGTACACACGTACATAATATGCATTATTTTGCTGTAAAGGTGACTTTTTTCTGTGCATGGGTAACTTGTAGATCCTACTGCGGTGGCCGCGCTACTACGTTGCTCTTTAATATCTGGTAGAGTAGCATCGATCCCATTCACAAGATGTAATTCTATGATCCAGGTTTCATTACGTGCTCTATCAATAGAGCATCAAACTGTTGGATAGCCTCTTGGTTCAAGTTCTTGGACTTTGGAATATGCTTTATTAAATACTTGACCCAAGTTGTTACGGCTTACTTCTCATTACCATGCTAAATTTTCCAGGGGGAACAAATATAGACATCAACTGACTGTTTGAAGGAGAGGAACCCTGGACCATGGCTTAAGGATTGTGCCTGTAAAGGTTCATTCTCTTGTTTCTTTCTTCACTTGTTTTTCCCCTGAGGTGGCATTTGCATTGTAGGGTAATGACAGAATCCTCAATAGTTGGGTTCTTTGGAAAGTGATGTCTAGATAAACTACTATGCTTGGCATCACAAGTCAAAAAATTATTGCCTTGTGGTAATTAAATATGGTATTTATAATATCTTTGATTTGACATAAAGTCGTAAACTTATGAAAGGCTAGTGAAGTTCTATAAACTTAGTGCTTGTAGTTTACCTTTGATTCCATACCTCTTTAATTAATTTAAGATAGATAATGATAGGGACTTAATCCGTGAAACAAGTACTTTAGTGACGGTTAGTGTTTTTGGTAAGACAAACTCCCTAAAACAGAGTGCAAGCTCAATAATAGGCAAACAGAGTGCAAGCTCAATAATAGGCTGGACCTATTCGGGACCATCTATATAGACATAGAATTACAATATTATCATCACGTGCAAATAACCATGCACGTAGCGTTTATTTCTTAATGCAATGCCTTTGTTTTTATGGCTGCTGTTTCAAATATAATCCGACCCTTCCTGCCTGGAATTGTCTGGTTTCAGACCCTGCTTTACGAAGTTTTAATCCCTTCCCTTAAAGCATTATTATTGTTCTAATCCTATTTTATACCAATTAATATGACACGAGATCAAAATATTCCTGCATGATGCTTCTGGGTGGTGTCTTTTAGCTCATCTTCTAGAAGATATTTTCTTCATGAATTATTGGTTTCTTCTAATGGGGAAGTATATTTGTTGTGCAAAAGCCAATAATAGCTAGTTTTTTTTTTTTTATCGTGCTAGTTTTGTTTTTTATTAACTGAGGAAATAAACCCATTAAAGTCTAGATTACTTTTGCCAGAATTGACAGTTATCTTGATATTGCTACCACAAAATCCAGCATCCAATGGCCCTTCATTAGCAAACCAATACTGATATCATGAGCGATCCAAGCAGCATGGTTCCAAGAATAGTTGAGAACAAGAAGCTAACTACTTCACTGGAAATCACACACACACGGAGAGATACGTGAGTATGTATGTATGTATCGTGGCTATAAAAAGGCATATGCACATAATATGAATTTTAGTACTGGAAAGGTGAGTTTTTCCTGTGCATGGTAACTTTGTAGGTCCTACTGGGTTTCGCGCGCTACTACTTTGTTTTTAATAGCTGGTAGAGTAGCATCTATCCCATCCACAAGATGTAATTCATTTGCCTATGACTGAAGCATCCATGAATAGCTCACATACAGAATGGTACTGGTCCCAAAATCCAGGTTAATTTAATTCCCCTATCATGGAGCATCAAGATATGGATATAACACCTTGGTGCAAGTTCTTGGATGTTTGGACTTTCAAATATGCTTTATTTAAATATATGTACATCTCTTACCCAACTTGTTACTGTTTACTTTTGATAATCATGAAACGGGATAGCTTCCAACCTGTAACTCCTGGTTATTACTTGCATTTCTAATTTTTACTATTAGTAGAGGAAATAAATGTAGGTTTACTAAAGTAAGTAAGAAATCATTCCCTGTTTGGCTAACATGACACCCAAGTAGCCTCTTGGTTCTCGGACTTTGGACTTTGGAGGCACCTATTTGCTTGGTTATTGGGTTTCATGTGCTGGGGCTCGGTCCGACAAGCAGTCATGCACCTAGTGGGAAAAAAAAAAAAACAAAGAAAGAAAGAAAACTTGCTTTTACCCATCCATCATAAAACAAAAAGAGTGTGTTCGCAAAACTGCAAACCCTATGCTTCGTAACGGGCCAGGCATGCCTTTCAACTCATCCTTGCAGGGTAACTGTTGGATATCTTCAACGATCCTTAAGGCCTCTAAATTTAGGGTTGGGCGAGTGAAAACCAGAAATTACTTGTCTACCGTAATGTGTTTCAGATTAGTAGAGTTGTAGCAGTATAAAATGATTTACAGAACCCAATGAAGCAGTATCTTTCAGGAGGAATCTGCAAATGGAATGCATAAGAAAATAAACCATTAGGGTGCTGTTGCACACACGTCCCTTTTTTTTTTTTTGGATTACTAAATTGTGAAAAGTTATATAACTACGTATAGCTATATACAAACTATTATATCCTGCAATTTAGCATCAGAAAAGGGACCAATGAACCACCCTTCGGAATATACCTTCTGATAGCCTTTTATTAAATGATTCCATAATAGCTTTGCTGGATTGTTTAAGGGTTGAGTTTGGCTGAGTTCAATGTCTCAGTTTAGTGTGCATTTGTTTAAGCCACTAAGTCAGTAGAGTATAAGGCATGATGTATTCATGGTATATACCTGAATAGTCTACTCTTTGTTAGGAGCTCTCTTTTTGATTGATCCACCTAAACAAAGATAAATTACAGATAAATAATGTCTGAATCTTTGCCACACTAGGTGTGATGGTTCCCACGTGAGAAATCAACACACAAATGGAATGATTAGGCTTTGTTCTGCCTTGTTCTTTTCACAATTCAAAAAAAAAATTCAAAAAATTCCCCTTAGATTCTCCCCACTTCCAACATTTCTCTATCTCTCTCCACTTATTACCCCTACTATTTTTCAAAAAAAATTTCAAAGTCCAATCCAAACAAAGCATTCGTTTTCCATTTTAACTTTGTTTTGTTTTTGTTTTCTAATCATTACCCTATTTTTCTCTTCAATCATTACCCTATCTCTCCAATTATTACTTTCATTTCTCTCTCTATCTCTCTTTACTCATTACCCCTCTTTTCAATCATTATCCTATTTCTCTCTCCACCCATTACCAAAACTAAAATACCCAAAGATGGAAACCAAACAAAGCCCGCCTTTCTCCATTGGTGTCAAAGAAAAAGACAAAGCATGTAGTGTAAATAAAAAAATGACTAATTATTTATTCCTGTTGCATGGTATCTTTGTAGCACGGGCACGTGACATGACACCGATACTTCGACACATAAATCTCCAAAAGTTAGATGACACGACACATTGGGATACACTTAGGAAAACATGTGTCTGTAAGTTATTGTATAATACAAACCAAATAAATAACAAGCTTCTAAGTACAATTAAAATACCATATATCCTATTTTCACATTTTTCGGGGTGTTATTCCATTAAGTATTTCAACAAGAAACGTTTCATCTCTCACACATGTCTTTGTACTCAATAAACCATCCTTCATCGATGTGTCGTAGATTCTTGTGGTGGGTCTGTGTCCGACATGTGTCACACACCCAACACTCCTTGGACACGTGTCCGATACTCTTTTTTTCATGTCCATAATTACAAAATAAAAGTCTTAATTCGTACAGGTGTCAAACACTCTTTCTGTAACATGTCCGACGCTTCTTTGCGTGTATTAGACACTTCTTGGATACTTGCTAACATGTGACTATCAAAGATATTGAAATTTCAGATGTCACTATGATATGCAAAGTTGGAAAACTGAAAAGTATGCAATTCTTAAAATTTATCTTATCAAATTCAATTGAAATTTGTTATGGACTTGAGTATTCCTAACCGTGTTTGAATATTAGAATGTTTAGATTTGTTCATTAAGTTTTTTAGCGAACTTAAACTCGAGCCAAACTCAATGAAAATTTGACGAGTCGAGCTCGAGTTGAGCTTGCGTAGGTTTGAGTCGAACTCAAGCTTGTTCACGAGCCTTAACGAGCCAATAATATCTTAAATTTATGCTGGCATAAAGGTCCAGAGCTGCAAATAAAATTTATGCCTCCAACAGTTCACAAAACTACTGCGTTCATTTACAGCCCTACTAGCAAGTGAACGGCTCAGTTCAAAGATGCTGAAATTTCACATATCATATGATATCCATAGTTGGAAAAGTAGTAATTCTTAAAATTTATCATATTAAGTTCAATTGATATTTGGTAAGGACTTCTTGAGGATTCCTAACTGTGTCCATATCCTATTTTTGAAGGATTTCTTGAGTTCCATGTCAACTAGATTCTTCATAACTTATCATATCTTATCTTTTATATAACTTGGGACGTATACCTGTGGTGAGATATATATACATATATATGGAACGATATATTTAGACATATATTATTGAACCTATACTCAATGTCGTCAGTGACCTACATTTTAGGGAAATAACTTATCTGCATGTCCGTGTCCGTGTCGTGTGGTATCCGTGTCTTGTGTTCATAGCTGTGCTGCTAAGACGATTATCCATAGAGTACCCTAGAGTGTTCTAGAGAGTCTTTTGAGTGTTTAAATGAAAAAAGTTAGAGAGAAATATACGACACTTCTAATTTGAGTGGCAGAAATGTGTCCGGAGAGGATCTAATGTAGACTGTTGGTGTCCGTCAAGTGTTAACCTCCGGCGAAGAGGCTACATTGCTTAGTGTTGTACTCTATAAGGTGGCAGTGGACATCTATTTACTTTTGATTAGACCTAAAGATGGATGAGTCCCTGTCAGTAGTTGAGGTTGATCTCATCAAGACTTGGTCCATATTGCATCAAATAGCTCTGTGGCATTGTGGTTAAAAGATAGGAGTTGAACTCCCAAATTGCTTCTGTGATTTACATGGCAGACAAGGCATATCCACCTACAGAAATTGTACTGAAACCACGTGGTCAAAATATTGGGAATTTGGGGGTCTTGCCCTAGTCATTAGAGCACTTGCATCGCATCAGTAGGTTAAGATTTGATTTCTCGTGTCATATTTGTGGTGGTTGTGTTTGTTGGGTTATTAGATGCATATTTTTGTTTGTGTGCTAGAGCAAGTCCAATGGTGGGATGGAAAATGAGGGGAATTTTAGTATGAAAAAGTGGTTAAAAGTTAGTTGGATGTAAAATAGAACTCACCCCTCTCCACTAGTGAGTTCAATAATAGAACCAAAGAGATGGAAAATATGGAGTAACTATCTCTCACCAGCATTGTCCACACTGGATAATTTTTCAACGGTAATATTTGTTTTTTTACAACGGCAATTCCGAACGCTTTATTGTGAAACTCCCTCTCTCCTCTCTCGGTCTCACCCCCAAATGTGAAACCCCTTCTTTCCGTCAACTCTCTGATGAGGTTTGTTGTCGGCATGTTCAAGTTTTTTAGGCCATCCAATTTATGGTAAATTAGTTGATTTGTTGAGCTGTCAATTATGCATCTTTGTATCTAGGGATGGATATATGATATCCATCCCCATATCCATCAAAGTCATTTTGCATTTTCTTTTCCATCCCCATTGGAGACCAGGTTTTTGCATTTGGGGATGGAAAATGACTATCCATTCTCCCGTTGGACTTGCTTTTTGAACTTTCTTACAATGCTTGACTATTATTAGGTATGTAATTATGGGTTGTTAGAATTTTTCACAAAACTGAATGTCCACTATAATGAACTATCACATGATATTTATAAATTGTATTTTTTTTTTTTTGAAAAAAAGAAAAAGAAAAAAAACAGGATACCATTCCATTCACAAACCATCAATAGTGGCCAACATGTATGGCTGTCTGAATCACAAACAGCGCCTTTTTGTTTGCACGTTTGTTTTGAAACTGGTAGATAAATGTGACCCACTTTTAAGTCAGTTCTTGATGCATATAGGGTCCCAACTGCCAGTTATCACAAACTTTGCTTTTTGGTTTTGCACGTTTGTTTTATGGATATGCTACTGTCACATATTAGTCATGCATACTTCGTTTGGTGCTGCTTCTCTGAATTTTCTGATAACTTGGGTATTCTAAGTTAGCTTACGTGCACCTCGACGAATCCTTGGTAACAACTGTCCACTAATAGAGAACTCATTTAAAAATCAGAGATAAGCCACGTATGGACTAGCCCCAAAGGCCTTATACACAGAGAGGATTGAACCTAAGACCTAAGAGGGGCCCCAAGTTGATAGCACATAGGGGATGGATCTGAGATCTAAAGGGGAACAAATACTTTACTTTATGAGATCGATAGGAGAGATCTAACAGGGAACAAAACCCTAATTTTATACTTTAAGGGCACCTGTACTAGAGTTGATAAAACGCTGTGTAAAAAGTGGGCCTAGTTAGTTATGTGTACTGAGTATCTGCTGATACTCTATATTTTATTGAGCACAAAACTAGTGAAAGGGATTCAGGGAAGCTACTCTCTCTCTCTCTCTCTCTCTCTCTCTCTCTCTCTCTCATTAAATCACTCTTAACAAACACACTGCAATGCAGTTGGTAGCTAAACTAACTAACTTTAAAGAGGTTTAGCAAACCCCTCAACAGCAGCTCCATTGGAGCAGATTCTGCATGCCAGAACGTTACATCCACCAGTTTTCTTGAAGATGACGATTGCCTATCCACTCTATTGAAAGAAGCTCACTGCAGCAGATAATACTAAGTTACAGTATTATAGATTTCAGAATATTTCATTTTTAATAATATCCTCCATATGAGATTCTCCAATTGGCTTGTATTGTGTCGCTCTGTTTGGGGAAACAAAACTTTTCATAGTGTACTCCACTTACAAAAAGACTCACTTGTTTTCATGTCATCACCACATGGACATTCAAGTGGCAAGTCTGTTTCCTCTCCCCTACCCATGATAGTTGTGTCATCTGACTTTTACGCGCACCTCAATTGATTTCTTTCTGGATCCAGTCAATGGCAGACCATAGATGCGGGGTTAGAAAATTCACAAGAAATGACTTTCTTGCGGCTTGATCCAAGCATCGAACCTAATCGATTGTGTGGGGAGCAAATTCATCACGGTCTGAACCAACCCTGTGCTAGTTGTGTGATGTGACTTACTCAACATGTTGGTGTCCACTATAAAGTGGGAGCATATCCTTGCAAGGGTAAATTAATGCAGCACTAATAAATGTTTTTTGTGGCATTAGTACTGTAATTGTCTTTGTAACATTGACACCATTCATGACGGTTTGAACATTGTCCCACATCGCTCATCTAAGCCACCCAAGCTTGATTAATAAATTCTAGAGGCTACTCCACCTATTGCCAATTGGTTTTAGGTTGGAACCCTCCAAGAAATCTAACATGGTATCAGAGCTAGGTCTTAGGTGGCCTCACCTCTCGTGGGAAAGTCTCTGTCATCTCTGTCGCCCGAGTCAGTCAGTCAGCTCCTGGTCAGTCACCTCCACGTGCATCCGGGCTGCATGTGAGGGGGAGTGTTAGACTTGTCCCACATCGCTCATCTAAGCCACCCAAGCTTGGTTAATAAATTCTAGAGGCTACTCCACCTATTGCCAATTGGTTTTAGATTGGAACCCTCCAAGAAATCTAACAAAAACAACGGAATATCTATGAGGAGGAGAGAGAGAATTGGATTAAAATTTGTTTTCATTATCACATGGCACATGCACTTAAGACTCAAAGAGCATAGTAGAACGGGAAAATCTATGAGTGCTGCTACTGGTACATACAATATGTACATATAATGTACATATAGATTTTGTGGGGCCCAATTCGGGTCCCACAAAGATGATCCGAACCGCTCGTTATTTTTAAAACATCTTTTTATGGAGCCCTGTAAAAAATCAGCTCAACCCGATATCGGTAAGGATTTTTTCTGAATTTGTATGGGCGAAACTAAAGAGTTAAGTAGTTTCGCCTCCACAAATTAAGAAAAAATCCTTACCGATATCGGGTTGTGCTGATTTTTTACAGGGCTCCATAAAAAAATATTTGAAAAATAATGAGCGGTTTGAATCATCTTTGTGGGACCCGAGGTGGGCCCCACAAAATTGATATGTACATTTCATATGTACCCCTAGCATTTTTGAAAATCTATTGCTTCTCTAAGGGCATCCACAGTGGACTAATCGAAATTTGATAATCAAAAGTTGCCACATTACCTTTTGGGCATGTCTACAATAGGCCAAAAGATGAAGTAGTTAAGAGAGAGGATAGGATAGCTCTAAGTAGAAATGTCACGGGCAGGGGTAGACTTAAATTGACATTAGATGCTGTAGTGTGCAAATATATAAGTATAATGGGTTTGTGTGAACAAGTGGCCTTTAACAGAGCTTAATGGAAAAAAACGGATTCATGTAGCCGATCCCAAGTGATTGGGACGCAAGGCTCGGTTTGGTTTGGTAAGTTAACAATATAGATGTCCATAGTAGCATAATCAACATTGAATAATCAAAACGTGCTACATCACTTTTTCAACCTGTAAAAATCTAAAAATTGTTACTGTGTAAAATAATTTTTTAAAATAGTTTTCAAACTAATAAAAACAGGTTATTAGAAATAGAAAATAAGTTTTTGAAAAATCACTTTTCCGAAAAGTTTTAAAAAAAACTGTTTAGTAAAAAACAGTTTTTGAAAAAGAGTTTAACTGTTTTTGCTATAAAAAAAAAAAAAAAAAGAGCTTCTTTTAAAAATGTCTTTTTTTAGAAACATTGTTGAGAGAGAGAGAGAGAGAGAGAGAGAAGGAGGAGGAGGGTAAAGGTTGGTAGTTTGATTATTTAAGAGCCAAAATTTGATGAGTTGCTAAGAGGTTGTTAATTTAATTATGCTGCTATGAGCATTTTTTTTTTGAAGAAATATTGCTAATTTTTTAACAATCTTATGGTTTTGGCTATTCCACTGTGGATGCTCTAATGTGATTGATTTGCTCATTTCCTTTTTTTTTTTCTTAATTAGTGAAAGAGCGGGCTGGATTGAACCAATATAGCGATCTCCCGATCAACTGGCTAATCCACTTGACTAGCAATGTTCGGACTTAAGCCATTGCTATACCGATCAGGGAGGAAATATTTATCCTTCGCCACATAGCGGGCTCTATCACCAGACCTCTACCGAAGTGCAAGTTAAATCGGAGCCCCCTCCCTCAAGTCTCAATCATATGATCTCAAGTATTTAACTCAAGACAGATGGGAGAGACGCAACCTTATGTTGCTCCTCCAACCACTTGAACTATTACCTTGGTGGTCCTTTTTTTTTTTCATTCAAATAGTGGGAAACATTCAATTCCGAGAAAGCCGTATTGATTTTGAGTTGTGGTATAGCTTGTCTTCCTGCATGTTTTTGTTCTCTCTCTCTCTCTCTCTCTCTCTCTCAGCCTTACATATTGATTCCAACTTTATCTGCAGTACGAACTTCTCCACTCGTGGAGTACCTAACGTATTATTTTAGCACATTAAAAGTGCATTTTATGTCAACTTTCTACAACCTCCTCCAAGGGTATATATGGACTACTAATGCATTTTACACTCCAAAAGTGCATTTTATTATGCTGAAACCTCACAGCTACTCTTATCACTGAGTTACTGATCCGACTACAGCTGTTCAATCACTGAGTTAATGATATCCGACAAACTAGATTGTTTGAGTTACTTTACGTGTCAGAGCTTTGCAAAATGACTGATTCAAATCACGTTTTTACTTGCGGATCAAAAAAAAAAAATTGCGTTTTTACACTCGAAACGATGCCCATTCAGTGGACACAGCAGGCCTACCTCGTTATATGCTCTTTCTCCTTTAAAATTAGTACGGTGCTATATTATTATGTTGGCCGGCGGTTCCAAGTTCCAACATGGCTGGATGTATGTTTTTAATTATGATAAAGATAACATTAAAAAAAATAGTTTCGCAATTTTAAATACTCCGTAAGAAATTGACATGCTACCTAAATATTCTTGCTTCTGAATTTCTCTGACTACCTGTATGGATTTGGGGTTTATTAAAAGCGTGTTTATTTGGGGTTTTTTTTTTGGAAATTGACTTCCACACTCCACTTTTTATCACACAGACTCCTTTTTTTTTGTCTTTATTTGATGTGAATTTACTCTATTGCCCCTTAATGTGTAAAAAAGTAAACTTATGAAAAGGTGAAAAGGTAAATTCACATGAATAAGAACAAAAAATGGAGTGTATGTAATAAAAATGAAAGTGTAGAAGTCAACTCCCTTTTTTAAAAGAGTCTTAAGTGTTTTTGGTAATCGTGTTTTGTTGAATATTAAGCCACAAAATTTGTCGTGTATAGGCGCTGCAAGGAGTAAATTAGTAGAGAACATGATGCTACTTTGCTGCTAATTAAGTAAACATTTATTCCTAAAACAAAACAAAATAAGCATGGCCTTCTAATCTAATGTCTCACCTAATTTTTGGTAGACTCTAGGCGTTTATTTAATTAACTCAAGAAACCAGAAATTTACAGGATCAACCAGAGAATAAATTTATTTTTTTCACTTACTTTTTCGTTTCTTTTCCGTAAATACCACAAAAAAAATATATATCAGTTTTGTTCAGTTCAGCTGGTGAAAAAATAAAATAAAAAGTGATGTATTGTGAAAGAATGGCCTACCTTATAAAGCGAAAAATAAGTACTTAAAAAATAGTAATACTTGTTTAGGTCGTTTGCAGAAATATAACGAAAAATAATTTTCTCGAAATTTTTTTTTCTTAAGAGAATTAAAATGGGAATGTGTTTTGGGAAAAAAACATGTTTAGATTGTTCTTTTAAAAAAAAATTCAGAAATATGGTAGAATGATCAAACGAGCAAAAAGATGAGAAAAGTAGTCATCTTTATTTTCCATATCCATAGAGAAAAACAAAAGCTCATGTAAGGTTGTTGCATGAGTGTCCATTGAATTGGTGGATGGTGCAGTGATGTACGCAGCACCGTATTGCTCACCTTTGAGTCGTCAGATCGTGCATCCGACGGTTCGGATTTCATCTCGACAATAAATGACTCTCAATCGTTGATTGCCTAGATGAAATCCGAACCATCAAATACACGTTCCGATGATTCAAAGGTGATCACCTCATTACACAGCACCAAACCGAAGTCCGTGTCGATTTTCTTTCCCTAGGTGTTGTTCAGAACCAATAATGGGAGACACATCAATAAAGTTCCCTAGCTTCTATGTCATTGCATGCGTCAAGCTTGGAAGTATATATTACTATAAACTTTCGAGCCACATGTCGGACACAAGTCTGTACTTATCACGATTATATTAACCTGTTTTTTATTTATTTAAATAATTCAGATATTCCAACCCAGCGCACGCGCCATCTAGTCGATTGCGGGCTCCCAGCCTCCCACCAAGAGCATAAGGCTGGACCATGGATAAGGATATCTCTTGTGAATTTTTTAGTCACGATGTTATTAATGGTCCGTCTTTGACTCAATCGAAGAAAAATATAATCGAAATTTGCGTAAGCTAGATGATTAGTTTGTAATGAATTTTATTATGTAAGTGCCGGTGAGCCATTATTAACGTAATCTTCTCTATAAAATTTTATGGTAGTACAACTTTAGTATGGGACTAGGTAATTAATTTCAAAATTAACTTCATTTCTGTATCAATGTCATTTTTAATGACGAAATCTCCAATTTGACGGATCCGTATCCAACATTACATTGGATTCCACTACTAGCTATATTTACTATACAAAATATTATTCGGGAGATGTAAGTGACACCTCACTCCCACGAGCAAGAACGTGAAAAGATTGTGGAAGAAGTTGTACCTAAGAAATTAGCCGTTCAACCAAATAAATCATTTGACTTTTTTTTTGTCCTTATTCAAAAAAAATTCGCATTTATTAGTGTTTTGTCAATTTTTTAGGAATTATTGCTTTTTCATAACAAGAGAAATCTAAAAAATAAAAAATTATGATGGAAATCCAATTTTTTTAATAAAGACGAAAAAATTGGCTTATTTTTGTCTTTATTCAAAAAAATTAGGTTTAGATCGTAATTTTTTACTTTATAGATTCTTTTCTTCATGACGAAACAATAATCCTCATAAAATTGACGAAAAACTAACAAATGCGAAAAAAATTTAAATAAAGACGAAAAAATAAGCCACTCGACTTATTTAGCCGAACGGCTTTAGTCCGACGTACACGCAAGGCGGTCCGAAACACTTTGCATTATCAGGGAGGAAAAAATAATTTGGTTGCGTTAGTCTTGTTCGGAAGCATATCTCGTCCAGTCCCTTATGGTCTGATCTAGTTTTGGGCATTTATGGGCCCGAAATGGGCCCACAATAATAATCAGAGTCGTTCATTTTTTAGAGCTCACTAAGAATACTAAGCACGTAAAAAAATAAGTGTGTCACACTGGATTATAACCCATGTAACACAATTATACGAAGCTTGCATTTCGAAATCATACCAAATGGTATCAGATCAACTTGATTGTTGACATTATTATTATTTTCGACAAGCTCTAAAAAGTGAATAGTTCCGATCATTATTGCAGACCCTTTTCAATAGGCCAAAACTGAACCATAAGAGACTGGACTAGATTTGCTCTTATGTTGTTCTACCTTCTTGTCTTTTTTATTATTACTACATACTATAGGATAGGAATCCAAACATGGCGCTAACACATGTTCTCAGAGATTTTCTTATCCCAGGATGCGCCGCCCAGAAACATCCTCTTATGATAAGATGCTCTCATCTGATTGACCTCATTCGTTTAAGAGTTTTAGATTTTAATTATTATTTTATTTTTCTTCAATCATTATTTTTATTTTTTTTCTCTTTTCAATGATTACTTCTATTTTAAATCATTACTATATTTCTCTTTTACACTTATTATCTATAAATTCAAATTCAAATCCTAAAACGAACGAACGAGGTCATTGTGACCAAAATAGAAATAGAAAAATACTCCCTCCGTCTCATTTTCGTTTTCGTGTCGTTTTTTCAACGCTTATATCTTACAATATGAATCTCCAAAAATATGTGATATAAATATTATTTGATAATTCTCAATTAGATCTATAATACAAAGTTTTCAAAATTATGAAAAACATTGTAGATTAGGGAATATAAGAGCTAAAGAACAGTACGAAAAAACGAAAACGAACAATCAAAATGGGACAAAGGGAGTTACCAAATGCAGCAAAACCACAAAATGAGACCCCATGCACCCATCAATAAATGTCATCTTCGATCCAGAAATGAATGATACTATATTATTATATTATATGGGCTTGAAAATGACAAACACGAGAAGGCTTCAACATGTGTGTGAAATCCATCTAAACGGACAAACCCCACCCCCACTTCCACCTCTTGCCAGCTACCTGTCTCCCTCGTGACAAAATTGCTGCCATGACTCATGAAATAATAGGCTTTTACATATCTTTACCTATACGTGGGAATGGGGATATGCTGCCAAGCGTCACCCCTGCAGAGCAGTCAATCGTCTCGGTCATCAACGGTTTAGATTTTAACCAAACGAAGAACTGTTCAGATTTGCATGTAATTTGTATGTGCTCAGATTCTACTTGAGCTATCCGTGTAGAGGTGATGGACGGCCAGATATGCCGCTCTATACCCCGCTTGGCAAGGAGCTGGCTCAGCAGCATCCTCAGGTCATGTGGGAGGATATGTACATGAACACAAACTTCACTTGCAGAGTGATATGATTTGGGGTAGAAAATGATATCTATCTATCTGCAAGTTATTTAATTTTCTCTTTGCTGACTTAAACTAAGTAATAAGTTAGTTATATACAAGATAGCTCGATGCATGCCGAAAAATGTAAAAGTTTCCTTTACAATAGGTCTGGAGAACAATATATACAAGATGGTCTCATTGATTTGGACATAATTATTATGAACCTTCTTCAAGATTGGTCAGTTGTTGGGGGATGTGATTCCCATTGATGATTCAATATATATTAACTTTGAAAAACAGGTTATTTTTGCTAAAATTTTGCACCCCCTGCGCGAATAATTCATGACGCGCACCCGATTAACTAGTTTCCAAATCAGTTTTTCAAATTGCCGCCATTTTCCTAAGCGCGCGAGACCTCTCCTTGAATCCTTGTTCACAAATCCATTTGTGTGCAAAGTCATTTAAAGTAGATAGAAGTTTTGTGACTTGGCAATGTGGGAGTAGAGAAAACACAATGTTTTACAAATACACTCCAAAGTTCCAACAGATGTCATCACAACATAGAGGTAGAACGAGACATTCGACAAGAGGAGGGAGGAACAAGATGACTCGATACAAGCATGCATATGTATCGTTGACTCATGTTCTTATTAACAACTCAGATATGCAAGTCGTACTTGAGAGTCTTTCTTCACCACACAATGTGAGAGGCACACAGTTAGTAGCGGAGCTGTGTCGTCCACATTTTGATCCACTGATATTGCCGTCTCTAGCTCCACCACATACCAAAAGCAAGAGTACTTCAAATATTGTGTCGTACCTATTTTGGTCCACTGATCTCTCTCTCTCTCTCTCTCCCGAAACTAATTGTAATGAATAGGCTGCAACGTTAATGCCATGTGATCGATAAAATTTAATATACGGACCATATGGAGATGGATGGTCAAAAGCTTCATCTAGAACATAATCCAATATAGTAAACAGGTACCGGTACCTCATAGTTGTCTTTCATTTAATTTTCAATTGACAAACGTGGAAATTAATGACATTTGTGAAGTCGACTAATTCAATTTGGTTTGTCGCTTCGTAGACTATGACTAGTTTCAAAGATGCCCCTAGCTAAAGTTTGTGTTGCAGTCGTTTTCGGCCTCCAAAAAAATTTAATTTCAAAGGCCCTCCTACTGTTTTATCCATTAATATAATAGTCTAACAAAATGGTCTTATTTTTTATTTTTACTTTAAGCCCCTTAAAATTAAGGGCCGCCTCTGACTAGTTTAGACTACTCGGTTATGTTGCAGGTGTCCCTAGAGCATCGCCCATGACAGGGATCGGGAGCACTTCCCTGGTCTATATATCATCTCAATTAACTGATACATAGTGAAAATTAATATGAGCCGTGACTCAATGGCAGTCTAACTAGAACTCTTCCTCCCAGCAGAGGTGTGGCTTTCACGTAGTCTCGTGTGACATAAGCGGTTGTGAAATGTTCAAAGTGGAAGGAGAGGAATCGAATGAGATTGGAGGGAGCGCGAGCAAGCCCATGTGATTGATCCCCGGACTCAAAGCCCTACCCGCTTGGTTGACCGCTTACCGAGGAATAGAAAGGGAGGACAGGTTGGTTTGAGTACCCGTTGGTCAAAGGAAAGGAGGATCCATATTCCGGGACGGGAGACCATGTTTTTATACTTTGTTTTCTCTTCTCTATGTGTTTTACTTCATTATTAATTGTTTTAAGTGTGTGGGGTTGGCTTGTATCCGCAACACAAACAAATGTATAGTTGGTACCACTTCTCCTGATTGATCATCTATCTCCACTAGCTTATTCCCTTGTTTCCACTTTGATCATTTTGAAATAGTCATATTACTCCACTTTCTGGGCAAAGGAATCAATCAATAGTTAATCAATTAGTGGATTTTGTCAAAATTTGCTTTCCATTTTAATAATACCCAACAACTTAATCCTTTTTTTTTAATAATTGCATATAAAAAAAATGATATTCACACAATAATCCAAACACAACCTCTCATATACATGTGGACTCCATACACAATACTATATATAGGCCTCACATGTATGTGAAAGATTGTATAAATTATTGTGTTTGAATTATTATAAAAGTAGGATTCTCGAGAAAAAAAAAAAAAAAAAAAACTAGAAACCAAACCAGAGAAGTGGATGAGAGGAGAGTTTAGAGAGAGAAAATGTATCCCATCTCTTGATTCTTGGATTCTGTTCTCTGATTACAAAACGTGGAGGGAAACCCCACTTATACGTACACACGTACAGCTGAGCGCCAAGGCCAGCTCAGCAAAACTGAAACTAAACTCCTAACTAATTAACAAACTAATCTCAGTTACAACCAACTAATTACGGCAGGAAAAGACTCAAAAGCCCTTCTAATGTCCTGGCTTTACAATATACGTACGCCATCATCTGTTCATGGTAAGTCTTATTCCTCACTTACTTGGTTGGTACCCTCAGTAACTTGAGTAATTTTTCAATGTTCTCGGAGTATCACGTGGCATTGCCTATGTGGTTCTTCTAACCTTTTACGAATTCGCTTTTATTGAGTGGTTGAAAGACAATAAATGACTCACGTTATGTGGTGATGATCTTGTATTTAGTCAGTACCACATGCATGGCAAATCACAATGGTGCTCTAGAAGTACCCAATGCAATGACAATGCTGTAATATTGTGCAAGTGACAAGCCACTGTTTTGACTAGGATTTTACAAGTGGGAATTAACCCAAAAAAAGGAAAGAAAGAAAAATCTCCCCGAGGAGGCATGTTGTGCTCTTTCTCATCCAAGGCCGGAAAAAAATGTTATTCTAGATATTCATTTTCTTCAGCTTGTTTATATTTTCATGTAAGCAGAAATTTAGATTGATCAGATAACGGCATAACGGTAACTACACAAATGAAATACGTTTGTTTTGAAGAAAAAAAATGAATGGCTGTTATCGTGTTGATAACAAACTATAACAAAAAGTGTTAATCATATGTCTATTCGATTAGTGAGCCTTTTAGCAAAAATTACATACTTGTGAGCCAGACAAAATGAACCATCTGGAGTATATTTTGGACCCAAGATGGGCCCTACGTGAATTTCATTTCACAACTTTATCATCGTCACACATTAACTTCGTGGTGAGAAGATCGGGCACCACATGGAGTATTTAATTATTACTTCTCTTTCCCCCTCCCCCCATAGGTATGCTTATATTAATTAATTCTATGTAAATAAATCTATACACCAACATTAAGTGGAACCAATGTACACCCTCTAATTAATTGTCTCAAACTAACTAATATGTTCCACTATTCCAAATTCAAGATTCAAATTATAACTGTGCATGTGAGCAATTAAACAATTAAAAAAGGTCCAAGGGGATCATGCATACAATCACGTTAATGATCCTCTCATTTATTAAATTATATTGTTTTTTTACAAATCTAAAAAATAAGTATATTTTGGGTGGCTCACGATCATCCGCATCAATGACTTCAAAAGAGCCAATTCTTTATGTCTTTATTTTTTTTAAATTCAAAAATAGGAAAGAGAGGCGTTTAACCACCAAGTACTATATAGCTAAAAAATCTGAATAGAGATGTCCTTGAAACTCGTGTTGTTTTTGAACAGCAAAAAATATTTTATAAATTTTTGAAAAAGATTACATAGATTCGATGGATCAAGGGCACACCGACAAACGTTACCCGAGAACCAAACCCAAAGAAATGAAGACAAGAAGCCAACACAAAACAATACAACAAGAACAAGTTATTTTATCATTTATATATCCGTTCAAAAACGAATCCAATTTTCAATTCGTTTGAATTTGTGCGAAAATTTTATTTTTCTGATCATTTTATTCTAAAGAGTCATAACTAATTTTTATCTCTATAGGGTTTTTATAATAAAGTATTTGCTCTACAGAGTCTCAAACCGGGCCTTACATGGCATTTTCAGTCCAAATTCTTAATTTCCGTTATCTATTGGACTGAGTAGGTAACGGTATGATAGTTGATGAGATGAAATCGTCAAATTAGTAATTTATGGACTAAGTAGAAAAAATATACATAATTTAAGGGATAAAAAGGAAAAAAAACTTCTACATTAATGACAGCGAAAGAGTTACCTAAATATGTCAATTGCAGTATAAAGAATTCAAAAAATGGTAAAAGTAATTTTTTAACACCAATATCAGAGACCCACAATTTCCCCCCCCCCCCCCCCCCCCCCCCCCCCCCCCCCATAAATTGACTTAGAAACATCAGGGCCTGGTTCAACTATCGAAAATGTTGCGTGGAAAATTAGTTCTCAAAAAAAAGTGAAGTGAGATGAAGTAAAGAAAAATGAAATTTCATTTCATTTTTGTGTTCTCTAACAAGAAGGCTCCATTCAGTTGCACAGAAAGGATGTAAAAATCAACTTCAATGTAACTTTTTGCGCGTTCACTTACTAGAAAAGTTCTAGCACTCACAACTTCAACTTTTTCATTGAGAAACACTAATTTTCTGCAAAACAAGTTTTTGCCAAAAGGAAAGAATTCTTATTTATTTCTTGTCAAGAAAACACACAAAAGAAAATAAATTTTCTTTTACGTCACTTCTTCTGGGAACTAATTTTTCGCACAGCATTCCCGACAACTGAACGGAGCCGAAATCTTGCAGGAAATAAGAATTTCTTCTTTTTTGGCAAGACCTATTTTATAAGAAAGTGTTTCCCGGTGAAAAAATTGAAGCTACGAGTCCTTCAACTTTCTTGGTTACATATCAAACACGCAGAAAGTAACAAGAAATTTGATTTTGTCATCATTTTTCATCCTTTCCGTGCAACTGAACAAGCCTAGAGCTATCTAGATTCACTTGGGTGTGACTCACAATGATTCACTCCGCTTGATTCCCATTTTTTAGAGTAACTTTTTACTTTCTACACAGTTTTCAATAAATTTCTTTCTCTATCGATCTCTCTCCACTCATTATTACTCATTACATCAAAAATAACGTTTTAAAATGTAAACCAAATAAAGTGATTCAATATTCTTCGTCAATTACTGTGAAAGAGCCACCTGGAGTATCTTGATTCTAAATTTAGAAATATTTAAGAAAAATTTTTAAACATCGAACGTAGAGATCCAGAAATTTATCGATAACCTACATAAACTCTTAATTCAAAAATAGATAAAGAGCATTTTTTTAAACATCAAGACCCAAAAATGGTCCATAGATTTACTTGGAACACAGTTGTATGAACTAGGTTATAATCTGGGGTGTGGCTTACCAAAATCTACAGGTTCCACATGTTTCTGGAACAATTTTTGGATCTGTACCATGTCTGCATAATTTCATTTTTTTTTTATTTTGGTCGGTGAAAGAAATTAATTGACACCTTGCAACCTAGATTGTCATGGGATCTACATTACCATGATGATTATAATGGATGGAAATAGTCAAACTCGGCCAAAGTTTCAATGCAACGGTTATTTGTTACGCCTTTCTCTTATGGGGTAGAACTCATACATTTATAGGGCTCACGTCATATGAGAGAGCGTTACAAATAACTGTTGCATTGAAATTTTGGCCGAGTTTGAAAACGTGACCCAAGAAAGAAATCAGACGTACATTGCAAAACTAGCTAGGTAGTGAAAGAATCACATTTGTCTTCAATATATGAACGACAGAGCACGATTATTTTTTAACGACAAGGACGATTTTAAAAATACACTGTCTAGATAGTTTCATCTTTTGTGTAGGTGTTAGACACATCGATATCTAAAAAGTGAATGATTTAAATGACGTTTAAAGACTCAGGAGCACAACAGCCCCCTGTTCCATAATAGAAGGAATCAAAATACGGAGTCTTTTCTATAGCATAATATCAAAATCTTGAACCGTAGCAAGGTTTCAAATAAAGACCATTATGTATCGTGTCAGCCTTTACGTAACGAGATTTTAGACCTTCAATATCATGATCTACTCATATATCTTTGGCCTTTTATTTGGTTAAACTAAGTATATCTTAAGACCTACTCACGTATTAACCCATAGGATTTGATATATGGTCGTATGACCAATACAATTACGTTTTCCGTAACCATGATTTAAGACCCTGGACCAGACCAACCCCCCAAGTCCCAAATTAGTACCGGTCTGTTGATATATTTAGCTAGGATCGGTATGCAAATTATTCATTCCGAATATGTTTCATGCTGTTAAGAAAATAGAGTATCACATTGCTACATACCCAAAAAAAAAAATCTGATTTCTAAAAACGGATTACACCCTAAAAAAAAGGAGTTAGGTGGGTAATTAAGGAAGGTGCTTCCAAAGAAAATTAAGGTAAGAAGGCTAGCAATCATTTTCGAGAGTTACTGCTGACCTTGATATTCATCATGAACCTTCCTACAAAACACAATTTTCTGTTTAAATATACGAATTTGGATCTCCGAACTTAGTAAAACATGGCCAATGGACTCCAGCACAGTTGGCATCTTCGGGTCCTTCTCCTGTGAGATGCCAGAGTTCGAGCCCTGTTGGGGGCGTTTGTTGTTCAGACCTATGGACGGTATTTGGACTCTCTGTGGATTAATCTGCTAACTTTTCTCTAACCCTTCTAATGTATACCACTTGAAAAATTAAAAACTTAGCAAAACATGATGATATTAAAGTTGAAAACACCTTTAATTTATTAAATATATATATGCAAATGCCCTCGTTTCATCATCCTTGGGAAGTATAGTTTAGTTCGTTTAATACAATCTAGAGGTTACCTCACTTTTTTTTTTCTAAGGAAAAAGAATTTATTAATCATTTTAAAGGATAACAAAGATTAAAAAAATCAAGGGCACACCGGCAAAAAGCCACCCGAGACCTAAAAGAAGGCAAGACGCCAACTGAACACCAAAAAAAAACCCCACAGAAACTCATCATAAAACAGCCAAAAACCCAAACGGAGTCAAAGTCTCTTATTGTCAATCAATTTTAGATTGAAACCCTTCAAAGAATTCAATACGGTATCAAAGTTAGATCTTGACTGACCTCCCCGGCCCTTTGGTTGTCGATCGAGTGATTCGAGTGTCAAACTGAGTCAAGTCCCTCACCTCTTCAATTGATATCTCCGGTGGAGGACTTATTAAGGAGCACATGGGGACACGTGTCCCCACACCCTCCCATACTATTTTTTTCGACTGAGGTTTTCTCTTATTTGATTTAGGGGTGCAAAATATAATTCGCACAATTATGGATCTTTTTCCGATAATCCAAGACGAATATAGCATAGAGATTGTCAAATAATTTGTCCACACAAAAAATAAAGTTGATCGGACATTGATAACAACATTTTATTTGTGCAAAAAAATGATTAGACCGTGCATTTTTTTTATGAATAAAAGTATTTTGATGGAGTTGTTTCAGTTTAAAGTCTAATCATTATAGATTTTTTAATGGACAATTATATGACGAGCCCTATCATATGAACAGTTCAGATTGACGAGGAGAGATGTACTTGTGGACGAATTGCACTTACAAGAAACCTGGGTCATTTTATTAAGTTAGGAAGTGTGAAAAACAAAGTGCTTAAGAAGAACATAACATGAAACTAAAATTTTGAAAAACGTATTTCGCCACTTCACTACTCAAATGAAAAAATTTACTAGAGAATACAATGTGTGGATATGTTTAAAATTGGAATGGTGTATGATTGTAGTTGACGGTGAAATTTTTTAAAGTTATGAATGATTATGAGTCCCACTATATATAATTCATGAGTCCGCTACTGAATATTTTCACTAGCCACCGAATTGCACGTGAGGAAAAGTGTTATACTTCATCCCACATCGCTCACTTAACTACTCATGCTTAGTTATTTAGTACTATAGTTTAGATGGTATTATTTCACTTATTGCCAATGGATCATGCATGTTCTGACCTAGCTTGAAGTTTCAACCCCCGTTAGTGGGATTGCACGGGTTGACAAGATGATCCACTAACAAATTTCGATTCAACATATATTTCACACATTGATCACCGACCATAACAATTTCTCATCTTTATGGTGTTGTGCGCGTAGCACCGTGCTGCGCACCTCTGAGCTGTTGGATCGTGCATCCGACAGCTCAGATCTCATCTCGACAATAAACAAGACTCGATCGTTGATTGCCGAAATGAAATCCGAGTCGTCGGATGCATGATCTGATGGCCCGAAAATGTCCAAAACAGCGCTGTGCACCTTACTGCACAGCACCAACCCGAAATATTCTTAGTTCTTGGTTACCCTTTGTTTTTTTCCTATGAATTAGCTGGAATGCCTCCATCACATGAGCAAAGTGTATTGATTCTTCTAAAAGGACGCCTAAATCCATGGGGAGTAGCTCAGGACCACAGCACCACAAATATATCTAACCTTAGATAGTATATCTTTACACTTTTGCGGACCAGGCTATTTTTTTGGACGAAGAGTGTGTGTATATATATATATATATATATATATATATATATATATATATATATATATATATATATATATATATATATATATTGTCTGGTGTGCAAAATGAAAACACTTTTAAAAAAATCTTCATCATAAGAATTCATTCGATTTTATGATAACTTAGAAGATCTAATTGATATTTAGTAGGGGCAAAAAGTGTGATTATATATATATAATGCACAAAACTTCTTATAAAAGCGCTCTTAACTTGTTAATAAGTTAAGAACGTTCTATTTTCTGATCGAATTTTGATAATCTGAGCCGCTTAATGTATTTAAAACGTAATTTTAAGGGTAACTAATAGCATTTTTATCAAAAATTGATTCGATCGAGCTCTTTCCCGGTTTTTTTTTTTTGGCCAATTTTTCACGGGTATTTTTAAAATCACATTCTGAACACATTGAGCGACTCAAATCATTGAAATATATATATTAGTACATTTATTGCGCTAAAACCCTCTAGAAAATGAACGTCACATGATCCTCAAGTGGTCAATGGGGAAATAAATCGCCTCTGAGCTGATCAGTCAGCACCGCCTTTTTGGTAACACCAAAATGTGGCCAGGGTTTGAAGAATAAATGCACGTGGGATTGAGTCGATTGAATGAGTCCAATTCTCCATTGGATGACACATAAAGAAAACAAAAATGGCTCTACTAGCTAACTCAACTTTGGTCTTTTGCCCACCGGAGCACTTTTTGTTATATATCGCGAAGCTAACTAACGGGGTAGCTGACTTGTTAGCCAACAATTCAGTCGTCGCTCAAAGTTTTTTTTTGTGTGCAGCGCGCTGCACCCTAGTTTTTGTTACTTGCATTGTATAAGGATCAGAGATGAACAGCATTTCCTCGTTTTGTAAGGAACTACTCCATATCACTCTTGTACTCTTTTTGATTTAAAATAAATTATGCTATTGGTTTAAAAAAAAAAAAAAAAAAAAACTCTGGTCTTTTGCCCACGCGTTATCCATGCTCTATATTTTATTCCTGTCTCCAAACTTATTACATATTCCTCTATATATATATCTGTGTTGTCATTATATGCATATATACATATGCACATATATATCTTATCTACCTGTGTAATCAGTCCAAAAAATAACTGATGCAGCAGTGAAGATAGATGGGACCTATTCTATCACTATCCCTACAGTAATTCAAAACATCAGTCTTGAACTTCGGCGGAATAATTAATTCAAAAAATTATACGCGAAGCTGACGTTTACGGAATATACAACTTCGCCCCCCGAGCGACAAATAAATTTAAAAAAAGGTTGTACATAACGCAATCATGTCATTCTACAAAAGTCGTTTTTAATTAACTATTCCATGTAAACGTACGATAATTGCTCTTCTAGAATTATAATAGAGGCCTATAGCTAGTTTAGCAAGTGGAAAACATATTAGAGTAAGCACTTTGTGACAATATAAAACACCAACAGCGGCTTTCTTCTTTTTCCTCTCATTGGTCTATAGCTCTCTCTTATTGGTCTATAGCGCTCTCTCTCTCTCTCTCTCTCTCTCTCTCTCTCCTCTTATTATCTTTTTTTTTTTAATCTCTCATCATTTCTAGCTATCATCCATGGAGGACTCTGGAGCAATTTCCAGGTGGGTTCATGAGTACTCTCTTCAAACATCTCTTAGTGATTGTTTCCTTATCTTCTTCTTCTCTTTCCTCATATTAATCCTCTCTCTTCTCCTCTCACTCTCACTCTATTTATTGAGACCAAGGCTTTGGTGCAACTGCGAAATTTGCCACACTTACATCACCTCAACTTGGTCGGACCAGTTCTTCAATCTATGCGACTGGTACACTCACGTCCTAACCAAATCCCCATCCAAAACCATTCACATCCATGTGCTCGGAAACACGATCACCGCGAACCCTGAAAACGTCGAGTACATGCTCAAGACCAGGTTCGAGAACTACCCGAAAGGGAAACCGTTTTCCGCGATCCTGGGCGATCTCCTGGGGAGGGGTATCTTCAACGTGGACGGGGAGCACTGGAAATTCCAGAGGAAAATGGCAAGCCTCGAGCTCGGCCGTGCCTCCATCCGGTCGTATGCGTTCGAAGTCGTCAGTCAGGAGATCAAGAACCGGCTTATCCCTCTCCTGTCCTCGATCGCGGATAGAGAAGACTCCGCTGCGGTTCTGGATTTACAGGACGTTTTCCGGAGATTCTCGTTCGATAGTATTTGCAGATTCTCGTTCGGGCTTGATCCAAAATGCCTGGAAGTGTCCCTGCCCTTGTCCGAATTCGCGGTTTCCTTTGACCTGGCTTCCAAGTTATCCGCGGAGAGAGCGATGACCGCCTCCCCGTGGATATGGAAAGCTAAGAGAATACTGAATTTAGGGTCCGAGCGACGCCTCAAAAAGTCCATCAAAATGATCAACACCCTCGCTCTAGAGGTGATAACCCAACGGCGAAAAATGGGCTTTTCGGCCCACAAAGATCTTCTCTCCCGTTTCATGGGAACTATAAACGACGAGACGTATCTAAGAGATATCGTGGTGAGTTTTTTGTTGGCCGGGCGCGACACGGTGGCCTCGGCCTTGACTAGCCTGTTCTGGCTCCTGGCCAGGCACCCTGACGTGGTTGACTCCATCCTGGCCGAGTCAGACCGCATCATTGGACCTAACCAGGAGCTCGCGAGTTTCGAACAAATGAGGGAACTCCACTATCTGCAGGCAACCGTTTACGAGAACATGAGGCTATACCCACCCATCCAATTCGATTCAAAGTTCTGTTTGGACGACGACGTCCTGCCCGACGGGACGTTTGTGAAGAAGGGAACGAGGGTTACTTACCACCCTTACGCCATGGGAAGAATGGAGGAGATTTGGGGTCAAGATTGCTTGGAGTTCAAGCCAGAGAGGTGGTTGCGAGATGGGGTGTTCTTTCAAGAGAATCCTTTCAAGTACCCGGTCTTCCAAGCCGGGCTTAGGGTGTGTTTGGGGAAAGAAATGGCTCTGGTGGAGCTCAAGACCGTGGCGCTCTCGTTGCTCCGCCGGTTCGAGATCAGGCTTGCTTCGCCGCCGGACCACCCACACGGTCTCCGGTTCTCCCCCGGCCTCACCGCCACTGTCGGCGGCGGTCTCCCGGTGCTGGTCCGACAAAGGAGAGGCGCCCCATCCTAGTGCATATATATAAACCACCATGGCTGGCTACATAAACTCAGTAACAACAACTAAGTACTAACCCTAAGAAATAATTCTATTTTTCGGAGAAGTGTGCAGAATGTTTGCATACAATCCGTTGATACTACTTTATGACCTAAGATTCGCAAGTACTACTAAAGTGTACCAATATGACCTGGAGGGTCCTACATGGGCATCATGTCTGGTTGGTTTTCTGGTAAGGGTTTTTATGTAAATTGTGCTTAGTTCAAAATTTGTTTGGTAGCTGCTGGTGTTCTTGGGCTACTGTGTGCAGACTAGTGTGAGTAGTGTGTGTCACATTCATGAATTAATCTGTCATTATGATTGTACATCAATGTCTCTTTTATGTTTTGTCTTTCAAAACTTGGGAATTAAAGAACAAAATATATAAATCTATAGCTTCAATTTCTTCCTGTTTATATCAAATTTCTGGCATGTTCTTGGCCTTGTTCGTTTGAGAGACTCATAGTCACGGTCTTCAATAAATTTTATCTATCTATCTATCTTCACTCATTAGTCTTAAAAACCTCCCTCAAAACCCAAAATGAACATGGTCTATGATTTTATTTGATGCTTTTAGGACAGTTCTCTTCTTTACTTACCATACATATTGTTCTGAAATGAATCTCGATCAGCATTCTATTCTGAATTCTGAAAGCGTTTCGAAGACATACCTAAGAGACTGAGAGTATATATAGAAGAGTTGTTTAGGGTTTAAGGCCTAATTAATTTGTTGGGTCTATGAAGTCTGATTCAGTTTTGAATTTCTACTTACCTATTGATTGTGTCGGGGTACGACTTATATAGTGGCATTATTGGTTAAGTAAATTGTAGGATATAAATACAATAATATATACAGCCGAAGTAATCAACACGTTCACGCACTTTCTTTCTTTTGATACATAGTGGAACTAGCTAGTGTGAGTCGTGCATATGTATATACTCGGCTACACAACTAGAGAACCACACAAAAAAATATATTTTATGCGTTTAGTCTTTTGTTCTTTTATGTGTTTAGTCTTTTGTTCTTTTGTGTTTAGTCTTCATTTGACAAATTTCTCGACCAGATCGATTGAATATTTTCTCCAACGCGTAGATTACGGTTTTTAACCTTGGCTCTTAAACGAAGAACTGGCCGACATACAAGAGTGATTATTCAGGGCTCCTACTGCACCGCGGCATGGTGTTCTAGGAGTCTCTACAAGCACCGCCGCAGCAACCTGTTTGTTGTAATTGTAAGATTATGAGAATTTTAATCTATTTTTGAGAATTTGTGTTGTAAAATCTCAAAAGCTATCCGAACCTATTTTCTTTTTGTTGTTCAAAAAAAAGAATTTTGAGAATTTCATTCCCTTTTTAGCTTTTCAGACTCCGTAAAATCCGACCGAGAATCTGTTATCCAAAATTTTTGGCAAACACAACAAACTGATTTTGAAAAGCTTAAATCTCAAAATGTGAAAGGAAAAAATTCTCGCAAACCCGCACTCTGATATGATAACTATTAACTTATCCTGACACGTGTCGTGTAAAACTTTAACCAATAATTGTTATAAGTACCTGTTGATTGTGTGGGTGTTCAAGAAAAATTGGTTTCAAGCTTTTCAAAATCAGTTTGGAGTGTTCGTCAAAAATTATAGTTAACGGATTCTTGAATTCAGCAGATTTTGAAAAACTAAAAATAAATGAAATTTTAAAAATCCCAAAACTTGATTTGGGTACCTTCTGGAGCTTTTCGGATAAGATATTAGATTTTAAAGCTAATTTCCAAGCTTTTTCAAGTAGATAAATAATACTAGCTTTTACTATAGCTTAACCATAATTTCACAGCAATGGTAAACATGTTTATCTGCTTCTACTAAAATTTAAAACTTTGAATCTGCAGTAGAATCTGAAGTTAGGAACTAAAATTTGTATTCACAGTTATCGCAAATACATCTGTTTACATCCAAAAATATACCACTCAATGAAAAAATTGCACGTGGCATTAAACAATGTATGAACCAATCGAAACACATTGTGATTACACCTAAGATACAGAGAATCGATAGGTTTAATTACAATGTTATTTTAGTACTACACGGTATCGTTTAGATTGAAAACGACCACGTTTGGTCATGAAATGACAGATACTAAGAAGATTATTAAGTATAACCGTTGATGAACTCCTTAAACCATCGAACGGTGCCATTAGGGACTTGTTTTGTAAGGAAAATCAGTTTTGTTTACTTGTAATCATCTGGGTAACCCATTTTGAAGTACTAATTCACATTGCGCATAAACAGGAGCCCATTATTAGCATGTTCAGCCACGATCTATAGCAACAAACGTGGAAAGGAAAAGAGTTTTTTGAAGAGACTAAGTCAACAGCAGTTTGAAGGCAGTTGCAACCGTTCTTGGAGGGAATTATGACGTTTCAAATCAAATTTGAATGAAAACTCAGACATTCAAGGGAAACGTAGACAGACCCTTTGTCTATAAATAAAATAAGAAAATGAAGAAGCACCCCCAACAAATCATCATCTGACATCACACACAAAAAATGGTTGCTTAGAAATCTAAAGTAGTTTAGGACTTAGGAATTAGTTCGAAAATGTAATTGTAGTTTAATATTTTGCAAGTTTGAAGACTTATTTGAATGTAAGCCTGCTTTTGATTAAATTCAAGTTATCTTACATAATTTTGTCTTGTTCTTGCGAAAGAACGATCACGTATAAGCTTGCTTTTGATTAGATTCAAGTGGGTTTATATTTTTGTTTCGTTCTTACTGAAATCTTGTCAGTAATCGCATATAAGCTTGCTTTTGATTAAATTCAAACTTGCTTATATTCAATTATCTTTTCTAATTTCTCTGTTTGAAGAGTGTCATGAATTCATTTTGGTTGATACCTTATAGAAAAATCCTCTTCGTTGAGGTAATCAAATGGATAATCACAATTGCCTGATTAAGTTAGCTATTTCTAAGTTAATCTGAAAATGATAATTTCTATTCTTTTTTGGCACACCCGCACACAATTATTTTGCCAAAGGTTGAGCTAATTTAGCACAAACAACACCCATAGCTTGAAACATTTCAAGTATTTGTCCAAACATATGGTTTCCTTTTTCTTTTTCTAAATTTATTTAGAACCATACATGCTCGAATATGAGACTTTTGAAAGAGAAACTTTACAATCATTACGAAGCCAAAGGTTGAGCTAATTTCTCACAAACAACGCCCACAGCTTGAAACATTTCAAGTATTTGTCCAAACATACGATTTCCTTTTGCTTTTTCTAAATTTATTTAGAACTAGACACGCTCAAACATGAAACTTTTGAGAAAGAAACTTTATGATCATTACCTTTGTAGAGATGAAACGAACTACAATTTGAAGGAATTTTCGTCCGATTTATATTGCTAAAATAATAACAGAGCATTTTATTTCTTATTATCCCACTCCCTCCAAACCTAAGTCACATATTACATATGCGAGCGCGAGTGTAAAAAAGTCTTTAAATCACGTCTCAAATTAATAACATTCGCGAGAGCCGTGATTGAAAACGGAAGTGTATGACATTTTCAAAAATTATGTGACTAAGCTCCAAACTTTGAGAATTTTGAGCTATAAGCGGTATGTCATAACATATCAACTGACCTACAAATATATGATTGATGAGTGAATTAGGCATATATGTTACAGCTATATATGCGACACATTGTCTACTTAATATTTATTGTTTTTTTCATAGTTTGGAAATTAGGAATATTCATCTGCTGAAAAGAACTAAAATGTGGGAAATCGTTTTTGACTTAGTTTTAGGCATCGCGTGCGTGAAATTTTAAGAATTGGTTATATTTTTAGCAGAGAAATTAGGAGTTGCTGGATCTAGAGGAGATTCCATTGTTTTCACTAACCAACATTACGTGACATATGCTGGAACAGACACTTTGAGTTGTCGTTTCATAGTGGGATACTTGTCGCGTCGTTGCGTTGGTATCCTGTACCATACACTCAATTAGTACAAACCCTCTCTTCTTTTTGCAAAGATTTATTAATACTAATGCTTTAAACAATCCTTTCACGATGAATCCTCGCCCTTGGACACCGCTAAACTTGGTATAATAACCACTTTAATTAATTTAGTTGGTAAATCTCAATTAAATTAAATGGCGTAATATTGATTGATTAAAAGTCCAAGAAAATAACTTTACAATTTGAGTGTGTTCACGTGAGCCCCCTCATGTCTCCACGAGGCCTAAAGCGTCCTCTGTCGGCCTATTCATAATCAAACTTGCCTCCCCCTATATACCTTAATTCGATGTTATTTGTTTGCTCTTTTTTTAGTAGCCTTTATAAATACATAAATGCTATGGGTCAGGGACGGACCCACGTGGGGCACGCGGGAACATGTGCTCTCACTCAAACGTGTACCTCCATTCAAAATTAAAATATCAATATTACTACGTATAAAACAGAGTTAGTTTGTCTATACATACAAACATGAGCACCTCTATATCCGTTGATCGCCTTCAAGTTAAGATCCTAACTGTCCGATTAAGATAATGTTTTTTCTTAAGTTATACTTTGACATACTATTATGGTAATATTTACACTTTCCTTTTTAATTTATTATCTTTTGGTTTTTTCCATTTTAAGTTGATACGGAGTATTATTTCAAGAGGGTTGATAATTAACCTATAAATTATTTTCTTTTTTATTTCTTCTCGCTACCTTGGCATGAGTTTTTTAAAATGAGGTAGAGAGTGAGTAGGTTATGTTGGATGGATAGAGCAGACAACTTATTTAAGTTGGGATTGTATTTCGTTTGGACGTGCTTTTAGACACGGACATCTGTTAGATATTGTATAAATTAGCATAATTATGAAAATTTGCTAATATATAAACATACATACTTGCATATATCTTGAAAAGACACATATATATATATAGAAGTAGTTTTATGCTTGAATTTCATAATATGGTGCATTTATACTTGTTGCTTTATAAGCAATTTGTCTATTTAATTAAAGTTATTCTTTCTTAATTCTCTTTATTTTTAACCAACTAGGAGAAGTATTTCAGAATAAAATCATTAACAAAATTAGTTCAATCATTCTAAAACTTGTCAATATTGATTTAAGAAATACTTTAAAAATTTTATCTAAGATTTTGTGCTCATTTTAACCTAATTTAACTTAAAAGTATGGGTTGCAAATTTTTGTAGTTTGTAATGCATGCCTTAATTTTGTACTATCTTATTGTGATTGACTAAAAAAAATAAACTTTTGCAATTATAATTAACAAGGTATCCCCACTAGACTAGATTTCTGGATCCGTCCCTGTTATGGGTGATGACTGACGACACATATGTATTGGATTATACAGCCGGTATAATGACATTAATTGGGAGGTATAGCAGCCCTATGATCCAATACCAATACCTTCTTTTCCTTCTTTCTTAATTAACCCGAAAAGGTAATCTGTGAATTGTATAATGCGTTAGGTATAAGAAACGCTACAACAACCGTTAAAAAAAAAAAAAAAAAAGTTCCTCGTAACCAGATGTGTAAGCCAGCTTGCAAGCACCTCAACTAATTTCAGAAAAGTGAAGTTAACAGCCGGAGAAACCTTCAGTTGCTTCAAAGTTTGGAATGTTTGAATTTCGTAGGATTTGAACTTGCGACTTTTGGGGACAAGTCCTTTAATTGTTTTGTCATACCCCGGCGATTAACATCCATACAATTCTTACATTCAACAATTGCTGCAAATCCCTTTTTTCCTTTGCCAAAAGCAACAAGAATATATCTATACATAAACTGGAAAAGAAAATAGATTAAGCTTCCCGGGGCATGCATAGGGCGTTGTTTGTTTGCGAAAAAGTCTTCTTGATGTCATCCCTTATAACTATTTAAAATAAATAAAAAAAACCAAGAAAGAACATGCAATGCATCTTGCCCCTTTTTTCAAATGGTTGTATCAGAACTAGGGCCGTAAACGAGTCAAACCGAACTTTGTCGAGGTCGGCTCGTTTATTAAACGAGTCAAAAATTCGAACTCGAGTTTTAACGAGCCAAGTCCTTATCAAGTCAAGCTGAGTCATTAACGAGCTGTTCGGTTCGTTTACCGCTCTAATCCAAACAAATTTGAAACTAACATGCTTTTTTTTTTTTAACGGCATTTCTTTAATATGCTTTAGCTCCAAAAATACACACAATGTTGGGCCAGTCAGCCATGTACTATGAGGGTTTATCTATTATCTACCCTCTATAGGCCCGGTTATTCGACTCTCAACCGTCTCACTAGATAATCGTGAGTATATATCTCACATTTTGTAGAATCGCCTATTTTATGATTATTTATATTGAAGGTGTTAGACTTTGTCCCACATCGCTCATCTAAGTCATCCAAGCTAAAGACTACTCCACCTATGGCTAATTGATTTTAGGTTGGAACCCTTCAAGAAATTTAACATAGTATCAGAGTTAGGTCTTGGGTGGTCTCACCTCTCGTGGTCAAGTCTCTGTTGGGCGGTCAGCTCAATCTAAGCCACCCAAACTTGATTAATAAAACCTAGAGGCTACTCCTCCCGCTTCGCTCTCACCCCAGGACTAGGGAATGGAGCAGTTTAATCCTAAAGCCTTCGCACAGCTATTCTGTGGCGCGCCCTACTCCAAAAAAGAAAGCTTGCCCTTGAATTACGTGATCCTAGGCTTGTTCCTCGTCCACTTCTCAACTTACGATCTCCAACAAGGCCAGCAAAGGCACTGTCTAGTTCTCAGACTCGATTATTTTGAATGAGTTGAGTGGTAGATCAATCCCAGGGCCAGGAAGTGTTATATGAATCCTAAGGTGTTTTTGTTTTTAAGGACCGGTGAGATTGTTGAGTCAAAAAGTTTAACTGAGATTCTGAATAATGAATACCTTCAAAATACAAATCCCAGGCATCTTTCTGTATCTCTTCGGCTTGCAAAAGACAGTGGGTTCAAAACCAGTGGAACCCATATCGGAGCTGCAAAATTAATCAAATCAACAAAAATGCAAACAAAAGCATGAAATGGAAAGAAAAGAAAAGAGACTTTTAGGTGAACCCCACAAAAGCTACGAGCTTTATGTTTTCCACTGTCACCAACGTCCCCTCCAATTAATTTGAGATATGATCACGTGTTCTTATCCATGTCTACGGAACTAGTGTCTAGGGTCCAGCGGAATAATGCAACTACACACCTTCGTTGACATCGTTTTTCAACCGAAAGAGCAAGAGCTAACTATCTAGACATTGGACTGTGGTAAAACGAGCCCTTTCATACGGTACATCATCTGCTTCGCATCGGCCTGAGCTTCGAATCATCAGAATCACATAGCAAAATCTATGATTGATGAGTTACATCTATGATTGATGACAACTCTGATAACAATTCAGCAGATTTTCCTAATTTTGCCACCCTTCCCCAAAATCAAAGCATTACAAAACTTGAAATGTCTTGGGGTAAAAAAAATACACGCTTTGTTACAAAGTTGTGAACAACTCAAAGAAAAATAGAACACTCACAGTCAAAGTATAGTTCCTATCAGACTCTCAAAACTCTGATTTTGCCAAGCAAGCAATATATACACTCTAGCAAGACTTCTACTAACCAGCTATTATACCTAGAGCGTCCTACGAGAAAGTGAAAAGGGGTGGAACAGCACGAGAACGTTACAGTAGATAAACAAACCTTAATTTACAAAAACCGGTCCCTCATTCTGTCAAACCCTCCATGGTTATGAACTTAACGATGGAGTTCTCAGTCCTTCGCCTTTGCAAATGCCAATCACAGGCAACACCTCGGGAAGAACCTAGTTCACCAACCAAATCCCAGCCTGAAAAGCTCAACGTGTGAAAGTACTAGTGGCAATGCAAACGCTTGAGCTTTATGAGTTCCTTCCTTTTCCTCCTGACTTCTGCTGCTTCAGCAGCATGATCACCATCACCCTTTTTACTAGAAGCTTCTGGTTTAGCTTTTACGGGATTCTTCTCTTCATGTACAATAATATTGGAAGATGGACTAGCACTACACGGGTTATCGTTGGAATTTCCAGTTTGTTCATTATTCAGGTCAATGGAAGGCCCAAGGTTGAGTCCATCCCTATGATTAGGAATAGGGAAGAACCAAGGGTATGGCACAATATAGAAGGGAGTTCCTTGACCATTAACCTTCATCGGATTTTCTGGTTCATGACATAAGTCAGGTTTGGCTATGGATGGCATAGGGACTTCCGATGGCACAAAAATGGCATTTTGAGAGAGACTGCTCAACTGAACTGGATTTGAAGATGGAATGATATGAGGCCAGGGAAATGGTGAGAATGGGGGTTGATTGAAGACAAGATATGGGCAATTGGCATATGAGGAAGTAGGTATATCGACATTGGCTGGCTTTGAATCAATCAGAGTTTCCTCTACTCCGGTCTTGACTGTCTCCGCCATCTGCAAAGTACAAGAGAATGGAAGTGGAAAATCTGAAAACTTTACAGTTCTTGAATTAGAGAAAAGCAATACACATTTCTTCGATGCTAATCATGTCTTACCTGTGCTTTTAAGCGTTTATTTGTGCTCTTCAAAGAATCATATTCTTCCAAAGCCACCTTCTTCTCCTTGAATAAACATAAGTATGTGCTTAGTAGAAATAAATTTAAAAGTATGAGGTCAGTAAAAGCCATACTAGCATCGACATGGACAGCCGAAAATAAATCATTACCCTCTTCAGATTCTCGTTCTCAATTGCTAGACCAGCAGCTTTTTTGGTCAACTCCTCAAACAGAGCCTAACAACAAAGGAAAAGGCAATAAGCTGAACAACCATAAGCAAAGAATGCCTGTGCCGTTTGTAAGTCAAAAATGATAGAATAACTAGCAAACAAAAAAGAACATCAGAGTATGTACTGTACTTCTCCAAATTAAAGGATGCTAGTACTTTCAAGTTTAACAAATTACGCACTTCCAAGTTGCACACACTTCTAGCATTCTTGTTACCTAATTATTTGATGCTCAAGGGAACAAGCAAATTAGTTGTTTCATATCAGTAACACTCTTGAACACTTCTTTTTTGGTCGTACCTTAAAACCTTACTTGTATTTCAATTCAGAGACTAGTAATACAAGAATGCAAAGGTAAGTTGCTGTTGGACTTGAAAACAGATATACGCATAAGTATGTCGGAGACTCGGAGCAAATTGTGGAATGTAACAGATCAAGGAAAAGTCTAATCCACGGCTGTGGGTCTCTTAATTCTTTCAGAAAAAAGTTTGACTGTGATACCGAAACCATTGAAAAACATAGTTGCATGTAATGGAAATGGAAGGGGGACAGAGAAGCAATGACACATTGAAGAGTCTGCGGTACAAAACAGACGAAATGTTTCGTGGGTTAAGTGCCAATGTATAACTTAAGAGAAGCACAAAAACTGGATATTGATTTTTAGTTGCAATTTTGTTTTAGTGTGCAACTATCTATGAATACTACGTAAATATCATATACCATAAAAAGTTTGCGGGGATTGTTCCCTATGATCTGGGGTACTATAGATCTCTCTTACTTTGTAGCTTTTCTTAGGTTACTTTGAGACTCAAATGTCTCAAAGTTCCTTCCTAACTGGGCGTGAGGTTCTATCACAATTGGTGCAAGCATCTTACTCCGAATCACAGAATCAAGTTTCCATAGTGGATTTGTCACACCAGTAGGAGGTTCATGCAACCAAGGAAGAAAGTTTCGATTAACTTCTCCCTCAACAGAATAACATGTTCCGAGTATAATTTACCTGATCTACGCCCTACTGACTGAACGAAATTGAGTTCACATACCTCCCACCATCTTACCCCTCAGAAAAATCATACAATTACCATCCAACCAAGCCCAAGTAATTCCTTCTCCAAAAATAGTCCAAGCCCAAGTAGGTTTTCGACAAAGACTTTCCCTATGTACTCACCATGACATCTTATGAATCCAAGATTTCAGAGGTGACATATTTTCTCCATGTTCATTTCTTTTAAGTAAATAGAAAGACACTTGTGACTCTTATCTGTTCCAGGAATCTGCTTTGGACGCGCCTAATGTATTTGTGCCAGACAACTTAAAACTCATTCTGCAACATGAATATATCAGGTGAGGCAAAACCAACCCACCATCACCCACTACGTTGATATGAAGGAAATTCTAAAAGAGAAATATTCCGCCCATCCTATCAAGGTGATCCTTCTAGATCAATGCATACACAAGGGGTGATCAATGCATACACAAGGGGTGAAAACTGTCACTGAAGAGTGAAGAGTACTTGGGTGATGTAACATTAAGGAAGATGAGCGCATAACCTTGAGGAGATTTTGAAGGGGACGAAATGATGCCCTCCAACACGAGCTAGTTTTCCACAAAATCACTACCTTAACAAAGCATACAGTAGTCCCGATTATGAATCGATCACCAGACCTCAAGTTCAATGAAGAGCCACTGCGGAGCCTGTGAAACCCTTCCGAACAAAGTTTCCTTCTGCGTCCAACCTGACCAAGCAAAGCAGTAACTAGCCTCTAAACCATATGGATGAGAAAGGAAAATGAGTAACTACGAAGACTTTCCTTCAAATCTGACCAAATCCCAACAGTAAATCTTTAAAGTTTCTCATGGATGAGGCTTTCCCAAAACTCACTCCACTGACTTACCTAAACAAGTCTACAACCCAAAATTTGATGATAACCTAGATCCGGAGATAAGGTACGAGGAGGATGCCCATATTCGTTCTCACCCTTTTACAATCCTTTCCTCATGCCACCGTCGGTTCTTGCATACATTGTGCATGCTTAGATGCGTGCTTATGCAAACTTGCATAAATGATGGGGGGAAGGAGCAAGATCTTCCACTCTTATATCAAAGACGAAGACAAATTTTGCAAATTCATCCGCTGTACAGCTGCTATGTTAATGTTGCGTCATACAAAGTTCATTTGGATTCACCATCCCACTTCATACAAAGTTTCTCTGAGTCGATACATCATATATCGATGTCAATGAAGACGCCTAGTTCCTCTTCAACAAAGGGTAACATTTGGTGCCATGTCATTCCCATGGAGGTGGGCCATATCACCTTGGGTTGGCCATCACTGTATGACTTTGGATATCCTTCTATATGGTCATTGGAAAGGTTGATCTTTCGAGTAAAAAGGCACCCCAACTCAACGCCATCCAAAAAGCACAATTACCTTGACTATAAGAAGCTCGAGTCAGCATTGAGAAAAAAGGTACACATGCTATTTCAAATAATAAGATTGTTCCCACTGGGGAAGGAGGAGTGCTTCCTAGTTCATTGTTCCTAGTACACATGCTATATCAATTTGCCTTGATTTGCCTGAGTTTTACAAAACCTAAAACCAAGGTTATGATCCCGTACCGTACCAGTTTTATCCACATCCGGTACCCTATACCTCTAATTCCGTTCCGCCTCAAATACCGGTTGGTATAAGCCAATACCGGACGGTACCGGCCTACTTTAAAATTTATTATTTTTCTTCAAGTACCGTACAATACCAGTCGGTACCGGACAAATACCAGAGTATTTTTTATTTTTATTTTTAATAAATGCATATATTATATGATAAATACTTTTATGTGGAAAATTAACACTAATAGCGATAAATCCGAAATGGTACTCAGTATCTCATTGGTACCGGTACGTACCGTACGGGTTGGAAAACGAGTACTCTAGTCGGTATGGTATTCAAAACCTTGCCTAAAACAAACCACAGTCGATAAAATCAATTTTTCTAACCCCTGGAGAGTTTGCCCAGATCCTATTCTTGCGAGTATACCAACGGTGGCCCGGAGGATGGCTCATCCATCATACCTATGTGTGGGACCCCAAAACCAAAAGTCCCACATTAGGAAATTTGGGAAATGTTGAATGATATATAAGTGATTCCGACCAGCTACTGTATAACCCGAGATTAACCTTTTGACCCAAGTGTTTAGGCTAAGGGTTAACAAGTCAAATAGCGCGGGTTGTTACAGTTGTAAGTGGACAAAATCGATTGGTGCTTTTTACAGCACGTTGAATGTAACGACTACTCGTGCCGTCTTGACCGGAACCCTAATTCATCGTCGGAACCCTAATCTGCAAAACAGACAAGGGGTGAGCGCACCTTTGCCTCTCGTGGCAAAGGCCCTCAGATGCCTAAGTTAGTATCACGTACTAGTGAAAACCCTAATTATCAATAGGAAAAGTGGAATGAATGCAATGTATTGCATACCTTTCACCTTTAGGTTTACCTTGTATTTATAGATATGCATTTACTTGCTGCCCAAGTATCCGAGTTGCCCTAGATTTCCTATCACGTATAGGAAACCAGGATATTCTGGATTCTCGTTCCCTTATCAATTTATTTTCTTAGTCCTTTTAGGACTCCTTTCCATGGCTGGCCGAACATCGCACTCCCGTTGGGTATCTTACCTAGATCCTATATTTTTGGGATCTTATTCCCTAGGGAACACCATTCTATTGTCCTGGATCCTTCTAGAGTGTTCTTACCGCCTTATCACCTAAGGAAATATTTATCAGAGTTCTTGCTCTTGTTCGGCCATCTTATTGCCGAACAAAGTGCCTGGACCAATGACTTTTCATGTCTTTGGTCCTTATCGACTGCTTGAACCAATGATTTCCCATGTCATCAGTTCTCATTGACTGCTTGGACCAATGACTTCTCATGTCATCGGTCCTAATTGCCGATCACCACCTTCCACAGCGACTCATCTTATCTCATTTTTCCATGGTCCCACGTACCATCTGTTTGGGCTGCTATTTTTTCCATTGCCCTTGCTTGTCGCCTTCCTCCCATGTTTGCCTTCGGTCTTTCTCGGAGCACCTGGTGGGGATTTATCTCCTCCCCCACCTAGCAGGTTCTTTGGGTTAAGCGGTGTCTTTGGATCTTCTCCTACCATGGTCGTTTTTCAAAGAAAACTCTTTCGTTTCCCACAGACGGTGCCAATTGTAAGTGGGCAAAAACAAATGATGCTTAGAACAGCACAAGATCGTAATGGCTACTCGTGCCTCTTGACCGGAACCCGAGTTCGTCATCGGAACCATAATCTGCAAAATAGATAAGGGGTAAGCACACCTTTGCCTCTTGTGACAAAGGTCCTTCGATGCCTAAGTTAGTATCACGTACCTGAGGAAAACTGTAATTATCGGTAGGAGAACATTATGAATGCAATGTATTGCGTACTTTTTACCTTTAACACCTCGTTTATATAGTTACATGGATACTTGCTGCCCAAGCATCCTTGTTGCCCTAGGTTTCCTATCTCGTATGGAAACCCAGGATATCATGGATTCTCATTCCCTTATCAATTCATTACCTTAGTCCTTTTAGGACTCTTTTCCATAGCAGGCCGAACATCCCGTTCCCATTGGGTATTTTTCCTAGAACCTAAATTCTCGGGATCTCATTCCTTACGGAATACCACTGTTCGGGAACCTTCTAAAGTACTCCTTTTGTTGTATCACTTGCTCTCTTAAGAATTCTTACTCTATTCGGCCTTCTCATTGCCGAACAAACTGCTTGGACCAATGACTTGTCATGTCCTTGGTCATTATCTGTCGTACTGACCAATTGGACCAATGACCCCTCATGTCATCGGACCTTATCGCCGACCACCACCCTCCACGACAGCTTATCTTATCTTATTTAATCCGTGGTCCCACGTACCGCTTGTTCGGGTCCTTTTTGTGCTTGTTCGGGACTACCTCCTTACAAGTGTCACACCATGGCCACCAGGGGAAGGATGCTGGGCCAATGCAACGATGACGTTGCATCAGAAGATGGGGAGATTGTGAGACCCCAAAACCAAAAGTCCCACATCGGAAAATTTTGGAAATGTTGAATGATATATAAAGTGATTCCGATCAGCTATTGTATAACATGAGATTAACTTTTTGAGCCACGTGCTTAGGCTAAGGGTTACCAAGTCAGCTGGCGCGGGTCGTTATACTATGAGCCGATGATTTTGCTATCATTCTTTCCCCTCACCTTCATATATCTGCAATCAAATGAAAGAGTCCATTTAGAGGCCTCTGAGATTGTGTTAGGGAAGATGCAACAAATGAACGAACAATTATTTCTCTTAAACGGGGACGGATTTTAACTTCACCTCCCCTTGTGGATGCTTAGGGTCCTACTACTAGTTCTACATCAACTGTCTTACAGTAAATGAACATGGCATATGTTTCCCCGGAAAAGCTTTTAAAATTTATGAATATCAACCTGTTGTACCCATGTGCATGCCCGGCGTGTCCCACCAAAAAAATATATTTAAATTTAATAAACAACTCACATGGCGTCCCCATGTGTTCCAGGAGTGTCCGACATGGATACAATTGCTAGGGGTGTCGTTGCTTCATTGCTCCCAACTAATAAAATGAAACAATGAAGAGAACGTGATAACCTATTTTAAAGCATCCAACTCAAAATCAATTGGCAATAAGTGGAGAGGCCGCCCAAGCTCATATACTAGTTTGGAGGAGATAATTACCTGATGTGGGACAAACTCCAACAATCCCCCACACGTGCGGCCCTTGACTCACAAGTGAAAAGGTAAACAAAAAATCCATGACACTTGGATCACAACAAACAACAATGCACTTATGGCACAAACAATGGGGAACAAATTCTCAAAAAACCCTAGCTCTCATACCATGTTAAAGCATCCAACCCAAAACCAATTGGCAACGAGTGGAGAGACCGCCTAGGCTCATATACTTGTTTTGAAAGAGATAATTAACCGATGTGGGACAAACTCCAACAACCTACCAATCACGCACACATGCATGGAGCTAATTTTGAAAAGACTATCTAAATGATGGTGAAAAATATGTGCAAAGGGGGTATACAATATAAAAGTGATGGAGCTCGACAAAGGAGGGGCTAGTAGTCAACTCAAGAGATAGAACGAGATCATTAAAATTGAATTGAAACTAAAACATGGGTACAAGAAAAGTTTAGTGATAAATAAAGAAGGTAAAAAGAAAAACATGCAAGCCCAGATTACATGTAATGAGAGAACAAAGCAAACGAGAGGAAACACACACATCCATCAACCAGAGCAAATGGAAAGCCTAACAAGTCTAAGCCAATAATTTCTGGCTGATGTTTAAGGAACCACATAAGCATTGGGTTGCCTAAACAAAACTCACCTGCCTACGGCGAATTGTCTGCCTAGCAGACTCTCTATTGGCTAAAACCCTGCGTAATCTTCGCGCTTCCTTCTCAGCCTGAAAAGAATAACAAATACTACTTATAGGGGGCATAACATAAAATTGAATACAAGGAAATTGAAACTTATGTACCTCAGTTAACTGTGGTCTTGACTTGCTACCGCTACAAGATACATAACTTGAGTTGCTGATATGACTTGGTTTATGAAATTCAGCATCCTGCTCAACGTCCATCCCCTCCATCTTTAGGGCGCATATAACTGCACCTTGCTGCTTAACGACTCCTGCTTGATCCTGATACACAAATCAAAAAGAAAAAATTCAAGACCAGCAAATCATAGTGCAATTAACTTCCTTACTTTGCGGAAAGAGAGGAACCATAGCACTTTCAGAGCTCCCCATAAAACCTCAGCTCAATAACTACAGCCGAATAAAAATCAACACAGTGTTCGGGTTAAATCCTTTCAGTTTCAATAACTACAGCCTTCTCACCCAATTCTTCCATTTGTAGGGACTGGAATAGTCCATTTTTGGTTTTTAAGCAACATTAGTTTTTAACTTGCTTGCTTTGTTTTGGTGAGTTTTCCTGCTCTTATACATGTGGCACTTATGCCTTCTTTGATGAAGCTATTTCTTCTCCTATACCGAAAAGAAAATTGATGGTGTTTCTCCCCAATCATGCTTGAAAGCAAACAAAGCATGGGAAGCATGGATATGGATGTAGTGGCGGCTGCACACCCGATGATGGATGTGCAACTTTACACCCAAAATTTATTTTGCAGATTTTACTAGTTTTGATTTTGTTTCAGGCATAATTCGAACACTCTGCCCAATATATCATGAACACCCATCGGCCTAGGTAGCCCATAGTTGATCACAGAACACATAAGTCCAAGCAAGGCCCACACTCACGATGGCAAAAAGAAAGATAAAAAAGGACATATAGGATCAGTATCATGCTCTACGTTCTATCTCAACAAGAGTTGACTCCATGTCTAGGATCAGTACCGTACTCTATGCTCTATCTTAACTATTGTCGACTCCATGTCTACTGCCTCTGCCTCTGGTCTATTTGTACTAAACTTAGTTTTCATAACATTAACTAGTTTTAAATTTTTTTGCTCGTTAGTGTATGAAATCGTGTACAAGCTTCTTAAAAGAAATTGAACTATGTCATAAGATGTAATACGGAAATTTTTGTTGATAGAAACACTTCAGAGTTCAGGTTCTTCTAAGCGAAACTCGATTGAATTCGATAATCTTCCTTTGGATCTATGACGTCGTGTAAAAAACATGTCATATCATCTCAGTAATTAGGACGAAGAAGAAGAGCATGTCTCCAAAAAGTTCCATGCCAGCCTAATCACCACACTTACCCTAGAAAGGGTATTAGCAAATTAATACGCTGGTTTAATCTTGATTGACTCAAAATATGACTCGTCACGGATAATTGAAAACCCTATATGTTTCCATATTTTTTGACCAGCAATGGCTATTCATTTGAGTCTTCCGATAGCACCACTAGATCTTCAGCAAGGTGGAAATTCTCGTATTCCGATCAGGTGTTCATAATCTAGAGTAAAAGGATTTAACTCCCGCTATTCATGTTTTTAGAGCTTGTCCCCTCATAGGTTGATTAGTATATGAACTTAGGCAACCACTCCACTCATTGCCAATTGGTTTTGAGTCGGATGTTTTAACATGGTCTCAGAGCTAGGCTTTTAGAGGCTTTTGGACAAAACTCTCTTGATTAATTGCCCCGTTGTTTGTGCCTTCAATGCACCTTCGTTGTTCGTTGTAATCCTTAAGTTATGGATCCATTGTTCAACTCTACCCGTGCGAGTCGGGAGTCGCACGTGCGAGGAAGTGTTTGAGCTTGTTCCGCATTGGTTTATTATAACCGCCTAAACTAATATATGAGTTTAGGCAGCCTCTCCACTCATTGCCAATTGGTTTGAGTGGAAGTCTCAACCCATACTAAATATATTAAATTTTGTGTACATATTGTTGGTTAATAGAGCTACCAGAGTTAAGGTAATTTATCTTTAAATACTCTACTACTAGAGCCTGGAGCCAATATATGTGCCGGTTTAATCTTGTTTGTCTCAAAATACGACTCATCAACGACAACTGTAAAATCCTATATGTTTTCATATTTTTTCAACTGACTATTCAAACTAATATAGTATGAAATTTTGTGTACATATTTCTGGTTAATAGAGCTACTAAATCTGGTTAATAGAGCTACTAAATCTAGAGCCGCCACTCTAATGGAAGTCATTCTTTTTGCAGCTTGACGACAATTAATGTAAAATTGACAATAAACCACAAATAAATATTGTTTTCCCCCAATGCGTACTAAATCGATCCCACGGTTGTCCTGTGAGTCATCCTTTCTCACTCAAGATTTAACTCAAACACTTTTTATTAATCCAGACAGTCAAAGATAACTACTACAGTATTTATTTATCCACAGAAAACAGCTTCAAAAATTTCATACTAGAAAAGTTCACCTAGATTTAAGGCCACCAACAACCGACCTCCCCAATTCAATCACTTATCATTGCATAACCAAACGCAGAGACAGACGGAAATCAATAAACACATCTTTCTTTTCCGCAGTTCAAAAACATCTGCATACACACAGTGAAAATACACTATACGTGCTACTAAAAAATATATCAACAGTTACTTAGACACCTTTGGACTAACTTTTTGCCAACCTTTTTGTCGTGGTCTTTTTGTTGTTGTATTCTCTTAATTCTGACGATTTGATGTAACAATTTGACCCAAATCTATTAAAAATTAAATAAGAAAAAACAACCAAAAGACTGAACCATAACGTGGTCAAAAGTTTAGCTCAAAGGGGGTTAAATAGAGAAAAGGAATCGTAGCAACGAACCTCGGAGGGACACGGAGGACGAAGTAGTGCTGCGTCTTCTTGAGGGTTAGTTCCTCCCGAGTGTGGAGGCGGCGACTCGGTCTTGACTCGGTGAGTCGGCATCCCGGAATGGGCTAGGCCAGCCAGAGCCTCGGCCGCTTCCAACTCACTCCCGACCAACGAGTCACCACCACCGCATTCCCAGCTCGAGCCGCAATACACTCCCTCCGAGACCGACGCCATACTGGACACCATTATTACTTACACGGCTCTGGTGGTGATTCAAATGTATCAAATTCATACGTAGAGACATCGGTGAAAAGAGGGAGGATGCAGGGGAGTGCCACGTGTCATGCCAGATCACGGCGGGACATGTTCCCAAGGACGCTTGAGCCCATGCGTCAACACGTCTCTCCATTTTCTTCCACCTAGGCAGCTTCGTGCGTGCACGCGCCCTACATTGATTTTACGGGAAATAGACCATCGGTTCTCGATCGTAACACTTTTTTTTTTTTTTTTAAGAAGTCGTTCATTCATCGTCTGCCCATCGGGCAATACAGATTTCATAAAAGATATAGAAAATAACTAGAACTACCTACATTTTGATCTCTGACACCTACTGCCGAAGCAGGCCCGGCGATATCGTCGGTACTTAAGAACTAATCTAGGTCTAGATAACAGAGGATCTAAAAAATCCACAGCAACGCAATTCAAACTCGACACGAAGTTAGCTGGTTAGAGTTGATTATTTCTGACATAAAACACGATGACACGATCGCTGAATAGATCGGGTTCGGGTTCAACCCGCATAACCTGAAAAATGGCACGACTAACTTGTTTAACTCGAACCCGACATGATAACTTGAAACTACTATTTATCTTTCTGGTTCACTAGCGGTCCAGTGATTCAGAGGCCGCAGAGGCAGAGAAGCATGACGATTACTACTACAGTACTACTTTTTCTATATACTACTACTTCATGGGCCGAATGCCGTGAGAGTGCTTCAGGTTTGGTTTTGGTTTGGGTTTGGGTTTGGGTTGGTGGGACCTGTGAAAAATGTGGTGCGCGCAGAGGCCCCATGGAGCATTGCTGCATGAACATGATTAAAATAATTTCTCTCTTATCTGTTTAGAAGTGCACCATCTACTGAGACTAGAACTGCCGGGGGTTGGGGGTGGCTGTTGGACACATGGAAGTCAAGAGGACCATGAAGACTGTTGGGGATTCGAACGTCCAAACTCGCAAGCAAACACACACAATCGAAGAATAAACCAAGAATCGAAAATAATCTAAAGCAAGTGTAGGCGCGGTCAAAAGTCAATAAGTTGGAATCAGAGAGAGCGACTATTTGACTCTCCAATTGCGGGCGAACACGTGGCAGCAGTTGACTACACTGACCAACCAATGAAGCTGTGACGCGTGGAGTGGCAGATCGAAGCAGGTGGACCACGGGAGTCGCCCGCAGGGGAGTTATAGGATCCACCGCGGAACTCACTTCCGCGGGTCCTCTTCGCGGGGCCATCTGTTGGTTTATATCGAGATCCCGCGCGTCACTCCCCGGAAACGTCATAATAATCAACTTTTCGTCTCGCGAAATCTCCACGGACCTCTACCTGAGGCCCAGAGGCAGGGCCCGGGCGGGTCTCCGCGGGGAGATAACGATCGCCGCGGGTCGCGACCTCGCTCAGCGGGAATTTGGGGGTGTCTTGTGGTTTGGCGGCTTGGAATGGGAGGTGGCGCCGCGGGAAAACGAGCCCTCCCGCGGAAAATCGTCCGCGGGAAGGCGAGCTTTCCCAAGGCCAAGAAGTACAGGGGGGACACGTGTCGGGGACTAATAGGAGCGCCGTTCTGGGCCTGACATAGGCCCAGGTGCCCTATAAATACCCCTGACATTCCCAATGATGAAAGAGGACCTTTTTCTGGGAAAAAGTGAGTGAGCACTGAATTTGAGGGAGGAGAACATTCTTCCTCGAGAAAACGTGTGACCTCACTTGCCAGAGCCCGGGAAAGGTTGAGTACCCCGCGGAAAACAAAGGAGACACGCTGCCTCTGTCCTTCTTGCGCTTCTTGCTCACATTCCTCCACCCCACGAGATCTCACTCATCTTCTTTCGACTAATCATCAACCAATCACACCTCTCCAGCTCACGGATAATCACACGTAAGCGATCCCATACGAAACCCGACACCCACATTTAGGCGACTCTGTTGGGGAGGTGTTTTTTGGTTTATGGTTAGTACTCGGTCCAAAGAATACGTCGAACCGCCGCGCCGAAGAGTAATGGCAACACCAGAAAATACCGTCCCAACCCCCGAGGACGTAGGAGAAACCAACAATGCAGGTGCGTCTGCACAAACACTACGCGCCCTTCAAGAGGGTCAGCGCCAATTTCTCGAAACACAGAAACAACTGCTGGCGGCCTTCACAGGTCTCACGGAGCTCATTTCGGCAGCACTACCACGAGCCACAGTTAGTCAAGGTGACGATGTACCACAGAACCATGCCGGTGGGAGTACCAGTCAGACGGCACAACACCTGCAGCCTCAACTCCCCTTGTCTTCCTCGCACCCTCTGCGCGGGGTCCTTGTTGGCGGAATCGCTGCAAACTCGTCCGATACCCGAGGTAAAGAGCCTGTCATGGACGGAGCCGGTGCACCCTCGATGGGCCCCTACATCACGTTGGCAGAGGTCCAAACCTTGCTAACACAACAGAAAGTTGTCGAAACAAGCCAGAAGGAGGCTGCTGTCGCGCAAGCCAGCCACACCGCTACTGCGGGACAGTTTATGACTCTAGCAGATGTACAGGCCCTCCTCAACAAGGAAAAGGCCAGCACGGTCCTACCTTCTTTACCGAGCCCAGACATTCGCCCTCCCTACCCTCTTGCCGTACTATCTTCACCCTATCCGGAAGGATATACCCCCCCCAAGTTTGTAAAGTTCGACGGCAAGGAGGGTAGCGCCCAGGAGCATGTCGTCCGTTTCATTGAATCTCTTGGAGCCCACGCATCGGACTCCAACCTACGCCTCCGCGAGTTTTCAAAGTCTCTCACGTCGCGAGCTTACACATGGTACGTCAATTTGGAGCCTTACTCGATAGCCACTTGGGAGGAAATGGTGAATAGTTTCTACGCCAAATTCTTCCAAGTACGCGAGAAGGTGACAGTGATCAGCCTAACCAAGGAAACACAGGCAACTGGAGAGGATGTCGTCGATTACATCAGGCGATTTCAGGACCGTGCAGTAGACTGCACTGAATCAGTTAAAGAGGCCCAACTCGTTGAGATTTGCATTGGAGGGATGATGGACGAATTCAAGATGCTCCTGATTAATTTGAGATTGGGTACTTTCTCCGCGTTGCTGGAATCCGCGTACAATATTCGCCACGTGGTTAAGCCGCTAAAGCGGGATAGTTGGAAGAATAAGCCCGCGGTGGCCGCGGTTGCTGCCGCGGAGGCGCCGCGGGGACAGCAAGCCGTTGGGACAAGAAAACGAAGAGAGCGCGAGCCGGGGCCCGCGCCAGACTATCCATGCAGTATGGATGAAGTCCGTGCCTTGGTAAACGCATGGATAGCGGATGGTGAACTGGAGCTCCCTCCCGTGGAGTATGAACCAACAAGAGAAGACCGTGAGAGCCCCCGGTACTGCATGTATCACAGACACACCAGACACCCGACCAGCGACTGTTGGTCCCTCAAACGACTGTTCAAGCGCAAGCAAAACGCCAATGAGCTTCGGATAGGGCGTCGCGACATCCGTGTCGAGCCCTATCCAGCTCACGGCGACAATGACGGCGCGGTAAACATGGCAGAATGTTATCCGTTCATGTATGAGGAAGCATGGGATTCAGATTATCACTCTTACTCCGATGAAGAAGCGGACGGGTCCGCTTATATGGTGTATTGCCACGAGATTGTTGACGAAAGCGAAGACGTAGCAGCCCCCATGGTCGCACCAGATCCTAGCAACTCGGCAAAAACCTTGCAGAATAGCGTGAAGTTCCGTACGTTCTTTGATGGGTTCGGCTTTACTCCTGCCGCCAGACTAGAGATAACCAAAGCCATTATCAGCATCGCGGAGATTCACCAAGAGGCATGTATGTCCGTCGAGGGGTCCCTACCACGGACCATTCGTGACGAATCCAATTCGGTTACCTTCTCCGACGCTGACAGGGCGGCACCCCATCCCCACAACCGTCCCCTGTACGTGACCTCCCGTGTCAATGGGGTCGAGTTGAAGAGGACGTTTCTCGATGGCGGGGCCTCCATTAATCTCATGCCCATTCCAACGTTTCGCCGACTAGGGATTCAAGATAACCGAATAGTGGACTCTCCCATCACCATCACAGGTTTTGGGGGTGACAGAAGGCGATCCCTGGGATATGTTGTGGTCAATTTGGAAGTAGGACCAATCCGCTCTGCCACAAAATTCCACCTAATCGATGCGGACCCCAACTACCACATCATCCTCGGGCGCAGTTGGATGCACAAGTACGCGGTTGTGCCATCCAGCTACCATCAGTGTCTCAAGGGCATTTGGGCAGGCAAGAGGGTTACTGTCCGCGCTTCGGAAAGCCCGTTTGACACCCACGAAGCCCATCTCTCGGACGCTGTATACTTTTCGGGGTTAGGCGACACGCCGCAGGCCATAACTACACGGCCACGCGGTGCTGTAATCCCACGATGGGAGGACATACGCGATGCTCAGCGCGGGGGCCCCAGCGGAAGCCCGCCGATATTGGAGTCGACAGCCCCCCGAAAAATTGTCAAGACAAAGGAAGGGGGCAAAACCGTCTATCACTTATGACGGTCTTCCGGGGCAGCGGTCAATCAAAAGGCCGATGACCCCGGGAAAACACGTAGCACCGAGGAAGACGACGTCATCCAGAAACCAGAGCCCGCCCCAGAATGCATGCAGGACCGGCCCAAACCACAGCCGGAAGACATGGAGGAGGTTGACCTCAGTGATGGGGTGGGCAGGAAGAGACCAGTGTTCGTAAGTAAAAAGTTGAGCGCGGACTTCCGCGCCAAGTTGATCAATTTATTGCGCGAGAACTCCGACGTCTTCGCATGGTACTACGAAGAAATGCCGGGCTTAGATCCTCAGCTCGTGGCTCACCACCTCGATGTTTTCCCCAATTCCAAGCCCGTAAAACAAGCCCAGCGGAAATACCACCCCGATTTGGAAAAGCAAATTCAGGAGGAAATAGAGAAGTTGCGGAAGGCGGGATTCATCTGCCCAATCCAATACCCCGAATGGCTTGCCAACATTGTCCCTGTTAAGAAGAAAAACGGGCAAATCCGCGTGTGTGTGGACTTCCGCGATCTAAACAAGGCGTGTCCGAAGGACGAGTTCCCGCTCCCACACATCGACACCCTTGTCGATGCCACCTCAGGTCACCAAATGTTCTCGTTTATGGATGGATTCAGCGGGTATAATCAGATCAGGATGGCCCCGGAAGACGCCGAAAAAACAGCCTTCCGCACCCCGCTAGGTAATTTCCACTATGTTGTGATGCCTTTTGGACTGAAAAATGTGGGGGCAACATATCAGCGCGTGATGACAGCGATCTTCCATGATTTAATGCACGAAATCGTCGAGGATTACGTTGACGATTTAGTCGTCAAGTCTAAGGAGCAAGCGGAGCACCTCGCGGATTTGGCCACAGTATTCGCCCGCTGCAGGAAATTCAACCTCAAATGAACCCTCTCAAATGCGCATTTGGCGTAACCGCGGGGAAATTCTTGGGCTTCCTAGTACACAGGCAAGGAATTGACGCAGATGAGACCAAGATCAGGTCCATCGCGGAAATGCCCGCACCACATTCTCAGAAAGCACTCAAACGATTCTTGGGAAAGGTATCCTACTTACGACGCTTCATTCCCGCGCTAGCAGAGATTGCGGCACCCTTCGCAGACTTATTGAAGGGAGGTGCGCAATTTGAATGGACAGCGGAACACCAACAGGCCTTCCAGCGGATCAAGGCGGTCCTGACTTCACCTCAGACGATGGTGGCCCCAGTTCATGGAAAACCATTGATACTATATCTCACTTCCACTACCAAGTCCATCGGGGCCTTATTAGTACAAGAAGCAGATGGGGTAGAGCGTCCCGTATACTACATCAGCAGAAAGGTCCAGGGAGCGGAGGAGCGATATACGGCCATCGAGCGTCATTGCTTAGCCTTGGTCTTTACTGCACAAAAGCTAAGACATTACTTCCTCTCCTTCCCCATACAGATTATCACCAAATCTGACCCAATCAGGTACCTCTTGTCTAGACCCGCGCTCACAGGCCGCGCAGCACGTTGGCTGTTGGCCCTAGCCGAATTCGACATCTCCTGTGCCTCGCCGAAAGCAATCAAGTGTCAAGCACTCGCGGACCTCCTGGCACAATTTCCAAGCGGCCAATGCGAACCACTCGAAAAGGCTTTACCAGGCGCGAATTTCGAAGCTTTCGCGACCAGCTCGAACAATCCCCACTGGACGCTTAGCTTCGACGGGGCCGCGGGTAACGAGAGCGGAGGCGCGGGAATTGTATTACGAAATGACGAGGCTGGAGAAAAGATCCAGTTGGCTTACAAGCTAAGTTTCCCTTGTTCCAATAACGAGGCGGAGTACGAAGCCTTGATTTTGGGTCTATTAGCTGCAAGGGAGCGAGGAATCAAACACTTGAGAATAGCGGGAGATTCAAAATTGGTGATATTACAGACGGAGGGGGTGTACGCGCTGAAGGAGCCAACACTAGCCCCATATCGGACTACTGTGCAAAAGTTGACCAAGTCCTTCGAAAGCATCAACATTGTGCACAAGCCTAGGTCAGAAAATCGTTTCCCCGACGCCTTGGCAACGCTGGGGGCAAGAACGGAGTTCGAGGATGAGAAGACTTGTATAGAAATTGTAAAGAGGTTCGAGCCCTCCGCGATTTCGAATTTTTCTGAACCAACGGAGGATTGGCGCGGAGCCATTAAGATACAGCTGAGCAATGGTATGGGACACTTATCTACCGTGGAACTTTCGTGCTTTCTGGTCTTGCGCGGGGAGTTATATCACCGCGCCCCTCAGGGTTGGTTAGCGCGGTGCGTGGACGCGGCGGAGGCACAGGGAATCTTAAATCGGATTCATGATGACAATTGTGCGAATAACGAGATAGCGTTGTACCGGAGAATTCAGCGACAGGGCTATTACTGGCCCAGCATGAAAAGAGACGCGGAGCTGACTACCAAGAACTGTACGCGGTGCTCCTTGTACGTGGCCAAACCCGAATGCCTGATGGTGGGCAGTGACAACCAGGAAAATGACTGGAGACAGGTATACGTGGATTACTTACGAGAAGGAGCCTTACCCTCAGAGCGGGCAGAATCCGCGAAAGTCATCCGCGGGGCCCGACGTTTCTTCTTGCAAAAAGGGATGCTGTTCAGAAGAGCCCTAGATGGAACACCACAGAGATGTATAAATGAAGGAGAAGCGGAAGTAGTCTTAAAAAACACCCACAGGACGGAACATCAAGGATGGAGAAAACTCTACGAGCAACTGATTCACTTGGGGTATTTTTGGCCCACCATGGAAAGCGACGCCAGGCAACACGTGCGGAGGTGTCAAGCGTGTCAAAAGTTTGGTAATCTAGTCCATGCCCTCTCGGTGGAATTACACTCCATCCGCGCCCCATACCCCTTCCATACGTGGGCGATGGATTTAATAGAACCAATCAGGCCGGCGTCACGAAAGAATAGATGGATTCTTGCGGCTACCGAAACTTGTACCAAGTGGGTTGAAGCAGTTTCGCTGAAAAGGGCTACCGGGGAGGCAGTAGCACTGTTTGTCAAAGAGAACATCATCTGCAGGTTCGGGATACCTAAGGTGATACTGTCGGACAACGGGACTCCATTTATTAACCAGCACGTGGGAAATCTCCTCGACGAGTACATGGTGGACCATCATACCTCCAGTGCGTATTACCCTCAAGGCAACGGACAGGCTGAGGCGACGAACAAAACCCTAATAAGAATCTTAAGCAAACTGTTGGACGAGCGCGGAGGGACGTGGGCGGACCACTTACCCATAGCCTTATGGGCGTACCGCACGTCGAAGCGGAAGTCCACGCGCGCCAGCCCTTTTAGTCTAGTATACGGAGCGGAAACAGTGCTACCCGCGGAGCTCAGAGTCCCGTCCGCGCGAATGACCCTCGCCATGGAAGAATCCGCGGAAGGTAGGAGGGCGGACCTAGAAGCCTTGGAAGAAAAGAGAGCCGCTGCGGCCATGGCTCATCAAAAGTATTGGGAGTCCGTCGCTCGTTATTACAACAAGGGAGTAGTGCCGCGAACATTCAAGGTAGGAGACTTGGTATGGAAGGCCACTACCGCGGTAATGAGGGACCTAAAGACACCGAAGTTCACGCCTAGATGGGAGGGGCCCTACGAGATAATCAAAGCATCCGCGGCTGGCCATTACAACCTGGCCCGCGTAGAGGATGGGTTCCGCACGGGCGCAGTTAACGCGAAGTATGTGAAAAAGTTTTATCCGTGAAGAGCTAAATGAAGAGGAAAAAGAAGCATACCTGTGTGGTCTAATTATTTTCCTTCTCTTGTAAGTGATTGTCACTGTCAATCACTTTCTATATCATTTGGTTGTTCTTTCTCTTATTTAGCCAAGTGTAATGTGGCGGCCATTTCCTTGTTAATTTTGTTTGCAATGTAATCATGGAAGCCTTGGTAAATGCTAGTCGGTGAAAAGTTGTTGGGATATCTCGAATTTGTATACTTTTGAAGTTTCTTCTATGATGTTATTGTTTGTTTCACAACACGAGTATTCCGAGATCAGTAATCATTAGACAGAGATGACACCAAATTGCAAAGGGTCAGAACATGACCCGCGCACGTTAAGTCCCGTAAAGTCAGAACATGACTTACGCATTAAGTCGCGCGGAGTCAGAACATGACCCGCGCCTTATTAAGTCGCGCGGAGTCAGAACATGACCCGCGCCTTATTAAGCAGCAAGGGGTCAGAACATGACCCGAGCATCAAACAGCGAAGGGTCAGAACATGACCCGCGTGTGTTGAGTCGCGAATGGTCAGAGCGTGACCCGCGTGCAATCATAAGTTTAACAACCGGTAAACGAAAAAGATGTTGGATCCCAAGGGGCGTCAGAGCATGGCCCTCGCACGATCCCGAGCTTAGTGATTGACAAACAAAGTAAACGTGGGGTCGCGGGAAGTCAAAACATGGCCCGCGTGTTGTTTTAAAAAAAAAAACAAAACAAAACAAACAAACAAACAAAAAAAAAATAGGGTGAAATGAAACGATCTTTTATTGCAAACTAAATGTGGAGTGTACTGAACGAATGAAACGATTACAATGTTCAAATAAAAAAAAAGAGAAGAAAAAGAAGAAAAGAGAAGCGGGTAGAAAGAAGCTCAGCCCAGCCATTCCGAAAAAACGAGCTCCTCCGGGTCCGGGTCTTCAAGATTCAAGGCCGCAGTGGCTAACTCCGCGTCATACTTGGAGATCTGGGCGAACCTGGCCTCCAAATATGTCACGCCCTCGATTTTCAAGTAAATAAATAAACCATTTCGATAAAAAAACCCTCACATAAGATATATAATACCCAAAGGGAAGTTCCCACCTGTTTAATTACAAACAAAATCCCCAAGTTTTGAGAAATACATCCTTGGCACCGCGGCCCAAATTAAATTAAGTACAAGTATGAACAAGTCATTAAATCACAATGGTTTAGTCAAAAGAAATCAAAATGAATTAATTACATCTTTATCTTTAATCAAAGTAGGAGATTTACAAAGATGATTAAATAACTAGACTTCATTAGCTTCCAAAAATGTCTTCCACACCGAGCATACGATGTAATGTAAGCCACTGTCTGGCATTAAAACCTGAAAAGAAGGATTTTGTTGAGCTACACTAGCCCAGTAGGAAATTCTATACTCAAGTTATATGTAAATGGGATGAAACATGCAATAAGTGAGAATGAGTTTCAATAAAAGGACATTAGATACCAGAGGGGTTACCAAAATGAACAGACGATTAGACTTCGGGATTTTGGACATGTTAGAGGTAACCCTAACTATCAACACGTCAACTAGAAGTAGCATTTAAACTTACATCAGCCAAACAAATAACAACAATAGTGCAACCATCTCATAACCTTTCGAATAAAAGCCACAAATCACTTCCTCATTTCACAGAGCTTTATTCCATAAAACTTTCCTTCGTAATTTCCGAAACCATTTAGAGAAAACTCAAGACCATCACAGGTCAAGCTCCGTTGATTCGCTCAAGAATACCGGAGGGTTTTTAGTAAAAATCCTCTTTTTAAATCCAAGTCCTTTCTTTAGTAAAACTTAATAGAACCAACCATTCATTTTCCTTTTCGACAGCCACTATCCCAAGCAACAAACAATCCAAACTTCAATTATCATAAACTTCTAAAATCAAACAATCTTCTCTTCATCCGGGGGAGACATTCAACTGTGTTACCACCCCATGCGTGACAGTGAATTCTCTTCACCCGGGAGAGACATTCAACTGTGTTACCACCCCTTGCGTGACAGTGAATTCTCTTCACCTGGGTTTCCGCATTACCACACATTGCGTTGCGGGCCCTCTAGAGTCCTCGCATTACCACACCTCGCGTTGCGGGCCCTTTATTCAAAATTATCAACTCACACATATACATATGCATCATCAATCCATATACAAGAAAACAACATATTCCAAGTTCATGTTCTTTCATTCGTCATCATACAATGCATTACAAACTCGTATACATGTCCCATTGTACAATGAATAATACCTTAAGATCATGTGAATCCTCTAAGTTTACCACAATATCCCTCGTTACAAACCGAAACCACAATTTACTCATTGACAAACCACCCACTAGGTTTTTAACGAGAATCTTATAAAATAGTGCTAAAGGAACCTACGAAGCTCTACAAGACGAAGCACAAGGATACAAACCACAATACTATCCATCGGTTCATTAGACTAGCTCATATCTACCTATAACACTCACCACATTACTCCTTATAGCCCGAGATACTACCATCAATCTTACGGTACATCCCCTATCCAAACGGCACTAATATTATACTCTATCGAGTGACAAGAGACAAGATCAAATTACGAGTCTTTAGGACACAAGTAATCATATCCGAAAGTAACTTAAACATATCCTAATCATATAAGGAATCATAACATGGGTCAAGAACAACCTTAGGAATAATCACAGACGTCGACGGACTGACACATGTCTACTCAAATGGTCATAACTTTCTGTGTATAAATCGGTTTAAGGTGATTCCGGTGGCAAATGAAAGCTGACTTCCAGACCTTCGATTCGATATAAAATTTGCATGAAACGGATATGGGAAGAAAAAGTTATGGCCATTTGAAGTTGGGCTGAAACCCAGAAAGCAAGCAGAATGTTCCAGAGAGGGGAGGGATCGATCCCTCCTCTCTTGGGGATCGATCCCCAAGGCAAAAACTCGGGTTTTGTCCAGATTTGAATGAGGGATCGATCCCTCATGCTTGGGGATCGATCCCTAGGCGATTTTGGGCGATTTTCTGCAGATTTTGACAGCTTTTCGAGAGAACGAAAGGGGACGATCAAAGCTCGATCCAAGCACGAAATCAACTCATAAACATATAAAGTGAGTAAGAAATCCCTACCTTGATGTTAGAAGCTTCAAACACGAGATCAACGAACGAGCCCTAGTTCCAACGCTCCAAAATCCTTCAAGAACGAGGCCAAGCTCAAACCCACGCGATCCAAGGCTCGAATCACGCGTAAGAGATGAATTGAAGGTCGAGGTATGAAGGTGTTGAGGTCGATTGGTGGGTTTTGAGCTCAAAGGAGCAAGAGAGAGAGAGAGAGAGAGATAGCCGAGAGAGAGGGAGACGTGAGGAGAGAGAGAGAGAGATATTTTGGGGCTTTTAATCCCCTACACACACACCCCTCTATTTATACCCCTATATCTCTGTATTACACATATACTCCCTCAAGTTACAATCCTATCATTTAAGCCCCAAATCAAATAAACTCACAATTTTCCCATTTATTCGATATTCTAGCGTTTATAAAACCTTTAAAACATTTTTGTGAAAATACGAGTCTTTACAAAATATGCGACGTTCTGCCTAGCGGCCGCCAGTTGCGCGGAGAGCTGTTGAATCTCGGGCCTGATAGCCATCCTCTCCCCCGCGGCCCTCAGCGCGGAACTCCTCCTGCTCAGCCAGGCCAGATCGAAGCCCATGGCCGCCATGTCCTGCGCAACCTCTTGGAGGGCAGCCTCTGCCTCCGCGGTGAAGTCCCTCAGGCGCAGTTGTGCCCAAGGAGCAAGCACCTCGTGAAGGTCCCTCAAGAGAAGTCCCCCGAGCCGGGCCGACCGCGGACTGAATGGGGCGAACGTCTCCGGGTGTGCGCGGGCTATGGCGTTGAGAAGGGGATGGTAGACTTCGTCCACAGGGAAGCCCGCGGGGAACAGGCGCACTGGGGCTTCCGATTGCAAGGTCGCCGGCCCCTTCCCATGAGCCGCGACCGGGCTGTGCTGAGGAGGAGGACGCTCCCTGGACTCAACCTCGTCCCTATTCTGCTCGCCCATGTCTAATTCAGCAGCAAAATCCCCAAGAGCAGCACTCCCTTGGCCTCCCAGAATATCGTCAGTCTGTATGAAAGTCATGCCTTTAAATAAGGAATTCAGATCTGAGTCAGTAATGGAGGTGGGCCCCCTAATAAATGCTTCGTTTACCTCCAGCTGTCGGTCTTCCACTGAGGGCGGGGGCTGGCGCGGCGAGGCCAGTGCGCGGTCCAGGCTCGGACGCGGGGAGGCGGTCTGAGAGGTCGAGCAGGCCGGTGAGCCTGGAGCAGACCTGCTTGTTGAGGCGCCCTCCCCCGCGGAAGACCCTTGTCCTTACAGAAAAGGAGCGTTGGAGATGCCGGGGGAGCCCGCTGCCACGCGGTCCAGGAAGCTGGTCGACGAGGGGACGCGGGCGCTGGAGGAATGTTGCTGTGACCCAGAAGGGGCAGCGGATGCTGTCACTCGTGGCGAAGGCACGCCGCGGGGACTCACGGTACGAGGGACCAGGGCCTCCAGGCCATCATCTTCCTCTTCCCTCAAAATCTGGGCCGCGGTCGTTGAGATAGGCCCGGCGGTGGCCTCTGTTTGGCCGATGGATTCGCGGGAGCCCATTGGGGGTGGCGGCTCGCGGGCTTCAGAATCAGCTGCACGAGGTGGAGAAAGGTCTCGGTCAATAGAAGAAGGGATCATGTTATCGGACTCCGCGGAAGAAGAGGACGAGTCCGTGGAAGCCGTGTTGGGGTCCCCTCCGAGGTCCATAATTGAAGGTTCGTCAGGTAACGTACCTCCAACCACCAAGGAAGTCTCAGGCTCAGGCTGAGGATAGGGAAGCGGCTCCGTGCGAGGTTGGATCAGCTCTACTCCCCTCGCCCCGGCGGTGTCTGTCGCGGAAGCCCCTCCGAGGGCCAGAGTTTGAGTCTGCATGGCATGGAAGCGGACGCTCAGAGGAATGTCATCTTGATCAGGACTGCCGTCGTCATCAATGTCGGCGATAACGTCATCGCGACCGCCCATGCCTGCATCCCCATCCCCGTCCTCATCATCGTCGGACTCAATGATCACTGCAAAGACAAGATAAAATGAGTACAAATGAGGGATGTTAATGGCGGAGAGTAGCAAGGTAACAAGTACGAGATATACCTTCCAGACGACGCCGCTTAGCGAGAGCAGCGGATGCGGCCCCCAGCGGCTGTTCCTCCGCGGCATGTTCCTCCGACCCCGCGGCCGCCTCTGGCTCGAAGGCCACAAAGGTGCTGGCGTCCAGCTCCCGCTGCTGAGAAAGGAAAAAGAAAGACAGGATAAGTACTAAGAATAGTGGTGAAGATGCATGCATGCGCTGTTGATGGACTGTAGTACAGCATGAGAAGAAAGAGTACCGTGCGAAGACGCTTGCGTGGGCGTGCTCCTCCAGTTGCGGGAACGCTTGAGGAGGTCGGCTGAGAAGTCCCCCCCGCGGCAGGCGGGTGAGCACGGGCGCGGGAGGCCCGCGCCGGAGCCTGCCTTGTCGTCGTTGGAACGGTGGAAGGCAGGCCCAGTGGGAACGCTACGCTCAGAGGCGCGACGTCCGCGGCCACCATCATGCTATGAGGACCGCGCCAGTCCGCCCCCCTTATCTCCGTAATGGCCCTTAGGGAGGTGTCCCGACTGCGGATCTCAGGCACAGGGAGGACTTCTGATTCTCCGCTGACAAAGAGGAGGAATGTGTCCAGGTTCCTCCTCCAAAACACGCGGAATTCCGCTGTATAGCGTCCCACCTCGTCCCTACTTGGGATGGGAAGATTCCCAAGATTGGCCAGGATGCTGGAGGTGTGTGGCCGCGTGAAGCGGCGCTGAGAGTCAATGAAAGAGGACGGTGGTGGGGCGTGCCCTGGTACTCCCTGATCGAAACTCAGCTGCCGCGCGAACCTGTCTGGCCGGTAGACAGACACGCCGTGCACTTCGCCATTGAGGAACGGCACCCACCCTGGTAGAGCGATGAGGGCCGAATTGATAACCGCCCGGGCTATCGCATTATTTCCGCTCATGTTGGATAAAGAAGAGCGGGTAGGCAGGAGGCATTGGCCCAGGCCGACAATCCCAGGGGAGGCAACGGCGTAGGGACGCGGCACAAAATTCCCTGGAATGTCACAGGCCTCACTCCAGAGAGCATCGCTGCTCGTGCCAATCCATCGTTCTGAGCGGGACCTGCTAGCGGACGCCAGAAAACCTCGAGGGACCGGAGCAACGGTGGAAAAATGCTCGAAAAAGTAGGCCAGGAGGAAGCCGGTGTGGGCCATGGAAAGGTGGTCGCACCTCCCCAGAGACCGCACGTGGTCAGCATGGACCAGGTCCAACTGGCAGTGAAGGGACCCCAGGAAAAGAGGGGCAAGCGCGATTGGCTCGCCGCGGGCAAGTAAGACCGCGAGCGGAAAGACCGCAGGAGAAGGGCTGTCCGCCGGGTAATCCGGGAAGGCAAAGTAGGATAAGAAAAAGGCGAGGAAGCCAGCCATGTAGAGCCGCCCCTCATAGTGGGGACCAACAACAAAGTCGCGCGGAGCCCCGTCCGCTACCGACCTCACAGGCTGGAGGTCTTTGAAGAAGAAGCGAATCCAGCTCGCGAAGGAGGTCTTTTTGGCGTTTGCAGCAATACTCTTGCGAACGCCCTGGGCCGTGAAGATTGGGCTGGATTGGGCTAGTTTGCCCAGCCTCCTAAGCTCCGCGATGTCGTGCTGGTCCGCGGAGGAGAGATTGTCGAGGTCAAGAAGCGTGGCCCCTCGCAGGGGAAGACGGGTGAGGATCACCACGTCCTCCAGTGAGAACCCACTTTCGCCCCACGCCCATACAAATGAGTGGGTGTCGAAGCTCCATCGCGAGCATGCATGGTTCAGATTCCTCAGAGCAGCCCCTTGCCTCGGGATGCTCAAGCTCCGCGACAGGACCACGGCGTCATAAACACCGCTGGCCATCAAAGTCTGCTTGAAGGCGGCGTTCCCCGTCACCTCGTCGACCCATTCGGCCCAATCAGAGGGTGGTGAAGCTTGGGCCCCAAACCTGCACTTTGAGTAGGGGAAATCCCCACGCTCCAAGCAGAAGCGTGAAACAGACGAAGGGTTGACGGGCTCCGCGCTGTCCTCGCCGGCGGGGGCCACAAAGAAGGTGGGATCGGTGGTGGAGGGCTCCTCCACGGTCTCCACCGTGTAGGCGTTCACCTGAGTCCAGAACGGGTCCTCTACAGATTGAAGATAGGGGGCCCTCCTCCATTGATCCGCGGCAGGGACGGGTTCTTCGATAGTCGCACCTCGCGTGGCCATATGGGCTCTTTGTGGGAGTGAAAGCGAAAGGAAGAAGACGGCGTTTGAAAAAGGAACAGAGAGAAAATGACAGCTTTGACTAGAGAATTGAACGGTAGGTGAAAAGGAAGTGACGGGTAAAGTGGCTTATATAGTAAGCCTGTTGGAGAAAGCATTTATTGCAACCGTACACCAAAGGTCACGATCAGCATGCGAAGCGACGCCGCCCATTCAGTAGCCTCCTTACTCCGCGGGACGCCTCGAGTGTGACCGCGGAAGACGGGAGTCCTTCGCGCGCGGGCGACGACCCCGTCAACCGCGCGCGGGGGGCATATGTAGGCGCGGTCAAAAGTCAATAAGTTGGAATCAGAGAGAGCGACTATTTGACTCTCCAATTGCGGGCGAACACGTGGCAGCAGTTGACTACGCTGACCAACCAATGAAGCTGTGACGCGTGGAGTGGCGGATCGAAGCAGGTGGACCGCGGGAGTCGCCCGTAGGGGAGTTATAGGATCCACCGCGGAACTCACTTCCGCGGGTCCTCTTCGCGGGGCCATCTGTTGGTTTATATCGAGATCCCGCGCGTCACTCCCCGGAAACGTCATAATAATCAACTTTTCGTCTCGCGAAATCTCCGCGGACCTCTACCTGAGGCCCAGAGGCAGGGCCCGGGCGGGTCTCCGCGGGGAGATAACGATCGCCGCGGGTCGCGACCTCGCTCAGCGGGAATTTGGGGGTGTCTTGTGGTTTGGCGGCTTGGAATGGGAGGTGGCGCCGCGGGAAAACGAGCCCTCCCGCGGAAAATCGTCCGCGGGAAGGCGAGCTTTCCCAAGGCCAAGAAGTACAGGGGGGACACGTGTCGGGGACTAATAGGAGCGCCGTTCTGGGCCTGACATAGGCCCAGGTGCCCTATAAATACCCCTGACATTCCCAATGATGAAAGAGGACCTTTTTCTGGGAAAAAGTGAGTGAGCACTGAATTTGAGGGAGGAGAACATTCTTCCTCGAGAAAACGTGTAACCTCACTTGCCAGAGCCCGGGAAAGGTTGAGTACCCCGCGGAAAACAAAGGAGACACGCTGCCTCTGTCCTTCTTGCGCTTCTTGCTCACATTCCTCCACCCCACGAGATCTCACTCATCTTCTTTCGACTAATCATCAACCAATCACACCTCTCCAGCTCACGGATAATCACACGTAAGCGATCCCATACGAAACCCGACACCCACAGCAAGAAAAGAACAAGACACAGAAATTTACGTAGTTCCGACTTAAGCTGATTGCTTAATCGTGTTTCACGGGGTGCTGGGATATTTTGCTATGATGAAAGTATGTGTATAAGAGTTACAATAGGAGGCTGCCCTAGCTTTGCTTTTATTGTTACAAGCAAGCCAATAAACAAAAAATCCTAAAAACGCAAAACTCACATTTTTGCCCGCCACAGATCGCCCGGGCAGAATTCAGAACCACCCGTGCAAAAATTACTGCGAGCACTGCCTGCTCATTTTGGCCCAGGCCGCCCGGGCAGAAATTACTACAATTGAAAACCGCTCCAAATTGGTTCGGGCTGCCCGGGCAATTTTCATTGCGACTGAATTATGCTTCATTCTGCCCGGGCGAAAATTGCTACAACTCAATTCTGCCCCAGCGATTTTGACTGCAACCTCAGAATCATCTTCACATCTCAACCAAAACCGTGGATGATGATCGATGGAGCCATTTTGCATGTAGACTAGTACATGCATGGCACTTCCTCTAGTGATGGCTGTCGAAACCCCCACATTTTTATGAATTACACGGGTCTTTTGACTCTGGAGTTTTTTAAAATCTAACTGTTTGTCTCCCTTTAGCCCTATCTTTAGTGGTGTTGGAAGTCATAAATTGTTTCTTCTCTTTTCTATTACTCCAATAGGCAATAGAGATAAGGTTATATTTTTCTTCTTTTACGTCTCGACATTTATAGATATTTATAAACAAAAAATAATAATCTAATCAAATACCACCTATCACCTTATCAACTCTTAAAAAGATAGATGATCAAACGCAATTCAACCTGATGTTTCTCTCTTTTTTTATGTATAAATAACCTTAGTAAGAATTCTATAAAATTAAGTATTTTAGATCATCAAACTAGGACCCTCAATCAAATTCAGGAACTCAATTGTTCAATCATTCTATTAGACACAAATGGAATGGACTGGAGTAAGGTCGGTGTATATGTATCTCCAGGGCTGGCCCTAGGGCAAGCGGCCACCCAGAAATTTTTCAATGCGGAGCGGGTACCACGTGGTGCCTGCTCGGTGCATCCGAGCCGTCCATTTCAATTTTGGATGACTCGGATTTGGAGAGAGAAAAATAAGAGAGAAAGAGGAGGGGTGAGAGGAAAGAGAATGTTTCAATCTGAACCGTCCAAAATGTATCGGACGGCTCGGGAGTACCGAGCGGGCACCACGTGGGATATACCCACTTGGCACTGAAAATTTTCTTATTAAAAAAATGGACAATGCTAGGGACACTCCTTTCAATCACTCTCCCAACCACTCTCTCTCTCTCTCTCTCTCTCTCTCTCTCGTATGTGTGTAGGGTTCACAACTAATTAAATGTGTAGGCCCCACACACATGTGAGAGTAAGTGGTTGAAAGGAGTGTTCATTTTTTATTTTGGGCCAAATCCATTTTGACCCCCTATGTTTTGGGCCATGAGCAAATATACCTTTTATTGTTAAAAAATGTGCACATAACAACCTATGGTTTGTGAATGTGCAGACACTCCCTATCTAAAACACATGAGGTGTTTCGGTAGTGAATAAGTTTTGAAAAATGTCAAGTTGTTTCCGGTAATGAATAAGTTGTAGATAAGTATGCGAGCAAAAAAATTGTTAAGAAAGAAGTTATTGTTGACAAGTTGTTAGTTAGTGTGAATAATAAACTAAAATACCAAAACTTGTTGAATAATATGAACAAGATGATATACAGCCTATGTTTTTTCATCAAGAGACTTAGTGGAAACGTCTTATAAATTGTAGTCACTCCTTTCTCTAAAGTCGATTCTAACATCTCAAGCCCGCGTTAATGGAAGTTATTGAACCGTAGCCGTAGGGCCTTGGGCCTAACTAACGGAGATTTGCCCCTCAATGGAAGTCTGGGCTTTCTTCTCCTTTTCTGTGGTTCGAAATTTGGGCTGACCCTGTTAAGCCAGAGATAATAGTAGAAATCCTTACTACTCCTATAAAATTTGGAAATTGATTTTCACGCTCCTTTTCTTACACACTTTTTTTTTGTCTTTATTGAATTGAATTTACTATCTTGCCCTTTATTCAATACATCTTTTTCCCGAATTCAAGGACAATATCGTAAATTCACATGGATAAAAACAAATAAGGGAGTGTGGATTGTTAAAAGGAGGTGTGAATATCATTTTCCCAACCAAAAACCATCTTGGCAAAATCCTTAAAACTGCACTAAATTTGATCTCAACAAGCGATCAATTTGCATTCAAAGAAAATAGAATCAACAACGCACACTTACACCAAGACTGAGATGAAGAAATAAGGATGAGATTAATAGCTTAAAAGAACTCAAGTGACATAGACGTAAGGAACTTGCATCCACTACAAGCAGAAAGCATGAGAAATTGTAATAGATGAAAAGAAATACTACACAGATTCAGACAGCAGAGATCGATTCAGGAATGGTTGTGGGTGATGCAAGACCAGCCATCCACCGGTGTGTTGGAGGAGTTCTTGGAGAGAGGTTAACTAACTCAAGGGCCTGTAACCTCAGTTCAACCGGATAATCAGCGACGCAACCGATTCTGGGACCAGCACCGGTTGACCATTTCCGCGATAGTTGATGGCCTAACTGATATGAACTGGCTGCCTTTTTTGAGTTTATTCTTTGCAATATTGCTTTTTCAGGCACCTCAGCTCTCGTGCTCCGAAGTCCACCGGATATTGTCCTTTTGTAGTTGTTTTTTGTTTCAGTTTGGGAAGCCACAGGCGGTTCCAAAGATTCCTCTTCTATGGAATTAACAGGTTGAGGAGATTCTGAATATGTTGAAAATTCAGATGTAATCTCTTCTTTATTCAGTTTGCTCTCTTCACGGTTCTCATAATCATCATTCGCCTTGAGTATCTGATAGAAGAAACAACGACGAGTTACTATATCCAGAAGCTCTACATACTAGAGATGGTTAAGGAAGCTACACGGACATGGAAACTGGTACTTTAACCAGCTTCCTTCAGCGAAACAACCAGCTTTCCTTTTGAGGATTCAGAGGAAGTCCTGATTTCCTAACAGCCTGTGTAGCTCCACATAACCACCTCCCTTGACGACAGTTTAACACAATAATCAATTGACTAGCTATAACAAAACAACATAGGAGAAAAGGACATCACATACTGCAGCCCTGTCAAGGTCGACTCCATTTTGATTGAGAAATGATAGAAAACTGTCGAGGCTGTCATCAGTCGGCCGGTAATGTCCACTGTATGGTGATATAGACTGAAAAGTAACAAGTGGTCAGAATTCAGATGATATAATATCACAATCAGGTTGATCCTGCATTTCCTTGTATAGCATGTATCAGCCTGAATGCACAAGAATTGCACAAATAGAGTAAAGTCATGTTGATGAAAAAAGAGGTATCCAAACCTTAAGGGGAACCGGATTCATCTCTCTGTAATCTATACCAGTTAAGCAGGTCTACACATGTTTCTTCGAAAATCAGCACAACAAATAGCATTTCCAAGATTCGAGAGTGGGACCAAATAACAAAAAATCTACGATTCTAGCTTTCCAGATAGTCCAACTTCTCCTCAAAAGCTTTGCAGAACACAACACAATAATATCGTTTCCGTTAATGTCCAGAAAAATTCCCATGTAGTGTAGCCTTCCTCTTCTTCAGGATAACTTGTTAGTTGTTATCATTCCCAACTCCAAATCCACACAACTTCAAAACTCAAAACACTAGCACCAAGAATGGCACATAGATAGATGCATGAGTAGATATGAAATTTAACAAGTGCAGTAAAAAGGCTATGCGCATCTGAAGTCCATTTGATCATTACTGATTACAGCTATGACGTTGAGGCAATGAAGATTTTGCATCCATCGAGACCGGAAGTTTTAAATTGAACAAGCATTGGCTGATTATATGTGAGAAATTAGATTTGAAAATGTCAATTCCCATTTTTAAATGTCTTCAAGTTAATGAATTGTGCACTGTTTCATTACCTTCAGTGTTCCATCCTCTGCTGCAAGGCTTCCAGCAGCCAATGTAGCACCACCAGCAAGGAAGCTGGAATGGTGAAAGATTCCTTTCTTTTTCTGAAAGTAAATAACATATCAGGCTCCAAATTACACTAAAGCTCAGGTAATATTAACAGACAGGCTGACAAAATTATACTAGTTCTCAATATCACTCTCACCTGACCAGCATAAAGTTTCTTGGAGGTGCTCATGACAAATATCCATTTTGCACCTGGCTTTCCTTTGGTTGTATCAAGAAAATTTCCACTTTGCTTGTGCACTATTTTCCCCTCCACAACAATATATTGGTAATTTTCTCTCTCTTGCTGGTTTTAAAGAAAAATCAACCACAGGAAAGTCACATACAGTAGGAATTTAGGATTGACTTGGAAACAACAGTTCAATACAGCATTGCATAGGTTTCAATACGGCCAGAAACTGAATTTCAATATGTAGGTCTGGCCAAAACAAATTCATTAGAGCACATACAGGTCCAAGATATATGATGCACTGTTGCCGAAGCTTTGATCTTGGACATTCTATAAGTTCAACATCCATTCCATCTCCGAGATCCAACCTGGAATAAGTAGAACCAAAAAGGTTCGACATAAACACATGCTCTACAACCTCTATCCCACCAAACAATGTAAGGGGAAAAACAACAATCAACTCATGCAGTAAGTACTTAGTTGTTGATATGATCTCCCTGTGTAGTGAATTACAACAAAATTCTGTGACAACAATAAGTGGCATATAGGCAATGTGCATACCAACAGTCCCACTGTAGGTTTCTCTCCTGCCTAGGCAATTAAATTTTTTATTCGCGCATAACCCTTATTTCTTCATTCTTTGCAATATTCATCAGAGTCAAAGCCAAGAGGTTAGGTTTGCAAAACAGGAAATGATAGACGAAGGCGACGCAGTAACTGATTATGAGCAATGACAAGAAGTTCAGCAGCAGATATGAGCAATTAACTGTTGCACATGCCCTTACTCTAACATTCTCCAGTCTCTAATATGACATAAAGCAAGATAAAGCACCGATTGATCCTTGATCAGGCTGGGCCGCCCAGAATCATTCCATCAATGAGTTCATGCGTTTTTAGTAAAATAGATGCCTTTGTTACTAATTTTTTTGAGATTGATGACATCTACTTCGAAGAAAGTACATCTAATATTCAATGAGAAGAAAAGCTGATACACTAAAAGAAAATTTCCCTTACCAATAGAAGAATGGCTGACCAGCATCTGTTTTACACCACTCTTCGTAATACAGATGCAAGTAATGCCCATAACGATGCCTTGGATCAATCTAAAGTTCACAGAGAGGAAAAAAAAGAAGTAACAAAGGCAGAACTTCAAAGAAGGCCATAAAGATGACAACTAAAACATAACTTACAGCTTCAATCCAGTGTTGGAAAGCCAGTTTTTGTGCTTTGGCGTCCTTAGACAAACCCTTACCAACCTGCCCAGGAGCAAATAAAATGACAATATTTAGCCAACTCTGTGTAGACATTCGTTAATGTCTCTTGTACTACAACAAAAACAAAAAACAGGATAAACAAGAAATCTACAGTAGGTACTGTCACGACTGATGGCGGCTTTAGCATAGAGCAATGCTACTGACACAACTCCGAAACAACTGACTCCAGAGCCGTTAAAAGTCCCCATTTTCTACGAGAGTAACACAATTTCTTGTAACTTACTACTTTTCTTTCTCTTTTGTTTTGTTGAACAGGTCAAACTCAAAGAGGAAGCAATCCAAAAGTTGAAGTTTTAACCCAAAACTAAATAGAATCAATATATTCACTGTAACACAAATCTCTTTCCAATTTCATGTATTGTTCAAAACATGGTTGAGAATCCATTCAACCGCTACATCTTGCTTCCACCATAAGAATGTCTAAAAATCAAAATTCGTAAGACCCTACAAATCCAAATGCATGCTCTGCTTACAAAATATAGTGGAGAATTCATGTAAACGTCACTTCTTGCTTTCCACCACAACAACTTTTTGAAATTATAATTGTTGAAGTCCTAATTACAATCAACAATTTCATGAAACAAAAAAAGAGGGTTTGCTATCCTAACAATTGAAAAAGAATTTTTTGCGTACAAAGATCAGAAGTATTTCACCTCTGAAAGGCTAAAAAAACCTATTATGAATGAATAAAAAATGGAAATTGCTAAAGACAGCCCATTGGACTGTTGTTTAAGGTTTAGAAAATGTATGAAAATGTGTAAAAAGTAAATTGAAAGTGTAAAAAAGTGCACCGGAGAGTTTTTTTTTTGTATTTTTTTTTTGTATTTTTTACTTTGCTTAAAGACAACCCAATAAGAACCATAAAATAATCTATAAAAACATCACAAACTAGAGAGAATCAATTAGCGGTTTTTTTCTCTGCGAAATTCAGTATTGTTAGTACTGTTAGCAAGGTTTGAACCCAATCAAATACAAGGCATCTACCACTAAGTTACCACCCACTTGCAGTCAATTTACCGCTTTAGGTCTCACAAAATTGCCTTGGGTTGGCCCTGTCACAATCGCCGTTGTCTTATTCGATATCACATTGCAGTAATCAGAGAGAGAAAGAGAGACCTTGGAAGCATTCAAGCTGATTCGATTCCAGCGGGAAGCCGCGGTCTCTGGTTTGTAGAAGTATGAAATTGTACTGTGATTCAATCGAGCATAGTCTATCGCTTGCCACCTTCGAAAAACATCCCATCACCACACTATCTATCGATCAGTTCGTGTATAAATACACTCTTTAAGAAAGCAAAAAACAGAGACACGACGTGGAAGAAGAGACGTACCAGAGCTCTTCGGCTACGACGGCCGAGTCCGCTAACATTCGCCTGGTGCGATAACTCCTATATACCTTCTGCACCCTCATCGCGGCCGCACTTGACACCGGTGCGATCTCCCGTTGCGATTGGGCGTCGGTGGTTCCTGTGGTTAAACTTAGGACGGATGGAGAGAATGGTGGTTTTAGCACTTGAGTCTCGACTTCCATTGTCAACACGATTCCAAAAAGAATAGTCTAGAAAAGCATATACATGTGTGTGTGTGTGTGTGAGAGAGAGAGAGAGAGAGAGAGAGAGAGAGAGAGAGAGCAGGTGTGGAGATGGAGAGAGTAGCGTCGTTTGGAGGTTGGGGGGAATAGTGGCAGTTTTTAAGAGCAGAAGGGTGTGGGGTGTCTATGCAATGAAGCACATCTTCTGTGCCGAGGGGAAAATTTTTCAATGCGGTGTACCACGTGGTATCCGTTCGTCACATCCGAGTTGTTCATTGCGTTTTTAGACAGCTCGAATTTGGAGATAGAAAAATAAGAAAGAAAGTGTTGAGGTGAGAGGTTAGGAAAGAGGGTTTCAATCCGAGCAGTCCAAAAATGTATCGAACGACCCAAATGTGCCGAGCTGGTACCACAAAGAATATACCCACCCAGTAGAGAAAATTTTCTCCAGCCGAGGAGTGATTTAAAAAATAATAATGATAAATCATACTTCAATGGTCAAAAAGTCTCTCGACACGGAAGCACGAAAATTTTCGAAACAGAAGATATCAGAGTCCGTTCCACTTTTGTTAAAAGTGGATTTTTGAAAAGGAAGGTAAATTTCAAGGTTAAAAATTATGTGTTTACGTAAATAATATTTCTACCAATATAGATATTGTTTGATAGATCTCATTGAGATCTTAATACGGTGCAAAAAAACCATAAAATTATTTTTCATTTTCATTATATTTGAGTTTGAAATTTGAAGAAAATGAACTTTGGGAAAAAGAAGAGAAAGTGGAACGGACTCTCAGACGCCATGTGCAATGTCAAAATGAATTTTAACCGGCCTAGCCAATGTATGACAGGCCGATGATTATTTGTCACATGGCAAAGCAAGACATGACACGATTCAAGCTGATTTACCAAAAAAAAAAATGTCAAAGAGGATTTTTGAGTTAGTGCCTAGTGGGACCGCTGTCAGTCCCAACTACCGGTCTGACAGTTCATGAATTCGACAATGAATGGCTAAATTACGTTAGTTGTCCTAAAGTTTAAGCCGGTTATATTAGAACAAGAGGGCTGCTACTCCCCCCTGACACGCCCCTGACACCCCACCCCCCAGGCCCCACACCAAAATTCCCTCCCTACCCCCACCCCAACCCCCCCACGCCCCCTCCCCCCAGCAAAACCCGGCCGGGCCCCCCCTCTCCAAACACCCAAAACATCCGGCCCCCCTCCCCTTTTAAAATACTCTCATTTTTTAATTTTTGTATTTTTTAAAATAATTTTATTTTTTTTATTTAATGTCCACAAATACACCGGAACAAAAAATCGTATATTTTTTATCATTTTATTTTAAATGGCCATAATGAATTTTTTGCTCTAAAATCTTTCAACAAACACTGTAAAACTCATTATTTAATTTCAAGACTCTCTTAGGGTGTCTATTGAAAGGGTTTGGAGGCAAAAATTTATTATGACCATTTAAGATGAAATGGTTAGAAAAATAATATCTTGACACCGATTCAAACGGATTGAAAATTGAAACACTTATTTTTGTAACAATATTTTTATTAGACTTAAACCATGGAGCAAATATGGGGGGTGGGGGGCCGGCCATATTGGGTGGGAAGAGACCATTTGTCAAGCCAAAAACTCATTATTTAGGGGGGCCGGGCATATGGGGTGGGGAGAGACCATTTGTCAAGCTAAAAACTCATTATTTAGGGGGGCCGGGCATATGGGGTGGGGAGAGACCATTTGTCAAGCTAAAAACTCATTATTTAGGGGGGGCCGGCCATATGGGGTGGGGAGAGAGGTCCTCATTTTCCTATAAATATGACGATTTGTCAAGCCATTCAATTCACACCTTAAATCTCTCCAACTTTTCTCTTTAGAAATCTTGTGTTTGTTCTTTGTTCTTACTTTGTTCTTGATAGTCTTGAGTTTCTTATTGAGTTATTCAAGAAACGCAACCCAAGGCCGCCACCAAACCACCACCCGACCAGCCTCTCGATCCAAAAAGTTTAGTAGTTTAGTCAAGATATATTTTTGAGAGAAAAAGAAAGTCTTTTCTTTTCTCTTTCGAAGTTACCGTAAGAAATCACTTCGTTCGATAGCCACATTCACCTTCCGTAAGCTACTCTAACCTTTCGTTTTTCTTTTTGTGTTTAAAAATGCATGCTAAGTTAAAGTACTAAAAATAGCTAGCAAATTTATTATACTAAAATTATTGGTCTAAAGCATAAGTGGTTTCAACTCCAAAGGTGTGACATTATGCTTTACGATCTTTTTGTTGACTGTGGAGTAACCCGAGGCTAACACCCTTGAAAGTTTGTCAACAAGTCTGGCTTCGTACCGACTAAGGAAGGAATGGTGATTCTAACTGGACTCGTCCGACCATCCGACCTGGAACTTTCCTGGTTATTTCTATGTCAAACATAATTCACAAAATTTAGAATAATGATTTTCGGTGAAAATTTAGCATGGTTACTTAGGCTTTCCTTACAAACTTTGTATCTGTCAAATTTTTTAGGAACGTTGCAGCGGAAAATCTGGGACGGAACAATGGATGACTACAACTTTTCAATTTCAGATAGTTGGTCATTTGATAATGATATTCGTAGTGAGGAGAGCGTCTCCTACAATAGTCGCGATTATACACCAGAATTTACCACCGACCGGGTTAGTCTTTATTGTTATTGTATTGCATATTCGTTCTTTATGTTAAGAATGGTTAATGTTGTATTTATATATATTCATTTTTTTTTATAGATTTTTGAAAGTAGAGAAGATATGTTAACTTGGGCGCGGAGCGTTAGTCTAAAATATGGTATTGTAGTGGTTATTTTAAATTCTGCTAAGTTAAAAGGCGGCAAACTGCCGAAGTGCATTCTTGGTTGTGAAAGAGGAGGAAAGTACGAACCGCCACGGAATCTAGTTGAAGGTCAATCCTTGCAAAGAAACACTGGGACTAGAAAATGCAATTGCCCATTTCAACTGCAAGGTATACCACAACATCCATACGGTATCAGGTGGGGTTTAGAGGTTATTAGTGATGTCCATAACCATGAAATAGCAAAATATATTGAGGGCCATGAGTACCCGTCAAGGCTAAAATCATTAGAGAAACAATTTGTGGTTGACATGGCCGACAGCACCGCGCCTCGTGAGATTCTTAATATTTTGAAGCAAAAAGACCCGTCAAACACTACCGGAATCAAGAGCATTTATAACGCCATTTTTGCAAACAAAGCAGCCAAACTGGACGGTCTAACTCCTACTCAGTATGTCATAAAGCAATTACTTAAGAACAATTACCTCCATCAATTTCTTACAAATCCAGATACCAACGAAATCACAGATATTGTTTGGGTTCATCCTACGAGTCTAGAGCTATCTGTCAACTTTCCGTCTGTACTGATCATTGATGCCACATACAAGACCAATGAGTATCGATTACCACTATTGGAGGTTGTGGGTATCACATCCACATGGCGGACTTACTCGCTTATGTTCGCTTATCTTAGTAATGAGAGAGAAGAGACATTGACATGGGCATTGGATAACTTAAAAAATTGGATGCTTCAAAAGGGGGCATCGATGCCATTGGTATTTGTTTCAGATCGGGATTTAGCGCTTATGAACGCCATTCAAGCATGTTTCCCCGCGGCACGTCACATTCTGTGTATTTGGCACATAAATCAGTGCGTCATGAAGAACTGCAGCCGTGTGCTTGGTCCGGAATGGAAGCGCTTCATCACGTCATGGCACTCGCTTATCAATTCATCTACACCTTCGTCTTTCGAACAGAAGTGGCAAGCCATGTGCGACGATTTTCGCCAGTTCCCGTATGTCATAACTTACCTGTGGCAAACATGGTTAGGATCGTACAAAGAGCGATTTGTTTCAGCATGGACAGATACATGTATGCACCTCGGAAGCAATTCAAGTCAAAGGTATAATCGCTTTTTGACTTTACTTTTACAATTTTGTGCATTTCTCTACTACACTAAGGAATACTTTTTCATGTTTTCCTATTTAAACACAGTGCATTATTCTATTACAGGGCAGAGTCTGCACATGCGAGGCTAAAGCTATATTTGGGGGATACCATGTCATCGCTACAAACATCTTTTGAAAAAATACACAAGATGTTGAAAAATCAATTCGGGGAAATTAAGAAGTCGTTCGAGAAATCATTGAACATTCCACGCCACAAACAATTACGTGACGACATTTTTGATCAGGTAAGGTGTCGCATTGCATTAGAGGCAATGGAGTTCATACATGATCAACTAGAAACCGCATCGGAAGTATCCCCCCACATTGTTGGCTATTGCAACTGTAAGATCAAAATCACACACGGATTGCCATGCATGCACGATCTTGCATATTATCGTTCCATTTCCACTCCAATTTCGCTATGGAGTATCCACGCTCATTGGACTAAGTTGTCTATGCACGCAACCGAGTTTAATGAGGAGGGAACACGACCTGACAGGACATCTCAGGTCGTTGAGATATTAGATGGGATGGATCCACCGATGCGAGAACATATCATAGACAGGATTATTGATATAGCAGATCCATCTCGTAGCACAGTTCGACCTCCATCGTACAACACAGAACATAGAGGTCGACCTGCAGGTAGAGATGAGCAAAGTACACGTCGCATACCTTCTTTCTCAGAAGCATCCACTTCAGGATCAAGGACTGCAACATCGCGAATGAGAGGGAGAGGGAGACGTGGGAGGGGCAACACTCAATTTATAGTTCCACCCATCGCTGAGCTACATTCAGCGATTACCTCAGGCTTATCGGCGTTATATTTCCCACACTGTTAACGTGCTTAGTGATGGTCATTGTGGATTCAGAGCGATAGCTACACTTATCGGGTATAGTGAAAATGATTGGAGTCGAGTACGAGAGGAACTTATTGAAGAGATTCAACAAAATTATTATCTATACAGTGTGGTTTATCCAGCACATGATTGGCCAAAGCGTCTACTAATTTTACTGGATTGGTTCGAGCCTACGGCACCAAAGGAACATTGGATGGAGGCTATGACTTTGGGAATTGTCATCGCAACAAGGTACAACCTTGTACTGCATTCATTTGATGAGGATGTTCACGGTTGTTTTACTCATTTGCCATTGATGTCCCCTCCAGTTCCAGTCGAATACCGCCGGGAAATTGCTATTGCACGTGTTAATAACAATCACTTTGTGCAAGTGTTCTTACAACCTCATTACCCTGTACCACCCATCCCAACATGGTGGGAGGTGAATGCATCGGACGAAGCTAAAGGATGGGCTGCCAGTTATGGAACACGTTTGCAATTGTGGTACGAAGTAATGAGGATAAGCACGCCGGGATCAGCATTTGGAGGAGATATTGATTAGAATTTGTGTTCTTATGTATTTTCATGTTTTGACAATATGTACTCAATTATAATAAAATGAAATTTTATTTCAATTTATTATTGTTCATGACAAGTTATTTTTATTATTCATTGTTAAGAATAATTAATTAACTAATTAAAATCATATAAATTTATTAAGTATAAAGTTAATTTTAATTGAAAATAGGATTTGAGCTAACCAAAAAAAAAAGAAGAAGAAGGGAGGTAAATGAGAAAACAAACAAATAAAGAAAATAATTGAAAATTTAAAAAAAAAAGATTCAAAGTGGAAGGAAAGAAAAGGAAATAACAAGAAAATAAACGGAAAAAAAAATTCTAACCGAAAAGAAATAAAAGAAAATAAAGAGGAAAAAATAGATTAAAAAAAAAAACTAAATGGGCCGGGGGGGGAGGGGTATTAGGGGAAATGGGGCGTGGGACCGGGGGGGGTGGGGTGTCAGGGGGTGTCGGGGGGGGGGGGGGGGGGGGGGGGGGGAGTAGCAATTTGCTTAGAACAATTGAGATTCTAGGAATGTCTAGTTCACCTCCTTGAGATTCAAAGTGACATCACAAATGGAGTACGATTTAGATAATGATGGTTTCTACACTTTTGTTATATATATTCTTACTTTGTCATTTGTCTTTGTGTACATGAATTTGCAAAAACATTCGTTTTGTTCAATTTTCACACATCAAATGGTAACGTAATAGATTTAAGTAACAAAACATAGTATAAATGGTAAAAAAAAATGAGTGTGAAAATCAATTTCTATTCATTTCTCTCAGTCATATTCATTCAACAAACGAAAAACAATAATGCAAGAAACCAACAATGCTTATAGAATAATAAACATATATGTCCTAGGTCAAAAGGGATCAAAAAATTGTGGTGAGTTTAGAATTTAGGTAAATAAGATTACAAATTGGTGAGTTTAGGATTGAGGTTGCGAGGCGTACTTGCAATGGAAATGTGGTGGTGTGTTATTGGTTTGAAAGATTAATGCAGTTTTTGTGTCAAATGCTTATGACTAAGAAAGGAACGAAATGTGATTCGTGTATTTGAGTTTTAGGTTACAGAAATCAGAAGCAAAGAAATAAGTGTGTCGATGGCGAATGGGAGTGGGAGAATGGGATTTGTTATAATAATCATGGGAATTCAGGTTTAGACAATAGTGTCAAAGTCAAAGAGGATCAAAAGATTGTTACGATATAAGGAAACTGTAGTTATTGAGGTGGGTTGATGATGAAGCATATGAATGGGTACGTAAAATAAAAGTTTTGTTTCACCAATCAAGCGCAATGTAGTAATTCCTATCTTCTTGTTTAATGAAGTACAGTTAGAAGGAACAAACTTGACGTTTGTGGAGGTATATTTAATTTTTTGAAATGGAGGAGATGTATCTTATTATTCAGTTACCTCAGGAGAAGCTAGTGTAATTTTCTCTATTAGTAATTGTATGGGGCCAGTCTTTTACATGTGTTTCACAAGATTAATTCTTCCATTGTTTTATAACACTTGCGCAAACACTTTTACAAATTTATTCACATTTACATAGGGACTCACACATTATATCTTTCGTGTAGGTGCGATCCATAAATAAATACTAATGTATATATAACGTATTTGTGTGAATGTTCGTGGTTATAGAATTATTCTCCAGTGATAAGGGATCACGATTTCATTGGATGGAACGTGAAGTGTATCCCGGGGTAAAAGTTAGTAATAGACTAATAGTATCATGATAGGCACAGAATTTGAGATTTTTATTTTAGTGTTAAGAAATTTACTAAAAAGTTATTCATTGAATTCTTTATCTTTTATTTGAAAATTGTACATTTTTTCATAACGAAGCAGATTTCTGTTCCTAAACGAGAGTCCACTCTCACTACTACGAAACTCTCAAAAATGTTTATATTTTTCGATTTATAATATCTTATACATGCAATATGGATCTTGTTTGATAGATCTCAATTAGTTCTGGCAGACAAAATTTTTTAAAATTATTTAAAACATCATAAATTGTGAGACACAGGCGATTTTGTAAGTGACACGTATATCGAGAAAAGACTCTCATTTAGGAACGGATGGAGTAACAAAAATATCGGGAAAAAATTTCTTTTGTTTCATATCAATCACTATCTCACGATGGTTTACAGCACTCACCATTGAAGTGGTGGATTTCATTTCAATTGCACAAAACCACAAACATCAAGGAAATACCAAGGAACATATTTCCGGAGTATAAAAAAAAAAAAATTCATCAATGAAGCACTCTTGTGGTTGAAGACTAAAACAAAAACCCCATTCTTGTGGTCACAAATGGGCAACAGCACTTTAAAAGCTAGTAACACGGACGTACAAAATATTTGTCCATTTAGAGATTTGTCACTGGCCAGCACCTAAATCACGTCTAAAACCGAGTAAAAGCGGAAGCACAAACATGAAATTGTCTTTTAAAAATGTTTTGGACTACGAAAATTCGTGAAAGTCATGATTAAAGACGGAAACGGGAGAATTATACGGCAGAAGGGAAAAGTCTTACCAAAAAATTATGTATTATGTGGTTCCTAGCCTATACAACAAAGCACTACTGCATTTGATGGAGTTGATGTTGAGCTTATCATCATGTAATTCAAAAATCATTTATTTTTTCAATTTTTTTCCTTTAGGAAATATTAATTTGTCAAAAATTATTGAGGAGATACTTTTGGACACTGTAGGGTTTCCAGTTATGTTAATTTCTTTGGATTACCTAAAATATCAAACTATTTTACTTTTTTCATTTGTTTACTTAAGAAATAATTTGGATTAAAATAGCTAAACTGAAATACAAAATATATATCATCGACTATAGAGCCAAACTGGTTGGGCTTGTTTAAAGCTTTTTAGGCACAAGAAAGAAACACTTTATTAATTCTTCGATAAAAAGGAAAGATGTCTGCTCTTTGTACAATATATACTCAGAGTCAGAGGTCAAATCTTGTCGAAAGAAAGGATATTAGTTCTCTTGCACAATAGTATTTCTTTTTTTTTTTTTTTTTTCAATCGTCATACATCAGCGGGGGTTAGTAGGGGGTGTTAGAGTTAGCACGGAGTCCAGAAGCTATCCATAGCTTGGGACCCTAAGGGTATTGCTCCAGCAGGAGTCGAACCCAGGACCTCCCTCATAGGAGAGAAATGACATACCAACTGCACTAGACAGTGGTTGTCGCACAATAGTATTTCGCTACTGTATTTTAATTTCTTCTCCCTATTTTTCGGATTGTTACAGACCTCACATGATTGATGTAGTGTCTCGTTATTAATGTAACTTCTTGAAGGTAGTTCACGCTTTCTATTGTAATTTTTTTTTTTTTTTCCATCAAATTCCAAAACAAAGGATGCAAGACAAATTGAGATTCGCACGAGGACTGAATTAAAATATGGTGAATTTAGTAAACAAACCTATATAGAACAGAGGACTATTTTAGAGTCCACAGCACATGGGTCAAAAAATTAATTTGTTGTTTCGTTCATGAGAGCAAATGACTCTGCCAAACCCATGAGCCATCCGACAACATTTTGGTCTTATTTATTTGTCAATCCTAACAACCCTAATAAATATAAAAGACAGCTACTTGTCAAATAACTCACTCAAATTAAATATGGGCCAACCTTGCTTCTTATCCACCTAAACTATCCTCCTTCTTTTTTGTGTCTTTGATCGATTAAAAAGGATCTTATTTCTATGACCAAATGCAATATGCTGATGTGATGTAAGTCAGGGCGGAGTCAGAAATTTTAGCTGGTGGGATCAAAATATTACTTAAAATCACGTCAAACTCTTACCGACATGATGTAAATGCCTGCTCGGCACTCGGCGCTCTCTCTGATTGAGTTGGGGAGTTAAATCTAAGCAAGTGATAAAGTGTGGGCTATTTTTCGCCAATTTATTTAAAACTTTTAATATATATTCATATTATAACATTCCATCGAAAGGGTGCTGCTGCTACCGTTCTACCAATTTGCTTGATTTTCTCCACCTCTGCATCGAGTTTATACACCTATGCTAACTTCCACCAATTCCAGGCATACCTTGTATTGTAGCCGTTGTGAACAAAAGCAAATTATAGAGCTGTTCGGATTAAAAAATAAATAAAAAATAGAGCTTTCGGGATTTAACAAAAATATTTATAAATAATTAGAGATTTTCAAATATAGTGTCGTTGGTATAAAAAAAAAAAAAAAAGTTGTTGGGATTTAAGGGAAGAAGAGGCTCTGGGGCATTTTAATTGGAGTTAACTATTCTTACAATGAATGAACCTTTTAGCTAGCCCATAATACTCCACAACTAAATGAAATGAACTCTATTTATACACTTTAACGTGTAAAAAGTTATTATCTTCATAGTGGATGCTCTAACTAGTTCTCGAATCTTGCTTGCATGTCAAAAAAAATCGATTGAGGATGCTTCAAAACATATCATCGATATAGTACAAAAATTTGGAAATTAGATGGCGAACGATCGGCCAACCTCATCCGCTCGGGTCTCCTCCTTGAATGGGTAGGTGGTCCTACTCCTAGATGGATGATCTGGAGTAAAATTTAATGGGCAGTGCCGGACTGGACGGGCAAACCCAGTTCTCACAAGGACATGTTTGGCCGTTTGCTGGAAAAAGTCATGGAAAACCCCAGCCTTGAATGGTCTTTTAAATGATTTGGTTGTGGCTGTCTCTCTTGCCATGAGTCTTTCCTTTAATATGCTCCGTTTGTATGATTTGATTGTGGCTGTCTCCAGCGGCAGACTCAGGAATTTGACATCGTGAGGGCACCCATTTTTTTTTGGAATCGTAATATATGAGTTACAGTTAAGCACCGTTACTCTAAAATAATTTTAACATTCATGATAAATTAACAATTTTAAAGTATATACGTATTTTAATAATTAGCTACTTGAGCAAACTTGCGCACCTTGACTAAATGCATTAAAACAACATTATCACATGTTCATCATCTATTTTTCTATTTTTTTGATCGGCATCTATGTTTCTATTACTAACTCTACTATTTTTTTGATCGGCAATGTGGGTAGACTCGAACCCATGAATAATATAAAAAGCAAGGTACACACTACTATTTTCTGTCTCCTCTTGAGAAAAAGGCAAAAAAAAACCTAAAGTAGTCTCAAACCCACCACCTTTTGTTTAGAAGAAGAGCACTTTACCATTGCACCAACATACAACTACTTACATGTATTCAACATAAATAATATATATATATATATACATAAAACTGCACACACAAAAAATTAAAGGGCGCGGGGCACGTGACCCCATGTGCCCTATGGTGGGTCCGCCCCTGGTTGCCTCTCTTGCCATGATTCTTTCCTTTAATAGACTCCATTTATTTCAATGTAAAATGTTTTACAATGTAAAATATTTTTTTAGAAAATAAACTTTAAACTTTTATTTTTCAGTATTTGGTTGGCATTTAAAAAATATTTTTAGAAATCGAAAAAAAAGTGTAGAGAGAGAGGAGGGGCTTAAACGGTAGAGAGATCTGAGAATATTGGAATCGAACATGGGTCATGACTGATAATCGATGAAACTGAGCAGTGAGAATTGCAGTAGAAGGCAGCGGATTCCTTTCGGAAAATAATTTACGGAAGATTTTATGGGCAAGTCATTTTCATCCAATTAATGAAAAATGTATTAAGTGTAAAATATTTTTCTATTTTTTATACAATCAAATACCGAAAATAAATAAAATATTTTATCAAAAAATATTTTACGACCAAACAAAATCCTTAAAAGTAGAATTTTAGAGCTTTAGACCACTAATGAATTTTTGGCCGCTAGTCCAAAAATATACCAGTAGTTCGTTTGACAACTGGCTTACCGGGGTAAAAGGTAGCCTACCATATGGTTTCACGATTTGGACATCCTACTATACAGGTAGTTCTTTAAGGCTAGCTTTAAAACTCTTGAGCCAAATGAAGTTGATAATTTTGAGCCTAATTTTTAATATTGCTGAGTTTGTAAAAAAAAAAGAAAAACAAGAAAGTCAATTTTAATCCTCTTGCCAAACGATGCCTAAGAAAGACTGAAAAGATGGAAAATGATATTGGCACTTCAAAAATTGATGCAGACACTCCAAAATCAGTGCAACTCTAAAGCCACTTTTCTTTGTTTTTTGGAGTGCCTGCATCAATTTTTGGAGTGTTAGCATCAATTTTTGGAGTGTCAATATCATTTTCCTAAAACATTGCTAATCTATAGAGAGATTGACGCCGCATGATGGAAATGACACAAAAAGAACCATTTGAGTGCAATTCTCTTTTGTAAAAACTAAAAAACGATCGTCACGGACTTTAAGTTGTTGAAAATTTTGTACATTATTATTTGTTGTTGAAAAGTTGTTAGGTGTTTTCAATAGTAAATAAGTTGTTGAGAAATATCAAGTTGTTTTCGGTAGTGAATAAGTTGATGGGTTTGTGAGTAGAGTTACTATAGCAAAAAAAGATTTTTGTTGATAATTTTTTTGTTAGTGGAAACGAAATGGTAAAATGTATTAAATTTTAGCCTTTTTTGTTAGTGGAAACACTGCCTCAGGCAATAAAATCAAACAACAATTCTTCTGTTCCACATTGAGGTACCACTTTCACTTTTTTCTATTATTTTTATCTTGTTTATTTCTTTTAATTTATACAGTAATACGGAGTATTTTTTAAGATTTTAAAATTTTTGTGTACTAAAAGTAATTGAAATCTATCAAACGAGATTCATATTGGATATTTTTAGCATTATAGACTGAAAGATATAAAAAAAAAATTTAATGTTCAGAATAGTAACATGGACACTCGATATGGAACGGATGGAGTATTTAATAACTCATGGTGTCCGAACCAGTTTATGCTCAACTAAATCCTAAAGGACTAATTTCACCGCTCACTAGTGGAGGCGAGTTGTGCTACCTGCGCAGAAGAAGCAACACACCATGCACAGATGGTTTTGGAACCCGCTTTGGGTCCCACAAACATGAGCGGAGCCTCTCTTTTCGTTGAAAATATTTTTTTAGGGTCCTTGTATAAAAATCAGTTCAACCAGATACTGGCAATGGCCTTTACGAAACATTCAACTTTGTTTCAAAATTTAGGTTGAATTATGGACAAAATTGGATGTTTCGTAAAAACCCTTACTGGTATCTGTGGTTGAATTGAGTCTTTGCAGGAACCCTAAACAAAAAATTTTGAACCAAATGAGCGGCTACAATCGCGTTTGTGGGACCTGTTTCCATCTGTGCGTTGTGTCTGTGTTGCTTCTTCTGTGCAGGTGCATTAGTGAATGGAGGCCGAGGCTCGATTAAAGTCAAGACAACTTGAAAATCAGACCTGAGCAAATAAGAAGGGCACAGATCATACCATCTCCATATCGACATAATTGAAGAACTCCCAATCTATAATCCTGGAGAACAAGTTTCCTATCAATATCACATTATCACCTGGGCTAAGCCGGAGTGTTCTAGAGTACAGATTTTCACATCCAAATTTCATGGATACAAATTCAGCCTACTTCAAAAGCATTAAGAAAATCAAAATCAAACAAACATCGCAAAAATTACTAGCGAATAATGGATTATTCACTCTTCAACTTTCAATACTTTGATGATAAATATCTATCCATACAATTGTTTAACCGTTGTGATCATCAGACAAAATATCGATGTCTCATTTCCCACAGCTCTACGCATGCAGGGACTTCGCCTTACCATTTGACAAAATTTGGATGTTTAGTAGATGAGCCGCTTCCTTATCAGAAATTATGCTGTTAACATTATGAGTTTCCGCTTCAGTTTACCCCTTGCCTCTCTATCACCGACTCCAAACCAAATCATTGGTCCGGTACTAAATGTAGCCTTTCCAGCAAACCAGTAATCCAACTAAGATACAAGTATCAAAGCTCAAGGATATGCAAGTAAAGCAATGCCTATCTAAAATAACAGCGTGCCAAGCTTGTTGATTTACTTCGAGTCAATACTGATAGCTTTTGAAGGACATGCAACAAGCACCTTACTCACGTTAAGGAGGAAAAGAAATAGGTATCAAGAAGAACCTGATACTAGGTGTATGGCATAGTACAAGAAAAGTAGAGGTACAAATTTCAGTTTTAAACATACTGACAGAACTAAGAAATACATGATCACATAAACATCTCGGTACCACAAATTGTTAATTATAGGAAATTAATATCAGCATTCCTATCTTCCTCATTCAACGGCCTGCAATCAACAGGAAGAGCAAGCTTATTCAATATAAATTGCACCGGTTAGTTCTCAGGGGATAAAAAAACCACACCCCCCCCCCCCCCGGAAGAACTGCTTATTCACCCTGTAATAGATTCTAAACAACTAACAATCCAGATAGAAGGTTATGCAAAGTACTGGAGGAGTACATACAAAATACCATAAGAACTAAACAAACCATCAGTTCATAGTGACACATCAAGATCACCAGGTTCAGTGAGTAGTAAAAATCCATGCACAAATTACGGAAACATTTTCCTCCTCTCTATTTTTTTTTCATGAAACTTCAAATCTTGCATGCAAAGGTAAGACCATCTTTTGCTAATTGGTCCAAACTCTCAGCTGGGGGTTGGACCCTTGTGACCTTGGCGATAGCCTTGTTTTCTTCCGGTGTCCCACTCTCCAGAAAGGCACCCACTATCTTCCCTTCTTTGATCCAATACGTTCCGAACTTGGGATTTTCTGATGTTGGGCTGTTGTCTCCAAATAGCACAGTTTCACCAACATTATCGCCGTAGAACTGCCATGACAGGTTGAAGGAACGAGAGTAGAAGAACGGAAGGTAGTCGTACTCCTCAAATGACTTCCCTCCTTCACTTGCAAAGATTGCCTGCACACACAGATTATTTCCTCATCTAAATCTGATCAAGTGGAATTATTGCACATTTGACAAAGTTACGGGCACAAAGAGAGTGTGCAGAGGAACTTCTGGACGAGACCCAACGCAATCAATATGAGAAGTGAAATATTTCGAGTGGTTCTTGCGTTCAACTCATCAATTCACTTTCCTTTATTCTGAAATTCTTCCATAATGCAGAAGAGGGTATTGAAAAGCAGGTGGGTGAAACTTTCAACCTTTAAAAGTAAAACTAAGTTTTTAATTGCTATTCACTGTGGAGGCGAGTTTTGACACAATAACTCTACAGTATGGACTGTGTTTAAAAATAACACAAAGCGATTGAGTAAAGTAACTCATTATCAACTTATCTTGGTCACTCCAAGAACCTAAATTTTTTTACCTTGTTCCATCACAGAATGTTGGCAATCAAGGCAAGTAGATTATGGATATTGATTCCTGAGCACTACAAATACATAACGACGACAAACTTCTTTTCATACCTTCACAGCATGTTCAGCAGATTTACGAGCGTGGTCAACATGTTCAACCCTTCTCATCTCATTGTATATTTTCATTGGGAAAGTAGCAACATCCCCCACAGCATATACATCATGCACGCTTGATTTGAAGGAGCTGTCAGTCTGCAATTAAGGAAGGTAACATCATAATCTGAACCTTGAAGATACAAACAAATAGGCTGCAATGTCATCCCCAATGAAATGCAGTATAGTGTCTTTGTTAAGGGTCTGTGAGGTGCCATATATATTTTCCACTAGCCAGAAATGAAAACATGTTTGGCAACTGTCTTGGTTCCAAAAGTTGACAAGAATTTCAAAGTACTCAAGAACAGAGAAACAAAATATTTTGTGCTCTCCCCTATATATGCCTAAGGCCCTAAGCAAAGTCACTTTCTAGATATGGGTGCTAAGGTTCTTTTTCCAAAATTCTTAATGTAGGAATATAAAACGAAGGGGTTGATGAAAATGCAACTAAGCTATATGTGTTTTTCCAGTCTTATGTAAGACTTGCTAACGAAGTGTCACAAACTCGCGAAGTATGTCGTGCACTTATCCCAAATCTGTCATCTTCTGTAAAATTTAGTCCATATAGTTGCAATTTCCGTGGAAGACTACCAAGCAAGTTAAGAGGGACAATAACTGAAATATTTGGAGAATACAAACCTTGATTCCACCTTTCTCCTCTTCAATCTGTCCTTTGAATAACCCTGTAAGAGGTCTACCTCCAACGCCAACAACAACAATGTCTGCTTCCAGCACCCTACCATCCTTGAGTTTTACTTCCTTAACCTGAGTGATAAGACAAAAGATTGAATAACAGAATGCTTTTGAAGTGATACGGCAGCCATCACAACCAAATAGGGGTTTAACATGAGTACAAACCTCTCCATTTGCATCAGACGTAAACCCGACAGCAACAGTTCCCTTAATTATTTTAATTCCCTTATTTGCATAGTAACCTTCATAGAAAGCAGCTATACCTGCCGTGAAAAGCCGAGGCACTGCAAACAAAACATCCAAAGGGTGTCACTAAACCAAGGATTAACCTAAGAGCCTAAGCAAATCAGTAACTTCAAATATTCTACATGGAACCGTGATAACAATTTCGAAGCAAGTGGATTTCAAATCACATAAAGGCACATCACAATTGTCTGTCTACTTACTGCACCAGGGTTCTGGGTAAACCATGCAGACATCAAGATTGTTTAATTTCATCACCGCACTCAGCTCAAGACCTATGTATCCTCCTCCAACAATCACAACCTTGCCATTTTTCTTTTGCTTAATTATTTCTACAAGTTTATCAGCATCATCAACTTCTCTCAAGTAGCAGATGTTTTTGGAATCAGCTCCTTGTACCCCAAAGTCTGTCAACTTTATAACCTGCAGAGAAAATTCCAATTTTCTTTTGTAAGTTTAGGTTGTCAAGAAGACAGGAATATTGCAGTTCCATGAAAATATTAAGAGACTTAATAACATACAGAGGAACCAGTTGCAATGATCAAAACATGATATTTGAAAGATTCTCCAGCAGCACTGATGAGAGTCTTTGAAGCAAGATCTGCTTTCACTATTTCTGTCCCAAGGATCAATGCAATTCCTGTAACATAAGTCGAGCTTCCATAAGGAACTTCTGTTTTAAGGCTCTCTCATTGAAAAAATGATGAAAGGCCCAATATCATCGATGTATCGATCACTTGGAAATGTGTGCAAATAAGTATCACCTTTCTCGGCATACCACTCAGGGAGCAGCCTCTCTCCTCCACTTCCAACACAAACATGAAACCCTGGAAGTCTTGCAGGTGCTGCAGAACAAGTTTAACTATGAAGTTTGCTATGAAGAAGATAACAAGCAAATCAATTGGAAGATCAAGAAAAAGACATGCAGCTGCCAATCAAGTAAAAAGCTTTTACACATCACATTTAATGATTTAAGCATTTAATTAAAAATTAGACTGTTGCCAGATTTTCTCAACTTTAGTCTTGGCAATTACTTCAATCTAGGGGTGGCAAATTGAGCCCAAACCCATTAACAAACCCATACCCATCAACTAAAAAATAGACCTAACCCAACCCATTTATTAGTTGGATAAGAATGGGTCCAAACCCGGCTAACCCATTATTAATTGGGTCTTAATTGGGCATCAATTGGATCAACTTAAATGACCCAATGGGTAATGAAAGAAGCCCACCAAATTCCTGCTTCTTTACCAATTACCAGGTCTCCCGTCTCTTTTGCAATTGGGAAGCCGAGGAGTATGGCCTTCTCTCTCTCTCTCTCTCTCTCTCTCTCTCTCTCTCTCTCTCTCAGAGTATGGCCTTCTCTCTCTCTCAAATATTCAATTGTTCTGTGCTAAATCCCACGCGTCCAAAAATATTTTGGACGGTCCGGATTAAAAACCAATTGTGACCGGTAACAATTATTTTGACCAGTCAAAATTGAAAACACATATCATCCATTGATTATGCGAATGGACCAGTGAAATTGTGCTCCGCCGTGAATAAATTTCTCTCATGGTAGTCCCGCATAGGGTTTAGATTAATAAATTGACTTATTTTTTTGTCCTTATACAAATTTTTTTGCATTTTTTTTTGTTTTGTGTCAAACTTTTGTGACTTATTGATTTGTTTCAACGAGAGGAATCGGAAAAATAAAAAAATTTGATTGAAACTTATAATTTTTTGAATAAAGACAAAAATAAGTTAATAAGACAAAAAAAATTTACTTATTCTTGTCTTTTTGAAAAAAAATTATGAGTTTCAATCATAATTTTTTACTTTTTCGATTTTTCTCAACGAGACCAATCACTAAGTCAAAAATTTGACGCAAAACTATCAAATACGAAAAAAATTGAATAAAGACAAAAAAAGATATATGCATCTCGCAACAGGTTAGTTTTGATTCTGATCGAAAGGAAAATTCAACTTATCAATGGAAAGTTGGCTTGTTTGTGGCGTGTTTTTTTATCCTTATTCAAATTTTTTCGCATTTGTTTGTTTTTCATTAATTTTTGTGGATTATTGCTTCGACACGACAGGAGGAATCTAAAAAGTAAAAATTATGATCGAAACCTAAATTTTTTAAATGAAGACAAAAATAAGCCAATTTTTTCGTATTTATTCAAAAAAATATGAATTTCGATTGTAATTGTTTACTTTTTAGATTCTAATTGTCATGACAAAGCAATAATTCTCAAAAATTTGACAAAAAACTAACAAATGCGAAAAATATTTGAATAAAGACCAAAAAAAAGCCACTTGGATACGCTGCAATTCGGTAATTAAAAGCGACCAATATGGTAATTAAGTGTATAGGGGTAATTTGGTCATTTTGAAGTAGAGGGATAGTATGGTAATTTTAATGTACATGGTATTTTAGTCCTTTAAATTTACAGGAGTAACATGGTCATTTTAGTGTACATATGTATTTTAGTCATTTTAGTATATAATATGTAATTGGGTTAAGGGGCGGGGCGGGTTTGCTTTTAAATAAATGGGTTGGGTTAGGTTGGATATGGGTAATTAGACTCATAATTAATGGGCCAATGACCCATTAAAAACCCAACCCACTTGCAACTTACCCATTTTGACCCAAACCCGCCCATTTGACACCCCTACTTCAATCCAAAGTATGATTCAAGAAATCTAAAGTGGAAGGAGTCACACAAGTAAAAGAAGCACAACAATAACCAGAATCCACTAAGGTTGTCCTTCAGGTGTAGAGATGAGTCAGATGACTTACATTCAGGAAATAGGTACGCCTTGCTAAGAGCTGGACGTTCGTAAGGAGCAACCTAGAGTACCAAATAAGCACGTTTCAGCATAAATGCATTACTACTGGAAATACAATAAGTATTGAAATCAGCAGTTGAAGCTCTATCTTCCTTAAATGTTTTATGACAGAGGTAATGGCAATCGTCAACCATAGGCAGACAACAAGTAACAAAAATTGAACGCGTAGGTAGAAAGTATAAGTATTGTTTTTCTTGTTAACCAGCAATCTTTTTACAAAAGCAGGTAATTTCTTATTGCATCAAGCCCCAGAACATATTTGAATTCCTTTTTCTTTGAAGTGTGAAATGCAATTTCACATAATCAAGTGGAGTCCCAATCACAAGGTAAGAAAATAAGAGATGACACAAGCATTACCCTCTAGCACAAAACAGAAACACATCAATCCGAGTACCTAAAACTATGGACTACTGACTAATTTCCCAGATATTAAGAACAATTAATGGACATTAAGGGCCTCAATAGACATGTTTTCCTCTTTTTCTTTGGGCAGAGAGGTTGAATTGTTTTAGATACAATAGATGAATATATATGCAGCATAAACTGTGTATTGCACGTAGATTCCATGATCAAGTCAAAACTTAATGCACTATAAATTCCTTGAGAGGATCTAATTCTAGTCTCAATAATTCCATGTTCGAATACACCCAACGACAAAACCAAAAGTGTCACTACCAATGAGAAGCCAAAAACCTCACTCTCTTCTTACAAATAAAAGTTGATTCAGAGCTAGTCAAAGAAGGTGCAATCTGTGTCTAATATGGTGCAATCAGTATACCAAACACATGTCAAATAGCTGTAATCAATATATCAGACACATATCGAATACCGACGCACATAGTAACACCCCCAGCGCATGTTAGACCTGGTCTATACATTTGCCATTATTGTATTTCTTTGTTGAGAACTGGATATGCCTTGGAAAGCTTGGGGTACACACTTCACATACTTTGCTTGACAAATAAAATTTGTTTCATGCTCGAAGAAATTAACTCGTGAGTCAATGATTCAAATCAAAACCATAGGAACGTACACTACTTAATCTCTCCTCCTTGAGACTTTCGAATTTTCGCAACTTAAATCTTAAAACTTCCAATTTATAAGGGAATAGAACCTCCTAATTAGATAGATATTAAGAGTCTCACTCCAGATTTCTGAGATATAAGAAGGAAATAGTCCTTAGTTCTTACTACATTGACAGAATAACATAATCATTACATTGTACTGTAAAACGGGAAAAAATGGTTGAGTTTCGTTTGTATGTGATAGACATTTTGACCCTAACGTGTCGTGTCTTAGCGTCCGGTATCATAATCTTGGTTTATAAGTAGCTGTGACGACATGTCTGTATAATCTATTTACTTTATAGTTTATACTAACTTCTACCAATATGAGCTGCTGATGCGAATATACATAATTACTAGACAATGCAACCGGTAACTAAATACGAAATCATAGAACGGAGCAAAAATAGCATACCAACTCCTTGGAAATAATCGCAAGCTCGCCAGGCTTAACTCCCTGTTTCGCAAATTCCCTTGCGGCATAACCCTGTCAATGTGAGTGTTATGTCATGAAATTTAACTTACTAACAAAATCCTTCAACATAATGAAATAAATAAACTTCTCAATTTTATGCTATCAAAGTCACGAACAACCCATTCAACTTTTAAAGAACTAAGAACTCGTACGTAAACCAATTGACGAAAACTTAGTTAAAGTGCAATGTCAATGAATCTATACATGAAGTTGAAAACTCGCACACAACTTTGTTAATTTACTAGTATTATAGTTCACCCACTGCTGTGCCTCTTGTGGCATATCTTATCAACAACCAACCAACCAACCTGTCCAATCAGATGTATATTTATTCAAACTCAAAAGGCCTGCAGTTGCCCCAAGCACATCATGTTTGTTTCTCAAGATTATACCAAACCAAACCAAACCAAACCGAGCCTTACATCCCAATCACTTGGGGTCGGCTACATGAATCCGTTTCCTCCATTGAGCTCTGTCAAGAGCCACTTGTTCACATAGACCTATTAGACTCATATCTTTGCGTACTACAGCATCTAATGTCAAATTAGGTCTACCCCTCCCCGTAACATTGCTACCTAGAGCTATCCTATCCACTCTCTTAACTACTGCATCTTCCGGTCTACGATAGATATGCCCAAACCACCTTAGCCTATTTTCCCTCAACTTCTCCTCTATAGGTGCTCTATAGGTGCTACACCTACCATCTCACGAACTGTTTCATTTCTAATATTGTCTCGTCTAGTCTTACCACACATCCACCTCAGCATTCTCATTTCCGCTACACTCATTTTGCTCACATGTTGTTTCTTAAAAGGCCAACATTCTGTCCCATAAAGCATAGCTGGTCTTATGACCGCTACATAGAATTTTCCCTTCAATTTTGTGGGTACCCTCTTGTCACATAGTACGCCAGTAGCGCTTCTCCACTTGAGCCACCCCACTTGGATCCTATAGCCACATCATCTCCAATCTCTCCATTGCTATTAATAATTGAGCCTAAATACCTAAAATGATCACTCTTTGGTATCTCCTGGTCTTGGATCATCACACTTTCTTCAAGCGCACTACTTGTACCACTAAACTTGCACACCATATATTCCGTTTTACTCCTACTTATCCGAAAACCCTTTGACTCTAATGCTTCCCTCCAAATTTCTAGTTTCGTATTAACACATCTAGCAGTTTCATCTACGAGGACAATGTCACCTGCAAACATCATACACCATGGAATATCCTCTTGAAATTGTCTAGTCAATTCATCCATAACTAAGGCAAAGAGGTATGGGCTCAGGGCTGACCCTTGATGCAATCCTACGGTGATTGAAAATTCACTCGTTTCCCCTAATGGTAGTGACGGCACCTTCATATATGTCTCTAATCACCTCGATATACCCTTTGGTCACTCCTTTTCTCTCCAAAACCCACCATATGATATCCCTAGGCGCCCTATCATAAGCCTTTTCTAAGTCTATGAAAACCATATGGAGATCCTTCTTATTTGCTCTGTGTTTTTCTACCAATCTCCTTAATAGGTAGATAGCTTCCATGGTGGATCTTCCTGGCATGAACCCAAACTGTTTCTCTGACACCGTAGTTACCATTCTCAAGCGATGCTCAATAATTCTTTCCCACAACTTCATCGTATGGCTCATCAATTTAATACCTCTATAGTTGTTGCAGCTTTGAATATCCCCTTTATTCTTATATATAGGTACTAAGGTGCTCCTTCTCCATTCGTCGGACATCTTCCTAGTCATAATAATCTTGTTGAACAATTTCGTCAACCAAGTCACCCCCAAGTCACCTAGATTTTTTCACACTTCAATAGGGATACCATCTGGTCCTAGGGCTTTACCCAGTTTCATCTTTTTCAAAGCTTTAACCACTTCGAACTTTTGTATTCTCCGATAAAACTCATATTCTACGTTCTCACCAGGTACATACGCCTCCTCCCCACCAAAGCCTCCTTCATGTTTCTCGTTTAACAATTTATCGAAATAAGACTTCCATCTATCCTTGATCGCCTCGTCTTTCACCAACACCACCGAATCAATACCTTTTATACACTTAACTTGAGAAATGTCTCTAGCGTTCCTTTCTCGTATCTTAGCAAGTTTATAAATAATCTTTTCTCCATCCTTACCATAGAGTCTAGCGTAGAAATTCTCATAGGCTTTCAACTTAGCATCCCTAACGGCTTTCTTAGCTTCCTTGTTAGCTTACTTATAACCCTGAAAATTTTCCTCACGCCGGTCCCTTTGCCACTTTTTAAAGCAATCCTTCTTTGCTTTTACTATGATTTGAACCTCGTTATTCCACCACCACACTTCCTTAGAAATTGGACCTTTGCCCTTCGACTCGCCAAGAACTTCTTTCGATATTCTTCTAATACCGTCAGCTATCGTATTTCACATATTGTCACTATCGCCTTCCACTCCCCACCGTACTTCTTGAGACATTCTTTCCTTGAATACCTCTAGTTTCTCCCCTCTTAGGCCCCACCATTTAGTCTGTGGGCATCTAATTTCCTTTCTCCTTCTATTATTCCCCTTGAGACGAACATCTAACACCAAAAGTCTATGTTGTGCCACTAACATCTAATTTCCTTTCTCTTCCCCTTGAGACGAACATCTAATACAGCATGGGAGAACATCAATTTGGTGTAACAACATTGTTGTGTCACAAAAAGGAATTCAAATATTGTGCTAATTAAAATCAAAATTTTACAAACTACTTTCAATACAAACATGAGCTAATTGTTAGGCCAAAATAGTAGAATCACTTGAGCTCAACTACCAAACCAAACCTAGTCTTGTGTTCCCAACCAATTTGGGTCGGCTACATGAACCTTATTTCTCCGTCGAGCTCTATCTAGGTCTTCACTTAGATCTAATAAGCTCAAATCCTTTCGTATCACAGCATTCAAAGTCAATTTAAATCTTCCTCTTTCCATAGCCCTACTGTCCACTACTAGTCTACTATCATGTCACTCTTCATGACTATTGCGTCTACTGTTAAAGGAATTATCTTCATGTACTCCAACGGCTGTAACAACCTCAACGGATGATGATGTAAGCTGACATCAGCTTAGTGGCCAGCTCATCCCACTTAATCTTTAGTTAATAAATTTCTGTTAGGGATTATGTTAGCATGTAAATTGTAAAATGTAGTTTAGTCTGAGCTAATGACTCTCTTGATTTCGTATAAGTACAGAGCTAGGGCTTGGTTGTATTGTAACTTTGTAACTCTGATAATCAATTGAATGGGAAAAGTTACTTCAATTTACAAAAGTTTTCATGGTATCAGAGAATGATTGACGCGCAAGTCTGAAGATATCTCGATCCTTGTTCTTCCCGATTCACTGGATTTTTGACGCAAGTCTGCACATCTCTCAACTCTTGTTCCTCCAGATTTACTGATTTGTTTTCTGTTTTCATGGCGTCTTCATCGGCTTCAACTGCAGTATTTCTTCTCATCTTCCTCCTACTCTCTCGTTCTTAATCGCGAATTTTTAGTCATTTATTTCTGTCAAGCTTGATACTACGAACTATTGCACCTGGAAAACACAAGTTGAGAACGCCTTAAAGGCAAACTCTTTGTTTGGCTATGTTGATGGCTCTCTAGGTATACCACCGTTATGTGTTGTTAATGATTCTGGACCTTCTGGTACTAAGATACCTAATCCAGAGTTTGAGAAATGGAATGTGGTAGATCGGATGTTATTTTCCTGCTTGATTGCTACACTCTCACCATCTGTTTTACCGCATATTGTTGGATCTACTCATTTGTTTGAATTGTGGACTAAATTGGAGGAGAAATTTCATGTTCTGTCTCGATCTCATGTGCATGATCTAAAGCGTAGATTGTATAGTCTGAACAAAACTGGTAGTATGGAGCAATACCTTGATTCTATTAAAGAAATTGTTCAAAGACTTGCTGCTTCTGGTTCGTATGTTGATGATGAAGAGCTTATTTTTCACACTCTGAATGGATTGAAGAAAGGTTTCAAGTCTTTGAAACAAACTGTTCGTTCTCGGCCAGAAACCTTTACGTTTAGTAGTTTGACCTCTCTCCTTATGGCAGAGGATTTACATATGGCACAAGATCAAGTGGAATCCACTCCTATTCTTGCTGCTACCACTCCAAACCCTACTCCTGCACCACCTGTATCACCTCATACTTCTGTTTTTCAGCCTTTTCAATTTCCTTATCCCAGTATACCACCACAAAACTTCTTTCCTTCTCCCTTTCCTGGTCCCAAATTTAACAGAAACTCAAATAGATTTCGAGATAATTCTTTTTCAAGGAGTTTTTCTCATAGTTTTCATGCTGGATTTCCACAAGATACCACTTTCTCCAGAGCTGTTACACCTGGCTTTAATTATGGCTTTCAAACTGGTGGTTATCAAATCTGTGGTAGGACTAATCACTTAGCTTACTCCTGTCACTATCGCTTGGATTTGGGGTATAGACCTATGGGCAGGTCTGCTGGTGGAAGTTTCTCTACCCATTATCCTCCACAATCTCAACCTCAGGCTTTATTTGTTGCTACTGAACCTTCTCTGAACTCTGGTTATGATTTTGGTTTTGGGGTCGATCCTTCCAGGTTTTATGGTTCTACTATGCATTCTGGTTATGGTACTTCAGGTTTGGCTTTTCTTTGGCTTCCGGACATGGTTTTACAGATGGTTCTACTTATGAGTTTGGCAGTACGTCTGGGGGATCTGCTCCTTACAACATAGCTCCAGCTTCTTATACTTCTGCAGCACCTCAGATTTTTGGAACTTTCACTCAGGGTTCCCCACCTCCTCATGGGAAATCTCCTGCTTCACCTTGGCTCTTTGACTCTGGGGCTACCTCTCATGTTACTCATGATGCTTCTCAGCTTCACCCTACTCATGAGAGACCATCCGCTGAGCATGTGACTGTTGGAAATGGGCACAATGTTCCTGTTGCTAATTATAGAAAAGGTATACTCTCTACTCCTCACTCTATCTTTAGACTTGATAATGTTCTTCATGTTCCCCTTATATCTCATAATCTTCTTTCCGTTCATCAGTTTGACTTAGATAACAACTGTATCATATCTTTTGACTCAAGCGGTTATGTCATTCAGGACAAGACCACACATCAAACTCTTCATCAGGGGTCTTGTCATCAGGGGTTATAACTCCTTCTGCCTTCTTCTAGTCCTGCTACAGCTTTGTTGACCACTGGTTCTTCTGCTGAACTTTGGCACCAGAGACTTGGGCACCCTCATCCTGGTTTGCTACAAGTCTTGTCTCACAAATATAATCTTCCTATTTCTTCTAGTAGTTTTAATTGCTACTCTTGTAATAAAGCCAAGAGCCACAAATTGCCCTTTTCTCTTTCTACATCACACACCATTGCACCTTTTGACTTGATTCACATGGATGTCTGGGGGCCATCACCTGTTCCTTCCTTTTCTGGCTATAAATACTAGTTGTTACTTGTTGATGATTTCACCAAGTACTGTTGGTTGTTTCCCTTGAAGCTTAAATCAGAAGTAACTTCTCATGTTCAAGCTTTTAAGGCTTTTGTCTCTACTCATTTCTCTATTTCTATTAAAACCATAAGATCTGACAATTGGGGTGAATTTCTTAACAAGCTTATGCATGCTTTCTTTGCTCACTTTGGAATTGTTCATGAAACTTCATGCCCTCATACCCCAGAGCAAAATGGGGTAGCTGAGAGGAAGCACTGACATATCATAGAAACTGCCATTACTTTGCTTCAACAAGCTAATCTTCCCACTACTTTTTGGCTTGAGGCCATTACTACTGCTCTTTATTTGATTAATCGTTTACCAAACTCTTCCATTCATTTTCAGATTCCTTTCCATGTCCTTTACAAAACCAGTCCTCATTATTCTCTTCTTAAACCCTTTGGGTGTTGCTGCTTCCCTTGGCTGAGACATTATGCTTCCAACAAACTTGTTCCTAGGTCTACACCATCCATTTTCTTAGGCTATTGTGCTCCCACTAAAGGATATAGATGTTTGGATCCTACTACTAATAGAGTATATACTTTCAAGACATGTCAAATTCTTAGAAACTGACTTTCCTTATCCCAAGTTAGTCTCTACTTCCTCTATTTCTTCTTCATCATGTACTCCAACTGTCTCCTCATCTATTGTTCCTTCCTTCAGGATGGTATCTCCTCTTATTTCTGATCCTTTAGCTGTGTCTCAGTCTTCTTTCTCTTCTCTTATTCCTTCACCTGTCGTGCAGTCATCTCCTTCTCCTATTTCTATCCTTACTCCACTTGGTAATCCTATTTCTGTTTCTCCAGTGGCGGATCCCACTCCTCTTAGTTCAGTTTCTCCTATTGATTCTTCTTCTACTACTCCTTCTCCTGTTGAAAGTTCTGCTCCTATTGTACCTGTTCACTCTATGCATACAAGGTCTAAATCTGGTATTTTTGTGCCTAAAATTCCTTTTACTCTTTCTGTTCACTCTCCTCCTCTTACTGAACCTTTATCCTTTAAAGAGGCTATAGTTTTTCCTGAATGGCAAAAAGCAATGTCAGAGGAATATTCTGCTCTTATTCAGCAAGGTACTTGGTCCTTGGTTCCTCTTCCTGCTAATACTCCCACTATAGGGTGTAAGTGGATTTTCATAATCAAAAAGAATGCTGATGGCACTATTTCTAACTATAAAGCCAGACTAGTGGCCCAGGGTTTTCAGCAAACCGAAGGTCTTGATTATAATGAAACGTTTAGTCCAGTTATAAAGCAGCCTACTATTAGACTTGTATTGTCTTTAGCTCTTCATTTTGGGTGGGACATTCGTCAGCTTGATGTTTCTAATCCTTTCTTACATGGTACTATTCAAGAGCATGTCTATCTTAGACAGCCCCAAGGCTATGTCAGTTCTCAATTTCCTCATCATGTATGCAAGCTTCACAAAGCTTTATATGGTCTTAGGCAAGCCCCCAGGGCCTGGTATGTTATGTTATCCACAAGTCTACTTAAAAAGGGGTTTCATAATAGTTTAGCAGATTCTTCATTGTTTATTCTCTCTCAAGGCTCAGATCTTGTGTATGTGTTGGTATATGTTGATGATATCTTGATCACTGGTAATAATCCATCATTAGTGACTCAAATAATTCAGAGTATGGGTACAGATTTTGCTCTCAAGGATCTTGGCCACCTCCACTACTTTCTGGGCATTGAAGTAGTATCTGTTCCTTAAGGCCTCATGCTCTCTCAAGCTAAGTACACTCTGGATTTACTTAAAAAGGCTGGTATGACAGATTGTCGGCCATGTGCCTCCCCCTCTTCTCTCAAGCCTTCTCCTATCTTACCTGATGTTTCTTTCTCTAATCCAGAGTTGTATAGAACCTTGGTTGGGTCCTTGCAGTATCTCACCCTAACTAGACCTGAAATATCCTTCTCTGTGAATGCTGTATGCCAACATATGCATAATCCTCTAACTAGCCACTTTACTGCAATCAAACGCATCCTTAGGTATCTCAGGGGTACTATTAATCAAGGTCTTCTTTTTACTAAGGGAGCTTTGCAGTTTTCTGCATTTTCTGATGCAGACTGGGCCGGAAATAGTATTGACAAAAGATCAACAGAAGGGTATTGTGTTTATTTTGATTCGAATCTCATTTCTTGGTCTGCTAAAAAGCAGCCAACCGTTGCACGCTCTTCCACCGAGGCAGAGTATAAAGCCTTGGCCAATACAGCTGCTGAACTAGTATGGCTAATGCAGTTAGTTAAAGATTTGCATTTACCTTCTCCTGCTCCTCCTCCTTTCTTATGGTGTGATAATGTTTCTGCTATCTCTTTAGCCTCAAATCCTGTTTTCCATGCCCGAGCCAAGCATGTCGAGGTTGATTTTCATTTTATTCGAGAGAAAGTGATTCAGCATAAGTTGATTATCAAATATGTTCCCTCTTAGTATCAAGTTGCAGATATTCTTACCAAGCCCCTACCAATTGCCAGATTTCAGTTTCTCAAGACCAAACTAATGCTGTCAACTCTTCCAGCATTAGTTTGCGGCGGGGTGTTAAAGGAATTATCTTCATGTACTCCAACGGCTGTAACAACCTCAACGGATGATGATGTAAGCTGACATCAGCTTATTGGCCAGCTCATCCCACTTAATCTTTAGTTAGTAAATTTCTGTTAGGGATTCTGTTAGCATGTAAAATGCAGTTTAGTCTGAGCTAATGACTCTCTTGATTTCGTATAAGTACAGAACTAGGGCTTGGTTGTATGGTAACTTTGTAACTCTGATAATCAATTGAATGGGAAAAGTTACTTCAGTTTACAAAAGTTTTCATCTACATGTCTGCTATAACCATGTCCAAACCACCTTAAATCTACTTTCTCTCAACTTATCTTGTATAAGTACAACTCCTACCGTCTCAGGAACAATTTCACTTCTAATTCTTATCTCTCCTAGTCTTACTATACATGCATCTCAACATCGCCATTTCAGCTCCAGTCGTCTTGCTCACTTGAGCTCAACAACCACTCCCACATATTCGTACACGCAGACACTTCTCCTAGCATATAGAAACGTCTCAATTTTCACAAATTCCGATTCCGAATTCTGATGTCTCTCCTCTTTTCCTGCTTCTAACAAAATCACAACAGTAGCTCTCAAAGTCCATGAAAAAAAAAAAAACAAGAAGACGAAACTCAAACGAATCAGAAAAGTCTCAGATCTATGTGCAATAAACACAGATCAAACTCAAAATTCCGATTCATATCCTCAACTTTGAATCAACAACACGCAGCAAAAGTAAGTACGGAGCAGAAAACACGATCAGATGACAGTGGAATCAGCAAATTGTACAATCAAGCGAGCAGCATATGAGAGAGACTACTTACAGCAGCGACGCCGCCACCGAGGACCACGTACTTGAAGGTCTTCTCCGCCATATGGTGATCGGTTGAGAGAGGTCGATTGAGAGACTGAGAATTAACTATGGGGAAATTGAGGTAAGCTTTTCGGGCGTCCAGAAATTTGGACCGAAACAAGAGTATATGTATATATAGGGCCGCGTCGATGCTCAATGGGTGACCAATACTCAATCCGCGCTGTACACGTGGCGCATTTGTTGTCGTCTGTTGAATTGCCACAATAGCTCACTGTAAAGGGTAATTATTCAGTACTCTGGGAGCATACTCTCTCCCCTCATATAACATGTGGGGCCTACATATGGACCTTGTGTGGCACCCCATGTTATGTGCGGGGAGGACTGAGGAGTATACTCTCAAAGCATTGAATAATTTTTCCACTGTAAATTGGCGCATGAGTAGAGTTTTATTCTTTCTCATCCAATCAGAATTACACTTAAATCTTTTGGTCTGGGGTTTAGGGAGGAGTAACACTTTTTTTTTTTCCCGAAAGTTCGCTTGATTCATGTGAACCCACGTACACGACTTGTGTTTGGAGTTATATTCCTATGCTTTTGGTTATCTTAAACCAAGGGAATCAACGATGTCCCTGATGATGACACGAACCAAGGTCATTGTACAAGTATTTATTAGAAAAATTGGAAGATGCTTGTCTGTCGTTTGGATGCTGGACCGCAAATGTGAGTCTCACTGACTCCGACCGCATCTTACGTTTGTTTGGAATCTTTGCATGGTAGTTTTGTTCACATCGTAGAACTCTTTGATTACAAAGATCAGATAAAATATCAAGTCAATTACTTACCTTCAAAAAAAATCAAGTCAATTAATTACCAAATAATATCCAATCCGAATCATATTTATAAAGAAACAAAATAAATGTTTGAAAAAAAATGAGTTTGCCACATTAAATTACAACTTTAAGAGCACAATATTGTGTTTCTGTATAAATGCGCTCTGTCTCATATGTTGTTTTGTATCCGAATCACATTTATAAAGAAACAAAATGAGCATGCCACATTGAATTACAACTTGAAGAGCACATTATTATGTTTCCATATAAATGTGCTTTGATTTTTTCATATTGATGTGCATGCAACGAGTTATGTAATGTGAACGAATTCGATCATCAAGGCGAAAGCAAATGGCTGAAGCCCCGTTCCAGATTCTCAAATAAGGACTTAAAAAACAATGAATTATTTTCAAACTTAAAAATAATAGGTTTTCGAAAATAAATTTTCAATTTTTTTCAGGGTTTGATAGATTTCAATTCAAGCAAGATCTACCTTGCATATTTTTTAATTTTAATAAGTCTATTATTTTTAAGTTTAAAAATTACAGATAAGTATTTATTTTTTAAGGAGAAAAACGGAACGGGCTCTCAAACCACCAGGGTACAGTGTACACCCAAACAGCAGACAAGCAGTCTCCAAGTCGGTAATCCTATGTGAACGGAATATCGTTTCAGTATCAAAACTCAAATTGGTTAAGCTGAATGGGACACCAATTGCCACGTTAGTACACCATGTTTCCAGAATTCGTGTAACCAACCGATGTAACAATTGGTCGGAGACTTTTTTATTCCTCCTGTTTGTATTTGACCTCTTTTATTAATGTGACAACCGTTGTCGTGGTAAGCGAAGATGGACCATTCGTTCCTTCAATAATACGGAGTAGTACATAAAAATTTGACGCAAAATTAAGCAGCATGAAAAAAAATTGAGTAAGGCCAAAACAAAAAATTTGTTCCATTTGTGTTGTTCAAGGGACTCTCGGACTTAGGCCTAGTTGAGTCTAAGTTTCATGACTTCACTAGTCTAGTCTAATTATGATTTTTGTGGGCTCATTCTGGGCTCATAACAATAATCAGAATTGTTTTATTTTGTAGAACCCGTCGAATTCTTTAATTATGAAAAAAAATTATATTCAGTAAATACGATCAATGACTTATCGACACACAATAACATTTATATTGAAACAAATAAAACTGTGCACAATAAGTCGTATCCATTTAATTTCAAGGAAAATGACTGCCCAGAACGTGGTTTAATAATTAATACCCGACAAAAACATGCTGAGAATATTTATTAAGGGAATTGATATTTGCGCTCCAAGATTTACTGCAGGCATTCCACCTTTTTGTTTTTACACTGTGATGTTGCCTCACAGTGTAAAAACAAAACAACATCACAGTGTAAAAACAAAATATACACTGATGTTGTCAGCAACATCACAGTATAAAAACAAAAAGGTGGAGCGTCTGCAGTAAATCTTGGAGCACGAAAATCAGTTCCCATTTATTAATGCTGAAAATATATTTGACAAGTATTTATTTGATCTGTTATGGTTTCAGTTTCAAAATTGAGGGCCTCAGCAACGAAAAACTTGGGCTTGCAAATTGACTGGGCCGGCCTTAAATTTAATCCTAGTTCCTCAATCGGATAAAAGACAGTATATAGCAAGGAAAAATCTATTCTTTTAGGATCGGCTAAAGCACTCATTAGCGGGAAAATGACAGCTCGACGTGTTTTGATAATTAATACCCGCCAAGGACATGCTAAGAACATTTGTTAATGTTGAAAATGTCCTTGGCGGGTATTAATTATCAAAACACATCCTTAGCCGTCATTTTCCACTCATTAGCTGAAGCTTTTCCAGAGAATTTCCATCTATAGTTCCACTTTTTAAATTTGGACTCTTAAGTATATTTGATATTGCTCTTTAGGTAATTTCTCCGTGGACAGCTCAACTAATTGCAAATGTCATCGAAATTTAGTTTATTTTTTCTCCTTTTGATTTGGCCCTTTTCTCGGTCAACTCCATTCCGCTAAGGGAGATAATTAATTGTTTTTAAATTAAAGGTGATGTATTGTGAGAGAATGACTTGTCTCGTAAAACGAAAAAATAAGTACTTCAAAAAATAAAAATCTTAATGGAACGGAGAATTTAGGTTGGAAATACAAAGAAAGTGGGCTTCAAGGCCCAAAAATTGGGCTGCCTCATTTGGGGACCTTAAAAGTACGTTCAAAATTAGGCCCACATTTGTTTTCTCCGTCCTCGTGAAAATTACTTTCACAGCCTCGAAAATATCAACTCATTTACAATCACGTACACTTATGTAAACACAATACACAACAATCAGATTCACGGGGCTCCACACACACAAGAGGTGTAGTGCGTTTGGGGCCAACATGAATCCAAGTGTGTGTAAAAATATAAGTGTGCGCCTGTGGGACTTTTGCGAAAAAATACCAATTAAGATCTTAGTTTCTGCTAGGAACATGTGTAAAGGATTGAATTTCACATCGGATAAAATAGAAAAAGGGTTGGACACTAATATAAAATTGGGTGACTTACCACTTATAAGGCTTAGTCTTTTAAATGAATATAGATTATTTAATATATATTGGGTCCATATAATGTAGTGTAAAATCTGTGAACTCCCCAACCGATCAGGCCTTGGTCCACACAGGAGAACCTCAGCCGGATCAGACTCCTCCCAACAGTTTTCTTTGAAAAGCTGGGCCTTCCACCGACCATCAGCAGTTTTGCAATATCTCTACTGGACAGTCTGGACATCAACTATAGATTTTAGAATGGGGTCAAACACGAGTCCCCTTAAAGAGTCACCAGGTGTTGATGGTTTTTTTTTTTTTTTTGCAATCAATTGAAGAGATCATTCCATTATGTATGAACTACAAAGTACAGAGTATAAACCACGAAAAACTACATCAATTTTTTTTTTATCGGCAAAAACTACATCAATTGCATGAAAATCCACGAGATAAGCATAAGCCTAACAACTCAACAGCTATAAACCCAACTCAACTACAAGCTCCCATTAGGGGAAGAAATAATCCCAACGAAAGAATACCCACAGGCAGATAGGAAGAGTCGAACCCCTAATTTTGCTAGCGATATGTAAGAGTCCTGACCAACTGAATTAACCCAATTAATTGTCAAGAGTTGGTTCATAGCGAGATTTCCTTTCTGATACTCTTGATTTTTTTTCAATTGTGTTTGGCTTCAGTCGCATCGTGACCGAAGGCAAGGAACAACCGGTTAGGTATAGCTTGTATTATCAGGATCCAATAGGCAATAATGCGCTGCATGCATGTGTTTTTCAAATGGGAAAAATCTTGACCCTTTGCCATTTTGTTCAGTATCCGTACTGAAATTATTAGGGGTAGATGTGTACCATTCACTAACAGGAAAGAAAATACGGGCCCATCAATTTTAAATACTCCTAGTAGGGATAGTTGGAATTACGTAATGAGGATAACTACCATAATAATGATAGGAAAAAAAGAAACCATGACTTTGGTAAGTCTTTTATGTTGTTTTCTTTATCTTTGCGACGGGGAGGGAGATTTTTTGGATTCGAACCCCGGTACATGAGTAGCAGGGGGCGAAGCTAAAATTTCTGGTTAGTGTCTTAGTGAGATAAAAAAGCCTCGAACCATATGCGGCTTATCTCAGCTCTTCTTCGCTAATTGGAAGAAATGATTAAAATGAATATTGTATTTGAAAGTGTGATATATACTATCAATCATTGTAGCTTTGCTTTACCATGGCTTTTCACGTGTGTCAAAAAAAAATACATGATTGCCTTGTTTGAAATGTTACCAACTCAATTGCCAAGAGAAAGGAACGTTAGGAGGTTGATATTATTGTCTGATCTTTGAAGCAAAATTGAAGCAATATAGGAATTTTTCGGTGGGTCAAAATAACAAAAATTTAAATAAAAATATTAAATGAATTAGTGAAAAAGTCAGAGTGATCAGTGGGGTCAACTGATGATTACATATGCTCCCAAGACATGAAATCCAGGCAATTATCTTCCCCTCAAACAGGTTATTTTACCAACATTTTAAAAAAATAGCCACTATAGGGTCACACATCTCAAAAAATACGCTATTCTATTTCTTTCGGTGCCCAACTTTATAATAATAATATTATGCGGCGTGGATATTAGTCCAAAGGCAAAGGGAAGTAAAGAAAGAAGATAACAAAAAAAAAAAAAAACTCATCTGTCCCAAAATATTTGTTCGGTCCGCAAAAAGAAAAGACTCAAAAAAAAATTTCAAGAAAAAATTTACAACTTTTTTTTCATAAATTAGAAAAACTCATCGACATTTAGTGAATTGTTAAAAAAATATATTATTTTTATATTCTCATTTTACAAACTGGACAAATAACATGGGATGGAGGGAGCAGTAGTCAAAAGAAGAGAGCTAAACTAAAATAGGTATAGAGCTTTTGCTGGTTGCTGGAATATTGAAAGCCACAGGACATGCCTTCTGAAACACTTTAGACCATCTCCATCGGAGCTAAATTTCTAGACCCAAATCAATAATTTAGCAGCCTGCAACAGTGTTTTGTCAATCGCTTCGATGGTGTCAGAGCATCCACATTGTAGCTAAACTACCAGGTACTTCATTTTAGTGAGCAAAACGGAAGAAGCATCCTCGCATCAGTCTCTTTACTAATAGGGACCACTCGTCAAAGTTTTAGATTTGCAACAGTTCCTCTTTATCTTAAGAGAGACACTGTTCATCCGTTAAAGGTTTTTATATTAATCTACTTTGTCTTGTCCACTTATTTTATTTGTTTTCAATTTGGCGTTGTTCATCCGTGGGGACTATTTTACTAATATTTAATTGAAAAGAGAGTGAGAGTAAAAAACCTAATGCAGTAGGCATTTTAAAACTGGATAGCTAAAATAATAAAGTCATTTTTTAATGTGTAAATTGGTCTAAAATGTAGAGAGTCTGATGCGGATACTCTCAAAATCCATTTTTTAGCCAGCTCTCTTATGGAACTGTTACATGTTTCTACAGTTGAGCCAAGCCAAGCCAAACCTTGTGAAGCTCTAGCTCGACTCGTTCATTAAACAAGTAAAAAACTTAAACTCGAGCTCGGCTCAAGCCTTAATGAGTCGAGCTTAGCCATTTACTAAACGAGCCTAGCTCCCTTAACGAGCCGATCTTTTGTCGAATGAGCCGAAAACTCAACCTCAGTTCGTTAATCGAACGAGTCGAGTTGAGCCGAGCCGAGCATTTAGGAACCAAGCCGAGCTCGCGAGCTGCTCAGCTCATTTACAGCCCTACATGTTACCAATCTAGGGATATTATACATAAAGGCAAGAAGCATGTAGCAAGCAAGCAACCATGTTATAGGATGGTTGGCGGCCCAGCTTATTCATCGTTCCATCCGTTCCTTTCTTCGAAATGATATTTGGCGGGCAAACGCATAATTTTAACTTTCTAAAATAAAAACTACCATAGTTCTATTACAAATTAAAAAAATTGTTACAGAAACGGTAGCCTAGTCCATTCGCCATTCCCGCCCGGCCTCGTCTTGGTAGGTTTCTAGGTTTCTGCTTGTGTACTTTATGATAATCAACTTCATTGAATGGTTTTTTTGACCGAACGGTTTGACTCATAAGGGGGACCATGTGAGGAGGATTAATCGCATTTCAGGGCACCAACCAACCAACCATGGACAATTTATTAATGTTCCCTTCTCCTATTTGAGATTTGATGAACATTTGCGCTTTGCTTCTTTATCCAACCACAACTCATTCATAAACAATCCTACTTTTTCTCACCCACCAACCACCAACCCAACAAAAACTAATTGCAAGGTGGGAAATAACAAGAATTGCTTTATTGGTAAACTAAAGCTTGTTTGCTACTTTTAGTTCTCAGTATTACTATTCTAGAACATTACGGAGGGAGGGAGTTGTCGAGGAAATAGAGTCTCGTATCATTTGGGGGTGAAATAGGTGGTTACTTAATTCATAACATTTGGAATCTTTTCGCTCATTGTTAATTGATTTTGAGATGGATATAAAATTTATACAAGAATTCGTTCCGCGCATAATTTTCAGTGCTTGTTTTCGGTCCTTGTAGCTAGTTGAATGATCTTGTACCAGAACTTTTGTGTTGGAGCTGTGCTACGTGCACAACAGCTGTGCACAGACCTCTTTTTCTCCCTCCTCGGGTCCCACAAAGATGATCGGAGCCGCTCATTTTGTTCAAAATATGTCTTTTAAGGTCTCTGTAAAAAATGAGCTTCGTTCGATATCGTTAGAGGCGTTAACAAAACACCCAAAATCACTTTTACAGAGACCTAAATTCTGAAGTGATTTTGGGTGTTTTGTTAACGCCTCTAACGATATCGAACGAATCTCATTTTTTACAGAGACCTTAAACGACATATTTTGAACAAAATGAGCGGCTCCGATCATCTTTGTGGGGCCCGAGGCGGGAGAAAAAGACGTATGTGCACAACTACTGTGCACATACCTTTTCTATTTGTGTTGGGTGCTTGATTCGAGCTAATTGAGCAACGTCGACATTTGTCGTAGTAATCTAGCATACTAATAACGCTAAAATTGTTGGTAAAAGAAGGATGAATACTCTAAAACTGTTTGAGAGAAGGAGTACTTCAATATATATATATATATATGAGGATTTTATTTGCAGAAACAGTTGTTGAAAAGATTCTGCGATAGTTTATTTCACAATGAAAATAAAATAGGGCCTGAAAATATTTGAGAGCAAATTTCTCCCACTGTTAGAAGCAAAAATACAGCATCACATCTTTGAGGGTGGAGTTACCCACCTTGTTCGTTTTGGTTGGGGTCTTAAAATTTCTGGGCACAGTCTTTAATAATTTTTTTTATTTATCTCTCTCCATTTATTACTCTAAAAAATCTCCATTAAAACCCAAACCGAACAAAGTCACTCGAAATTGAGTTGGAAAAGGGCTTACCCTTGCCTCTGGACCGACCATTGCAGATTGCACTTCTTTGGCAATAACCCCATGAATATTACTTTTTTTTTTTTTTGTTTAACAGCCAGGTGTTACCGGACTAGCTTACGGTCATTTTGAATAATCCTCTCATCGGTTTGGTTAAAGGTAGGTCATCCGCATTAGGACTAGGGAATTCACAATAAATGTTTTTTTTTTTGCAACAGTCCTCAAGAATAATAGACCCTAGACAATTGTGTGATGGTAAACAAAACCACCAACCAACCGGAGTAGCCTTAGGACTCCTGAATATAATTTCTAGATTGTGACATACGTTACTTCTTTCGTTGGTTGGAACTTGGGGTCATACATTAATCGAGAGTGATTTTTCAGTATCGAGCGGATGTATCTTACATGGTATCCGTTTGATATATTTGAGTCGTCCTATACACTTTTGGACGGTTCGAATTGAAACTCTCTCTCTCCTTTCACTCAACACTTTTTCTCTCTCCTTTTTTTCTCTCCAAATTTAAGCCGTTCAAATACGCAATAAACGACTTGAATGCGCGCAGACACCACGTGTTATCTGCTCTGCTGGGCACTGAAATTTTTTCCCTAAATTGATCATTGTCTACTGGGAGATAGGTATGGGCCAGTCTAGCTCCTGGAGGAAAACGACAGAACTCATGACTGATGACCAGAACAGAAGTGGACAAAAGATACTTTTGGCGTCTTTCAAATTCCTGCCCCGCACAGCTCACGGTGCTGAGAATCTGAGTACTCGGGTTCTTTAAGGCCCCATTCCGGTTTGCCTTCGTTTTCTAAAAGTTTTTTTTTTAATTTTTAAATTTAAATATAATGAAAATAAAAAATAATTTTTTCATTTTTTTTTGCACCGTATGAAAGATTTCAATGAGATCTATCAAATAAGATTCATATTGGTAGATAAATTATTTGAGTAAACACATAATTTTTTAGTTTGAAATTGCCTTCTTTTTCTACAAATTAGAATGAGGCCTAAACCTAACACCTTCCTTGAGTGTGATTATAGAGATTCGTAACCATTTTAAAATGTTCTGTATTGAAATGTTTGAGGTAGTCACATCAAATTAGCAAGAAGCTCACCATGACACAAGTTGAACAAAATTACAAAAGTGCCTCCACATTCAAAATTTGTTTCACGAGCACTACTCTGACAAGTTCGAGCTGATGATAGCAAGGAGAGGGAGGAAGCTTCGCCCTTGCCCTTGCCTAGCTCAACTACCACCTCGGTGGTTAAGAGTCTCTAAAGCTAGTGATATGTGATGATTCAAGGGCAACAGTAGAAAAATAGGCTTGTTAAGTCCTGGTGGATAATTTCGTTGGATGAACAATGGGCTTGCCATGTGATGCTTCGAATTTTTAGTGGTTGTTTGATAAAGATTTTAAGGGAGATTTTTAAAGTAATAAATCGAGGAGTGCTGCTACTTGCACAGCAAAGGCTGCACAGCAGCCTTGCACAGATCAGTTTTGTGCCCGTCTCGGGTCTCGCAAAGATGATCAGAGCCGCTCATTTTGTTCAAAATTTTGAAGCAAAGTTAGATGATTTGCAAACACCCTTCCCGATATCGGATTGAGGTGATTTTTTACAGGGACCATAAACGACGTATTTTGAACAAAATGAGCGGCTCTGATCATCTTTGCGAGACCCGAGACGGGCACAAAACTGATCTGTGCAAGGCTGCTGTGCAAGCAGACTTTCTGTAAATCGAGAGATGAGGATTACAACATTATGTCATTTATATCGTTTCCTTCACACACCTAAAAAAAAACATTCAGAGGTTAGTCGGGTAAATCATGATGCGAAAATTAAAATCGATCGAACATGAGTGGTCATAGTCGCACAATTAAGAGTCCTTCTACAGCCTCCACCGATGGTCATGTAGGGTCCACTTCGTGTCCTGCACGAAAATTCGAACAGTTCAATAATTTTAAAAAAAAAAACAGAGGTGAAAACCCTGCGATCTAAATGAAAAATGAGAAGATTGGATCGAGTATCTATACATGTAGAATTGAGCCAATTTTTGTAGAAGGGGACAGAAGGAGTAAGTAGAGAGAGAGAGAGAGATAGACAGATGAGGGTTATAAGTTAGAGTATAACATTCTGAGGTTAGTAGTCTGAAAACTCGCGTTTTTGGCACACAATGGTGTGAATGCGTGGAGCGCGGGCGTGCCAAGACTTGTAGCGCCTAACTTGTTGTGAAGATTCCCGTGAATCTTAACTTCTATCGTAAGAGCGATTGTGTACGACCCAAAGGTTAAAGATCGTAAGAAGGTTCGTGGTTTGCCACACGGTTGTGGACTTAATATTTCCTAGTCGTATAGGAAATGGAACGTGAAAAAACGTAGACTTTATTACACCGGGATAATAAAGTGGTACAAGAAAAGTAAAATTCAAACTACTTGAAGAAGTTAGTTCGAATGGGGGTGAATACTGGGTATTCGATAGGCTACTTTGCTGAAAGTAGGAAAGTTTTGTAAGCGTTGAGCTTTGATTGGTGTTGGACCCGTTCTTCATCTTGTGAACTTGTATTTATAGGCAAAACAGCAAGCTGATTCAGGTCTGAATCCGAATCCTGCGTTGCACCACAAGCTGCCATGTGTCCCATGATGCTCCCTCCTTTTGTGCATGCTAAATCATGGGCAGTTATTTGCAGTTGGTAGATCATGGGTGATGTGGCAATAACTACCCACCATCTCCCCTTCTTATGCTAGCTTGACACATGGCGAATTGACTTGGTCACAAGCTGATTCAGGCCTGAATCCGAATTCAGCTTTGCACTACAAGCTGCCAAGTGTCCCATGATTGCTCCACTTTTCATGCATGTAAGGTAGTGAGCTGTTTTTCTGGCAGTTAAGGGTTCATGGGTGATGTGGCAATAACTACCCACTATCTTCCTCTTTTCATGCATTTGACTTGAACTTTGGAGGGAAATAACCGCCTCGGCTGCAACTTAATCCCTAAAAACGTGGGTCGCACCTCATGGACCAGATCTGCCCCTTTCTTCATGGGCCCACCCGTGGGCCAATTTTCCAACAAATCATGGGCCGTACTCCTCATATGGGCTGCGTATTTTTTGGGCCCAAATGGAAAATACACATAGCCCAAGATTTACCCAATCAATTACTTAGCTTTCGGGCCAATTTAATCAAAGAATTAATTAAATGGCCAATCACGGCTAGCCCGATCCGCGGTGCCAAAAATGGGCATAAACATAGTCATAGTCACACAATTAATTAAAGCATGATTTCATCCTGAAAATTTTAGATGTAAAAGAGATGCATGGTGGGGGGTCACCAAGCCTACAAAAGGGAAACGGCCATGTGTAGTAATGAGTCCTGGCGTCCTGCTATTGGTACCTAGTCACACATTAATTAAAGCATGATTTCATCCTGAAAATTTTAGAAGTAAAAGAGATGCATAGTGGGGGTCACCAAGCCAACAAAAGGGAAAGGGTCATGTGTAGTAATGAGTCCTGCCATTGGTACCGATCAATAGCGTAGGAAAAATGTACTAACGGTCTCGTCGGGCCGTCTTCAGCTATCAGATGACCGATTCGAGCCACCCAAAAATTAAATATAAAAAAAAATCTAGTGGGCCTATGCGAGAATCAACGGCATCCAACGTGCGTAGGTGCTCGATCCAAATACCAAAAAATGGGATGTTTGGATCGAGCACCTAAGCACGTCGGATGCCGTTGATTCTCGCGCAAGGCCCACTCGGATTTTTTTTTTTTATAAAAATTTTGGTCGGATCAGCTGTCCGGTGGCCGAAGACGGCCCAGCGCGGCCGTTAGTGCATTGTTCCTATGCTATTGTTCGGTACCAATATCATTTCTGGTGTAGTAATAGGCCGAAAGGCATGTGGTCCGTCATCCGTGGCATGATCTGATCATAAGGATCCCATCCCACGTAATGTGGCCCTGCAATTATGCACCTTTAGTCGGTATGGCATTTTTAATTCTTATGTACCTTATTAAAATAGTACTCCGTAGTATTTTGGTTGAATTTTGTAGGAATAGATTATGATATCATAGCTAACAAAATTTTACAAATAATATAATCATTCTTACTCATATGTGTCTTTCAATTGTAGAGGTAATTGACTTACTCGCGCGGGACCCGATTTTGCCATCTTATATTTATTTATTTATGGGTTGTACTTCTAAAAAAGCCACTGGTTTTCCCTCCAAAAAATAGTCAAAAAAACCCAAAAAAACGAAAATAAGCCAATAAGCCACTTGTTTCGTCTTTATTAAAAAAAAATTGGATTTCGGTCAAAAAAATTTACTTTTTAGATTCCTCTTGTCATGAGGATACAATAATCCCCAAAAAATTGACAATAAACCAAGTGATACGAAAAAAATTTGAATAAGAACAAAAAATAAGCCACTTTGATTTATTTATCCGAACACCCCCTTACTATGTTCTCAGCCAGACGTCTTGTTTTTACTTATGCTAAATCACCACCTACAAAATATGGTTTCTTCTAGGCATAAATTTTTTCAAATGTTCGGAAGGGATATCATCGAGATATGAGGAGCTTAAAATTTGAGCCATAACTCTACTACCTAGGTAATTGGGTTTTGTAAAATATTTTACGCCTTTGATTTCATGCCACTACAACATGTCATACATCATTATTAGCTATACTATAGCTGCATCACCTCTACAGTATCATTATTAGATATACTATAGCTGAATCACCTCTACAGTGGAAGCAAGTTCGAGCTCATGACAGCAAGGAGAGGGAGGAAGTTTCGCCCTCGCCCTCGCCAACTCAACTACCACCCCGGTGGCTAATAGTCTCTTCTTTTTTCTTTTCTGATTTTTGATGAAGGTTAATAGGATAATTTCACCTACCAACCCTCCTGGGCAATTGCTGATTAGAGAGAGGTAGAGTGAACCCTTTAAACATATACGTTCAAACCCAAACTCCCGATGTGGGAGCCAGCTCAACTGACGCAGACTCAAGAGCCTCACCGCGGATCGTAGCTTTACGATAGGCGAATAGTCTCTAAATCCAATGATATGTCGTCGGGTAGATTTGTCGTCTTTCTTTTCTTTTTTGGTCAATGATTGGTCGTCTTTCTTTCAGTTGTTAAGTCCTAGCCAGTGATGATTCAAATTTTTAGAGGTTGTTTCACAAAGATTAAAGGGAGGTTTTTAAAGTAACAAACAGAGAGACAGAGAGATGAGGATTATAACATTCTGAGGTCATTTCTATCGTTTCCTCCACAAACACAAAAAAAGAAAAGAAAAGAGAACATTTCTGAGGTTAGTCGGGTAAATCATGATGCGAAAAATTAAAATCGATCGAACATGAGTAGTTATAGTGGCACAACTAAGAGTCCTTCTGCGGCCACCGACAGTGGCCTTACCGATTCTCCACCGACGGTCACGCGAGGCCTATTTCAGGTCCTGCACGAAAAAATCCGAACAGTTTAATAAATTTTTTTTGAAGAAAAAATCCAAGTGGGCTCACGAAAACCCTGTAATCTGAATAAAAAGATGAGAAATTAAATTGAACATCTACACATATTAGATTGAGCTGATTTTTGAAAAAGGTGACAGAGGGAGTAAGTAGAGAGAGACGAGGATTATAACACACTGAGCCCTGAGGTTCGCCGGGTAAATCATGATGCGAAAATTAAAATCGACCGAATATCAGTAGTCATAATCAACACAATTAATTAAAGCATGATTTCATCCTGAAAATTTTAGAAGTAAGATTAAGAAAAGAGAGATGCATGGTGGGGGTCACCATGCCTACAAAAGGCAAAGGGCCATGTGTAGTAATAGGGCCGAAAGGCATGTGGTCCGTCATCCGTGGCATGGTCTGATCATAAGGATCCCATCCCACGTATAATGTGGCCCTGCAGCAATTGTATACCCTAATTTAGTCGGTATGGCAATTTTTATTCTTATTACATTATTAAAATACCATTTTGGTTGAATTCTGTAGTAATAGATTACGACATCATAGCTAACAAAATTAACAAGTAATCTAATCATTCTCTCTCGTATGTTTCTTTCAACTGTAGAGGTAATTGTCTCACTCGGGACCCCTACGTTTTCCCGTCCTATTTAGTAGTATAGGTTTACTTTTTCTAGGCATAATTTTTTTTTCAAATGCTCGAAAGGGATATCATCGAGAGGTTAAAAATTCAAGCCATAACTCTTGGTAATCTGGTTTTGTAAAATATTTCACGCCTTTGATTTCAAGCTATATAGCTTAGGCCCCATTCTAGAACACATGATTTTTGAGCTTATACAAAAAAAATAAGACTGTTGCTATGATAATGAGCGCCGGGAGGAAAATTGTACCGGCGGCCGCGCCGGGCCATCTCAGGCCACCGGACGGCCGATCCGAGCCGTCCAAAAATTCTATAAAAAAAAAACCGAGGGGGCCCTACGAGAATCAACGGCATCCGAGATGTGTAGGATGCTTGATCGGAGCACTCTTTTTTTTTGGAACAAGATATTTTATTAACAAGTCAAAGACGGGGGGCCGGGGGGGGGGGGGGGGGGGGGGGGGAGACCCTTGGACACAAAAACCACCTCCTTCCTATCTAAACAGGAGGAAACAAGATATAAAACTCCAAAATCTATACAAGATCAGACTACCAAAACCTATACAAAAACTATCATTGCTGGAACATCCAGCGGGGAGTACCCTAAGTAAGACCTAATTCATAATTCTCCGCCGAAGCAGGTATCCTTCTCCAAGAACAGAGGCGGGCCAAGACGTCACCCATAATCCGATTTACCACGCTAGTAGAATCCACCCTATGATTCCGAAAAATACGGCTATTTCTCTCTCGCCATATATGATAAACAGTCGCTGCTAAGCACCATTTATACATTGACTGCTTGAGTGAGGGCCCTCGACAGTGTGAGCCTCCCTAGGCAAGTTCAGAAGACAAGGAAGAAAAAATCTGAGTATAGCCACATCGAGCTTTAACCTCCTTCCATACCAGCAGAGCAAACGAACAACAGAAAAACAGATGGTCATGAGATTCCAACCCCCTATCACAAAGCACACAACCACTATCCAATGTTACGCCCCAATTCCTGAGTCTATCCCTGGTGGTCAGTCGGCCCAAAATAGTAACCCACAGGATAAATGCCCATTGAGGAACTAGACCCTTATGCCACACCATAGCATGCCAGGGGGCTTCAGGAGCCTTAGTTCTGATCGCAGACCAAGCAGATTTAGAGGTGAAATTCCCAGAAGATGAAAGTGTCCAAATCACTCTGTCCTCATTAGCTTCAGCAGGAATGAGAGAAGCATTAGTGTTATGAATAATTTCAGCAATCACAGGGTTTCTTCTTCGGGGCCAATGCCACCCCCCATTACAGATAATGGAGTTGACTTTGGCAGTCAAGGATTTGCCCATATTGAAGGCCACCCTATCACCATACTTAAGGTAAAGAGATCCAAGATTGTGCCAATTATCCAACCATAGAAAAGTGGATTGGCCATTACCAATGATAGATCGAATGAAGGATTGACCAATCTGTCTAAGACTAAAGAGCTTCCTCTTTTTCCGTGTGTATATATGATCCCTCGGTTTTTTTTTTAGAATTTTTGGATGGCTCGGATCGGCCGTTCGGTAGCCGGAGACGGCCCGACGCGGCGGCCGGTACGATTTCCCTCCCGGCGCCCATTGGTACCTATATAAATTCTACCAAAATAATTACCATCCTTCTTATTTTTCGGAACAACCCTTCTTATTCAACAAAAAATAAGTTCTTAACTTGTTTCTGGAACGGGGCCTAAGTTCTTATTTTTTGTTCAATAATAAGGCTTGTTCCACAAAATAAGAAGTAAATACTTATTTTTTGGTTAAGACAACTTCAAGTTCAAAAATTACGTGGTTATGCAAATAATTTTCTTATCAATATGGATCTTGTTTGATATATCTCATTGAGATATTTAATACGGTGTTAAAAAAATTTAAAAATTATTTTTCATTTACGTTATTTTTGAATTTGAAAATGTGAAATAAGCTGCTTATTTGAATTTTCTGGAACAACCCTTCTTATTTTTATTTGAAAAATTTCAAAATAAATACTTATTTTTTAATAAAGTTTCTGGAATGGTACCTAGTATATAAATAAAGACACACTGTATCTGCATCATCAGCTCTACATAGAGAAAGATTATGAATTTGGCATATTCTCTATAGTTATCGTATCCGACAGAATAAGAAAATAATAAAATATGGTACCAATAGTTTCACGCTAGATGTTTCGTTCCGACTCTCCTCTTTTAACATTATATGTTCAGTTCAATTAATGTTATTTGCGATAACCAGATTATTTTTTAAATCAATTATTTACAACAAGCATGTTCATCACCTTGTTTAAAATTTTGTGGTTGGCGACAAATATATTATTACTTTTTTTGATTGAGAAGTGTGTATCATATTTTTGGCACAAACAAAAACAATATTGGCATTAGCAACACCTTAGATTTGGTTGAAAGTAGTCTTTTTACTTCCAAATATTTTTTATGATGAATTCCATGTTAACACTTCTCTTTTGTCCATTGAAATTCATTTTTATTTTTATTTACGTGAAAGTATCAAATTGCCCTTTATGTAAAATGAGTTACTCAAGAGGTTAGGATAATTTATAATTTAACGCAATAAAAGATACTACTAAAAAAAAAAAGAAGGTTTGTTCGTTTGGAAATCTCGAGTGAGGTTTTTAATAAGAGTAATGAATGAAAAGAAATAGATAGAAAAAATTTATTGAAGATTGTGCGAGTAATGAATGAAAAGAAATAGATAAAAACAATTTATTGAAGATTGTGCTCAAAAAATTTGAATCCCCCAAACGAAGAAGGTCGAAGTGTCAATAGATCTATCTTCTATATAATCATAGAAGGAGAGTGGAAAAAAACCCTAATTAAAAAGGGCTATCGAATCTAAGAGGCAGAAATCACTCCATCGGTCGGATCGGATCGGATCCGACTGTTCGGCACCTACGTGGGACCTACACCAACTTCTACGCAAGGACCCATCCCGTCAAAATACATACACACACAACTGGGTCTGAATTTAGAGAGAGAAACAGTGACACACACACTATACCATTTCCTCTCTCTCTTCCCCCATCTATCTTCTCTCTCTTCCCATCTCTATCCACCAAACGCTCCTGAAACCCCACATAGGGTTTTCGTACTCCACATTGCCCCCCCAAACTCTCATCTTCTAGATCACTGAAACTAAAGCTGTGTTTTTGAGGTAACTTTTCTGCTCCTGTTTTTCACTTTACTTGCTTTTTTGTTGAATTTCTTGTGATTTCTTTCAACACCCTTTAATTTTCTCTCTCCAACTCTATTCCACAGAGTTCAGTCTTTGCGATTCGTGATTTTCCTAAGTTCTTGATTGTTATGTCGTTAAAATGTGGTAATGAACAGAAATATTTTCTGAATACTGTTTACTTCTCTTGTAGTATATACTTGTATCAATTAAAATCCTAACTGGTGCACCTCCAATGGAATCGACGGTTTTTTCTCTAGGTTCTCATTTGCTGAATAATCTGAGCTGCAAGTTCTCTAATTTATTTTCTTATTACGGTAAAATGTTGTTTTGAGAAGATAATGATTTGTTGGGTCTGTATTGGTATCAAGGATTTGTGGGAGATTCGTGGAGGAAAAAATGGGAGAGGAAATGGTGGGATAAACTCAAAAAGGGAGAGGAAATTGAATCAAGGGTATCAAGGACGTGGAGTTTTCCCCACCATTTCTTCTCCCTTAAAGTAAGAAAGTTCAGTTTTTCTCATCATTTCCTCTCCTTAAAGTAAAAAAGTCAGTTTTCCCACTATTTCTTCTCCCTTATCCTCCGCGTATCCCTCCACAAACTCCTTGATACAATTGCAGGTAACTTAGTGTGTGTTAGTTTGGCCTGAACTTGCTTGAGTTGAGGTGGTTTTATTATATTGGTTGGTAAATCAGGGTTGCTCTCCTTAGAAGTCTAGATTCATTAGTTCTCGCCTTTAATCGGAATTCTTAATCTTAATCAAGAATTAATTGGGATGGGGGAGGATTTGCATTTTGGTTTTCCTCCTCTTAGTATCACGTTGTCATCATTTGTTGTCTTTGTTTAATCTGGCTTCTGTAGTTATAAACATTGTGTAAACTAGAATGTTTTCAGGTTACTGTTAGTGACAGTTTCAAGCAATAGTGCAACAAGAATGCTCATGTCCTGACATAAGAGGTCCAACGGGAACAATGCTTGGAATGGCAATCCATAACAAAAGACCAATACTAAGATTGTCTAGAATATTAAGAAGATAACTAAAACGAATTACTGAATAACTAAAATGGATATAACTGCTATATACCTCCTTGAGGTATTCCTAAACAAATGGCTGTCTCTTTGTTATGTGGGGAATTCAATAAAACAAATGATAAAACCAATTTAGAATTTATTTTCCCAATGTTATTTTAATACACGTCCATGTCTCTAAAAACCTTCTTTTTCTAATCAAGGCATCACATGCCTGATCATTTTGCGTAACCTTGTTGAATTATTATGTTCATGCTCTTGATGTGCCACGTTCTTCAATGTTGTGAAATTGCATGAAATATGGTTAGGGCTGCAAATGAGCCGAGTCAAGCTGGGTTTTGTGCTGGTTGAGCTCAGTTCGCCCTGAATTTAGTGAGCTCATTCAAACTTGAGCCGAGTTGTTCACGAGTAGCTCAAAGCTCTGCTCAAGTTCAAAACGAGCTCTAACCGAGCCGAGTTGTTCCGAGTCGAGCTTTGAGCTACTCACGAACAACTCGGCTCATTTGCAAGCCCTAAATATGGGTCCCTAACTTCCCTTGGTTTGCCCTAATATTTCTCTAATTTCATTAGCTGGCGGTTGGGAGATTGGGTTGTTCAGTAACATTATCTATTCTCTGGTTGTATTTCAGGATCTTGATGGTGCATGTGAAGAAATGAAGTTTTTGGAAGGAGTGAATGAATGACAAAAGATGTGGATTTTGTATGATAAAACGAAGCTCTACGGTGCATGTGGTGTCATTCATATCAATTGCCTGACACGTATGGTTCCTAAGAAACGGAATAATTTAGTTTGATAGGGTGTCTTCGACTTTTTTAATAATTACTACATAAACCTTGAGTTGATGGGTTCCTTTTCTGGTACTTGTGAAATCGTTGAAGCTAAGGACGAGCTGAACTGGGTTGAATATTCTAAAAGTATTAATCAAACAGTAGCACATGATAAACGTCAAAAACATCCTTTTTTGAAGCTGGGATCTGATAATTCTCTACACGATGATATCAATAAGCTTTTTGAGGCAATTAGTCTCAAACCATCATCAAAGAGTTTGCATATTTCAGAACAGGCATGCACAGTGCCCTCAAGGAAAGATGCATTGAAGAAACCAGTTGGTGTGGGTGTACCTCGTTCACCGGGAATCGGGTTCTCGGAACCAGTGTCTCTGAAACAGGCACTAAGGAGGCAATGTATTTCTCAGGCATCTGAAATGGCTGCCATGAAAAGGTTAGCCAAAACAGCAGGTTCTCCTAGGGTCTCAGAAGTTCGTAGGAGTGTAAATTTGTATGCGTCCTCAGTAGTTGAAGCTGGTGAGTCCAGTGGTTCCCCAAGCGGCAGTAATGGGGGAGGTCTTGAAATATCTCTGGTACCAGAAGAACGCTCTTGGAACTACTCTGAAAAATTGCCTCAGTATCGTTGGGAGTCAAAGATGAAATCATCTGTCCAGAGTGCCCATTCTTCTCCTCTACTGGATTTGGCACTAGTAAATACTGGAGTAGCATCTGTGGAAATAGAAATCTGGAGTGAGACATCAGAGTCTGAAACGGAAAAGCCAGAAAATGACACAGTAGTTCCTTCTTTACCAGAGCCCAAGATGAGAACACCAAACCGAAGTGATCATTCTTCAGCTCAATACCCCTTGGAAACCAAAGAAAAGGGTAAGAGGTCCACACTGATGGAAAATGAGACACCTGTGTCAACAGAAGTTCAGAATCAAACACCAGAGTTGGAGCTGTTCTCTGAGGAAAAGCATGCAGTCATTTCTTCTCTGTCTTGTCAGATAACTGATGGTGAAATACAGGCCGGTAGTATTCCTGCCTCAGTCAAATTAGGGAACAAAGTGGCAGCACAAAAGTCAAGACAAAAAGGCAGGGTGCAGACGCTACTATCTTCATCTACTGCATTACAGCGAAATAAGGGAAGCAAGCCTACACGAAAGGTTCCACATCCGGTCAAGCCAGTCCGCAAGTACAAGCCGATTGTTAAGAAGAACTTGAACCGGAATTCTACTACTGTTGGCATCACTTCTAATACAAGCAAAGATATTACTAGTACCTTGGATCTTAGCACTGGGTCTATACTTTGCGAAAGATGCCGCTGTTCTTTTACCAATGTGGGAAACGAGACCAATAGTGATTCGCCATCATCCAACACTGCAATTGTATGTGCTGAGGTCGGCTCAAGCAAAATGAACTCCAGTGCAGTTAAAGGGGGTTTTACTTCAAGTAAGAGTAACAAAAGCGGAGCTGTGGTTGAAAAACCTGTCAAGAACTTGAACCCTAATGAAAAGGGGGAAATCTCTGAGAGTTCAACAAGTAGCTTTGGTGAGTATAGCACAAGCACTACTATCAGTGAAGAGAGTCACCTTAGCGGGTCTAATTGTGGCAACAGGCCTCACATGTCAAAGGACATGAGGTGGGAAGCCATCCGCCATGTCAGCAAACAACATGGATTTCTAGGTTTGGGACATTTCAGTCTGTTGAAGAAGCTTGGTTCTGGAGATATTGGCACGGTGTATCTTGCTGAGCTGATAGGAACAAACTGCCTTTTTGCCATTAAGGTCATGGACAATGAATTTTTGGCTAGAAGAAAGAAGTTGCCAAGGGCCCAAACTGAAAGAGAAATACTGAGAATTCTTGATCATCCTTTTCTGCCCACGCTATATGCACAGTTTACCTCAGATAATTTGTCATGCCTGGTTATGGAGTATTGTCCTGGTGGAGATCTCCATGTTCTCCGGCAGAAGCAGCCTGAAAGATATTTTCCTGAGCAAGCAGCAAGGTAGGAAAATGAATTTTTTTCTCTTTCTGGCTGACAGTTTTGAAAGTACTGAAAAGCTTTAACGAGAAAGGCGAAAGACACAATAAAAAAGCAACCCTGATTGGGAATTCATCATACATGTAGGTAGCATTTTCAGGTTTTTTGGATGAACTCCTGAATTTATCCTGGACGGGGAAAGAAAGGTCATAGTTCACACACTTAAAAGTTTAAACTGTTAATATGTCATTATGGAAAACAGTTTGTTGAAAGCTTTTATATTGGTTTATTCAGACCTGTTTACAACTTGATAAAAACTGATTTGTTCATCCAAAAGAATGCGTTGTCAGCATGCTAATTTGCTGAAGAGTATGAATTTTTATTATGTATTTATGTAGGTTTTATCTGAATTATGTGCACTGCATGCTCCCTGCACAGTCTCTCTCTGATTGCAGCTCCTTCAATTTAGCTGGTTTATGTAATTAGTAATTATAGGTAACATTCCATCAATCGTATGAAGCGCGAATATTTGTTGATTCAAGATAATTGAATTTGTTTGATACTTTTTTTTTTTTTTTTGGTACTTTATAAATGCAGCAGCTGCTGTATTATCTGTCAAACTTTCAAGATCTAAGGTTGTATTATCCCAAATTCCCGCATAAGAACATGGTTGAAAGTAATCAATTTTGTTACATGGTTGGCAATTATTTGTTTTAATTAACAAACAAGGGTAGAGGAAGGGCTTCTTTTGGAATCTTGACAAGCGCATTGTAGGATTGGTGTGTTCCTAATCGTCTTCTGGGTCTTGAAGTCGAAACTAATTGCTAAAATGTCGCTGTGGATGGTTATAAATTTATAATCACAAGGAGCATGTTGTAGTTATGTGAACAGAAATTCTGGCTTCCGAATCAGACAGATTTGCGTTTTTTGCATATTTCTTTTTGGCTTGTAATGCATATTCATGTCCCAATTGAAACTTGTATTGGTTAATGAACCAATGGCAGGTAAAACTCTCTTTTGATGTAACCTGACAGTAAGATAATATATCTGTGGTCTCTTAACAGAATGTTTTCTCCAAAACAAGTTGTATAGATGACTGTCAAGCATAGCATTTGGTTAAATATACTTGAGTGTTGGGAAAATGAACAGAATGTGGGCCAACAGTGATGGGATTTTTTTCTTGATTCGAGTACCAATGTGGGTAGGGACTCTTTTATTATGAGGTCTTTTCTCGTCATCCTTTCTAGCATATAACTTAATCCTCAAAACATTTCCTTGTATTTGCAGGTTTTACGTGGCTGAAGTCCTCCTTGCTTTGGAGTATTTGCATATGCTTGGAGTTATCTACCGAGATTTGAAGCCAGAAAACATTCTGGTCCGAGAAGATGGTCACATCATGCTTACAGATTTTGACCTGTCACTCAGATGCTCTGTAAGCCCAACTCTCCTGAAATCATCTTTGTTGGCTATGGAGCCCCCGAAGATTTCAGGTCCATGTACAGGGTCCAGCTGCACTGATCCATTTTGTATTGAGCCTTCCTGTCAAGTTGCATGCTTCAGACCCAGGTTTTTACCTTCTGCTGCAAAAGCAAAGAAACAAAAAGCTGACCGGGCGGCAGCCCTAGTCAGATCACTGCCACAGCTTGTAGTTGAGCCAACGGATGCCCGATCCAACTCCTTTGTTGGGACCCACGAGTACTTGGCTCCTGAAATCATTAAAGGAGAGGGCCATGGGAGTGCCGTTGATTGGTGGACATTCGGTATCTTTCTATATGAGCTTTTATATGGGAGGACACCTTTTAAAGGTGCTTCTGGGAATGAAGAGACGTTAACTAATGTGGTTTTACAGTGCCTCAAGTTTCCAGAAAGCCCACTTGTTAGTTTCCACGCGAGGGATCTCATCCAAAGGCTGTTAGTCAAGGAGCCTGAGAATCGTTTGGGATTTGAGAGAGGGGCTGCTGAGATCAAGCAGCACCCCTTCTTTGATGGCTTGAATTGGGCTCTGATACGGTGTGCGGTTCCTCCTGAATTGCCTGAGTTCTGGGATCTTGAAACTGGAAAAGGGAGAAAATATTTGGAGTATGGGGCTGCAGGAGAGCATCTGGAATTTGAGTTGTTCTAAGAAAAAATGTTTTTGCCCAAGGTATTTTACCTTCCTCTCCCTCCCTTCTTGTAGCTGGTATATTGGTTGTAAATTTATAATGCAAGTTCGGTATGGAAATGTTATGGAAAAGCCAGGGTATCAGAAAATACATCGGTCAATCGGACCTTCATAAAATGTCTTGAAGATTGATGCAATCATGAGAGATGGCTGTTTCATCATGGGATTGGAATTTACAATTATTTAGTATTTTAGTGTTGAGCTTAACTTATAACTGCTAAAGAGCTAGATTCTCTAAAATGGACGGCACTATCCCCATTATCACAGGGGCACAAGTTGTAGAATGGCTATTCCTCTCATTGAATTTCAAATTTTAGTGTAAAAGTCGAGTTATCATATATTACGCTATCTGGTCCTTTCTTGTTACCATATTGAATACTGAGCTGAAATGCCTGTAGCTTTCTATTTGTACATTTTTCTGTCTGCAACGAGAGATGGAGTTCTTTCTTCCACACACGTGTCTGCTTTCAGGTCCCCCCCCCCCCCCCCCCCCCCCCCCCCCCCCCCCCCCCCCCCCATACCTGTAATTGATAGGGGTACGAGGGAAGGGAACTTGATGTTTTTGTTTTTTTTTTTGGTAACGGAGGAACAACCCTATAGCCAGGCCACTATATGGACCCGACTGTGTAATTCAAACCTCCTGGGGAGCTAGCGCGGCCACACCAGTCATGACCCCCCACTTACTTCAGCCTTCAGGATACTCACCCGGTGGAGAATAGAACCCTAGACTTTGAGGAGTATTCCCAAAGCCTGTGCATCCGCCTGAATCACTGGGGCCACTCCTGGGTGTGTAAGGGAACTTGATGTTTGCAACAGCAAATATCTGAAACCATAAAATCATTAAGTTTTGGTCTTAGTATTCTTGTATTATTCGTGCTTGATCGCTGCACTGTTGTATTTAGGAGAAATCTTTATCTGAAATTTCTTATACATATCTCCTTTCTCTGAAGAATTTGTGAAATCGTCTATGTGAGTGTTCTCCATGGAATTCACTTGCTCAAATTATTGCTAGTGTATCCTGCTTCATATTTTAATTGAAGGATGTATGACTTGATGAATTGAGGACAATATTACACACAATTTCCTGAATTCCTTTTAAAAAACGTGAGGGCATTTGATATTGGATTACTGAGCACTATTTCGTTATTAACCAACGGTGGAGCTTTGGCTGAATTTCCAGTAGACTGACCATATTTATGCCATATGTTATGCAATGGACGACCTTTTTTTTTAAGAGCTACGACCTCAATTGTAGAGTTCTCTTTTTTTCCGTTGAGAATTGTTTCCAAACACCAGAGCAGCTTCCTTTGATGAAAATCTGTATGTAAGCGTCTCTGTTCGTTAAAAGCGATTTTTTGTTATTTATTTAACATTATGCACATTGTATGTTGTTCTTTTACCCTTCTTTTGTCTCCAGAACAGTAACACATATTCAGTTGTGGGTCTAGATCGCCCTTCGTCTTCTCATGCTTAAAAAGACTCAAAAAAGAGGATTGAGTGGGTCTTAAGTTGCGGAAACTAATGTGCCAATGGTGTGAAAGTATGTATCGATCTACTATTTACTGTTGTTCAAGGTGTGATACTAAGGCATATTGTGAGAGGTGTGCCAACATTTACAGGACACAGATTCGGATACAACCCCGTTCTTGTGAGTGTTGTGTCTGTTTCTACGCACAGAGCTTTTTAGTTGTGCTTTAACACAACACAATTTAAGAAATGCAGAAGCAAAATATGGCAGTTACGGAGTATCTTTTATTGCTGGGAATACTCTGGAAGAACATGAAGGCATAGATCCTCGAAGATTACCGGAACTATTTTCCAGTCTTCACAGAGGTTGGATGTCGGAGAGCTCATCTTTATTTTTTATTTTTCGTCTCCACCATGGCAACTTCTTCCAACTGCCTTCAAACTTCGCAAAATGCAGGAAATTTCGTCCGCAGACATCAGATATCATCAGTCCCATGACTTCTTGATGGGACCCGAAAAGGGATACCATTTGGTCCTCAAATGTAATGTAAGAAGGTTTGTTTTGGTATTTTTATGATTTGTTTCTGGCCAAAAGAAAGATACTCCATTGACGAGATGTGAACGTCGAAGACTCAAAGCCCTTCCCACGCCGATTCACGGTCTGATATGTTTCAAGTTAAATAGACAAGTTCATAGACAGGGCAACAAGTCGTCAATAGAACCCAGTCATGTACTATTTTCAAGGAAACCGATACTTATCATATTTCGCAAACCATACGCTAAACAGTACAAAGGACCCGAAACTTAGTCGCGTACGTATTATTAGTCTACCATTACCAGTTAAACTTAGAATCAATTCTGAAGTGTAGGGGTTCGATTTGTTGGGACCTTGACCGTGTCTGATCTAGGGACGTTGAACGGAGCTCTTGGGGGAGAAGGGAATGGACGTTGAGAGAGTGGCTAGGTCCCCAACAGAGTCGCCAATTGTAGGGGTTCGATTTGTTGGGACCTTGACTGTAGTCCTGGCTTGGATCCTTCCTTCTTAGCTCCGTGGCCGGACCTGCAACAAGTCACTAGGGCTGGATTAGCCCAACGACCCTCTGACGATCAAGTTAGATATCAGGGGTGGAAATTAGGTCTAGAGTTAGGGTGGAGAAGCATACATCTCATCATGATCCTCCCTTTGTATTTATAGACCTAGGGTTACTCAGCCTTCAAGCCAACGCGTGAGGCGTACGCTCGGGTAACTGCCTCGGGTGACGTCATACATGACGAGAGAAGCAAAGTGGTTATAGAGCACATGTCCAGACCTGATTCAAATGATTATCGCTGCTACGTGATCGACATGGGACCCATCTGGCGTAATTACCTCATTCATCCGGCTCCTGGAGCACCAAGGCAGAAATGCCGCACCGAGCATTACACCAAGCACAGATCAAGACTTTCAGCTTTCATCAGTTCGCCAACCGGTCCCCCAAGGGACAAAGGCTCGGTACACCTGGCCCGGTTACCGAGACGATTACCGAGGCCACCACATGAAGCATTACCATTTTTTAGAATTCTATTCCATATAACATTGGTAGGGTTTGATAGTTCTGATTTTTCACAAGGACATTTGATAGTTTGCAGTTTAATTTTGCTATTAAGCTCTAGAAAAAATTCCTAAATTGTCCCTACTGACTTCAAATGCATAAAAATCTCAACCAGTTTCCTTTTTTTGGGGTACCTTTTGGAAAAACAAAGGGCATCAGCCCTCAGACCCCTCAATTGTGACACTTGCTGAAATTCAAGTGCTAGCATAGCAGCAGGAGGTTGCGTTCCATCGAAAGGCTACTACGGGTACATAATCACCGGTGGCTGACTTCATTTTTTGTCAAGAGGATGCAGCTCCTACTCAGGCTACTAAACCGATTTCATCCACTATGAAATTTGTGCGCAAGTTGAGAGTTGATAGCATTACGAATTAGGCCATCATGCATGGTTTTCAAAATAAAACCAGTCTATCGGTTCAAAAAAAAAGGTAAATATAAAACCAGTCTTCGGGACCAATTGCAGAGTAAAATGACATTTAACAGTGTATTTCTTCGGATTAGCAAACACTACACTGGAAAAGATAACTTGCATATTGACCCCACTATATATATAATAATACTAGTAAAGATCTTGGCTCCACTAGTAGGGTATCTTCAATTGCATAGCCAAAATAAGATAATCAAAATTTGTCATTTCATCTTTTAGTTAGATTAACAATGTGAAATTCCACAATAATAGTAATTTTTAGTCAATAATCAAGAATCATTATTAATAGATAGAGAGAGATGGAGAGAGTTGAGAATAAAAGTAAGTTTGTGGATCCATTGATAGTGGTGGGAGAGGAGAGGAAGGAAAGAGAGTGTGTGGTCTCCATTAAATTGGTTATCAAAATAAAAAAAGATTGCTACTTTAGCTTATCCAAAGACCAAAATTTGGTTATTGGTTAATGGGTGGCAAAGTTTGGTTATACCATTATGAGTCATCTATTAGACCAATATTGCTAATTTTAAAAAAAAAATAGCTTTGGTTATGCCATTGGAAACACTCTTAGAGAGGGGGGAGTGTGGTGTGGATCGGAGGTGGAATTTTTCGGCAATGGCTAGTTGAGGAAGATTAGTTGGATTTGATTCTATGTACATCCACATGCATGATATATTAGTATGTGGTGTATAGAGGTGTAAACTGAGCCTAGTTGGTATGATCGCAACTCATTTAGATGTATGCACGACTCGACACAACATAGTATGAGTCAATCGACACGGACACTTAGGCTGTTATTTTGGGGCACCCGGCAGTAGCACGAGCACGGCAAAGCATGAGCATGATGTATCACTCGTATATATGTGCATGTATATATACACATAAATAAGAATTGCCCATTAAGTTTAAATTCATATATAAATGACAGTAGTTGTGTTCCTACAATCAACTGAATAATCTGGAAACGTATAATAAAACAATACTATAGTAATAATACAAAAGTGCAAAACTCCAATAGCATAAATGGCGGTGTCTGTTTCTTACTACTATTCTCTATGCTATTTTAGTTATAGCTATTTGACAAATTTTTTTTACTACTTTTTAAAAAAATTGTTTAAATCTTTTATTTTTACGTTTACAAGTCCCCACTATCTCCAAGACATTGGCTAATCATCTCAAACACATCCTGCCTTCCTATATCTCCCCTACCCAGAATGCCTTTGTACACGGTCGATTGATTGCCGACAGTTCTTTGCTAGCCTGTGAATTTTCTCACCTCATTGCCACTCGGAAGGAGGGTCAAGTACAATTGGCAGCCCTTAAGCTCGACATGAGCAAAGCTTTCGACCGGGTTAGCTGGAACTTTCTGTCAGCAATTCTTGGCAAAATGGGCTTTTCTGAGCATTGGATTTTGTCTCCTGCACCAATGCTTCTCCACTGTCTCTTTTTCGGTCCTTAACAATGGAGCCCCTTCCGAGAAATTCATACCCCGTAGAGGGTGATCCCCTGTCCCCTTTTCTTTTTATCATTTTCCTCAGAATCTCTTCCATGTGCTCTAAATCATCTTGATCGCTCGCAAGGCTTCAAACTCTCACGAAATGGACCCTCTCTCTCACCTTTTCTTTGCCGACAATTGCCTCATTTTCTTCCAACCTACCATGCAAAGCTGTGCCACTCTGCGAGATTCCCCGAAACACTTTAGCCAGGACAAAGCATCAATCAACAGAAATCTTCCGTCACTTTCAGTCCTAACACTCCTAGGGCATTCCACTGTAGATTCCAAAGTTTTTTCCATTCCACATCCCCATAGTTAATCATCTCGCGTCCTACTTGGGGCTACCTCTTGATGTGTCAAAAAATAAAAAACAATGCCTCCTTCCCAAGCCACCATGCCACTAGATCCCTCTCAATTCCCGTGGAAGTAGGATCACAATTCCACAACGATTGTCTTGTCTTGAGGTTCCCCTGGCCCTGCCTCGTGACCAAAGTAGGACTCGACGTTTTAATGAGATCTCTCTATTATTTCGGGATCTCGTGACTCGCACGACCCCACCACGATGGTTCTCGTGGATTACTCTACCCACGATGGTTTTGCCCACCACGCGAGACCTGTTGTTCTCGCATGTGGGCCCATCATGTGGGCCCATCTCTTGCCTTGTGGGGTCTTGCACTGGTCCTCGGCCACGTGTCAGTCCTCCAAGCCCCTCTACATGTCTCTTTGAAGTTGGCTGGTCAAAAGTCTCCTCAAGTCAATAGTCAAGGTTTTGACCGACCATACAATTAATACTTTCTAAAACCCAGGCAGCGTTGGCTAGATGGAAGGGCAAACTGATCTTAATCCAATCAGTTTTATCCTCACTACCCATATACCTCTGCTCCACTTTCAAACTTCCCTTGGCCATCTGTGACAAACTCAATGTTGTTTCGGCGGTTTTTGGTGGAAGTCCGGGGATCGGAAACAGTTGTACTGGTTATCTTGGGATAAAATTTCAGCCTACAAATTTGAGGGAGGGCTCGGTATCCGGGACTTCCGCCTTCTCAACCAAGCTACCCATCCCTCCTTGTGTCAAAAATTCTCCTTCCCAAATATTGTGCCGGCACTAGTATTCTCAAAGTTAAGGCCCATCCCAAGTCTTCGTGGGCCTGGAAAAGCATTCTACACGGGCGTGACCTTATTGTCCGTCATATCTCTTGGATTGTGGGAAACGGAGAATCCATAAATCTCTACACTGATCGGTGGATACCCCATAGTCCTCAACCCCTCAGCCATCTAGTTCCTTTCATGGGCACTGAACAACTCAAGGTCTCTAGCATTATCTCTGCAACCCCTCTGTCGAAAAAATCTGATATCTTCTACTACTCATCCTCCCCCTGATCAACATGTTTGGCCTCACACTCCTTCGGGTCGCGACTCTAACATGTCTGGGTACCTTTGATTACATGATGATAAGAACAGCTCCTCAGCCTCAGCTGATCATGCACAACCCTCCCACTTACACAAAGGGTACAATGTTTGGATATTCCTAGTGATGCTTTATGGATAATGAGAAAGTTGTTGAACCTCAGAAGGGTGGCTCAGCCTCTGATTCAGTACTTGATTGGCAATGGACAAGGTAACTTTCTTTGGCTTGAAAACTGGCATCCCCTTGGTCCTCTTTTTACTAAATTTGGTGAAGATATTGTATATAATCTTGGTAGATCCTTGAACTCTAAAGTCTCCTCAATTATTCATGAAGGGGTGTGGAGGTGGCCTAGACAAAGGAATAGGGCCACTCAGTTTATCATAGAACATACACCTGCTGATTTTAAACCAATTTGTGATAGGCTGAATTCTGTTGTGTGGCTTCCTCATCCAGCTGGTTTTACTGTGTCTTCTGCTTGGGAGGCGATTAGGCTTAAACTTCCTATCCAGCCTTGGTCAAGCATAGTTTGGTATAGTAAAAATGTGCCTCGTTGGGCTTTCATTTTGTGGCTAGCTGTGCTTCAAAGACTAAGTACAAAGGATAGGTTATTGAGTTGGGGGATGAATGTAGAGGATTGTTGTGTTCTCTGTAGCAATGACCGAGAGTCTCATGAACATCTGTTTTTTCAATGTGTTTTTTCTCAATCAGTTTGGGGTGCTATTTGGCAACGATGTTCTGCTGCTCAAATCCCTTCTTCCTTACCTGATATGATTGCTTCGTATATTCAGAATGCTAAAGGGTTTGGTTTTAAGTGTTGGCTTTTGAAGAGTTTGCTAGCTGCTTGTGGATAGAACATAATCAACAGAATTTTCAGCACAAGTTTTCTCCTCTTGCTCAGGTTATACTTAAGACTGTAACTTCTATTCGGGAATTAGTGCACTCAAAGAGGGGGTTAAACAATCCCAAAAGAACATGGACTAATGTTGCAGTTTGGGGCTCTCAAATAGGATTTTTGCTCCACCTGTTTTGTATAGGCAAAATTTGTAAAGAACATGGTGTTATGTTTTTTGGTCTTGTTTCCTTTATTCTCTCTAGTGGTTCTCTGAGGATTTGTCTCAGGTGCCTTAGGAGTTGTGTTCTTTCGGGGGTATGCCCCTTGGAATTGTAAATGAGTTTGCGCTTTATATAAGGAATGTGCTTATCCAAAAAGAAAACTCTTTGGAGCTTGAATCTTCCGGAACGAATCAAGGTTTTTCTTTGGAAATGTATTAAAGGTATTTTAGCAGTCAAGAGTAATTTGGTCTCTCGGCTTCAGTATCTGTCACCGCTCTGCCTTCTTTGCTCCATCGAAGAGGAAACTACAGAGCATCTTTTTTGGAAATGCCAATCTACCGTCATTGTGTGGAACACCAGCGCCTTCCCTATCACCTCATTATCTATATCTGAAGGCCTAGCTTTCAAAGAATGGTTAATGGACTGGATCATTCGCCTCACCATTCCCTCGAATCACCAAGACCGTTTTTTCCAATTCGTCGCTACTCTCTGGGTGATTTGGAAACTTCGCAACCAGCAAGTGTTCTCTGACACTCCCTTCCTCCCAAATGCGGCTTTGGCATTGGCCACAGATAGTGCTCTTTGGTTCAAGAGGTCATCTCTCTACGCTGAGCACGAAAGACTGAAAGTACAGGGTGCTCCAGTGCTCCACAATGCCGATGTCGCCATCATTTATTCTCAAGCCATACCCTGCACTGCTCACATTTTTCTCCACCAGCGGGTAATCAATATCCACGTGGATGAACCATGGAAAATAGGTCACCCGACAAGTGGTCTGGGCCTTTGCGTGTCATTTGCAGATGGCTCAATTTTTCAGGACCTCTCGTTCTCATGCTACAGTTTCAGCCCTTCACAAACTGAACTTATGGCTATCCTCTTAGCTATCAAATGGTCCTTGCGTTGTCATTATAATGTCACTTATATTTATACTTAGAGCTTAAATGCTACCATGCAAATAGCCGGACAGTCTGAACCTCATTTCGGGGTCACTTTTTTGTTGCGCAACATTGACCTGGAAATTTCAAAACTAGATTTTTGCAGAATCACAAAAGTCGAACGCAAAGATGTGTATCGGGCCCACTGCCTAGCAAAGAGGGCGCTGATCTCTAGTGCAGCTATAGGGGACATACCTTTTTGGACCGGGTCCACAGCAGTTGGTGCGACCGTTTTGGCTTCATAGTCTTTTGTTGTTTTAAACTTGTATAATGTGTTGGCTTAAGTTTGCTGTACTCCCCTGGAATTGTTTGCTTATATCTATGCATTTCTTGCTCTTCCCAAAAAAAAAAAAAGGTCTCCACTAAGTACATGCGCGGTACTAATTGGGGACCCATGGGCTGTGCTGGTCTTAGGGTATCCTAACATGGCATGTGACACGACATGTTACGTTTAATAGACAGATTAGGCTAGGCATGTACGGTGCAAAGCACGTTAAACAAATATATTTTATCGGGGCTGGTTCCACTCACATAATAGTTGTCACAAATTTTGACACAAGTTTAGCGTGGGACCTATTTCGGAGTCTCACCCAAATAATCGGAGTTGTTCAATTTGTTTAAAACATATTTTTAAGAATTCGGATATCGGTAAATGCTTAATCGTTATATGTCCCTAATTTTCACACAGAACGACACGACCCTTTGAAACCTTTATTGGTTCATTTTTTTTTATAGGTATAAAAGAAATTTATTAATCTCTAAAAATATAAAAAGATTAAAAGGAGTAAGGGCTATCGAAGGAAAAATTAAAAAGCTAAGGCTACCAAAAACCCAAGTGTTGGCAAGAGACCAACACTTTATTGATTCGTTGCAACATGGTATGGTGACTTTGGTGAGCCAAAATTACAGAAAATGTTCAATTGGGTTGGACAGTAGTACATATCGGGTTAGAGAAGTCAGGTAGGATTTATCAGATTCACAGGGGTTTAGATTGTTGTCAAATTTAAAGTGTGGGCTTAAACTGATTTACATTGAAAACAGGCTGTGTAGTTTGTGATATAGATAAAGCTGCGGGTAGGAGTGTGCACGGGTCGGGCGGGTCGGGTATGACCCGCAACCTGACCCCGACCCGATCATGTCGGGTACGAAAAGTACAGGTCCGCAACTGAACCGATTGATGAAATAGATCCGTCCGCGAGCCCATTTTTTGGTCGGGTCGGGTCCAACCCCCGCGGGTAAAAGAACACAGACCCGAAATCCGAACTGAAACTCATTTTTTTAACAGAACCCAACCCGTACCCGACCGGAGCCTATGTTCGGAGCCGTCCGAGACCCGTCGGGTTGGGTTGGTCGGGTTGCGGTTTTTTTGCAAACCCCTAGCTGCAGGGTTTCTTCAGATGTCTTCAATACAGACGTAGCCCTAATTTACAAATTGATCAGAATCGGAACCACCCCGAAATTTATCAAAGCCCAGGCGACGATAAGAACAGGTCTCTCTCTCTCTCTCTCTCTCTCTCTCTCTCTCTGTGCGTGTGAAAGATGACATAGCGCGTAAATTTCCCAGCTTTTTAAAGCTACAAAAGGTCCTGGATTGTTGTATCACTTGTTTGTTTGATTTGAGTCCATTCAAGATAATTGAATTATTTGATGGGACTCCAGTCGTTCCATTATTTGTTTTGAGTTTCGTATTGGGTTTTTGTTGTTGTTTTTGTTTTTACAGTACATATCGTCATCTAGAACCGTTTTGTAGTTGTTTTCCAATTATGTTCATCCTACCGTTTAGAAAAAATTCTATTTCTTCTTGATTTGATGTTGTTAGTATTTGGTTTCGATTGGTTGTGGGTGAATGGGTTAGAAATTGAAATACACTTATTTTTAGGGAACAGTTCAATTCATAACCTCGGCACCATACAGTGACTTGCCCAAGATACCATATGTTTCAAACAGTAAAGCAGTTCTAGGTATTCTTGGTGCAGGTTCTCTATCTGACGGATGTTATGAATCTTATATATGCAATACAAGACATCAGATATGTAGTACGTACATGTGTGTGGCGTATGGGGCATAAATAGATGAATTAGGTTTCATCAGTTGAAGGAAGGGGTTGTTTAGATGAATTTGATGTGAGAAACTGATGAATTTTCAGTGCAATGTTATACAGGGATTTGTTTTTCTTTTGCATTTTGTGTGTGTGTGTGTGTGTGTGTGTGTGACTGTGCGCGCGTGCGCGTGTTTGTGACGATGTTCATAGCTGCATTTTTTGATTTGGGTATTGTAGTATTTTCAGTTATTTTTCACCTGTGTGCATGCAAGCGCATGTATGAGTGAGTGTGTGCGTGTGTTGGGTTGGAGAGAATGATTTTTTCATATATTAACGCAAGCTTATAATTTTATATTGCGAGCCTAATTACGTATTTCATTGGCAACTTAGCAACATTTGGCCGACAAGTGGGGAAGGCATTGTAATCTCAGAGTGCACAGGAGTGATCGTTCTAGTTGTCAAAACTCCATCTGAGGTCCCTGTAATTAGCCAAAAACTACTATGCATACAACATGAACATTATTAGAAAGTTTATATGTTTCTCCAAATTAGTATGCAAATGTATTGAATTCCCCCAATGAGCATGTCTCCTGTACATTGGAGGAACAAGAGGAAATAGTTTGGGAAATAATAAAATGATATGCCACTCCAAGTGATCTACCTCAGAAAATCAGCTGATTTTAGAAACATAAAACCATCATTAAAAAATTACAATAAGTAATTTCCTGCCTGCCTGGGCTAGTTTTCTGTTAGAATCTTGCCAAATAGCTACTTTGGCCTATGAGTCCCGATTCCCTCTTTAGGCTCTTTAGTTATATGCCCAAGTCCCATGCATGTTTTTTTTCTGTCACTCCATTAAGTTTTCAACTATGATTGGTTTCACATTCATTGTTAAGACTTTGTTGGCAGTTGTTTTGTTGAGACACATTACGTTATGAATGTTGGACTGAGTTTCTTCTTATAGAGCAATCCTAGTATAAAGATTTTTTTGGATGATGTGACTAGATAGTAGATATGTAGGTGAATTACGTAAATGGGTTTTTTCTTCATGGGTAATTTGTTTTCCTATTACCTTGTCTTCATACCCCTACGTTAGTACGTTACATGTGTGTTTCTCCTATTTTGCCTTTTAATCTCTGTTTAGAAGAGGGAAAATGAAATGTTTAGAGATAAAATGCAGTGGGTCATTCCTAGGACAAAGATCAGCACAGTATTATTTCCTCGTCCTTGACAATCTGTTCCTTTGCTGCAGTCAGAAAAATGCCAAAGGTGAAGACAAACCGCGTCAAATATCCAGAGGGGTGGGAACTGATTGAACCAACTCTTCGTGAACTACAAGCTAAGATGAGAGAAGGTTTTGATCTGCTTTTTGTTGTGTTACTCTCCTAGCGCTGTTTGTTAATCTTGATCTCTCCACAATTTGAACTAATTGTGGCACTTTTATTTAATGTCTTGGATAGCTGAGAATGATCCCCATGATGGGAAAAGAAAATGTGAAGCTTTATGGCCTATTTTCAAAATAGCACATCAGAAGAGTCGCTACATTTTCGACCTTTACCACAGGAGGAAGGAAATCTCAAAGGAGTTGTACGAGTTTTGCTTGGACCAAGGCTATGCTGACCCTAATTTGATTGCAAAATGGAAGAAGGTTTGTGTTGTCCCCTCCTTCGAATATTCCCCAAATTGGGTTTTTGCTTAGCTTTCCTTTTCTTCCCTTGTTTTCCTGTTTCTGACGAAGTAGCATTTCAAATTCGGACGACAGCTATCAGAAATCTTGTGATTCCCAGTTCATGCTTACATCTGTTTTGATCTATTTTGTCTAGATAAAAGAACCAATACACCTGTATAATTATTTGGTTATATGGAGCTTATAGGATGAATATGATGCAGTCAGCTAATGCGTTCTTAAACTTTTTTTCCCTTTTTTTCATGAGGACATAAATTACCTTTGTTTGGGCGTAAAATGTTTTCCGGTAAAATGTTTTATCTATTTTCCAGTGTTTGGTTGTGTAAAAAATGAGAAAAACATTTTACATGTAAAACATTTCCCATTAATTGGATGAAAATGACTTACCCTTAAATCTTTCGTAAGTTATTTTCCGAAATGAACCCGCTGTCTTCTTCTACAATTCTCATTTCTCACTACTCAATTTCCTCGATCGTTAGTCATGACCTACATTCAATTCTAATACTCTCAGATCTCTCTACCATTTAAGTGCCCTCTTTGTCTCTCTACACTATTTTGTCAATTTTTGAAAATATTTTTCAAGTGCCAACCAAACACCGGTAAATAAAAGTTTAAGTTTGTTTTCTGAAAAAACATTTTACATGGAAAACATTTTACATTGAAACAAACGGAGCCTCAGATAAGAATTTTGTAATTGTAGCAGCGTTTCCTCGTATCAGTATTAGATACGAATCGTAGGTTACAACTATTAAGGAAGGAAATGTTGATTTGACAAAGAAATTGTGATATATTCTTGTAAATTTGTGCTTCATTTGCAGCCTGGTTATGAACCTCTATGCTGTTTAAGGTGCATGCAACCGAGGGATCACAACTTCCAAACAACTTGTGTTTGTCGAGTCCCCAAGCATCTGCGAGAGGAAAAGGTTATAGAGTGTGTGCATTGCGGTTGCAGGGGTTGTGCCAGTGGAGACTGATCTGCCTTTCTTCTAGAGTGTAACCACTTTGTATGTCATTTGCCTATTAGTGTCTTAACTATGTAAAAAGGTACGAAACATCTCAATCGCGGGATAAATATTCCATGAGACGCATGCCTGGTGTACTGTAAAGCTTATGCAATCTAGATATGTTCTGCCTAATGTTGTGGATGTTTTCGTGTTGTGATGATTTACTGAACTTGTTAGGAAAAAGTGGATTCAGACATTGAAGTTTGCTCTTGGGATATGTTCTTCTCTCACCATCAAAGAGTTTAGGCAAGCTAGCTAGCTGTCTTTTGATTTTCTCTTATGGTTTGTTCAGAATGTATTAGCGAAAACTGATCTGGTTTCTGGTATTTGGTTAGCCTTAAACCTTTGCGATTTGCTAGTTTGATATGTGTCTGGGTTCCTTTGCATGGTTGAATCAGTTGTACTCTATGACCCATTTGTTTGATCGGACTACTAATCCCAGATCACATGTTATCTCATTGCATTATCCCATCTTTCGTGGGATGTAGAATGCAAGGGATATTTAATCATGACCGTATTTTTTTTAACCGAACATCGGTTATATGAACATGCTTAATGTATAAAAGGACAGGTGAAGTAGACACGAAGGTAAGTTTTTGTTCCGGTTAATTTACCAGTGAGTTCCGGCCAGTGCTGGAGAGTAACGGCAAGATGAACTAAAAATTTAAAAAAAATGCAGAAATCAGAGGAAAATAGAAGACGATGACATTCATGGCGAGATTCTTGCATGGATCCGAGTCTCCTGGCAACTTTTCAACGGAAGCCGCATGATTTTTGTGCTCCTGCACCAATCTGAGTTGAACGAATAACAGAGAGGAGAGGTTGCCGATATGGTCTTCAGAACCTTAGTCTAAATTGGTACCATCTCCGGTATGGTCTTCAGAACCTTATTCACGGCCTGTAGTGGTGAGCCACTAAAAGAATGGGCTTGACCCTGGCCCGTTTGCCAATGGAATATAGAGGGCAGATATACTATCACCCCAAATAGTATATATCCGAACTACTTAGATTCGGGTTTGCTATTCGGATATAAACAGGAACGGAGCCAGAAATTTCACCACGCAGGGGTAAGCCTATATACACAGGAGCGAGCCTTTACACTTTTATAGGAATTTTTTTTTTTTTTACATATAAAAGTAGTGTTTCTTTTTCTTCTTATAGGGGCGACCGTCCCTACTAGCCCCTCCCTGGCTCCATCCCTGGATATAAATGAGGAATATAAATACCACCATCTCCACCCCTATCCTTACTATATCTGCCTTTGCCCAAGGTAGTATATGGTGGTTAGCTGGTCCATTTTTCTCCAATGACCCATTTCTTATGCTCTATTATTACAGTAGCTTTTCCTCTTAACCTTTAGAAATTCCAACGGCCAAACCAGACTTTTTTAAAAAAAATTCAACCCTATAATGAGAATTCTTAGGGTGTGTTCCATCACTAAAACAAGTTGAGTACTTATTTTTTAATTAAAGGTGATGAATTGTAAAAGAACTAGGGTTTGTCTGTGTCTTTAGGCACAGCGCAACGTGAGATCTAATTAGTGGCAATTGTGCAATTAATATTGTTTGAGAGGGAGAGCCGTAGGATTTATGGAGCAAATCAATGGTTAGGATTTATAGAGAGATAAGATTCAAAAACCCTTCTCGTAAAGTAGAAAATAAGTACTTACAAAATAAGAACCTTAGCGAAACAAAATCTTAATTAGCTATTTGTATATAGCCCAGGGGCCAGGAGTAAGGTATGTACGTAGAACTATCCCGAACTTATACCGAGGTATTAATAGTGATTAACCAGGCTTTTTTTTGGAATTTTGGGAAATATACAGAATCGTCGCTACTATCTTGTAATATTTTGTTGGGAATTAATTTTTTATTTTCGTGGGTTAACCTTACTTACCCAAAAAAATATATATTTATATTCATCGGAAAACGAAATAAATATGTTTGGCTTCTTTCACTTCATTGTTTCTTCGTGTTTTTATTTCTATTTTCCTTTCTTTTCACAAGTCCCCGAAATCCGAATTTTCAACACAACTTCAATTTGAGAATTAATAATGAGGCAAAAAAAAATCAAGCATCTTAGTTATGGACTCATAATCATGTGATTGCATACATTCAGAGATATCTCACTCAGTGGAGGAGCTAGGATTTATGATCTGGGGGGCAAGTCAAAACAATCTTTTGGTTATGAGATCACAAAAGCACACAGATCTAAATAGATTGTTCAAGATGGACGGTCCTATAATCTCTATTTGAGGGACACAGAGAGAAAGAGAGATAAAAAGGTAGCCGTAGCTCATCGTTCGTCAGTTCCCTCTGCCGGGAACCATAGAAAATAGATTTAATTGCCGGCCGGGATCCTCCACCTTGAATCCTTGATTAGCTTTCGAGTTCGACGGATTGAAGTCGAGTGGGAGACTCTGTGCGAGGAAAATACAGAGAGAACTCAAAAGAATGTTTTGTTTTTGAAACGGAAAATTTAAAAGTGACAAGGTGGTAGTCACAGCAACCCCAAAATGTAGTGAGACTTTGAAAGCCTTTTTTCACCTCCCAGTTCAAACTAATTTTTTCCCAAAAAAGTGGGGGGGCCTTGGCCACCCCCAGCCACGAGAAATTTTTCAGTACCGGGTGGTACCATGTGGTATCCGCTCGGCGTATTCGGGCCGTTCAAAAGTGTTTTGGACTGTCCGAATTTTAAAAAAACTTTTTCATGGCGCTTTCCTGGAAAAGTTTTTTTTAAATTCACTTTTAGACGGCTTGAATGTGCTGAATTGAACGGGCACCACACAGGATATACCCGCTTGGCACTGGAAAATTTCTTGTTCAACCACTGAACAGCTCCGCCACTGAGATTCTCACTAATTGGGGCATTGAACATTAGGGCTGGCTAGCTAGTGTCCCACTTGATGCAATTTGAGGAAGGTACAAATGGAACTGAGTGCCCCGTGTTTAGCAACTAGCACCATTAACAGTGAAGTCACAAGCTTTCTTTTCTTTTTCTTTTCTTTTTTATTGTCTTGATTCAATGGTTAGAGATGTTCGGGCCAGTTTCCTCCCTGACCAGACCAATGGCAAGCTACTCACACCGAGATGATAGAATTCAAAAAAAAAAAATTAATTTCTTGCGGTCTGACCCCAAGAGTAAAACCCAAATGAATTATATTGGAAATAATCAACCCACCAATCCACTTGACTAACTTTGGGCGGGTCACAATCTTGGATTCACGTTTCAAAAAACAAAAAAACATTGGGCGGGTCACAATCTTGGTGTCTGATCCATGGACTTCACAACTTTTTCCTCATTGGATGGGGGAAAAAAAACAGTGGAGGCGGAACCACCCCGTTGTTCGTTTCAGGACACGGTGGACAATAGAAACTCCTAAATGCATGCATTATTCTCTCTCTCTCTCTCTCTCTCTCTCTCTCTCTCTCGGATAAGAGCGTTTACTACTCCACTTTCCAGCAAAAGTCTCTAGCATACTGATTAAAATAGGATTTTTTTTAAATTCCAAATGTGCATATAAAGAGTATTATTAATTCATTTTGAGGTACAAACCTATGAATAGTTAGAACTTTTCTAAAATATAGTACTTCCTCAGTTTTATTGACTGTCCACTTTCACTATTTCGTACCTCTCATAAAATTGTCTATATGTTTTATAATGTATAACTAACACTCAACCTGTGCTATGCACGGCTGATCAATTACCTTCTAAAATAGAATATTGTAAATTGTAAAATATTTTAGCATCTTTAACGTTGATTAGTGTGGTATGATCTTCTCTTCATTCATCCAATATATAACACCCCAACAATTTTGTTCACCCTTGCTTTGTTCACACTCGCGAGGGTATGCTTATTCCATGTTTTACTATGATAATCAATAATCAAACCTGTTCCTTTTGTCCAAATCCATTTGTTAAGTGGCTGTGCAACAATTCATCTTAATCAGATATTGATAAGCTTTTGATCTAAAAGTTAAAATTTCCAGTCAAGAATTGTAAAGAAAATAAATAAAACTCCTAGATGTTTTTCTATATGTAATATGGATTTTTTTTTATATATTTCAATTAGTTCCATTAGACAAAAATTTTAAAATCACATAAAATATTATAGATTATAAGATAGAGACAATTTATTAAAGGGCACGTGTATCAAAATGGACCATCAATATGGATCTTGTTTTGAAAGTCTCATGAATTTTTTTTTATTAATAGCAATTCTGTAAGTGTTAGTACTGATATAACAGTACTAATAAAATGGAAATTAGAAAATAGAAATATATAGAGATGAATTTCTATTTTCTGAGAAAGTCCCTTGGTGATTGTAATAGGGTTGCATATGTTTGTGTAAAGAAAGCCATTGTAGTTTGTCCGGTCTGTGGACAATTACCTTGCCCACGTGGGGTTCCTCTCATGTTTTTTTTCGCCTCTCAGATTAATAAAATCTTCTCTCTTTTGTCAAAAAAAAAGAAGAAGAAAGCCCCTTGGTAGTTGGACTATAAAAACAAAGCATATCCCATTACATAAAGGGTAATTTTGACATTTCTCTGAAGTCATTATCCAGAGATCTACTCCAAACTAGGGGGAAAAAAATAATAGGAGATCGATAACTTCACAAACTGGAGGATATTCTTTCTTCAGATATGCTTTGACATGTGTTTTATACTTAATTAATTACTAGCAATCTTTCTTTGAAAATCATTAGTACGCACGAGTTACGACAGCCTGCCCTCATTTCTTTTAATGTTCCTATCAGTTTTGGCTACACATGTGGAGTACTTAATTATTACTATCATAAAACTAATTAAAGTCATGTTTGATGACCAGGCAATAGCAAGTTTTAATTATTATTTTTGAACCAACATGCTATTATTGATTGCAAGAAAAGTACAATTGTATTGTCGCCGTTATAATAATAAAACACGCCAACGACGAGCGAGGACCAAATTTGGGCCTGGCGTACTTCCTGATTTGCTAAACACAAAATACACAACTACGTACAATTTTTAATTTTTAAAATTTGTATTTATTTATTTTATTTTATTTTATTGTAGGAGTTGTTGCGCTTTGTTTGTTTGCTTCACTTTTTTCCATTAACAAATCCTTGCTTCGAATTTTCAGTTGCGTGCGTTCCTTGTATATCTTTGAACATGTTCTTTTGGACTTGGAGTGTACATGCACGTAATCTCTATATTTAAAATCATATTCGAGGAAGATGAATGAAGCATCTCTCAATTCTCATGTCATGAAGATCCTTGTGTAGTTTCTCCTCTTAAAGCAAAACGGACCCTACGTTTACGATTTTATTTGACGATTCAAGCTATTATTTTATACGACTCATGCGAAAATTCAAGATGATCGGGACATTGGTGAAAGGCTTGGTTGAAATATATATATTTGACGAAAGAAAAATGAAATCCTCTTCTCTTGTTGGATATTGATTTCTCTGGTGATAGATATGTTTCATTTAAGATAGATAACGAAGTTCGCTCAATTTTCTTTTGGGAGTTGGATAAAACACATTTGAAATCCGGATCATAATTAGGTGACGTTCCAGTTTAACAAAAGGAAGGTTTTTGGAAAAGGAAGGTAATTCCAAGCTCAAAAATTATTTGTTTACGTAAATAATTTTTCTATCAATATGGATCTTGTTTGATAGATCTTATTGAGATCTTTTAAACGGTTCAAAAAAAATTAAAAAATCATTTTTCATTTTCATTATATTTGAATTTGAAATTACCCTCTTTTTGAAAAAAAGGTTTTGAGAGAAAGCGGAACGGAACCTTAATCGGAATTGTGATGGGTTCTCAGTTGCGTCATTTGAAAAATCGTCACTTGAGAAGATAGTGTTGAGTCGGCCAAACTAACACTCACAACGCGCGGAGAACGGTCAATAAACAGAAACAAAGAATGAAAAATACAGAAAATACGAGAGGTCTAAAATAGTAGTAGTAAAAACGGGTAAATAAATTGTGATGGAGAGATACATATATGTGTGTGTGTGTGTCTGTGTATTAATGACACTTTTTTGCCCGGTGACATATTCCCTCCGTCTCATTTTGGTTGTCCATTTTCGTTATCTGTGTTGTTCTTTAAACTCTTATATCTCACAATCTATAATATTTTTCATAATTTTAAAAATTTTGTATGAAAGACTTAATTGAGAACTATCAAATAAGATCCATATTGCATAATTTTTAAATATTCATATTGAAAGACATAAGCGATTGAAAACTGACACTAACATCAAAAAAGGACAAAGAGAATAGGACGGAGGGAGTATGAATTTATAGAAATTGCCTTTGATGTATATAGTCTTTTTTACATATGAAAAGGTCAAAAAATAATTACAGTCATATAAAAGAAAGCGTGAAAATCAATTACGGACTATGGAGTAGTAACCTACCAGTACAAATGCATAATGCATGCCAAGACTCATTTTTTTGTTCGTTTTGGGTAAGTATAAATGCATAATGCATGCCAAGACTCTTATTTTTGTTTGTTTGTTTTGGGTAAGTAAAATAATGAAGCATGGCAAGACTTGTGAGTTGTGAGTTCTGAGGGGGAGAATGGACAGCCGCGCGAAATGGCAATCATACAGTTGGCCTTTGTCACCACTACACTTTAATTCAAAGGTGGAGTAATCAAACTAAACTCCTTGCGTGTTTGCCTCAACTTTTAGGAGTTTTTCAAAACTAGTTCTTAATTACTTGTTGAAGTCTAGTGCTAGCTAGGTGATTTTCATTGTAGATGCCGAATATGACCTACCAATAGTAGTACTCCTAACTTAGGAAAATTGTGGCTTAATTTGAATTGCTTTTAGAAACAGATTTTGATTCTTTTCTTATTTTTTATTTTTTTTGGTAATGTAGAGTGACCTGGATTAGCTTGAGGGTATTTCGGACTAATCCCTGCAGTGCTTCCCACAACCGTTTCACACGCTTACGCGTGGGGTGAAATAGCTCCAAGAATTGTTATCAAGGAGCTAGCATCGTACCTGAGAGACCTTAAGAAATGAACAAATACCTAAGCAGCAGGTCAATACCACTTGACCAACCCCTTGAAATTATTAAATGAATATGAATTTCGTCTGCGAAAACTACTATAAATCACCACACACGTTGTACTGTATGAACAAAAGTTACAAAACAAAGAGGAGTAAATAAGAGAGGGAAACAAAAACAAACAAAAAAAAAAAGGAGGGGAGGGACCATTTCCGTTAATGGAACATAAACCAAATTGACCTGCAAACAAAACTTGGGACCGAATTGGGGAAATCAGGAAAAAACACGACAAAAACACAGTCCAACCGCACAAGAAAATATCACACGCACATGTACAGTAGGGTATAGGCGGCTGTTTTCTCTCATATAATCATAGTAATTGCAACTACTACTACGATGCCGCTGTTTGTTCATGTGCAACCCCCGTCAAGTTGTTTTGATTGGAGGGACCCACATCTAAGTTGGAGAGTTTGAGGTTTTTTTTTTTTTTTTTTTTTTTTAAGGACAAGAATTTCGTTTATAGTAGACATTACAACGTATAAAAAGAGTCAAAAGAACTATACCACGCGACTGAGATAAATAGTAGATCTGAATCAAACGAAGGATACATCAGCGATAAAATTGATCGAATGGCTAGATGTTGGAGCAACACATGCAACTTGCAAATTGGAGAGTTGGAGTTAAGTACTGAATTCATTTCCTTCTCTATTTTCATCTCTTCCTCAAAACGAGTGTATATTTTGTTTTTCGTTTTGAAAATCCAAAAGTTTAATTTTTGGGTCAAAAAATTTGAGAATTGAAGATTTTTCTTATCATTCAACATATTATTAAAAAGGATGAATTTGCCCATATAAGACACTTGTGGTTAATTCTATCACGTGTTTGGTCGAACAGTAATTGGTTGGGTGCTGATAAATTGAACATCATGGAGAACCGCAGAGGGCGTCACTCATTTTTATCCTAAAAACTTTTGAATCCATTCATGTTTCCACCCAAATCCATAAGCCGTTCCTTGCTACCCATAATTATGCAAATCTAGCGATGCGGTCATTTGACATGAACATGTGTGACACGTGTTATCATCGAATTACTTTTGAAAATGATCGAAAAAGATGAGATTAATTAAAGATAGAAATAGAGTGAACACAAAAGGATCACGAGCTTATAAATGTGAGCGTATGAAGCCTAGGATTTGCTATATATACTGTGTTTGGTTATATGAGCACAAGATTAAGACAAACATGGGGTAAAGCTAGAGATGATGAGAATTATTTTAATAATTTTTATCCTGTGATTTGTGTTTCATAGCTTGGAAATCAAATACTACTGCTTGTTTTCCCTCCAAAAAGCCTTTGAAAGTTGATAGAAGGTTATTAGGTCCCGTTCCAGTTTTTTTGTTAAACCTTCTTTTTTAAAAAACTAAAAATTTTAAGTTCAAAAATTATATATTTACACAAATAATTTGTTTTATCAATTTGGATATTACGGAGTATTTTATAGATCTCATTGAAATCTTTTAAACGGTACAAAAATAATCAATAAATTATTTTTTATTTTTATTATATTAAAATTTAAAATTATCTTCTTTTAAAAAAAAAGATTAAGAAAGAAACTGAAACGGGGCCAAATTTATCCATCGTTTGGTAGGGGGAACCTACAGTTCGTAGGCTACAGATATGAGTACCTAGTGCGGAAAATGGTTGCGGCCTTTGTGAATCACGGGGGGAAAGTCATTTGGCTCTTTTGGAAAGTAGGGTAATTAATGGACCCGAGGTGTTGTAGTGCACCTCCGAAATACATGTGTAGTGTGGCCAGTTCGGTCTTCCATCTTGGCAATGGTCCATCTCGACAATGGACGGTTAGAATTTATAGGAATTCGGATTAAATTCAAGCCGTCTACACTGAAATGGACGGTTGGATCGACCGCACAACACACGTGGGTGCCCTACGGCCCTTCCCATTCTGTAATTTATGTCCATTCTTTTCGCTAACGTCATTTACATTATCACTTTAGACTTTTTGAGCAAATTATTAAGCAAGGTGATATTGGCAAAGACAATCTGTGTACAGATTGTGATGTGCGACGATTAGAACCGTTCATTAAATTTAAAATATAATTTTAAAAGCTCATGCAAAAGAAATTATTTCAATCTGATACCTATTATAAGTACTTAATTTAATCATTTAATGCCGTGTTCTTTTTGCTTTTTAAAAAGTATTTTTTAAAAAAAATTCTCTAGATTTTTCTTACTTTTAACATTTCTGTCTTTATCTCTCTCCATATATTACCTCTATTATTTTTTTAAAAAAATTTAAAATTCAAATACTAATACAAATACAAATACAGCATTAACTTTTCATTTAAGTTTCAAGATCCAAAAACCTGCAAATCGATACTGCAATGGCAAGTTGAGACCTGCTTTTCCCACCCCCCCGCCGGCCCCACCTCCCTTTTCCCGGACTGCCCCCGCCCCTCCCCCGCCCCTCTCTCTCTCTCTCTCTCCCTCTCTCCCTTTTCTTTCTTTCTTTCTTTCTTTCTTTTTTTTTTTTACAGTTTGATATTTTTTTTCCCTTTTATTTCGAGTTCAGTTTTTTTTTTCATTTTATTTCTTTTTCTTTCTTTCCGGTTTGAATTTTTTTTTCTCTTTAATAATAATGGGTGAGAAGATTTTATTTTTTTATCATTTAATTCTAAAGAATCATAATTAAATTTTGACCATAGGACTCTCGTTGATTAGCCCTAAGAAAATCGTAGAATCAAATATCTCTTAGGACTAACCAACGAGAGCCCTAGAGTCAAAATTTAATTATGACCCTTTAGAATTAAATGATCATAAAAATAAAATCTTCTCACCCATTCAAACGAATTGAAATTTGGAATATTTAATTTTTCAATGTACAGTTTATATATTAAAAAATATGGTTAAAAAATTAAGTGTTCCAAATTTCAATTCGTTTGAACCGATAGAAAGATTTTAGTTTTCTGATCATTTTATCCTAAATGGTCATAATTAAATTTTGATTATAGAGCTCTCGTTGATTAACCCTAAGAAAATCGTTGAATCAAATATATCTTAGGACTAACCAACAAGAGTCCTATAATCAAAATTTAATTATGACCCTTTAGAATTAAATGATCAGAAACGTAAAATCTTCCCACCCATTCAAACGGATTGAAATTCGGAACACTTAATTTATTTTCGTTAAATTTGGTTAAATTATTATTGTTCATTAGAATTTTTTTTTATTTATTGTTAAGACTAATTAATTAAAATAATATAAATTTATTAAGTATGAAGACAAATTTAATTGAAAATAAAATTTGAGTTAACCAAAAAAAAGAAGAAGGGAGGTAAATAGGAAAAGAAACAAATAAAGAAAAAAAGAAGAAGGGAGGTTAATGAGAAAAGAAACAAATAAAGAAAATAATTGAAAATTTAAAAAAATTTCAAATGAAAAGTAAGAAAAGGAAATAAAGAAAAAAAAAGAAGCAAACTGGAAACCGGGGGGAGGGGGGGGGGGGGAAGTAATTGAAAATTTAAAAAAAATTCAAATGAAAAGTAAGAAAAGGAAATTTTAAAAAAAAGAAAAAAAACAAACTGGAAAAGGGGCGAAAAAAAGAAAAGAAAAAAAAAAGAAAAGAAAACAAACTGGAAAGGGCAGGGGGCCGGGGGGGTGGCGGGGGTAAATAGGGGAAATGAGCTGTGGGGTCCGGGGGGTGTGTGTCGGGGGGGGGGGGGGCGCGGGGGGGGAAAGCAATTTGCTGGCAAGTTGTAAAACTCTACAAGGATGGGGGGCGGATAGGGCGTAGACATCAATCAGTCTTGACTTTCATCGATGTGGTTGCACGGGGTACCAGTCAGTACTGATTATCACACTTGTAATAAGTTGTAACTTCACTAGTTGCCGAAAACAAAGGGCATTGATGACAGATGAAGCCCCGTGGCCTAAGTCAGGACCTCTGGATTTGGGGAAGCTGCTGTGCAGCTTCGTGTTGCACAGCGTGCTGCGTAGTCGCCGGTGGGCGTTGCCGGCATCGGTCCGACAATCGGAGACGTTCAACGCGTAGAGCTCGTCGAGTTTTAAGTGTGCGCCAAAAATCAGCTCGATCAAATATCGATAAGTGCTTCATCCGAACACATATAACTTGAAAAAAATGGATTCAGTGGTTTTGATCCAATGTTTTTGTATCCATTTGGATTTCATTTTTTTCAAGTTATATGTGTTTGGATGAGGCACTTAACAATATTTGATCGAGCTGATTTTTGGCGCGCATGAAAACTCGACGAGCTCTACGCGTTGAACGTCTCCGATCGCCGAAACGATGCCGGAAATGCCCGCCAGCGGCTGCGCAGCACGGTGTGCAGCACGAAGTTGCACAGCAGCTTCCCCAAGTCCCTCTTGAGCATTCACATCTCGCTCTCCATTCTTCTTCTGTCGGTAGATTAGAGAGCGAAAAACTGAAAACCTCCCTGCACCAGGCTCGTGGACTTCGTCGCTTCTTTGCAAAATTTTAGTTTTGCTACAGTACCTCGTTAGAAGAAAAGAGGCACTGTTCACTCTTTTCTCCATTAAAATACAATTTCAGTATTCGTGTCAACAAACCTATCGGTGAAGTGGCTGACAAACCCATTGGGAATGCTCTGTAAACATGTACGAAACTATTTTACAAAAGATTTCAATATTTAATTGAAGGGTAGAGAGTGAAAATAAAGAGTTTGATGCAATAGACATTTTAAAAATAGGTAGCTAAAGTAATAAAGTGGCTTTTTTCTCTCTAATTTGGTCCAAAATTTAGAGAAACCAGTGCGGATGCTCTTAGGTCCCGTTTGATAATGGATTGAAGATAGGGATTGGATTGCTAAGGTGATGGTATTAGTAATACTTTGTTTGGTTTTCAAAATTGGTTCGGATTGATAGTCACATAGATGAATAATCCGGCCCATAGTATTAACAAATGCTCTTAACTTGTCTTTGAAGGGTATTAATTATCAAAACACGTCATGGGCCGTCATTTTCGCTTTAGTATTCGTAGTTTAATATCAAGCCCTTCTTATTACTAATCCCTTCTATCAATCCAATCACATCATCTTATTACTAATCCCTTCTATCAATTAAATTCCATCATTTAATCCTATCTCAAACAAACATGATATTAATAGGAAAATGATTTTGCCCCTCTTTTTTTGTTTACACCACTCCCCTGCAAGTGTATTTTTGCACTAAAAATACACTAGCAAAAGAGTAGTGTTAATAAAAATAAAGTGGCAAAATCAGCAGCCTATTAATAATCTCATCCCAAACAAATATACTCATTAGTCATTATCAATCACTTCTCATTAACAATCTCTTCTCATTACCAATTTCAATCCTAATCTCATCTTTTTATGAATTTCATCCATATATCACTATTATCAAACGAGGTCTTAGGTCCCATTTCAAAACACCTTCTTAAAAAATAAGTACTTATTTCACATTTTCAAATTCAAAAATAATGTAAATGAAAAATAATTTTTTCAATTTTTTTTTACACCGTATTAGAGATCTCAATGAGATCTATAAAACAAGATCCATATTAATAGAAAAATTATTTGCGTAAACACATAATTTTTGAGCTTGAAATTGACTTCTTAAAAAATAAGTACTTATTCCTCTTTCTGGAACGGGGCCTTAGTGGAAAAAGAAGCAGTGTCACTGGTTGTCATCAAATACTCCCTCTGTCATTCGTGGTATTTTTTAGTTAATTATATCTTATAATTTATATTATTTTATGTGATTTTAAAAATATTGTAATTGTAAAATTAATCGAGATTTATCAAACAAGATTCATATGGGATATAAAATTCATTACCGATTTAAATATATAACTAATTTTTTATCCTACTAAAATAGAACGAGTGACTAATTGGGATAGAAGAAGTACAATAATGTTAGGCACCCGAAAATATTATCCTAAAAAGACCCCGAATGTGATGTCGTCTGACATCACCCACTGTTGTACTACTATGATTTTGAAGTGTTTTCTTCCGTTTCACTCCAAATTACCTCTCTCCCCGCGTTTGATCAACGGCAAGCGCCGGTATGTTCCAGTCCAAATTTCCTCTTTCCTCTTCTTTCTATTCTCTGGTATATTTAAAAAGAGAATAAATTTTTTATACCGTCAGTGTAAATATTTGTTTCCTTCAAATCAATTGCATCGCGATACGTGTTAAAACAGTGGTCCCAATTAATAAAATATGGCGACGTGGCGCAATGCAGTTGATTTGGAGGAAATAAATGTTAAAGAATTTAAATCAAGTTTTATGAGTAACAAAATAAATTTGGTAATTTTGACACAATCCTCTTCAAACCCACGTAAATTTGACACACCCACAGTTCAAATTTCCTCTTTCATCCTCTTTCCTCTTCATACAAGTCAAATTTCGAAAAGAAGGGTTGTCATCTACAAAAGTAAAGCCAAGTTGGGGGTGCTCTTATCAAACCAAGTTGGAGAAATATTTTAATGCCCTTGGAGCAGGGACGGAACCAAGATTTCATAAGCGGGGGAATTGAACTATGAAGAGTAAGCACGAGTATAACAACTCTGTAGACAAATAAGTAGGTTACTGATCTTCTAGTCTCAATCAACTATAGATATAGTCCGAAAATACATTCCAATTCTTTGGATTACGGATGCCGAACGACATTATGCTCAAAATAATTAAGCTCCATTCTTGAGAATGTTGTCTAAACCTCTCAATTCTTGAAAATACTTTTCAATTGATCGTGTGAACGTGAAGTATTCATATTAAAAAAATTTAAAAAAAAAGAAAGAGTGAAACTACGCAGAGACCATGACTCCTTATAGCCCCTTAACAGTTCCGTCTCTGCCTTGGGGTATGATACATAAATACTAAATGCTCCATCTCCTTCCTCACCACAATTTGTGTGAAATCCACACAATTGTATGACGCCTTAGAGGCACTGAATAGTCACTAGCTCCAAAGTTGGATAGTTTAATTTCCTTCTTCAGGTGGTACCTTGAAGAATGTTTTGTTATGTTCAGCCAAAAAAGGAAAGGTGGAACCTTAAGCCGAAAACAACACACCTTCCTTCCCATTCCAGTAACAACTTATTTCATTTTTTTAGCTTTGTTTTTATTTAATTTTTTTTTTTGTATTTGTTTATTTTGCGTCAAATTTTTTTGACTTTTTGATTCGTTTCAAAGTTGAGACGAATAGGAAAAGTAATTTTTTATTTACTTTTATCCAAATATTTTGAACAATTATCACTTTTAAGTAAATTTTTAGTTCAAAATATTTGGATAAAAGTAAATTTTTTTTATTTTTTCAATTTACCTTGTTGAGACGAATCAAAAAGTCAAACGCAAAGAAAATCCAAATAAAAACAAAATGATACTTTTTCTAAAAGTTAGCTGGAAGAAGAAGCTAGAATTCTTAACGGCCAACACATGTACCGCAGCCAATGCGATAATTCAGGAACACACAATCTCCCTCGAGATTCGTGCCTCTTCCCCATCCTTTCCCTTTATTTTGAATAAATTACACTGACCCCCTCTGTAATATTTGAAATAAATAGTGAGGCTCAATTGATTTTCAGATTTATTTTTAGAACTAGCAGCAAACTCGCACAGGAATTGCAACACACAAAATACTTAAAATTAAATATTTATTTTCATCCTAAAACTTGCAGCAAACCCATGCTATGTATAGGAATCACATGCCCAAATAAAGTTCCTAAAACTTGGAGCAACCCGTGCAATGTATAGGAATCACATGTCCAAATAAAGTATATTTTATTTTCTCTGTTCGATGCGTTATGACGTATGATATTTGTTTTTCTTTTCTTGAATGGTGAGGAAGGGATTTATTTGATTATTAGTTAAAAATTTGTTGATTAGCATTCAATGTTACCAGTAAATCTTATTTCAACCATCAAATAAGGTATTTTGTCTGATTCAATTATGTCTCTTTTTGTTTTACTTTTTTGGCATACGAAGTCAATTATTTATAAGATGTTGAACTACGATACAGTAGTCTCGCACTTTTACAGAGATTGTAAATATTTTAAACAAAAAATGCATCTCCTGTGTGTATATTTGAATATCAAAATCAACATTTAGAAAATAAAAGATTTTCAAAAATAAAAGATCGAGTACTTACTTACCTGAATATAAACTTCATAGTTCAAGATCAAGAATTGTACATGACATGGAACATCTACAAAAGTTTGGCTTTATGAATAATCTAAAAAAAACTAATGATAAGTAATCAAACGGCAAACCATTAAACGGAAAATAAAAAAAGAAAGGAGAGTGAAAAAGTCTCACTTACCCCGTACTCGCTCTCCATCTCTACAAAACTATAGATCTTTAGTTCATTTTACTTAACATTTCTTTGAGAGAAAGCAAACAAACTTCATTCGCAAGTAAACAAAAATATACATTCAAAGAAGGAAAACAGTTATTTTGATGAAAAGTTAGAGCATCTCCAACGGGAGATGTCAAAGCTGGGGTGGACAATCAAACGGCTAATTTTGGCATTAAATCACCATCCAACCATGTTGCCTTCTATCATGCCAAAAGTGACATGGCTTTGACGGGAGATGAGGTGGCTTTGAAGGGAATGGCAAACTTGCCAACTTTGACAACCTCCCTCCTCCATGCCAAATTTCAAAAAATGACCATTTGTATTTTGACATAAGGGTTGGAGAGGAATAATTTGATGTCAAATAAATAGAATTTGACATCAAGGGTTGGAAAGGAAGGCATTGATGTCAAATTGGAGATGTCAAAATGCCACGTCAGCCTTCAAAAAACGTTTGACATCTCCAATATGAAGCCATGGGTTGGAGATGCTCTTATGTTGTTGTTGGGAGCTCTGAGAATAGGATGAAAAACCTCATATATTGTGGAAGTCACATGCAAATAAATTACAAATTTCATATAAACCTCATATAGATTACAAATTTCAAAAGTTTAGATACACATAGTCACACCTTCTTTTTTTGGGTTAATAAAAATAAAAGATTAGGGAATGAAACTGATTAGTGATAGCGATTGAAGGAATTTTGATTTGGTGGGGTTTCAAAATAAAGTCCTATAAGATTAGGGAAATAAGGAAACAAAATTAGTTTGAAATTAAGATTTTTGATTTACCAGTTTAATTGTAAGGGTTTAAATGATATATTTATTCATGTTTAAACTATCCATTTTTAAATGATATACTTTACTCACGGAACCATACATTTTTGCTTTGCTCATTTTATATTCCGATATTTAACATGCAGATTTTATTGGTTTAGATTTCCATTCTCTAGTAAAAAGTCTAAATCAATTGCTAAGGATTAATTTTCAATTATATATGGATTACCATATATGTACGTATTCTCCTTTTCAGTTTATAACTGATCCCATAAATCATGGGATTTCAAATGTTTGGAGAAAATATACGAATTGAATTATAATTAGAAGGGCCAAATGTTTTCTTTCTAATCGGAATGAGTATTTTAGGTTTTCTTTCATTAATTCTTTTCAAATATGTCACTGGCTATTCTGTGATTTTGGGTACCAAACATACCATTTTAATCCTTCTGTAAATGTCAATAATGCATTTACCAAAAATCCCTCCCACATTTACTTGTTCAAACTTACCAAAAATGCATTTAGCAAAACTGAAAATGAGAATCAAAACCCAATCAAGCTTTCATTACCAATAATCGGCAATATTCATTACCAAAAGTTGTTCATTAAAAAAATCAAAAACCCATAAATTAAGTCTTTGTCAATCATGTCTTTATTAGAGCATCCGCATTGGGAATAATCAAAATGTGCCACGTCAGCATTTGATTATCCATTTAGTTCATAATCAAACTTAACAACCTCTACCTCCATATTGGTTATTTTTGCATCCCTAACAAAAAAAACCCCCACAATACACAATGCACCTATGTCCAATCGCAAACGAGTTCCAATCACATACCCGACCACACCAAATTATTCGTCTCGACGAGACAATTCCAATGTGGGATGTTTTTGAGTTATTGAGTTTTGAGTTTAGTTATTGGATTTGGTTATTGAGTTTTGGTTATTGGTAAAAATTGTTAAGTTTGATTATGGAATAAATGAAATTTGGTTATTTGCTAAAAGACTTGTAACTTTGCTTATTACAATGTGAGGTATTTTTTGAGTATTATTGTTAAGTTTATTTATCTACACCTATTTGCTTATTACAATGGAGATGTTCTTAAGTCTTTGGCAATCAAGTCTTTTTTTTTTTTTTTAATTTTAATAAAAAAAATCAAGTCTTTGCCAATGAAGTCCCGTGAATATTATTACCATTACCAAAAATCTGTCATTATACTTTCACCCAATCAAGTTTTTGTATTTACGGGCTTGCCATTGTAGAATGGATGGTGTAGATTTATGCAGGAAACAAATCTGAGCGTTGGTTGTCTTTTGGATTCAAACATAGTCCTATCTTATCATATAGATAGATAGATTGTTTCTACGTAAATCACGGGTGGTCTATGTAAATTAAGGGATGAACATTAATTATATATGTAACATTTCCAAATGTAACTGTTAGAGGTTATTTTTTCTTAACATGTTTGTGACACGTGTCGCAACCACATGCCTCCTCACTAATACCACTTGTCGAAACCACAGGCATCCTCACTAGCCATGACTTTTGTTTAATATATAGTATAGATAGATGTTAAAGTGCCTCGGAGCAAAATAATTGGAGGGGCGATTGTGATAACACTTCATAATTAAGGAGGTTTGGATGATCACTGTTTTAGTAGAGGGATGTCAAGTGATAATCAGGTATGGTTGAGGGGATGTTATTGAAATTAACACCATCTTTGGCTGCCTTCTAGAAACAAATCAAAGGCTCAAAATGATAGAAGCAAGCCTAGGCGAAATCAAATGAGAAAAGAAATATTATTTTTTTCCGACTTTTGAACCATTTTAGGATGTGATGATAATTATGTGGCTTCTAGATAATAAGCCAAACCAATTGGTGGCTCCATGGAAATAATTATTCCGTGGTTTTGGGCATTGGCGCCCGTGATAGTGATCCAAAATCAAACCAAATCAAATTAAGCCGTTCCTTTCCATTGAGGTCGGCTACATAAATCATTTTTCTCCAAAATCATTAAATTTTATTTTATTTGTTTTTGGCATTTTGGTGCTTTGATTGAGCTTCTAGAAGGAGCATTTAAGCTTGTTTGGATAAGCTTTACTCAATATTTTAGTATTATTTTCCTTACTTGCGATTTCGATTTTTCCAAAGAGATGGTCAAACTCCAACTGAAAAACTAGCGGGAGATCTAGAATCCCAAATAAGTCAACAAAAATTGACTCAAACGAGAGGCCCTCCATTCAAAATGGATTTACCAGAAGTTACCACAAGTCACATGCACTACAATTCGAAAAAAACAAAAAAATAAAAAAATAAAAATACGAAAACACAAATCTCACTTTCTGTCAATATTTTAACTTAAATTTTAAATCTAATTAACTTCCTCATTTTATAATAGCCCTCCCTTCCCGCTAAAAGTGCTATGGTCATTTTCCACTAGAGTGATTATTCCGTGGTCCTAAAATCACACCGTCACATAATATGTTTTAGAAGCTTCTATTCTTATCACACATTCACGTGAAATCTGTATACTTAATCCTGAAACCAGATACATTTCCCGTGAATTTGTGATGGTAAAGACTTCTGAAGCTCCACGAAACGGCGCCCCAATTGCAAGCAGGGAGTAATAATTTCCCTTTCATCACACACCAATATATATTTAGGCTCTGTTCCGGAACGCTTCTTAAAAAATAAGTACTTATTTTACAACTTCTCATTCAAAAATAATAAGGGCCATTCCACAAAATTTAAATCAAAAGTTCCTTTCACATTTTCAAACTCAAAAATAATATAAATGAAAAAAAAAATCAATTTTTTTTGCACCGTATTAAAGATCTCAATGAGATCTATCAAACAAGATCCATAGTGATAGGAAAATTATTTGCATAAATACATGATTTTTGAGCTTGAAGTTGCCTTATACAAAAAATAAGACTGTTGCTATGATAATGGGCGCCGGCGGAGAGAAATCGCACCGGCGGCCTAGCCGGGCAGTCTCCGGCCACCGGACGGCCGATCCGAGCCGTCCAAAAATTCTAAAAAAAAAAACCAAAGGGGCCAACGCGGGAATCAACGGCATCCGAGGTGTGTAGGGGGCTTGATCCGAGCACCCCTTTTCCGTGTATATATGATGATTCATATATACACGGAAAAGGGGTGCTCGGATCAAGCCCCCTACACACCTCGGATGCCGTTGATTCCCGCGCTGGCCCCCTTGGTTTTTTTTTTAAGAATTTTTGGACGGCTCGGATCGGCCGTTCGGTGGCCGGAGCCTGCCCGGCGTGGCCACCGGTGCGATTTCACTCCCGGCACCCATTGGCACCTATGTAAATTCTTCCAAATAAGTGGAAAGCTTCTTATTTTTCTGGAACGGGGTTTCTTTTTTCACAAAAAATAAGAACTTTTTATGGTTCTGGAACACAGCCTTAACCCCACCCACTCTCCTCTCAACAATCTCTCTCTCTCTCTCTCTCTCTCTCTCTCTCCTCGCCAGCCGGGGATTCATTCTGTCACCCTTCCCCAGGCATCCAACAATTAAAAACCCTCTTCACGCCTGTCGATTCGATCCGCGCGCCGCTTTTCTCATTATATTGGGAGTTAACGGAGCAATATTCTCATAGTTCCGGTACATCGGAGAAGGCAATATCTATTTCACGCATTCAAATCTGATCGTCGAAAAGGTTCCTATACCTGGTGTCAATCTTACAATTTACAAATATTCTTGAGTGAAAAATGGGTATTGTTTAGAATAGTTGGATAAGAATATTTTATTTTAAAAACAGAATGGCGTCGGCGCTGGCCGGAGACGATCTGGCCCGATCGACGAGCAGCAGGAGGAGCTTCACGGCGTCGGGGAGCAGGCGGAGTTGGACGGGGGCGTCGGCGAGCTTCCGGGAGGTGTGGCAGCCGCCGCCGGACGTGTTCACGCGGAGCGGGCGGCGTCAGGCCGAGGACGACGAGGAGGATCTCCGGTGGGCGGCTATCGAGCGGCTGCCGACGTACGATCGGCTGAGGAAGGGGGTGCTGAGTAAAGTGCTGGATAACGGCAGAGTCGTCAGGGATGAGGTTGACGTCACTCAGCTTGGTGTGCAGGATAAGAAGCAGTTGATGGAGAGCATACTCAAGGTTGTTGAAGATGATAACGACAAGTTTCTGCAACGGCTCAGGGACAGGACTGATAGGTCTGTCGCACATATATTTCCTTTATACTACTCCAGTAATATATGCAATCGATGAAATGTACTTGGTAAATTTTTGTTGAGGATTTTGTGTTTTTTTGGTAAAATTTGGTGGTTATTATTATGGCTACTGATTTTCGCGCTCCTTGATTTAGATTTACTGTAGGCGCTCCATCTTGTCTTTTACACTGTGTAAAACAAAAAGGTGGAGCATCTGCGGTAAATCTTGGAGTGCGAACATTACTACCCTATTATTGTTTCTGTTTTTTTAATTATGTTGGACTGAATCGAATTGGTTAATGATTTTGGTGGATATGCATGCTGCAGGGTGGGAATTGATATTCCGAAGATTGAAGTACGGTACGAGCATTTATCAATAGAGGGAGATGTTTATGTTGGGAGCAGAGCACTTCCTACCCTCTGGAATTCTACCTTGAACGCAATTGAGGTAAAGTTTCTTTGTTTTTTTATTTAAGGGTTCGGATCTTAGTCGCATAATCCTCACCGTCAGCGTCGGCCCTCCCTCTCACTCTCTCTGCGCTGGCGCTCTCCCACGAATTTTAGTTTGGGATGTTTTTGAAATACGCCTTGCTCTCACACATGTGCACTCACATTATGTGACTTAGGTTCAGATCTCTCAAAAGTGACTCTTTTCAGGACAGTCCAACTATTCTTTCAAAATACAAGAGACTCTGACTCAGGAAGAATTTTCTGTGGAACCAAAATTTTGTTTTAGACATGTATGTACTAGCTTTCTGTAGTTGAGAGTACACGTCTCGTTTTGTCTGCAAGAAAATCTTCTTTACGGCTCTTCTATAAAGAAGAAGTTACGGAGCTCAATCGCGACCGTCCAAAGTGTTATTGGACGATCCGGATTGAAAACCAATTACCACAGGTAATAATTGATTGTGATTAACTTTTTCCCGGAGAAGTTTCATTAAAATCTGGGCCGCCCAAAACCGAAATGGACGCGCGAGATTGAACAGCTCTGTGAAAAAGGACCGGCTTTGTTCGTTTGAGAGTTTGAAGTATTTTAGTTTTGGTAGTGGGTGGAGAGAGAAATAGAGTAATGATTGGAGAGATAGGTAATGAGTAAAGAGAGAAAGAGAGAAAAATGAAAGTAATAATTGAATAAATAGGATAATAATTGGAGAAAGATATAGGGTAATGATTAGAAAACTAAGTTAAAACTAAGTTAAGTATCAAAACGAACATAACCATTCTCTTTGTCTGCATGATAAAGGAAGGAAATTTAGAAATCTTTCTTGAAGTTTGGCCGTGTCCTTTAGCTCATATAAGGATGAGTTTAGTTTACTGTAATTTGTCCTTTCCCTAGATTTTTCTGAATGGGTGAAAATGGAGCAGTAAAATTTCAACATTTGGTTTTAGTTTGCAAGTATCAGGAATAAAACTGCGTGTTTACAGTTCAGTTTTTTGTCCACTTCTATGTTTCTTCATCAGATGGGGACCAAATAATGTTACAAGTTCTTCTAGGTATAAGTGTTTGATTTATGACAGTTTCTTGCTGTAAATGTTCCTGAAAGATGGTAGTTGTCTGCGCGGAGAGAATGTTCCATTTTCAGACGTTCGTGCTCTTTTGCTGATTATTAATACTGATTCTATGCTTTTACTTGTTATTGACAACAGAGTGTTCTTGGACTGATTCGGCTTGCCCCTTCCAAGAAGAGGAAGATCCAGATACTTAAAGATGTCAGCGGCATAGTAAAACCATCAAGGTAATATTATGAGGTTGCTAGGCTTTTCTGTTCTTGTTCATGACTTTCATGTCAGACATCGAAAATCAATAGTTATCTTGCTTGCATAAAGTAGACATGGCATCATGTAAAAGGGTGGTCTGAGTTCTGTTATTTCCCATCACATATGAAAAAAATTGCCCTTGCAAATTAATTTTTTTTTCAGTAAGTAATCGAAAACTAATTTAACATAGATAATTGCTAGATGGATAATCTGATATGTTGTGCGGTTGAAAACTTGAAGTAGGATAAAGTTAATTTATGTTTTTCTTATGCATTCAGGATGACACTGCTTTTGGGTCCACCAGGCGCAGGTAAAACAACATTGTTGCAGGCACTTGCAGGGAAGTCTGATCGTGATCTAAGGGTTCGTTTCTTGTTATGAATCATTAATTCTATTTATTTGCTTGTGTATTATGCTTTGACAAGTGCGCATTTAATGTCAAAAGTTAGGCCAGTACCCAATATACCCATTTTGGACACCCAGTAATGGATACTAACTGGGCATACTTTTTATTTTGATGTCTTAGGATTGGTGTTTTTATTAATTCCTGCGGATGGATGACATGGTGTTCCGTGCAGGTATCAGGAAAAATCACCTATTGTGGTCACGAGTTGAGTGAATTTATTCCTCAGAGAACCTGTGCTTACATTAGTCAACATGATCTTCACTATGGTGAGATGACAGTGAGGGAAACATTGGATTTCTCTGGGCGCTGTTTGGGCGTTGGCACAAGATATGAAATGCTGGTGGAACTGTCAAGAAGAGAGAAAGAAGCAGGGATTAAACCAGATCCTGAGATTGATGCGTTTATGAAGGCAACCGCTGTGGCAGGCCAAGAAACCAGTTTGGTCACAGATTACGTTCTCAAGGTTTGCTTTAAATTTCACATTGCTGCTATTATTCTGATTCCAATTTACGCTTATTATAACTCATTTTTGTTCTGCCCCTTCTCTCTCCATGGAGGGTAAGAATTTTAGAAACTTATGTTAACAAATGTATAACAGATACTTGGACTGGATATTTGCGCGGATATTATGGTTGGGGACGACATGAGAAGGGGTATTTCTGGTGGACAGAAGAAGCGTGTGACCACTGGTAAGCCCTTCAAGACTATGATAAATGAATCATTTTATCTTCTTTTTAATTGTCTCCCTTATTTGTTTCTTCCGCTCCAATATCACCTCTTTGTAAAGGTTCTTATCCACCTGTTAAATATCGTGAACAATGACACTTCAAGTCAGTCTAACATTTCGTTCTTAGGTTACTTAATAGAATTGAACATGCTTACATATAGACAAATACCATTCCTGGATGTCGCTATTGTAGCTACCTTTTAAACACAGTTGTCTGTGGCAATGTTTTGCCTCTTGAACAATGACATTTAGCTAGTGTTACTACCCATGACATTGTTTTTCTTGTAGTTTGACGTCATTATTCTTGTAGCATAATTCACTGTATCTTTGCGGAGCCAACCTTTAGATTTCAATCTTATTCCTTTCTAATAGTGGCATAGAGTTTGAAACATGTATGGCTGTTTAACTCATTCCAGTCATGATAGTTCTGCAATGGTCTTCTAATTTAGTAGCTGATCTTGTAATTGGCTCCAGAATGGCAATGAGTATCTTTCATCGGTAGATTCCATAACATTCATCCTTAATAACACCATCATCACTTTCCTAATCATATGGTATATGAAGGTTGATTGTGAAAAAAGAATAGATAGTCTGTTAATTTTTGAAAAGCCTGTAACGTTTGGTAGTTGCAGAAACACTTTTCTGCTTACAGTGACAAAATTCTCTTGGCCACTTCAATTTTGTTTCGTGCTAGTTAATGGGTGAACTAGGTTGCATGCTGCTATTCTCATTAGCCTAGTTCCATTCAAATTCTTTTTGGGAGTCTATCTTGCTTGTCTACCAATGGTTATTCGTTTGTCATTTTGTCGTTTGTTAATTAGTGTTTGTCCTTTATTATTAGTCCAACACCTTCTGGGTTTAACTTGGCTCAGGAGAGATGTTGGTTGGACCTGCAAAAGCTCTTTTTATGGATGAGATATCAACGGGGCTGGACAGTTCCACCACTTTTCAGATTGTCAAATACATGAAGCAAATGGTTCATATAATGGATGTGACCATGATCATCTCTCTTCTGCAGCCAGCCCCTGAGACATATGATCTATTCGATGACATTATCTTACTTTCAGAAGGTCAGATCATCTATCAAGGTCCACGTGAAAATATCCTAGAGTTCTTTGAATATATGGGCTTCAAATGTCCAGATAGGAAAGGAGTTGCAGATTTTCTCCAAGAAGTGACTTCAAAGAAGGATCAAGAACAATATTGGTTAAGGAAGAATGACCCTTACAGATTTATCTCAGTTCCTGAATTTGCAGAGTCCTTCAACTCATTCCGTATTGGCCAAGAGCTGGCAGCAGATCTTAGTGTTCCTTACGATAAATCAAGGGCCCACCCAGCTGCATTGGTGACACAGAAGTACGGTATCTCCAAAATGGAACTGTTTAAGGCATGCTTTGATAGAGAGTGGCTACTAATGAAGCGTAACTCTTTTGTATACATATTCAAGACTACCCAGATTACAATAATGTCCGTAATAGCCTTCACTGTGTTCTTGAGAACGCAAATGCCAGCTGGCAGTTTGCAAGATGGAGGCAAATTTTTTGGAGCACTTTTCTTCAGTCTCATTAATGTGATGTTTAATGGGATGGCAGAGCTTGCAATGACTGTTTTTAGGCTTCCCGTCTTTTATAAGCAGAGGGATTTCTTATTCTATCCTCCCTGGGCTTTTGGCTTGCCAATTTGGCTCCTCCGGATACCCATCTCCTTAATGGAGTCAGCGATATGGATTATTCTTACTTATTACACGATTGGGTTTGCTCCATCTGCCAGCAGGTAAGAGTGTTTCACACATTGTTGGCTTTTAGTGATAGTTTTCATGTCCATGGATCTTTACCAACTTAGTTAAGTTCTGCATCAGACACTTACTATTCTCAAACTCATTCTGTGGTCTCTGCAATATATTTGTTGTAGAGTTTATCTCACTGACAAAACTTCCATCTTGTTCAGGTTTTTTCGGCAGTTCATTGCATTCTTTGGTATACATCAAATGGCTCTCTCTCTCTTTCGCTTTATTGCTGCAGTAGGGAGAACACAGGTTGTCGCAAGCACATTAGGCACCTTCACCTTGCTGATGGTTTTTGTGCTCGGAGGATTTATAGTTGCCAGAAGTAAGCTACTGATTTGTACTTTCATTGTTGAGCCGCTTTTATGATTGTGATCTTCTTTCAGTTCACCAGTATGGTACACTATTGCTGAATATTCCTTTACATGGCAAAAAATGTTGCGTCTTTTTTCTTGGGATTGTTCATGTATAGATGATCGGAAGGTTACAAATGTTACTTTTATATGTAATCGCAGATGACATTCAGCCATTTATGATATGGGGATACTGGGTTTCCCCCATGATGTATGGACAGAATGCAATAGTGATGAATGAATTTCTCGACAAAAGATGGAGTGCTGTAAGTTCTCTTTCGAGGGTTGCTTGTGATCATTAAATTTCTGATTTCACTTTAGGTTTTCTGTTGTTTCGTCATCTGATTTCTGCTTGCATTTCATCTAGTAGCCTCATCAAAAGTTTGAAATTTTCTTTCATGCAGCCTAACACAGACCCCCGCATTGATGCACCTACAGTGGGGAAAGTCCTCCTCAAAGCAAGAGGCTTCTTCACAGATGATTACATGTTTTGGGTTTGTGTTGGGGCACTCTTAGCATTTTCTCTTCTCTTCAACATATTATTTATTGCAGCGTTGACTTACTTGAACCGTAAGTAATCAAGTTTTTTGGTTCAGTCTATTTCCTTGAGAATAGAACTTTTTTAAGTGGAACTCCAAGCTTACCAACCCCATTTTTGGACACTCGGTTTCAGCTATGGGTGACTCGAAAGCGGTAGTCTTGGATGAAGATGATGAAAAGAAGAACAAGAAATCCTCTGAAGGTTTGGGACTCATTCGTTGCCTCTTGATCTTTGTTAGTTAATTAAATCTCCTGTTGGTTTCACATGCAGCCAATTAACATGCAGGCCATTACTTACTGCTAGTACAGAACTATAGAAGTTAGAAAACAATTTTTTTTTCCTAATTGGTGAAAGAGTTTGTGTCCGAACTCCTTGTTCACCTTTCTTTTCCATTTTCAAGTTCATGGCGAGTTTAGTTACATTGCATGCGTATCGACTGAAATGAAGTTTGGGATATCATATAGGGAGTTTTGATGTTTTTCAAAAGGAGATATCTTACTTCAGATCAGATCTGCACTGCACTGCATAAAAACAAGACCAGTTTTGTTTTTGATATGTGTACCCATAATTTTGATGAGAGTTCAATTTGGAAAGGTGCTAATTTCTTCTAGCATCATTATTCTTATTGATCTCAAAGGTGGCTAAATTGGTGATAGAACTTTTACATAATCACAGCTAGGGCAACAGAAAAGGCTACGACATAAATTTGATATATCCTGAGGTGTTGAAAATGTTCTACTGGTCCGAATTATGGAATGCCTTGTAAATGATTGCAGGTATTGCTATGGCAGTGCGAAATGCTTCACAGGGTTCTGATTCGATTGTCAGTGCCGATGTTGATGCACCTACTAGAAGAGGAATGGTTTTACCCTTCCGACCCCTTTCACTTGCATTCAACCATATCAATTACTACGTAGATATGCCCGCTGTAAGTCAATTCTCAGAAGTTAATAATCTTGTGATTATGTTGAACATTTTGAGGTTCTCTTTGGCTTTCTTTGTGAATCGTCATAACTAGGGTAGGGAAAGAAAGTTCTTTTCTAATAAAAGCAACAAGATAGCTGATGAATGACCTCACTTACATATTCTTGGGACTTAAATAACCTGCATCAAGTTGTTCAATATGCAAGCTCCTTCCTTAATAAGATTATCTGGCACAATTTCCCTTGTCTACATTGAATATCTTTCAAACCAGGGCTGAAACTAAACCAGTATGGAAAGTATGTACAATCATATTGCAACATAAACTAGTTCTTTCACTTGGTTTTAAATAGTTAGACTAGCTTTTGTTTCCTATGTTTTTGCGGCTTTTGCTAACGTTGAGCGTGGAATGGAATTTCGATATTGATTGCACAGATATTAACACACATATTTCAAGGAAATTTTCACGGAGAGTCATGCAATTTTGTTCTTGTTGCATTTTCAGCCATGTTGATGATTATTTTCATCAGTGTTGCCTTTCGACTATTTGATTGAGCTCAATTTTTTGTTTTCTTCTACCAGGAAATGAAAACTCAAGGAGTTGAGGAGGACCGTCTTCAACTGCTACGAGATGTTAGTGGTGCATTCAGACCTGGTATATTGACAGCGCTTGTGGGTGTTAGTGGTGCTGGAAAGACCACTTTGATGGATGTCTTAGCTGGAAGGAAGACTGGCGGATACATTGAAGGAACTATTAGCATTTCTGGTCACCCAAAGAACCAAGCAACATTTGCTCGGGTTAGCGGTTATTGTGAACAGAATGACATTCACTCGCCTTATGTCACTGTTTATGAATCTCTCCTCTACTCAGCTTGGCTCCGTCTTTCTTCAGACGTGAACACGAAGACACGAAAGGTAAATCACTTTGAAAATAGCCTTACGTTTGCCAAAATTTTGAAATGGTTGTGTTTAATAACTTAATGCGGCTTTATTCTTTTTTTCCCCCTTTTTGTTGCCATAGATGTTTGTTGAAGAGGTGATGGATTTGGTTGAGCTGAATCCAATAAGGAACTCTTTAGTCGGGCTTCCTGGAGTGGATGGCCTTTCAACAGAACAAAGAAAGAGATTGACAATTGCTGTAGAATTGGTTGCTAACCCCTCTATCATCTTCATGGATGAACCAACATCTGGCCTTGATGCTAGAGCAGCAGCTATTGTTATGCGAACTGTGAGAAATACAGTAGACACGGGGAGGACCGTAGTGTGCACAATTCACCAACCTAGCATTGACATTTTTGAAGCTTTCGATGAGGTACACCTCAATTTCCTAAATGGTGTTGATGTTTTATTGTCTTATGTTTCGTGGTTCGATTATGGAAAATAATGCAACTTCACCATATTTTGTTTCTTGCAGTTACTTTTGATGAAGAGAGGAGGCCAAGTTATTTATGCGGGACCTCTTGGTCGCCAATCTCAGAAGCTTGTAGAATATTTTGAAGTGAGTTGATGTTTTCTTGAATTTCATTTGAAAAAACCTTGAAGCGAATTTCAAAATTTCATTTCCTCTTTCTACTTTCTGAAAAGAAAAGAACATTATAAAAAATCTAAACCTGGGAAAGTCAATATGTTTGAAAGGGAGATTTGCTACTAATGGGCATTTTAGTATGGATTAACATTATAATCTTCCACAGGCTGTTCCGGGAGTTCCCAAGATTAGGGATGGTTACAATCCTGCTACATGGATGTTGGAGATTAGTGCTCCTTCAGTTGAGGCTCAACTGGGCGTTGATTTTGCTGATATTTATGCCAACTCATCCCTTTATCAGTAAGCAGATTACGAACTGTTCACATACAGGAGTAGTTATTTTTCTTGCACTTAGTCTGGAGATATTGATTGCAACTATTCTCATATCTTTCTTTCTTGACACTCTTTCAGGAGGAATCAAGAGCTCATTAAAGAACTCAGTACTCCTCCACCAGGCTCCGAGGACCTCCACTTCCCAACCAAGTACTCCCAATCATTCAATACTCAGTGCATGGCTTGTTTCTGGAAACAGCACTGGTCTTACTGGAGGAATCCTCAATACAACGCAATTCGATTCTTCATGACAATCGTAATTGGTGCTTTATTCGGTTTAATCTTCTGGCAGAAAGGACAGGAGACGTGAGTCTTTCATTTCATCATCTTGTTACATATTTTAACTGCTTCAGTTATGGTCAGAACTTCCTTTGTTGCACCAAAAATACAGATGCTAGCTAGCTAGCTGAACAAACAACTTAAGTTGACAAGTTCAGACTAATAGGTTTGAATAAAAGGACATTGCATGTGGTTACAAAATCTAAAAGAAGTCCTACAGAAGGAGAAATTTAAGTTAAAATTGTGGAAAAAGCATAAACATTGGTACAAGCTGCAATTGAGAGGCTAGTAGATTAGCATACCATTGCCATAGGAGTTCTTAGGTTTTATCCAAAAGAAAGAGAAACCATCCAACAGTTCGTACTTTGTAGCTTGCATTACTTGTGTATATTATTGATTTGCTATTCGATGGAAACTTGGTGTTCGTATCTGATCTTAAATAACATTTTCGTTTTCAGAACAAAACAACAAGATCTGATGAACCTTTTGGGAGCTATGTATGCTGCTGTTCTCTTCCTTGGAGCCACTAATGCTTCTTCAGTGCAAGCTATTGTTGCTATTGAGAGAACAGTATTTTATCGTGAAAGAGCCGCTGGGATGTATTCAGAATTGCCTTACGCGTTTGCTCAGGTAATTTCCTGTAGGTATCTTATGGGAAATGAGATATAATTCTCTGCAGATGGAACCTTAGTTCTACCATTCTGAAGTATGGCAAAAATAACAAAAAGATGTCACGAAACTAACGGAATGTCCTATCAAAAAATTCTGCAGGTGTCCATAGAGACAATCTACGTTATAGTTCAAACACTTGTGTACAGTCTTCTCCTGTACTCCATGATCGGGTTTGAGTGGAAAGTCGAGAAAGTCCTGTGGTTCTACTACTTCATATTGATGTGCTTCATCTACTTCACATTGTACGGAATGATGGTTGTTTCACTGACTCCAGGCCACCAAATCGCCGCCATTGTGATGTCCTTCTTCCTCAGCTTCTGGAATTTATTCTCGGGTTTCCTCATTCCCAGACCGGTATGTCAATGGTTTTTTCTCACTATGATTGGATTGAGGGTTTTCGGGGGAATTGAAAGCTATTACTAGCTATTACTCAATAACGATGGTTCTATTGTTTAATGTATTTAAGGGCAATGAATGGAGGGACTGATGTAAGCCACAGTTTGAGCACTCTTCTTTCCCTCTAATTGGGGGGGGGGGGGGGGGGGGGACTGTGAAGTGCTTGTTCCTAACCAAAAATACCCATCACTCTTTACTCGAACACTACTTAGTTAGCTTCAGCAGCATGTTACCTTGAACACATCATGCGACATTTCTTATTTTCTGGTATATTAGGGATAGGTTTCCAACAATCTTGGTATTAAAGCGTACGAAATTTTGCGAGAGAAACATTCAATAACTTCAGAGTACTATTTTTCTAATATTTTCAAAAACCTTTTCATCCAATGTTTGTTTCCCAGTTTTCCACTAAAACTCCACGCTATCTAGTTTTTTAGTTCCTATCATCTTACTGAAATAATTAGTAAATACTGTACAATTTTGGAATGCTAGGATACTAGCATTTTCTGACAACACAGCCTCTGCACCTCCGTTCCTTGTACGAAACACAAAATAGCAAACCCACAGGAAGGGAATGTCACAACCCTTTTGCTTCTCCTCATTAGATATAAGATTATATAGGAGTACCTTTGTTCCCCCTCTCCTCTATCCAAACGCAATGTTAGGCTTTTATTCGTTATAAATCTGTCTTGTTGCTAGTAAGTTTTACATCTTCCGAGTATTTGCAGCAAATCCCGGTCTGGTGGAGGTGGTATTACTGGGCTTCACCAGTTTCTTGGACACTCTACGGACTCGTGACCTCTCAAGTAGGTGACAAAAGCGGGTCACTAGACATACCAGGAGCAGGTAGCGTGCCGGTGAAGGCATTCCTCAAAAGCTATTTGGGTTTCGATTATGACTTCCTACCGGCAGTCGCAATAGCCCACATCGGTTTTGTTGTTCTCTTCTTCTTGGTTTTCGCCTACGGTATCAAGTACCTCAACTTCCAAAGGAGATAGCAAGCTTTAGCCGCAATAATGGTATTTAAATCTTTATACAGTAAATTTTACTACACAAAGGAACTCAAATTGTATAATTATTGTATAGAGGAAACGAAATGGTTCGCCCACATCGGTTTTGTTGTTCTGTTCTGTTCTTTTTGTTTTGTTTTGTTGTTCTTTTCGACTTTAATTTTCGCAACAGCCGCTTTCTGCAATAAAATGAGATTTGCATAGATGTTTGATTGTGAAAAGAGCATTCTGGTGATCAGGTTTTCTTTTAACAATTTCTGTGTTGGCAGATTTTCATTCACTAGAAGAGATGCGATGTTTTTTTTTTTCTGCCAATATTGCATATACATTAGCGGGGTGTTAGTTTGTTAGTCAACAGAGAATTTAGAGGCTGTCATAAGGACCATAACTCTAAACCCCAAACCCCACCAGCATAAGGACCATAACTCTGAACCCCAAACCCGTTCCTCGTGGGGCTTCAACTCTGGCCTCCACTAAGAGAGAAAATGAAACAACCAACTCACTGAGAAGGGAAAACTAACATCTCTCTCTCTCTCTCCATGCAAGCTGCTTTGTTCCACCTTACACATCAGACACAAACATTGATTGAAAACAGAGTCTTTCCTCCTTAATGTGCAGAATGGGGCAAGGGAGAGGGGGATTAAAACTTTATGGTAGTTCACCAATAACACTGTTTTAGTTCTTTCCCAACGTTTCCTCGTCTCATAGAATTATCATCTTATCTCAAGTCTCAACCATTTTTCATTAGCCTCGGAAAGCGTTTTCCGCTAGGAATAACCAAGCAAACTTAAAATACAGAGCTATTCGACTAGATTGCATACAAATCACCAATGCTTTGTTTGGATTGGAATTTGAAATTTTTTTTGAAAAATTGTAGGAGTAATGAGAGAAATAGTAAAAGTAGGGGGAATCTATGGGGTATTTTTTGAAAAATTCTTTTTAAGTTGCAAAAGGAACAAGGCATAAGTCAGTGTCCCTCGCCCTGTAAGGCTGTAATCTGTTTTATCTATAGAGGGAGAGCGTCTTTCTTTCTTTCTTTTTCTTTTTTTTGGTAATGTAATGTGTACTGGTCAGCTTGTGCACATCTCAGACTAATTCCTACAACCCCTTCCGCAACCCTTTCATATACTTATGTGTGGAGTGAGGTGGCCTCAAAAGTTTTTGGCAAGAAGAATCGAACGTGAGATCATAAAATGGAGCAAACAACTAAGTCATATGCCAATAGAAAATTATTCGTATCTTTATTAATGCTAGCTAATCATTTTAACATATGTTATCGTTCCCGACAAGTTCAGAATGAATGGTTGGGATCATTGTTGTGGGTCATTATGAGACTCAAAAAAATTAAGAGTTTTGTTAGGGTTTGGTGGATAAGGGTACGGAGGTGGGTTGATCCCAAAACTGCGTTCGTTTAGGGTCTCACAGTTCATCCTCTCGCTCCGCACAGAGTCCCCATGAATTTTCTGTACAATTATTATTTTTATTTCTCTATCTATTTATCTCCACTCATTACCCCTAAAATGCCAAAACCTTCATCAAAATCCAATTCGAACAAACCCATGTCTACAATTGGAATTAGCGTCGTTCCCGTTCGATGAATGGGACAAACAACAAATTTTGTATGAGCTTGATATTTTGTAGCGAAGCCACACAAATATTTTGTCTTGTGCATCGAACGGGAACGACGCTAGTTGATAGAAAAAGAACCCGGGGTGCGTGCGCCGTCCATGCTTAACAATGGACGACTCAGATTGCAAGAAATATTAAATCAAATTAAATTACTTCAAAAAAATTAAATCAAATTAATTTGTAACAAAAAAACCAAATATTGTACTCGTTCAATGCATGGCATAAAAAATTAACATTAGTTTTTTATAATCTAATTTTTTTTTTGTCTCATGTTCGATACACGATAGTAAAAGTTTCATTCTGTACACTAAAATACATATGTGTAGTGTAAAATAAATTTGGAGTACCACGTGACGATATATCTCTGCTGGAACATAGAATAATTTTTCCTAAGCTTCTCTCTCCCTCTCCAACGTGCCCCCCCCACTCCCACTTATTATTTTTATTTCTCTATCTATTTATCTCTCTAGTTACCCCTAAAATGCCAAAACCTTCATCAAAATCCAATTCGAACAAACCCATGTCTACAATTGGAATAATTATTCCATGCCCCAAATTATTTTCTACCATACAGTTATGTGAGCTCCACACATTTTGTGGTGGGAACTACATAAATGTGTGGTGGAGGAATAATTTGGAGCACCACATGAATAAATTTTTGGAAAAATGACAGTCAAGGACGTGTTTTGATAATTAATATCAGTCAAGAACATTTTCAGCAATAACAAATCTTCTCAGTATGTCCTTAGCGGGTATTAATTATCAAAATACGTCATCAGCCGACATTTTCCTTAATTTTTCCTACAAGTGGGTTTTAAACCGTGGAAATTTATTTGTAATTTGGCCTGTTTTGGAAAAATAAGCAAAGTGGCTTATTTCATTGTTTTTATTCAATTTTTTTTTTGTATTTATTAGTTTTACATCAATTTTTTTAGTAAATTATTGTATCGTCACGACAAGAAGAATTTAAAAAATAAAAATTTAACATTGAAACTAATTTTTTTTGAATAAAATCAAAAATAACCCAATTAGCAATTTTTGATCTTTACTAAAAAATAAAATAGTTTTCGATATTAATTTTTCTTTCCTTTTAAATTCCTTTTATCATGACGATACAATAATTTCATAAAAAATCGACACAAAATAATAAATGCAATTTTTCCTAGAATAAAAGATGAAAAAAAAAAAATCACTTTCCTTATTTAGCGAAAGCGAAAGCGTCCGTAAAATTGCACACGTGTGTGCACCAAATAGTCTCCGTACATATGGCAAATTTGCAAGGGTTAAATATCTACTTCCCCCTTAAACTATTCCAATTTTAGTTACTTTCCCCTGGAACTACCAACTGAAGTTACTTGCCCCTTCAACTACCAAAACCTTATTCCCTCCATCCAATCCTTAACTGCCGTCCAATTCTTGGACGGAAAACTCAACACCTCTAACACCAAAATTGTTTTGGCACCCTGAATGTGGTTTTTGGTGCCAATGGAAGGGTAGTATGGACATTCCAACTCAAACCTTAACCATGATTTCACTAAAAACCCATAACCCCTTATAATTTCAAAAATTCACAACCTGGATCATCAAATACAGATAGAGTGTGTGTGGCCAATCTACAATGGCATGGATCTTGAGAGATCCAAATATTGGAAGAACACCAAGATGTAAGTCTTTTTTAATATTTATTTCGAGATTTGCATGTTTCTACTATATTGCAAAGTATACTCTTTATACTATAATTCTACTCTTTTAGAAGTTTTCAATTATTATATGATATGAAACTGTGGTACCAGCCATGGTTCAAAGCCTATTATATGGGTATACTATTGTATGGGTAATGGGTATGAACTGGGTTCTCTTCGGTGTTCTCAATGGAGATCGACCTTTGTCCAAAAAGACAAATCTATTCGTTAGGGCTAAGATTGGGGTTGGAGTTGCTAGAGCTGCTCATTGTGGAGAGAGAGAGAGAAATGGATTGTAATGGGGACTGAGCTACATACGAAGAAGAAGAATATATACATACATATACATATATTGGTAGGGTTTGAGCTGGAATGTCCATTTTACCCTTCTTTTGGTGCCAAACAACATTTGGGATGCCAAAAGGTTTGGTCCGGAGGTTTTCCGTCCAAGAATAATGTTTTGGCTGAGGGATTGGATGAAGGGAATGATGTTTTCAAAGTTAGAGGGGTAAGTAACTTCAATTGATAGTTCGAGGGAAAAGTAACTAAAATTGAAATAGTTTACGGGGAAGTAGATATTTAACCCAATTGGCAACTACCAATCTGTTAGTTTCTCTCACCAGTTAGGCATACTGCTCTGTTTAGAACCCAGTGATTTCCCCAATTGGGCAACTACCAATCTGTCTTTCAGTTTCTCTCACCAGTTAGGCAGTTACTACTTACTCGTCGTAGAGGCAAGAGAGAGAGAGAGAGAGAGAGAGAGAGAGAGAGAGAGATGGAAAACCAAAACGATCTACCAAACCACCCACCGAAACCCAGAACCGTCTGCTGTATCGGCGACATTCACGGCTACATAACCAAGCTCCGAAACCTCTGGTCGAACCTCGAAACCCTAATCCCCCCGCCGGACTTCCAAACCGCCCTAGTCATCTTCCTGGGCGACTACTGCGACCGGGGCCCCGACACTCGCCTCGTCATCGACTTCCTCGTCGGTCTCCCCTCCAGGTACCCAAACCAAACCCACGTCTTCCTCTCCGGCAACCACGACCTTGCCTTCGCGGCCTTCGTCGGCGTCCTCCCGCCGCCGCACGACGGGTCGGGGTTCCCGGAGACGTGGCGGGAGTACGCGGCGAGCGAGGAGAGAGAAGGGTGGTTTAAGGAGGAAGGGGTTTATGAGGACATGCATTTGCAGGGTCGGAGGTGGGCTGGGACGATTAGGGTTAGGTTTAATACCGCGAAGGGGATTGAGTACAAGGGTTCGATTTACGATGCCGGCACGACATTCGAGTCGTACGGGGTGCAACATGGTTCTGCTGGTATGGTGTTCTGTTGATTGATTAAATTATTATCCTATGAAAAGACCTACTTGTCGTCTAAGTCCGGTGAAAGATATATGTAATTAGACAAGCATACAGATGTAGAACCTATCGCATGGCGTAAAAACCTAGATGTAGAACTAGTTATGAAGAAATGGTATAACACGAAATCCATGGTTGGTTGGGAGGAATAGGCGACAAAATGTAAATCTGCCTGATTTCAGACTCGACGCAGTTATCATTCCCTTTGGTTTGCTCAAGCAGAGAACTATTCTGAAGGTCTGGAAGAAGATCAAAACAATATCAAATCATTGAAATATTCTTTTCCTGTTTTAATCTTGGTTGTTTGAGGGATTCTCAAGGATACTCCCTTTGTCCTTGTATTTTGGTTATACTAGTCTTAAATGGATTACCTTACCCAAAAAAAGAAGAGTTTCAATGCATGTTTGATGCTGGTTTTCTTTATTTAGTAGTGATTTTTGGTTGTTCAACTTTTTGTGCTTAATTGTGGTGGCACTTAGCTGTTTTATGTTCGAGGGTTATTACTCCATTACTTTGTGGTTCTGGCATTTAATTGTTTTGATTCTTTAGTTATTAGTTATAAATGGGTTCTTGTATCAAGTGGTGTAACTCATAGATTGTGTTTGGATTTAGGATTTGTTGGAGGAACTTGCAGAGAGGAAGGGAGAGATTAGTGAAGAAGTCAAATTTCTTTCTGCTTGTATTCTAGCATTTTCCTTTGCCTTGTGTTTACACCCATTTTTGGCCAAAATTCATAAAATCAATTTGTTGGTTAGAAGAAGGCCTTGAATGATGGTTTCAAGCCTTGAAAAGCCTCATGATCGGTCATCCACGAAATCGGGCCGATTTGAACGCCACTAATTGAGTTAAGTTTTCAAAGGCCTGGGCTAAATTTATGCCTAAGATTTCGTTATCACAAGCCCAAGCTCAAGATTGGCCGAAGACTTGGGTTGACCCACTAGATCTGAGTGTTTTATCCAAGCCTAGGCCAGTTCTTGGAAATAATAAGGCCTTCTAAGTGGGCCTAAATCAGTTAAAGCCCAAGTTTTCTTTCCAGACTTGGGCTCGCATGGCTTACAAAGAAATTCGAGGCCCATTATTCACCTTGAGTTCGGGCCCAATTGATAGATGGGCCTAATTCCATAAAAGTGTCACATATGGCCTGTTAATTGGCAAGAAAAGGCTTAAGCTGCTCACAAGCAGCTCTAAGGCCTAGAATGTTCTTTCTTGGCAGGTCTGGACAAGCTGCTCAAGGGCCAAGCTGCTTACAAATAGCTCAAAGGTCTAGAAGGTTCTCTTTAACATCACACAAGCTGCTCACAAGCAACTCAATCAGGCCTGCGTTTTTGGCCTTGGTGGGCCCAAATATCCCTTTTTTACAAGCATCCATGTATGCAAGTAGCTCAACTAGGCCAAGGACACATGGCAGCCATGCATGGAGACATCCCAAGCAGCTTAGGCTTGCACAAGCAACTCAAAGGCCTAGAATATTCTTGTTTGGCAGACCTGGGTAAGCTGCTTACAAACAGCTCAAGGTCTGAGTGGACACCCTATCCTTCAGCATGAAGCAAGACCAAGGACAGGTGGCGTACATGCAACCCTTGGAGCTGCTGGCAAATGAGTCATGCAGACCTAAGCAAGTTGCTCACAAGCAGCTCACCCAGGTCTGGTTGATTTTGTGTTTTTTTATTCTTCTTCCGTAAGAAATCAAATTCAGAGGATTTAGAGGGCCCACAAGGGATGTAAGGACCAATAAAATGATAAGACGGCCTAGAGAAAGTATTGGTCTTCAGCAGTGGTGGGCCCAGAAGGAGTCCATTCAAGCAGCTCAAATAGCCTGGATGTTGCAGGAGCTGAAATACTTTTTGCCATTTTACAAAGTTTTGTACAACAAAGAAGGGTTTTTTAGGCATTTACCATTTCCTTGGGGTAAAGGGCACGTTTTTGTCAAAGAGCAGCCCCTCATTGGAGCATTTCGAAACTGCTCAAGCCTAAGCCGCTGCCAGAAGGCCACTTGGCAGCCATGCATGAAGGCCTGTGGAAGCAGCTCAAGGCCTGAAACATTTGCTTATAAATACCAGAGTTGAAGGCCTTGGCAAAGGTCCACGACCATCAAGCCCCCTGCTTACCCAATTTACTTTCAATTGTCTTTCAACTATTTTTATCTTTCGGTCCCCGACCAATTAAGCCCCCGGCTTACTCAATTTACATTTCAATTATCTTTTATCTTTAGGTCCCCGACCATCAAGCCCAGCGCTTAACCTAATTATTTTTCAATTATCTTTACTTTCCCGCAAAGTATTTTATCTTTCAGTCCAATCTAGCCCGGCCTAGATTTTATTTCCTTTCATTTCCTTGTAACCAGACTTTATTAAACCGTTAATAAAGTCCTTTTATTTCTGTTTTAGGCCTTGCTCTTCTTTTCTTTCCATTTTTCACCCGATTAGGAAATATTAAGTCCTTAGCCCGACAAGGCAAACCACGAACCACATACGGCCTCACCCCTTAGGTCGTACGCAATGGTCTGTACGAAGTCAGATTTGAGACATCTAGGCCTTAATACGAATTTGGGCAGCAATCCTGCCCTGGTACGCCCGCATCAGGCCTAGAACTGCACTACTCGTTGTTCCTAGGCCAAATTGTTACTTTTTGGAAACTGACACCTTGATAAATAACTCTGCAAATCCGTGATCCAAATGCAGTTTTAGTATTTGCATTGTCAAATGACATTTTCTGATTGATTTGGAGTTCAATTTGGGTGTTTGGCCTTCGTTTTAGTAGAGCTGTGGTGATTTAACCGTGATTTTTGTGTCCAGACTTGATAAGGGCAGTCCCTGATGAACACAAGAAGTTTCTTGCTGATCTAGTTTGGGTCCATGAAGAGGTCAGGCTTTTGTATGTTGTGCTATGCTTATTTTTTGTAGTAAAATCTTGTAGCTGATTATTCAAGGTGTACCTGTTGGAACTTGGAAGTGATAATCACACATTGTTATGGTGATTAGCAACTTGTTCGTAGATTTGAGGATTCGTAAATGTATTAAGATTGGTATGGGAGTTTACTGATGCGTACCCATTTCAGGATGATGTCTGTTTAGAAACCAAGGAAGGAATCAAACACTGTAAATTGATTGCTGTGCATGCTGGCTTGGAGAAAGGGAAAGCTGTCGAAGAACAGCTGAAATTCTTGAAAGCCAGGGACACCAGGGTGCCTAAGGTGGAGGCCCTCAGTGGGAGGAAAAGTGTATGGGATATCCCAGAGGTGACCATCTTTCTCGTGCTAGTTGGATTTGTTTTCCTTTTCTGTGTTTCCAAAGAAAAAAGAGGCTTCTTGGCAAACCAGTTTTCAGAATTTCCCGTGATGCTGTTTTTGGATTTTTTAGAACCGTTAATGCAAAAAAATGAAAGTGATAAAGTACAATGCATTCTCTTGAACTTTTCAATTCGTTTTCTTCCAAAATTTGGGAAACAAATACAAGGAAAATGCAACGAAAAGAGATTGTTAGTTTTTCTGCTAGCTAGCAGATCTGGTTGAGCCACGGTCATTTGTATTTCCCAATCGTTCAAGTGGCTTCTTTGAGTCTATGACTTAAATTAGCCCGATGAATGATGGGAAAAAGGTCCTTTAAATAATTTAAGACGTGTGGTGTTTGTTAATATTAGGAACTTGCTGAGTATCCAACCATTGTGGTAAGCGGTCACCATGCAAAGCTTCACATTGAAGGCCTTAGGCTTATTATCGATGAGGGTGGCGGATTCGAGAACAATGCAGTGGCTGCAGTTGTGCTCCCGTCCTTGAAAATTGTCCGTGATACTGATATTTTAGCAACACAGCCTCCAGAGTTTTGTGGCCCATCGGCGTAATCTGGTTTGGACATGCTCCTGCCTGCCTTTGAAGGACATAATAATCTATTCCTGGAGCGAATTTCTTCGAAGCCAAAAGAGACACAAGTGAGTTAAATGGATGTGCTCTCGAATTGCTTTTTTCAGTACTTGACACTGGTTGCTTTGCTAGCATGAACCGTTGATTGTTCCTTGGGGTACAATAATTCTGGGAAAATGGATACTGGGTTTTTAAGGGTAAGTTTTGCCTTTTGTTCCATGTATTAGTGAATACATACATCAATAACAAAAGACAGAACATCATTAGGGATTATTTGCAGAAACTCAGAACCATCATTATGGATTATTTCCAGAAACTCAGGCACACGATTATGTGCCATTGGTAATCTTTTTGTTTCTTATTTGTCGTTACAGTAATTAACGCCATAGGCTTTGTCCAGCTTCAGTTCACCAGAATTCATATGCTTATATTTTCTCGGGTGAAACCTGTGTACAAGATCCCTATCTGACTCTCTCCTGGATGTGCATTTACACCACCCATACAAGCATGGGATTTTTGCTTTTACTTCATCGGCCAAGAGAATTGAATCTCATATCTCAAAGCTTCCCTACTTTTCATCATCTCAAGTTGTTTTATGTTCTCACTTTTCAGAAAACAGAAGATGGAAACTGATACGAAAATACTTCTCTATTCAACTGTTTCTCCAAACTTTTATTGGTAATTTACTTCTTCAAAGATCCACATTCCAGTTTTAAGTTATGACCTGCAAATCTAAAAGCAGCACGATATAAAACCGAGTCGCCTCGAGTCAGTCTTCCCTACAGTTGCTAAAGACAGCATCTTCAGCAACGGACAAGGGTTTCAGGAAAAAATGGTGAATCTCTGCAATATTACCAACTACGGTAATTTGACCCTGCGTATGCGTACTGTGTAGACTTCAACAGGGTATATCATACTCGTGTAAACTAAAAGTCTAAAACTGTGGAAGTACGAGAATTGCGTAAGAGTAACTACGTACGAGCACGGTGAAAATTGATTTCATTATAACCATAAGCAAGCAAAACAAAAACAAAAAAAACAAAACAAAACAATAAGAGAGGGGAAGATGATCTTAATCTTCCTCGCCACCTGAACCGTCGGAGCCTGAACCACTATCTTGACCATTGGCCAGACCATTAGCTACAACGTCTGTGCTCTTCTTAACCGCCAAACTTATCTCCTTCAAATTGGTCCCCGACCCTTCCTCTCCTGAATGGCTTTCGACGCGGCAGTTACGGCCGTTGCCCCGTCTGTGAAGCTGATCTTGTGCTAGCTTGCACACACTTCGGTCTAATTCCTACAGCCCCTCCCGCAACCATTTCACACGTTTTTGCACGTAGTGAGGCGGCCCAAAAGTTGTTGGCAAGAAGAATCGAATTTGAGACCGTAAAATGGAGCAAACAACTAAATCCTATGCCGATAGAAAATTAACCGGTCTAGCTAATCATTTTAACATATGTTATTGTTTCCGACAACTTCAGAATGAACGGTTGGGATCATTGCTATGAGCCCATTGTTGGGGTTTGGTGGAAAAGGGTACGGAGGTGGGGTGATCCCGAAACTGCGTTCGTTTTGGGTCTCACAATTCAACCCCTCTCTCCGCACACAGTCCCCGTGAATTTTTTGTATAATTATTATTCTTATTTCTTTATTTATTTATCTCCATACCCCAAAAAGGCATAAACCTTCCTCAAAACCCAATTCGAACAAACCCATGTCTACAATTGGAATAATTATTCCATGCCCCAAATTCTTTTCTACCATACATTTTTATGTGAGCTCCACACATTTGGTGGTGGAAACCACACAAATGTGTGGTCAGGGGCGGACTCACCTTGGAGCACGTGGGATCACGTGCCCCATGACCTTTTGAAAAAAAATTCCCGATTTATATATATATTATAATTATACATGCCGTATATGTGCAGGTAAGCAACATTTGGTGCAGTGGAAAGTTTCTGACTTTGGGAACAAGAGCGTATGTGTTTTAGTTTCCCCCCACTCCCATAAGTATATTTTTTTTGTTTCAAAATTCTGGCACTAAAAAAACCAAAAATCTTTCACCGTGAGCGTCGTTTACAATCCACACTATTGCTCCGACATATCCTCCCACAGCCAGAACCGAGGTTTCCCCCCACTCTCCCAATGTCTCTGATCATTTGTGTAGTAAATGAACTTGTCCATTGCATTTTGTATACTTTTGATTCCCGAAACTTGTACTAGTAGAGTTAATAATAGAAAAATATATGATTACATGTGATAATTTTGTTTTAACATATATAGTCGAGGTGCGCAAATTTATTCAAGTAGCTGGTTATTAAAATACAAAATTGTTTCTTCATCGTGAATGCTAAAATTATTTTGGGGTGAATGTGCTTAACTGTAACCATATATTACGGTTACAAAAAAAAATTGGTGCCCCCATTATGTCAGATTCCTGAGCCCGCCACTCTGTGTGGTGAAGGATTAATTTGGGGCACCACATGAATAGTTTTTCCTACAAGGCTTATTTCATTGTTCTTATTCAAAAAATTTCTGTATTTTTAGTTTTGCATCGATTTTGTTTTAATTATTGCGTCGTCATTAACACAGAAAAATCCAATTTTTTTAATAAAGACAAAAATAACTCAATAAGCAAATTTTTCGTCTTGATTTAAAAAAAATTGGGTTTCAATGTTAATATTTTTTTCTTTTTAGATTTCTCTTATCATGACGATACAATAATGTCATAAAAATATTGAGACAAAATAAACAAATACGATTTTTTTTTAAATTGAAAAAAAAAAATCACTTTCCTTGTTTAGCGAAAAACCTTTGTAAAATTGCACACGTGTGTGCACCAAATCTAGTCTCCATACATATGGCTAATTGGCAACTACTCAGTTTCTCTCACCAGTTAGGCATACTGCTCTGTTTGGAACTTAGGGGAAGTGACAGAAAATATTTTTCTCTCAAATTGTTTGGCTTAAAGAGAAAGAGAATAAAAAATAAAAGAATTTTAGTGGTGTGAATAATATTTTTTTTCCATTTCCCTCTCATTTTATTCCTCTCATTTTCTATCACTTTCCCTCAATTTCAAACAAAACTACTTTCCTCATCATCGTAGGGGCGAGAGAGAGAGAGAGAGATGGAAAACCAAAACGATCTATCAAACCACCCGCCGAAACCCAGAATCGTCTGCTGTATCGGAGACATCCACGGCTACATAACCAAGCTCCGAAACCTCTGGTCGAACCTCGAAACCCTAATCCCCCCGCCGGACTTCCAAACCGCCCTCGTCATCTTCCTCGGCGACTACTGCGACCGGGGCCCCGACACTCGCCACGTCATCGACTTCCTCATCGGCCTCCCCTCCAAGTACCCAAACCAAACCCACGTCTTCCTCTCCGGCAACCACGACCTCGCCTTCGCGGCCTTCGTCGGCGTCCTCCCGCCGCCGCGCGACGGGTCGGGGTTCCCGGAGACGTGGCGGGAGTACGCGGCGAGCGAGGAGAGAGAAGGGTGGTTTAAGGAGGAAGGGGTTTATGAGGACATGCATTTGCAGGGTAGGAGGTGGGCTGGGACGATTAGGGTTAGGTTTAATGCCGTGAAGGGGACTGAGTACAAGGGTTCGATTTACGATGCCGGCACGACATTCGAGTCGTACGGGGTGCAACATGGTTCTGCTGGTATGGTGTTCTGTTGATTGATTAAATTATTATCCTAAGAAAAGACCTACTTGTCGAACCTATCGCATGGTGTAAAAATCTAGATGTAGAACTAGTTACGAAGAAATGGTATAAAACGAAATCCATAGTTGGTTTTTTTTTTTGGGTAAGGTAAAAATACCCGGTTTTTTTCTCCCTGGCGGCGACGAGGGCGAGGTCGGCCCTGCCGGGGATTGGAATGCGGTGTCGCCCATCGTTCTTGAGGTGGTCGTCGGTGAGGTAGATTGTGATTTGGTTCGGGGAGACCCCGATCCTGCCGCAGAGGGTTTCTTGGAAGTTCTTGAATTCAATCCATAGTTGGTTTGGAGGAATAGTTGTGACAAAATATGAATCTACCCGATTTCAGACTCGACACAATTACCATTCCCTTTGGTTTGCTCAACTAGAGAACTATTCTGAAGGTCTGGAAGTAGATCAGAACAATATGAAATCATCATTGGAGTATTCTTTTCCTGTTTTAATCTTGGTTGTTTTGAGGGATTCTCAAGGATACTCCCTTTGTTTTTGTATTTTGGTTATGCTAGTCTTAAATGGATTACCTTACCCAAAAACAGAAGAGTTTTATTGCCTGTTTGATGCTGGTTTTCTTTATTTAGTATTGATTTTTGGTTGTTTAACTTTTTGTGCTTAATTGTAGTTGTTTGTTCTTCTGTTGTTATTCTACCATTTTCCTTTGCCTTGATAAATAACAATGTTCTAAAAGTCGCTCGGCGTTTGTCGCTCAGTCGACGACCTTCGAGACCTATTAATCGCCGATTAATTGGCTTGTAGCAATTAGTCGGGTTTTTATTTATTTATATATAAATACTCCCCAATGACAACTCTTATAAAAAATTGAACATTCATCTATCAATCTATCAACATCAATTGTTTTTCAAATATGACATAGAAATCTCTCCTTTACAGAAAATTGTTAACATCATTATAATACCGGCTGGTACTGGGTAAGGGCCGTTCATTTATTAGTCACTTACAAATTATAATAAATTTATTTATACACACCAAACAATACTACACTTCGTGTTTAAGATTTAATACAAAATATTACTACACTTTGTTTCCAGAATCACTAACGTGTCAATATGGGTGTAGGCTTTTCAAAAAAAAAAACTAATGTTCGAGGTCGATGGAGATGTGGAGTGAGAGGAGATCTCGAATTTGAGAGAGAGAGAGAGAGAGAGAGAGAGAGAGAGAGAGAGAGAGAGAGAGAGAGGCAATAGGCGGCTCGGAGATCTCGTGTCTTAGAGTTTCACAGAGATATGACAGGTGACTCTGAGATTGATCAACCGATAACTTGGTGTTGAACGAGCCCTAAAAACTGTAATTCGAAGCCCTTAAACTGGTATGAGTATATAATAGTTACGCCTCTTGATTTTCCAAAATTATAGATTTACCCCTATTAATAGCCGACTAATTGCCCATTAACCGATTAATCAACTAATCGCCGCTAGATGCCCACCGACTAATCGCCAGTTAATCGCCGACTAACTCCAATTAACCTCCTGACTTATTAATTCAACCGACTAGGCATTAATCTAATCGGTTAGGCCAAATTTTTGATTAATCGGCGATTAAATCCTTCTTTTAGAACACTAATAAATAACTCCACAAATCTGTGATCCAAATGCAATTTTAGTATTTGCATTGTCAAATGACGTCTTCTGATTTATTTGGAGTTCAATTTGGGTGTTTGGCCTTTGTTTTAGTAGTGTTGCGGTGATTTGGATTTTAACCGTGATTTTGTTGTCCAGACTTGATAAGGGCAGTCCCTGATGAACACAAGAAGTTTCTTGCTGATCTAGTTTGGGTCCATGAAGAGGTCAGCCTTTTGTATATTGTGCTATTCTTATTTTTTGTAGTAAAATCTTGTAGCTGATTATTGGAAGGGTACCCGTCGGAAGTGATAATCACATAATGTTATTGTGATTAGCAACTTGTTCGTAGATTTGAGGGTACGTAAAGATATTAAGATTGGTATGGGAGTTTACTGATGCTTACCCATTTCAGGATGATGTCTGTTTAGAAACCGAGGAAGGAATCAAACACTGTAAGCTGATTGCTGTGCATGCTGGCTTGGAGAAAGGGAAAGCTGTTGAAGAACAGCTGAAATTCTTGAAAGCCAGGGACACCAGGGTGCCTAAGGTGGAGGCCCTCAGTGGGAAGAAAAACGTATGGGATATCCCAGAGGTGACCATCTCTCTCTCTCTCTCTCTCTCTCTCTCTCTCTCTCTCTCGTCGCTAGTTGGATTTGTTTTCCTTTTCTGTGTTTCCAGGGGAAAAAGAGAGGCTTCCTTGGCAAACCACTTTTCGGAATTTTTCTTAATGCTGTTTTTTTAAATTTTTAGAACCGTTAATGCAGAAAAATGATAGTGATAAAAAATGATGCATTCGCTTGAACTTTTCAATTCGTTTTCTTCTAACACATGGAATTACAAAATATGGGAAACAAATAAAAGGAAAATGGAGACAATACGAAAACAGATTGTTAGTTTCTATGCTAGCTAGCAGATCTAGTTGAGCCACATTCATTTGTATTTCCCAATCGTTCAAGTGGCTTCTTTGAGTCTATGACTTAAATTAGCCCGATGAATGATGGCAAATAGGTCCTTCAAATAATTTAAGATGTGTGGTGTTTGTTAATATTAGGAACTTACCGAGTATCCAACCATTGTGGTAAGTGGTCACCATGCAAAGCTTCACATTGAAGGCCTTAGGCTTATTATCGATGAGGGTGGCGGATTAGAGAACAATGCAGTGGCTGCAGTTGTGCTTCCGTCCATGAAAATTGTCCGCGATACTGATATTTTAGTAAAATAGCCTCCAGAGTTTTGTGGTCCATCGGCATAATCTGGTTTGGACATGTTCCCGCTACCATTGAAGGACATAATAAGCTATTCCTGGAGCGAATTTCTTCGAAGCCAAAAGAGACCCAAGTGAGTTAACTGGATGTGTGACACTGGTTGCTTTGCTAGCATGAACTGTTGATTGTTCCTTGGGGTACAATAATTCTGGGGAAATGGATACGGGTTTTAAGGGTAAGTTTTGCCTTTTTTTTTTTATTTTTTGATCCGCTGTAAGTTTTGCCTTTTGTTCCATGTATTAGAGTACATGCATCAATAACAAAAGACAGACCATCATTAGGGGATTATTTGCAGAAACGCATACCCATCATTATGGATTATTTCCAGAAACTTAGGCACACTATTATGTGCCATTGTGAATCTTTTTGTTTCTTATTTGCCGTTACAGTAATTAGCGCCATAGGCTTTGTCCAGCCTCAGTTCACCAGAAAACAGAAGATGTAAATTGATACGAAAAAACTTCTCTATTCAACTGTTTCTGCAAACTTTCGTTGGTAATTTACTTCTTCAAAGCTCCACATTCCAGTTTTAAGTTATGACCTGCAATCTAAAAGCAGCACAATAGTCACCTTGAGTCAGTCTTCGCTACAGTTTCTGAAGACGGCATCTTCAGCTGCGGACAAGGGTTTCAGGAGAATCTTCAGCGCCGGACAAGGGTTTCAGGAGAATCTTCAGCGACGGACAAGGGTTTCAGGGAAAAATGGTGAATCACTGCAAGATTACTATTGTCAAAAATAAACTACAGTAATTTGACCCTGAGTAATGCGTAGACTTCAACAGGGTATATCACACTCATGTAAACTAAAACTGTGGAAGTTCAGTAATTGCAAGTGTAACTACGAATTAGCACGGTGAAAATTGATTTCATTATCACTATAAGCAAGCAAAGCAAAAGCAAAAACAAAAACAAAAAAAAACGAAACAAAAGAAAAATTAAGGAGAAGATGATCTTAATCTTCCTCGCCACCTGAACGGTCGGAGCCTGAACCACTATCTTGACCATTAGCTACAACATCTGTGCTCCTCTTCACATCCTTAACCTCCTCTTCATCCTCACTATACTCACTCTCATAATCATCATACTCCTCCTCTTCCTCCTCCTCTTCCTCTTCAACCCCATCCTCCACAACTGGTCCCTCCTCCACAACCACCCCAGCTCCACCCCTCATCCCTGCTCTGCTCCGTTTCAAAACCCTCACCTTCATGCTCATCTTGAAATCACATCCAATCCAAAAATCACATAAGCAGTAACACGTCAAGTTGTGATTGCCCTCAGCTGGGGCCCGGAATTTCCCCATCACGAGTCTGGACCCGCCCTTCACCTTCTCTACCGCTGCCTTAACCGCCAAACTTATCTCCTTCAAATTGGCCCCCGACCGTTCCTTTGACTCCTGAATGGCATTCGACGCGGCAGTTACGGCCGTTGCCTCATCTGTGAAGCTGATCTTCTGAGACACCCACACTTCGTTGGACACGGGGTCCGCTAGCAGGAGCCAGTAGTTTTCCTCCTTCTGGAAGGGGAAGTAGGGAGCATGGGGAAGGGCCACAGTAAGGCCGTTCCCGCGCTTGAGTGTGAGCCAGGCTTGCATAGTTGCGATGTCGCCTTCTTGGATTCCCTCTTCGCCCTCTGTCTCGCATGTGATTTCCATTGTTATGGTAGGCATCATTTCGAGGACCGTTTCTACGTCTTCGGATTCAGCAGGAGAGAAACCGGCGACCTGAGTCAAGAGATCGGCACGCTCCCGTGGGGTCATGTCTCGAAGGTCTTCAAATGACCGCACTTTCTGCATTAAATAACGAAAAACTAAACGCTTACCACCAAGTATCAACAATGAACAATCAAACATTAATAGAAAGCCAAGTAATGAAAGGTGAAGACTGAAGAGATCGGATCATGTTCAGGTCCATCATAATTATAAGATGGCAACCAATTGAGGGGTAAGAAAATGAGGGTACGAACGTAAACTAATGGCAAAAGAGCGAAGGGAGCATTGAATTGGAAAAAAAAAACTTACATTAGGTTTATTTTTTTATCGATAGTTTCTACAGTTAACCCCCAAAATATTAGAATACTGTTTCAAAGACCACCACAAAGATTAAGAACTCTGCCATTTTAGTGTCCCAAACACTGTTATAGGCATTTGACAAATAGCAGCTCCGCCCCTGCTGAGCTTGCTGACTTCATTTATGAATTAGAGTTTTGCCTTTTCTCTGAAGTCTATGAGTCTATGATCCCATAAAATCTAAAGTCTTGCAACATAAAATGTCTTAGGACCATCCATACAGTTTTCCAACTAATTGTTTGAGCAACTTTTTACAGATCTGAACAAACCAGCGCCTAACTCTATCAAAATATACTGCACGCGTTTGATTCCAGAAGATTCTTCAGACCCAAAACCTCTTTATTCAGAGAACAAAGCAGCGTTAAGACTGAGATGAGTGTTCCTCTATGGTGAGTAAACCAGGCTATCGATGCCATGGTCAACATGCCAAGAGCCAACCAATTGAGGGAAGGGAAAATAATGCTGTCAAATTGGTGAGACTAACTACGCGACAGTTCCCTGTTGGGCAATATGATTTGTACCTTTCGCGCAATCTTCTTGACAACGGCCTCACTGAAGTGCGGCAACTGTAGGAAGGGAGCAACTCCTTCAGTGGACCCTCCAGATGCTTTTCGTGCACTGAGCGGAACTGCCTGCATTGCAAAATTTCAAGATCAAAGGCATTTGTTAAGTGTCAAAATCAAGAAGAACCTCATATTCAATACTAAAGAAGTGTAAAAAAGATTCTAAAGTGAAACCTTAATTACCAATTTTTAAGCATATAAAGATTTTTAACCGTATAGGAGGCCTGAATTTTCAGAAATAAAATAAGACACAGGAATTCCAGTGTGCAGATACACAATGTCTTCGGTAAAGCATGTGTTGCTAAAACAAATAAGAAAGACAGCAAACAATAGAATGAGAAACAGAACAAGATTTCATTGGTAAAACACCTGAACAATACTTTGAGAAAGCTCAACCACCCCGATTGCTGGCCTCAGCCATCCATGTCCTTGTGAAGTGTGTGGTATGATTGCCATCTGCAAGCATGAAGTATCCATGAGTTATGTCAACTTGAAGGAGACACTAGTGAAAAAGAGAGAACAGACAAGAAAACAAGTATTACATTTCAAACACGAGTATACATATAGTGTCCTTAAACCTGCTACCCTATTGGAGAACTCATGCAGTGTCCATGAGTTATGTCAACTTGAAGGAGACGCTAGTGCAAAAGAGAAAACAGACATGAAAACAAGTATTACATTTCAAACACGAGTATACATGCAGTGTCCTTAAACCTGCTATCCTATTGGAGAACAAACCATGGATTAGCACGTATTCCCGGATCAAAATTCTACCAGCAGGAAAATTGGTAAATTGCAACTAACTAAAGAGCAATATGAATATACGGTCAATGTACTTCGCTGAGCCACATCGTATGTACCTTTTCCCCTTAAATCTTGCACTTATCCAGCAACTGGTTCTCCAACCAACCAGTAACTGCTGGGTCATCACTACTTGTTTGTTGAAGGCCAATAAATTCTATCAGGCACAAGACAGCACATAGAACACCATAACTCTCGAAACAAATTCAACGACTTTTTACTGTGAGAGCTTCTGGGTTTTTTTGTTTTATTATAAATATATACATCGTATTTATCTAGTTTTAGATGCATAAATCAGGCTTTCAGAAAAATCCACGGAGAAAAAAACAATTTTACACTGCTACATTTCGCAAAACATATTCATCAGCCCACATCCTACAGAGCAAGAAACTTGAGCAACAATTCACACCAAATGAAAACTTTTCAGAAGCAACTCTAATAAGCTATACAAGACTTCAAAAAAACACAGGATCTAACGTCCCACAGCAGTGTTAGTACCTTCATTAGTTCTTCAAGAAGGCGAGGTGCAAGTTCAAGCATGCGCCTCAAATCATGTAGCAAAGCAGGAGATAATTCTCCTGACTCACGTGTCAATTGGGCTTGAATCAACAATTCTGCCTGCACAGGATAAAGCATATGGTACCCAAAAAAAAAGTAGAGCATAAGCCAAAACGTATGTTACTTGATGAACTCACAAGAAGCAAGCTTTTATAACCTTTACTAGGGGAGGGTGTTGCTTCCAAAACTTGGCTTGTTCTTGCTTTATGTTTTTAAGGTCCAAATTCAACTCACTCCTGACCAACAAAAACAGCTTCTGAAGGGGTTCCTCATCGCTCCGACGAACAGGAATCTCCATGTATTCAGCAGCCTTTATGAAAACATCCATAACTTTGCTGTACCACAAACGTGACGTTACGACAAAACCCAGAAAGGAAAATATACATGCATTATGCTCATTGCCACAAATAAAATGGCTCCATTCTATCAAGATCATCTCCATTGCCACTTATGGGGGGGGGGGGGGGGGGGGGGGGGGGCGCAGAATGCAGTTTTTCCTTGATAGTTGGTGAAGTCATAAAGGTGTACTTCACCACATGAATAAGGGAATGAAAAAGTAATACACAATATTTGACCAATGAAAAGATAAATGTTGAGTTATAGAGTCAACTGAATTTGGTTGCTACATGACTACATTACAGAAAAAATGAACATTTAAACTACAAGTAACATTTTAAATAGCAATGTCATTCCTGATGACTTATCGCTATACATGCAATAAAGACATTATAATTGTCGGCTTTTTAAAGAACAAAAATTTAAACTATGTCACAACTTGCAAATACCAACAAAATGACCCAAAAGTATACCTCGGGGCTAAGGAAGGCTTCATGAAGTAGTAATATGTTTTCACCGTGTGATGCATGACGTAATTTCCACTATACTTTGAAGACCTTGACAAATATATAACAGCCATAATCAAGGGCAAAAGAATACAGACTCCAACAATCCCAAGTAATAGTACTCCGCCGGATGCTCCATCAATGTTCAGCAGAAACTGAGGAAGTGCTATTCCCATTTGAAGCCCCTGACTCAAACAACAAGGTGAAACTGATTCAGGTTAGCTGTCTTCTAAATCAACTATCATAGTAGAGAAGAAAACTGAAGGAAAATGCACAGTTTCTCCCCTCAACATTGACACTACCTGCCTGCCATCCGGATGTCCATATTTCTCAAAGTTCTCCCGTGATATTGGATCTGTCAGAGCCTGATGAGCCTTCGATATGTATTCCACAAAATATTTGTGGGCCTCTAAGAAAAAGGGAGAATTAACTCAATAAGAATGTGGTAATGCTGAGAAGCATCAGCATCAAATTTCTTGCCAAGTTGAGTTGAAAAAGGTAATATAGAAAGCATTCAACCTGGATCTGGATTTTTATCAGGATGGTATAGGATGGAAAGTTTCCGGAATGCCTTCCTTATTTCTGAATCTGAAGCTCCAGGTTCTAATCCAAGAATACTGAACGGCTCGAACACTTGGACCTGAAGAATAACAAGACAAGCAACAATTTTTTTCCTAAGTGGGAAGAAAATTAACCAAGAACAGATTTTAGATAAATGTGTGACATTGCTGTCAGAACCACTTAGATCTTAAACATATAATTGAAGAACATTTGCATAGAAAAAAAAAGTGAAAAATCAATGCTACCAGAAAAGGATACATACACATGTAGGTATATACGTAGATGTACTATTCTCTCTCTTACTCCAAGTAGTGCACATAGATGTACACATGTATATCAAACCAAACCAAGCCTTATGAAGGTAATAGATGCATAATGACTTTAACTACAGAATGACCACCACAGACTCTCTTTTTAAGGGAAAACCAACTTTCAATATTCAGTCCTCAATATCACAATATAGACCAATAAAAAGAATATTCATGATTAAGTTCTTTGCTACCACAGCAACCTGATTACCTCATGGTTAACATGTTTTATGTAGTAAACCAAGCCAACCATGACGATCCAAAGCAGCACAACCGTTAAGTTGCTATACGTTGAGAAGTTTGATATCTGAATAAGAACCCAAAAGAATATGAAAGCCAGAAAAAACACACAATAATAGAAAGATGCAAAGCCAAATAATGAGTTGGATGTGAAACTTACACGTTTAAATATGGATTTACGGTACTTGCCAGAGCGTAAACAAACTGCACACGGGCAGTGGATGCTCTTCGTCTTTTTGGAGGCTGCATGAAATAACCTGTGTATCGTGTAAGGTACCAATGGCAGAGCCATTATTGTCAAGATGAAGATTGGAAAGAGTGCACTGTTCTCTTCTGAAGCAGCCATAGTGTGCACTTTTATTCAAGGGAGATCGCCAAAAAAATGCTGTGTGCTCCTGCAGAGATTATGTTAATTAGAATACCAGTATTTGTGCATGTGTGCGCGCGCGCCCAGCTGCCAGCACAAGCAGATCATATGCTTGGGAAGGGTAGAAGTGACTGAGAAGATTTAAAGATGCAAATGCAAACATGGGGCATCATTGTAGACTTTCATGATAGCAAATATACACATCTCCAGTGTGTTTGTGTGAGCATTTTGTCACAATACTTCTATCTAACCTAATAAATTGCCCTCCATTTCTTGGGGTATGGCCAAAGCTTCCCCAACTTCATGGTTTTGGTTCCACTTTTTCAAATTTATTTATTAAGGTCATTATCCCAGTTGAAAGCCATTAAGATGTATATTTCCGTTCGACCAAAAAAAGAAAGCCATTAAGATGTAAGAACCTCTATATTGCCCTAAAGAAGGCCACTATATCACAGGAACTCTGCACAAGATGTAGCCTCCTCACCATACCAAAAAGCTTGGTCTTGCAATGTTTAGTCTTCAAAGCATATGCTGGCACATAGGTCTCCAATTAATCCACGTACATACACCTGGAATCTGTGGTCAGTGTGCTGACAATAACAACTTAACACCATACAGAATCTCACCATTCTATAGCTTAAAGAAACCTATGGCTTCATCTTTTATTTAGAGATTTCCAAAGTTCAGAGATTACAACACAAATATGAATACAAGGAAATTCAAAATGGAGAACAAAAAGATTGCAAATAGCCTCTACTGCGCAACTACAAGCAGGGGTAGAACCAGAATTTGAATATGACGGGGAGCGTAATTGGTGAAATATTTTGTGGAGGACAATTTTAAAAAAATGATTTAACTTCTTCGAGTTTCTCTACAGTGATTTTCAGAGATCGGACAACAAATTAACCTTGAGAGATCAGCGAGGAAGGTCGGAGGCTGGAATCGTGAGCGAGTTCAAGTATCAGCAAAGCAACCGAAATGACATTGTGAGGTCATCAATGACATGGTATCACCTTTCAATCTTGAATTTTGAATTGTCATGTGTATACTAACCCTGCTACAAAAATGAGGAAGAAAGTCGAAGGCTGTAAGTATGGTAGACCATAAATGTTCACCAACAGACATGGCGACATTCCTAACTCTTTTGATCCTATCCACCATTCGGTCCATTCCTATATCAGCTTCAACAATTAAATCTCAAGGTATAAAAAGCCTCCCAATGATGTAAAATATTTAACTGCACATAACCGACGCCCTTTGCTTTTGCGCTTCGCACCCTAAGTACAACTAAAAGGTTGAAAAACCAGAGAATCAGAGGTAGGCATTTTTGGTCATTGGATCATGAAAATAATTGATCTCCTCTTTGCTAATGATTGTATTCATTTTCAGACCAGATAAAAAAACAAAAACTAAAAAGGACCCTACTGATAGAACTGATTCCAAAATAAGTTAAAATGCAATGACACCTGAGAAATATATAACACCAGCATAACCCCAAGAGGTTGGCCTGCTCGTCAAAGCCTGGGACTTATGGGTTTGCTCCCTCCTAAGGTAAGATCTCAAGTTCGAAACCTTGCTATGAACTCCTTTAGGGCCAGTCCATACTGACCTTTGCTTTGGCTTTAATTGAGCTTTCCGCAAATGGGCGGTAGGACTGGGCTTTCAGTATTAGTCAAAGTATGCGTAAGCTGGCCCGGACTCTTGAGTTATCAAAAACAATATAACACCAGCATATATACATATATATATATATATATAAAATATGATATACAGCGAAAGATCACAAACCGCCAATGGATTTCAAGAGTTAATTTGTCTATGAAGTGAATGACGATTCATACAAGTCACCCAGCATGAGGAACACAACAAAAGCTGCAACAATTGCGGTTTCCGGACACGTCTTTATAGAACACACAAATGTATACGGGTGCAAATTATAAATCTGGTGTACGATTTGATTCAGCTGATACGTCACCGTGTTCAGAGATTCAAGTTTGAGGTCTGTACCTCGTCGGAGTATCGCCGTACGGTTGACTCTGAGAGAGAGAGAGAGAGAGAGAGAGAGAGAGAGAGAGAGAGGCTGTTGAAAGGCCTTACCGGTTCCCACTAATAAGCCCTAGGAGGAAGGCTTTAGGAGAGATCAATTTAACGTTTCAAACGGAGTATACAGCGGTAATTATCTTTTCAATAAATCTGTTGACAGACTTACTATACACAAATTGCACGCAGATTTTTATGTGGGGTCCACTCCGGATCCTACACAAACAATCTAAGTTGTTCATGAAATGCAAAATATTTTTTCAAGGGTCCTTACAAAAAATCAGCTCAATCCAATATTTATAGGTGATCGATCCAATCATCTACTAACTTTTTATTGTCTTGAAATCCGAATAAAAAGTTAAATGATTGAATCGAATATCTATATGTATCGGATTGAGTTGATTATAAGCGAGACCCTTGAAAAATATTTTGCATTTAATGAATGGGTCGGATTGTTTGTGTAGGACCTAGAATGGGCCCCACACAAAAATCTATGCACGATATGTGTGAATAGCGCAGTTGTTTGGCTAAATAAAGTTATTTGAATTATTTTTTTGTCATCAAGTCTTTTTTTTTTTTTTGTGAATTATTATTTCATTATGACAAGAAGAATCTAAAAAGTAAACAATTATGATTGAGACCCAAATTTTTTTAGACTAAAGACAACAAATATGTTAAGATAACACAGTAATCCATAAAAAATCGTTGCAATAAAAATTTGAATTCTTGAACAAAAAAATAAGCCACAATGCTTATTTAGCCAAAATAGGCAATAAGACGATTTTTTTTGTCTTTTTTTCCCTCTTAGAAATGAAATCAGTAGATATGGGGATTTGCAAATCCAGAAACGATAGGGCAGAATAGAAAAAGATTTGATGGTAAGTTTTTTTTTTTGGTAACTGAGGAACAACCCTACAGTCGAGCCACTATTAGATCTGACTGTGCAATCCAAACCTCGGGGGAGACTAGCACAGCAACCCCATTTTCAATTGTGCGTGAGCCGGGGCTAAAATTTTTGCCATTGATACTTCTTGACGTAAAATGGTGTTGGAGGTGTTGGACTCGTGACCTCATGCCATCATGTGTATACATACTTCCACAACAACTAAAAGCCTCTTTTCCAAAGGTAACTGACACGGAGGAATTTGTTTGAGCAACTGGTAATGAGGAGGCAGTCGTGAAGCGTAACGGGCAGCCCTTGAGGATTTGGTTGAGAAGGCAGTCGTGAAACATAACGGGCAGCAACGGGCATGCAGGCCAGGAATGCAGGTGACCTCAATTGTAGTTGCACACCCTTCGGCCAGTTTGGCTCCGCAAGATTTTGGTGTTCGAATTATAAAAGCTAGACCTCCAAATTGGTCATACGATCCTAATTGGTCATACAATCCTATTGGAAACGATAATTGTGGTTGTTATACCCTTCTGATAAAGTATCAAGTATTTGCCCTCCATAAAAAGATCAAAAGATATTTTAAGGGTGCGTTTGCCTAGTTACCAATCTACTTTACTTCTAGCTACGAGCATGTTTGCTAGCTACTGTAGTACGGTAGAAATTACTCCTGCCATCCATCAAAAAGCTGAACATGAACATCACAGAAAGAGTAAAAGTGCCCAATTGCCTAGATAATGATACGGATCGGGACACTGAGTCCAGAACCCTAATCAACGGTTCAGATTTAAAGTAACTCTTCCCGGGAACAGTTTTGGTCTTCCAGGGAAGGATTTTGGACCGTTGATTGGGTTTCTTAGTTTTCTCTTTCCTGGAGGGTTTCATTATAGAGATACTACCACAGATATTGAACGAAGTACAAATGCTACCTATCTACTACACCATACCAGTTTAAATCCCACTGCAACTCAAGGCACCTTGTAAAGTACGCGCCAAAATTGCCTTTTGCTTTGCAATGATCCAAGCTTTGCCTTCTTCAGTAGGAACCAAATTCGGATCGGTCATCATAATCTCTCTCTCCCATCTCATTTGTTTCGTAATCGGGTTTAACTGCAATCTTCATTCACTCTAGCTCCAGTTTGGCTTGAATTTTCAGTTCTTCTCGTTTATTCAACAACGCGATCTCTTGCTCAGCGATTTCCTTTTGCTCCTTTCTCAAGTTTCGAAATTCTGTAACAAATGATTTTATTATGGCATCTAACTCGTTGCAATTCTTCTTTCGGCGAATGTTCTCTGCCTGTCTGCCAGTTCCCGTCCAGAGGGTTGTGGTAGTTCATGTGATTCTTTGACAAATGGTGAATCCTCATCGTCGAGGCTTCCTGATCCTGCATTCGAACTTGGTGTAGTCGCTGGAGTAGAGGAATCTATTGTTTGATGAAGATCCACATTGAAACCTTCTACATTCGTGTGTGCAGTTTTCTGTTTTTTCGATATTTGTTTCCCTCTGTAGTTAAGCCACTTTGGGGAGTCTTTGAGGAGTAACCAACAACCATCCCACTTAAAGTGGTGGCCTTCTGAATTATAATACGACTGGTTTGCAGCCCCCATCTACAAAAACAAAAATGAAACAAATAGAAATAAAAATTAGTCTACAATTTAAAAATAAAGAGTAGAATAGTTTATGAAAGGAAACTTACCGATTCTTCAACATTATAGCGGCTGGTCCGATTCCTCTCTATTGCGCACACACAATCAGAGTATTTGTTAACACGGGATTGGATGACCGACCAGCGGTTCATCAAACATGAGCTTTATCTTTCCGCCTCCCAACCCAAGACGGTATTGAACTCGACCAAAATTTGATTCCAAAACTTTGTTCTCAGTTGATCATCCGTCAAAGTAGCTGGATCTTCTGAGATACTTAACCATGCTTTACAGAGTGCTTCATCTTCGTCCTTACTCCAATTAGGTTTTCTTTCTCTTTGCTGCACTTGTCCCTCTTTGTTTTGTGCACTGGGAGATCGAAATTCATAAGTTTGAGACATTGATGATTTTGTGAAATCAAATAAAGGAACGAGGTGACAGGATATATACACTAGCTCAGTAGTCCCCTGTAGCAACATCTTAGTACACACGTGGGAATCAAATGTTAGTGATGTTTGAGAGTTGCACTGTTGCTTGAATCTAACAATATCCATAGCGGCAGGAATGGACCTAAAGGACCTTGTCTACCGATTTATCATGACACTAATATGGCTCAATAGCTCCATATGCAGATCCACCATCGTGTCAGCTTAAAACTGTTGCACTACATTGGTGAGGATCCTGTTAACACTCTTGATGTAGCATTAGCATTCTTAAAAATGACGAAGGTAAATCAAACTTTATGCAATGAGGGCAAATAATTTGTGTTGACCTCACTAATTGCCACTCAACAAATTCCCACTGCCTCACAGTTCATGGCATATGTTCCACGCAGACAAGGCACAATCTGATGATTCTAGAAACCAATTGTGTTTGGTTTGTGTTTTGAAAAGTTTTTTGAAAAATAGTAGGGGTAATAAGTGGAGAGAGATAGAGAGAGAAATGTTGAAAGTAGAGAGAATCTAGGAGGAATTTTTTGAAAAATTCTTTTTGAGAAGCAAACCAAACAAGGCATGACATAATGTTGAATACCCCTAATGCTCTGATGAGAAAACAGATATTTCACATATTATTATGATCAAGATTAACACCAGCAATACAACCCAAACAAGAACAGGTTCACAAAACATTATGTCCAAGTAATATTTTCCAACAATTACTAATCCTTGAATCAGATTAGAATTCAAAGTGCAAAGCAAATACAAAAACCACTTGGTACTTATAACCACATTTGGAATGATGACACTTAGCAAGATCACTTAGACACTTCACCCCTTAAATTTACACCCGTCACTTGTGCATTTGGGGCAGATCGGTTGGCCGCATGAGCACCAATTTTCTACCGGACGTGTCCCAAAGTCCAAATTATGTTCATCCTTATAGTCAGCACGAAATCCACAATATTATTCCTCCATTTCATTTTCAAAGGCTTCCGAATATTCCTCCTCACCGAACAATTCATCCCTAACAGAATCCACACAATGTTATGCCATTTGGATCTCCTCTTCAGCTTCAATCTCAGCAAAGTGCATACCATCTTCACAATAGAGAGACGGATCAAAGCATGTGTTTGTGAGATCAACACCACAACTATTGCAGAAATTATCGCCCTAAATAACATCTATATTCATTATCTCAACAACACCATACTACAAACTTAAAACAAGCTAATCTAGAATAGAAGTATACTTGAAAATATAACCAACTAGAGAGAAATTCAAAATACCTGAGAAAAAAATCTGATAGGACTCTCCAAATCAGCCAAAATCTTGTTGCAACACATTGCAGCCGCACCCTTACTTATAGTGGTTTTATAGTCAAATTCGTTTATAGAGCATTTGAAACGAGACCGAAGATGACCAATTAACATAGAATCAGAACAAAATCTTCCACCCACGACCACTATTTTGACATAACAATCACCCATCATTGAGGTGGCAAAGAATTTCTTCAACAAAGAATCTAAATGACCTATGTAAGCAGGACTTACTTCTTCACTCAAAGGAATGTTTATTTGGAACACATCATGGAGACAGAGAGAGAATCAAATTTGTAATTTGCATATGACAACACCAAATTTGTTTCATTTGCTTCCAAAAAAATAACAAACTGGAAATTAAGTTTCAAGTAGGAGACGCTTTCAGTTATGTACCCTAAGGCTAAAGCCATAGGATAATCGAGCAAGAAGAAGTGGAGGAATCCACATTGAAAAAATTATGATAGGATATTAGATTTTTGGTCAGATTTGAAGTGGAGAGGAACTACAAGAAAACAAGTTTCTCCACATAACTTCTTGAACTCTCTGAAAATTTGAAGTCTATCGTCCAAATTTTTACTGACTTTCCCAAAATACGACGACTTAAGTTTTCAAAAATTCTGGTTTAGCGTTAATTTTTGAGGGGAAGAAGATCAAACAACTGCCATATCATTTCCATCAAAATAGATTCCAACATATTTTTTTCATTTGAACCGATACTTTCCTGCAATAATTTATACCAAGATAATGCCTATAAATTATTGCAGAAAAAGTCTGGCTTCAAATGCTGAATATGTTAGAATCTATTATGATGGAAATGTTATATCGGTTGTTTGCATGATTCAAACTTCTTGCCCTCAAAATTTGATGGTAAACCAAAATTTTTGAAAACTTAAGTCGTCGTATTTTGGGAAAGTCAGTAAAAATTTGGACGATAGACTTCAAATTTTCAGAGAGTTCAAGAAGTTTTGTGCTGAAACTTGTTTTCTTGTAGTTCCTCTCCACTTCACATCTGACCAAAAATCTAATATCCTATCATACTTTTTTCAATGTGGATTCCTCCACTTCTTCTTTGCTCGATTATCCTATGGCTTTAGCCTTAGGGTACATAACTGAAAGCGTCTCCTACTTGAAACCTAATTCCCAGTTTGTTCTGTTTTTGGAGGCAAATTGTACAAATTTGGTGTTGTCATATGCAAATTACAAATTGGATTCTCACTTTGTTCTCCATGCTATGTTCCAAATAGACATTCCTTTGAGTGAAGAAGTAAGTCCTGCTTACATAGGTCATTTAGATTCTTTGTTGAAGAAATTCTTTGCCACCTCAATGATGGGTGATTTTTATGTCAAAATGGTAGTCGTGGGTGGAAGATTTTGTTCTGATTCTATGTTGATTGGTCATCTTCAGTCTCTTTTCAAATGCTCTGTAAACGAATTTGACTATAGAACCACTATAAGTAAGGGTGCGGCTACAATGTGTTGCAGCAAGATTTTGGCTGATTTGGAGAGTCCTATCAGATTATTTTTTTTTTCTCAGGTATTTTGGATTACTCTCTAGTTGGTTATATTTTCAAGTATACTTCTATTCTAGATTAGCTTGTTTTAATTTTGTAGGACGATGTTTTTGAGATAATGAATATAAAGGTTATCCGGGGCAATAATTTCTGCAATAGTTGTGGTGTTGATCTCACAAACACATGCTTTGATGCGTCTCTCTATCGTGATGATAGGATGCACTTTGTGGATATTGAAGCTGAAGAGGAGATCCAAATGGCATTTAAAGCTCGTGTGGATTGTGTGAGGGATGAATTGTTTGGTGAGGAGGAATATTCAGAAGCTTTGAAAATGAAATGGAGGAAAAATATCTCGAATTTCCTGCTTACCATAAGGCTGAACATTATTTGGACTTTGTGCCACGTGTGGTAGAAAACTGGTTCTTATGCGGCCAACCTATCTGCCCCAACGGCCTGTTTGGCAGGGTCTTTAAGCCCCCGCATAAGCTCTTCCCCGATTACAACTCCTGGCCCCACTCTTTCTCCTGTGTTTGGGAGAGGAAAAAACTTCCTCGTTTTCTCCCGGATTTGGCCGACGCCGGGCTTGCCACTCCCCCTCCGCCCGGATATGTAACGACAGGGGTACCCCTGTCGTTGGATATGCGGGGTGATATGGGGAAGGCGAATGACTGTTTTGTCCTTAATCTCTCTTCCATCCAAACAGTTGGAGGAATTAGGGGCAAATAGAAAACGTATTACGGAGAGAGAGAGAGAGAGAGAGGAGAAGGAGGAGGAGGAGGAGTGGCACCTCGCAGAGATCGTCGGCGTCAGAGAAGGAGGTCGGAGAAGCAGTAGTGATGATCGGAGCAAGAGACTTACGGCCGGAGTGGTGATGATCGCCGGCGGCGGCTGCAGACGGATTACATGAGGTGTTGCAGAGGATGGGCCTGGGTAGGGGCGTGAGTGGGTTTGAGGTGTTGTGTGGAGTTAGATCTGTATTTACATACCTTGGAAATGATTGAGTGGATCCAATTACGTGTATAGACTTCAAAAATTACGTATATTTTTAATTTCCAATTACGTGTGGGTATATTTATACTCTTTCATGACTTTCCAATTGCATTTTTTAATTTTTTTCAACAAATAATAATTTGTCTAATATATTTTGGTTTACTTTTAATTTGTTTGGGAAAAAAATATTAGAGTGGGGGCAATTCAGTCATTTAATATGTAATGTCATCATATCCACCCTTCAAATTTCCCTTCTCAAAAAATAATCCAAACACTGGATTACAAATCCACCATTCTTAGGAGGTGGGTCCACCCTCATTACATATCCACCCTCGTTACATATCCACTCTCAAATCCACCCTCCTTCTATATCCACCCAAAATCAAATCATTCATCCAAACGGGCCGCAAATGCGCAAGTGGGTGCAGATGGTGTAAAATGAATGGACTAAAAGAAGGTGAAGTATCTAGAGAGAAAGTTACGTTTTGAAGATTGGATAGGTATAAGTCTCTGTTTTTTTTTTGGCAATTTTTCACATTGAACCGTCTAAGTCGTCTCTTTTTTTTTTATTATTATTATACATATATCTGACCTTGAAACCAACAGGCCAGTAAGAGTAACCATTTGCTTTAGTGGGTAGTTGGTTGGAATAGTTCGATTTGGTTGGTGCAATCAAATTTTTCAAAGAATAAAAAAATCCATTTTCGTAACAAAAACCACATTAGCTTTGGGAAAGAATTCACATTAGATTAGGGAAAGAAAGAAAGAAATTTCCTTTCCCGAACTGAAAGTTCACCCTTTTTCTTCCGATCATCCATCGATATATTTCCTTGGTCTATATCGATTTGGCTTAACAGCGAGTGATGATTGGTGGAATGGTGGTGGTTTGGACCTCGTTGTTTCCACCTGAGATCTATTGCTAGGTGCTCTCGGTTTAGGCCTAACGGCTAAGGGGAAGCCTCATGGCCGCCGGTGGTTTTGGTTGTCTTCGCTGAGCTCACAGGGGGACAACGATGCGGTGGTATGCAGCAGCGGTTCTTGGCCTGTCTTGAGGAGTTTCATCTTCTCCTTGGCATTGAGGCCGTCGGCGATTGCTACTGTCTCTAGATCCAAATCTTTTGGCCGTGGTTGGGTTTTTCCGGTGGTGGTTTGGTGGTGGCAGTTTTGGGTTGCTGTGTTGTTGGGTTGTGGTTTTAGATTTTGGATTGTTTTGGGTGTTTTCAAGTGTTACGTGAAGTGGTGTTCCAAGCGTGGTTCTTATGCGGCTGGCAATGCTCCGACCGTTTTGGGATTGGCGACATAAGGCTAGCTGGTTCACGACGGTCTTTGGTGCTTTACGACGGCGGCTACAATGTCCGGATACCAGTCTTCCGCTTTAGGGTTTGGATGTGATTTGGGCTTAATTGCTAGGTTTATCCCTTGTACTTGGGCTTTAGGCCTTTTTAGGTGTTTGGGTTGCGTCTCTCGTGCCTTGTATTGCTTTATCTGCGCTTCAAGACCTTTTAGGTGATGGGCCTTGTCTCTAGGGTTTTTCTCTTTGTGGGTCTCGAATGGGCTCTTGTTGCCCTTCTCCTTGCTCCCTTTGATCTTTGTATTCACTTTTTGCCGTTCTCAAAAAAAAAGACTTGGGAAAGAAATTAGTGGTGCCAAAAAAAGTCATAGATGACCCAAATCAAACAAAAACCAAGTAAAAAAGAAAACTCAACAAAGAGATTGGGGATATTTTTTAAAAAGCCCAAAGATTAGGAAGAAGATGACTTCATTCCTGTTGAGACCTCAAACCAATTTAAATGTGGGCTAGGGCTACCTAGAGTGAGATGCATATTGATTTGTTTGGAACACTTCGCAGTAGCAAGTCGCCGAACACTGCCTTGGTAATTTACATGAACAATGAATTTATCTAAAATGGTAACTTTTGCACTTTAGACTACTGTTTATTCACCCAAACTCCTGTAGATTCACCATCAGGGTAAAATTCCATCAGGGTAAAATTTGTCATTCAAAACAAGATAAACAATACTTTAGCCCAAGTATGGCTCAAAAGTGAAACATCCTGACCAATCACATTGATTAGTCTGCAAATGAAAAAGTAAACTATTTCAAACTCTTTTTAAACTTTTTTTTTTAACTTCTTGTTAGTTTGTCTTGGTTGGCAGTTTTGATTATCAACCAGCATAAAAATAAAAAAAATAAAGTTGCATATTTTGCTCGATTGAATCAGCGTAGCAATCCCGATCAACTAGGGAACCTACCCGACCTAAAATGTTAGGAAACACCGAAAGAGTTCCTTATTGAATAGTACTCATATGCATCCCTATTATAAAAAGAGTTGGTACCAAAACAAGAATGTTGGAGTATCATAAGAGACAATCCGAATCATAAAGTCTCAATCATATTTTAATTATTTCAGCATTTGATTGGCATGTACACCCTCCGTCCCAAATTCTTTGTCCGGCCCGCAAAACGGAGTGTTAAAAATAATACAAAATTTTCAAGAAAAATTTCTAACTTTTTCCACAAATTAAAATAGTCATTGATATCTAGTAAGTTGTTGAAAGACTTTTGATTTTTTCTTGCAAAAATTGTATTATTTTTTACACTCCATTTTGCAAACTGGACAAAGAATTTGGGACGGAAGGAGTAAAAAAATGTAAGAAGTAAAAAAATGTGTAAAGTTTTTGGTACACAGCATGGATTCAATGTCCTTTCACAAATTTTTTTCCCACTACGGATGGATCCCAATACGAATTCTGAAGAAACAGGCCGGAACTGAGCTACAAGACAGACTTCAGAAATGCCTCTCGGGAATGTTGTTTTATGGGCTGCAACAGGCCAGCCCGTTCAGTTGCCATTGCCCATTAGTATAGCATAAAGGTGGGATTGATTTAGTTCACAGTAAATAGAGAGTAAACAATACCCTCATTCCTATTTGTTGAAATAGTGCGAATCTCATAAAAAATAATCTCATCCTTACCAAAATGTATTGCAAGGGTGGGATCTACACCATGAAAACCAATAGTAGTGAGTGTAATATGAACACGCTCCAACTAAGGCTCCAGCTGAGACCATTTCTTCGACAGACCAAGTCCAGATGACCGAATAACCAGCTCTCCACTAGTAAGTTAATTCACAAGCAACCCTCTTTATACTATCGAATCAAAACACTTGACTATTGCCGGTTGTTCATACTCATGGGACCCCTGGACTTCCTAATCAATGTTCTCTAGAAATCGAACTTCATAACAGACAGAGATAGAGAAATGGAGACATGAGAGTCCTGCCTGACAAACCATCTTTCTCGATATAGTGCACTTTACCAATCACCACTAAATTGGACTTGTAAACGTAGTTCGGCAAAAGTTAAGTATAATTGAATAACTAAGGACAATGATCATTTTCAAATTAAAATCTAAAGAAACAGTTCAATGTATGCAGACGGCATGCCTACATAAAATTTATTCGCCCTTTCTTAGAGCTAAGCCCTTATTAGAAGAGATGCCAAGGGGCACACACAATTTGAAAACTGAAAGGCATACACAAAAGCTACTTTAATGACCCAAGGTTCAACTCACCTATAAAATGAAGAGAAAATATTGTTTACAGAGCAGCAGTAGCTCAATCTCAGCCGTTTGGACGATCCGGATTAAAGATAAACTATTAACGGTAAGAAATATTTATTACCGGTCAAAGATTAAAAACATATTTCAACCGTTGATTGTCAAAACGGACGACTGAGATCGCTCAGCTCTGTAAAGAGCTTTTACAGCGGCTCCGTAAATAAGTTTCTCTCTAAAATGAAATGAAACTATGAATGTACACTTGGCCATATCACATGCGTTTCAGAAGTCAAGGTGGAAACTCAGAAGGCATGAAAGGCTCAGTGCCGCAACTTCGGCCTTTAGGCTAGAAGTACAACGAAAGCAAAGCCAAAGCTAAACTTATGAGGGTAAAATAATGGCTGTGTACCTTGTGCAGACATCCCACGTGCTTAACCACTTACTTCGAGGTGAGCCAAGAAGATGACTTAAAACCCATTGTGGGATCATATGTTTCCATCACAGCGTTTTGACGTCATTTTTTTCTTCACAATCTGTTTCCTTTTCAGTTCTCAATTTTATATAGGTATCTCTATGTAAGGACTACGGGCCAAGTGTAGAACGAGAAAAGTAGAAAAACACAAAAACAATACGCAGAGAACATATTGACATGAGACTACATAGTACATACCATCCTTTCTTTTTGCTTCTTCTTCTCAGCTTTCATTGAATACAAGTCAAGTGGCACACCTCGAGAAATTTCCTTCTCAATCTTCTTTTGCCATACAAATCTGCAAACCCGATATTTTCAACAATCATTTCATCAAAATAGAAGAATACATCTTAGCGATATCTCATCTTTATGACTTTATCTCTTGTTTATTATCCTATCACCAGACAGGAAGTTTAACCTATGGAAGGAGTTAGGATTACCAAGGGCAGTAAGGTGGAAAGGACACTTACTTCAGACTTCCCTCTCTTCTTTACTTTTTTTTTTTCCCCCTGGAACGTAAACTGAAAATACCACTCATTTTGGACTCTACAAATCAAGGCTTATGCATACGGCAAAGGAAATATACAAGAATTTACGTATAAAGAAAAGTAAAGAATGACCAATACTCAAACTGGGCAAAGCTAAAGATACAGCTCAGTTGTATCTCAGAATTGTAGAGGAAGTTAGGGGTTTTTTGAGCTCCAGAGGAATGATGAAGCCATTTCAGATTAATAAAGCCTTCTGCTCAAAATAGGGGCCATCTGAAAGGATCTCGAGGCATTCATTATTGTTTGGTACTTAGGAATTAGGATACATGCTGTATAGTGTTGTTTAGCTGGTGATGTTGTGTTGTTTGGGGCTTTCTTATCTCCTAACAGTGTATTCTGTTTGTTTGACTTAATACTAGTCTCGCACTTTATCAAAAAAAAAAAGAGTACAGAAAATAGTTTATTTCCTTGTTCATGGGTTAACCTGCCATTTGAAATACTGTGAAGAATATCCTAAGTTTTTTTACTGATATTGGATGAAGGGGGGTTTGGCACGTGTTCTATTATCATCCAGGAATATTTAGTTGTGTCACTTGTGTCATTGAGTCTTTACCTATGCTATAGGGTTGTCAAATTTAGCAAGTAGTAACCAAAAGTCGTACTCTGTAATATTTTAGTTGGAAATTTAACCTACTGGGTTAGGATTGCTAATTGGTGAAATAGGGACACAAAACTCTCTGTCACAACTTCAACAGAGCTTTTCAGCAAGTTATGACTTCCTTGGATCGCATCAGGCAACCAAAGGGTAAGGGTGAAACTTAAGGCCTTCTAGGAGTGGCTTCTGTCGCTTTCATCTGCTTTTCCTCCTTTCTTATTTCAATATTATGATCATGCACCTCCAATCGTTGACATGCTATTTGGCTAGCTACTGCTGTAACATACAAACTAAACCAAACCAATCGTATCGAATTACCATGCTATAGGATTGTTATTCCATGGAGTGATGCCATTCAGTCTAAACTTTTCGCACAAAGAAAATTGATGATGCTATTTGGGGGGCCCAGAAAGAGAGAGAGAGACACACACACACACACACAGAAATACTCGTGATGACTTTTACCTAGTAATCTTGAGCTACAGTTGGCACCAAGATTTTCTATAGCCTATAGGTACAAATGGCGCCCCAAATAGCATAGCATTGGAGCACTAAATTTTGAAACTTCATGCTAGCTGCTAGGTATAGCGAGGGCAAGCCAAATAGAAGCCCAATGGAGAAGCAATAAGCCATTAAAGTACAGAACCAAATATATTTTCCTCTTTTTGTAAACATTAGACCAACCCTAGAATTTTACCTCGACTTACCTCAAAACGCAACCATCTAAACAAATCTGAGCTTTTATAGCTCTCGGTTGTCATAAATTACGGTTCCTATCTTGTGACTTGGGAGATTTTCTAGCATCTACTACTAAACCTCTAGCATCTAAATCAACCAGGGTGATCATGTTTCCAAATTCCAATGCGGCTGAAGGGTAAAAGCACCCACAAATCCAACTTCAAACTATGTTTCTTTGTACTTTTCCATGTTTTCTATGATGCCCCAATGTGGTATTGGGGCATCATGCCCCCATTTAATATGGGCCTTTAGATCAGGTTTTGGATGAATCTGAGCCGTTAGATCAAAACCACCCTCAAAAAGTTTGGTGGTTTTGCCTTTTTTTTTAGAAAAAAATGTCATCATACTTACCATGAACATTGGCTTTACTTACCATAGTTTATGCTGACACTTACCACAAAATATTGTATACTTACCACAACAAAAGACTACACTTCAACGTTTTTGCCCTTTCTCTCTCTAACTTGTTCTCTAGGTAGCCGGTTTTTGGCGAGAAAATAAATTTTTTTGGCTGAAAAATGTACCTTTTTGCAAGAATTTTTTTAATTATTGAAAATTTATAAGTTCACACCACTTTTTGTCATATTCACCCTACTTTTTATCATTTTTCTAATTATTTGTGTAATAAACTATCAAATATTTGGTGAAAATATAAATTTAATTCAATAATATTTAATTTGTAAACAAATTTTTAACAAATTTTCAAAACTAAATATTTAAGCCAAAAAATTACCTTGATTTTAGATTCATGTTGCTAATATATTTTATTAAATTATTTTTAATTAAAAACTATTTTACAAATATTATTGAGAAAATATTTATTCATTTATTATATTGAATAACTTACGATTAATGTTGTTAATATATTCCATTAAATTTTTACTTTGTGTATATATGTTTCTTATAACAAATTTTTAAAAATAATAAATATAAATCATATTATTTTAATAATCTCCTAATTATATTTAAATTATTTATTTGAAATGATTTCTGCAATCGATTAACGTGATATTGTAACAATTAGTAATGATTGACTATAGTAGCCAGAGTCATTGGCCAATTGTATTAACGCTATAGTAATGGTTGAGCATTGATACAATTGGATAAAATGAATTGGTTAATATAGATTGATAATGATTATGTCATTAGTAGATATGATCACCATCATGTCATATTCAATGAATGATAATTGGCTACAGTAGCTAGAGTCATTAGCCAATTATATTAACGTTATAGTGATAGTTGAGCATTAATACAATTGGCTAAAATGAATTAGTTGACATAGGTTGACAGTGATCATGTCATAAGTAGATGTAGTAGTTAACAATAGTATTGGTTGTGATCAATGAGTGAATGCTATCATTGGTTAATGTATGAGTAACCACTAACTATTGATCCATAATGGTTATTCCATAAATTATTTCGTTTTATTAATCATTGATGTATTATGCTTTGATTAAAAGTTAATACAAATTAAGTAGAACTAAGTGACATTAAATTTATTATGTGAGTTACCTTTTTAATTACCTTTATTATGATCCATTAGTTATGTTACATAAATTCATACGTACCTATCATTAATGTCATACTTACCATAGAATAAGACTACACATACTGCAATACCTGATCATTGTTACCATAATGACATTCGGTTGTTACTTCATGATGTGAATATCCCACGGTTTATGCTAGTATTTACTTTTTCAAAATGATACACTTACTACATATTCAGACTTTTTTGCCAACTTCTTAGATGCAACAAGTCTAAAGTCTTGCTTACCATTTTTACCATAGTATAAGGCCACGCTTACCACAAAAATGATCAAACTTACTAATTAGTAACAATTACTTACCAATATAAATTAGAAAAATATATTGTGGTTTGTGATAGTACATACCTCTAGTTATATCAATATATCAAAGAAGAGTATCTCTATTTCGAAACGATAAAATTTTTGTTATTATCTCTTGATGCGATCATATTACGGTTTTTTGCTACGTACTACTTAAGAAAGCTTGTTTTAGATGTCATTTTAAGATCATTCTGTGTTAAGTACGTCTAGTTTGAAGTCAATACATCCAGTATTCGTGGTAAGTATGTTCATTGATATGGTAAGTAGCTTCAGTTGCTAAGAATTTTCTTCCCAAGTTTGTGTTAAGTACATCCAATTTCAAGTAAATACATACAATATTCACGGTAAGTATGTTCATTAACTTGGTAAGTACCTCCAATTTATGGAATACCCACCAAAATGGTAAGGTATCTCTCCATTTATCAACATCGATATATATTAACAGTTAGCAGCAGTAAATACACCAATAAGGTCAACCAAAACAGAAAATTCATCAAAAGTGTCAAAATAGCCAAGGCATCGCATTTACCAAAATTCATCAAAACAAAGAAGAACCACAATGTCACCCACTATTGTTTCCCAATGTAAGCATTCAATTCATCTTATAAAATTAACCACTCCACACAAGTGGGACAAATATGTATTACAAGAAATATTTCAACCACTACAAGGACTACATAGAATGTCACTCAACATAAGGATTCATAAATTCATTTAACACAATTTACAACTCCCAAGACTAACGGACCGCCAAAGTAATGATTGCTTCCCCACCACCGGTCTTGACCTTGCTCAATGAAAGCCTTCGCCTGTAGGAGCTCATTCTTTAATTGTTGGACCATCTATAAGCTGAAGTTTCCTAAATGGACAAAGTAAACAAAGCCCAAATCAATAAAAATTCCTTCAGATGTTGAATATTCAACAATAAAAGGGGAGAAATTACCATACACCGACTCCTTTAATAAGCAACAAATCTGCCATTTGTTTGTGAAAGAAATAATCCGATATGATGGTCATCTGCTCATGTCTAAATCCCAATCGCAACTTCAATACCACCATGCTAAAGGGAGTTTAAGTTCTTTGTAACTAATAACTATAAGCTATGTTGGTAGAAATTCTCTTACAACTAAATAATTTTTCCAGTCCAACCATGGGTGCTTGAATGGTAACTTTAGTCACAAATTCATTCAAGCATATTGTCGCACAATGGATAGGCAAGTACACAAAAAAAAAAAATACTACATAACCAATTCTAACTCGTATATGGAAGTCATCAATCACCTTGTATCACGTTCCATATATTAGAGAACTTGATCATTGTTTATACCATACTTACCATAGAATAAGGTTACGCATACCACAAAACTTGATCATTATTACCACCATAACATTCAACCATTACTTCTTCATGCAAACATACCATGACTTTAGCTAGTACTTTCCTTTCTGAAAGAAAATACTAACTGCATGTTTAGACCTTTTTGTCAATTCTTCTTAGGTGCAACAAGTCTAGAGTCTTGCTTACTTGCCAGACATGGTGTCAATTAACAATGGTATGACATCCTTTAACAATGGTAAAAAGAGAAAGGCCACCAAGGCATGACATCCATTAACAATGGTAAAAATAACCTGAACATTCCTAAATGCTCCTTCACCTTCACCCAATTCCCCTTTTGCAATCCTCCTAATTACCCACCTTACCACCACCATCTTTGGCTCAAACTCTCCAACCAAAATCGGAGTTTAAAATATACTTAAACAAGATATCAACAACCCGTTTAACTTCTTTATTTCTATTCCTCCCAGATTGATTAAAATATAAAATTCTCCTCTTGTAATTTGGGGTTTAAGTACAGATTCCGATTAGGCATCAAAACCGTACTAGTGGAACTCGAGTTTGGTCAAAATCCAATTGTAATTGGGGTTTGATTGACTGTGTTTGAATTAATTCAAAGATTGTTCAATTTTGGCTTTAAAATCCAGGTTAGAGAAACTAGCTTCATGCATAACACTGCTCATACTTGAGTGTTGTTTGAGGCAGCCACTCCATTGGCGGTGGACCTGGGCCCGTTTAAGGAGAGAGAGAGAGAGAGAGAGAGAGAGAGAGAGAGAGAGAGAGAGAGAGAGAGAGAGAGGTACCTCGACTGGAGTTGTGCAGCAAGCCGTGAGATAATGGAAGAGCGGAGGCGTGGTGCTGTGGAGGAGGAGTCATGGAACGGTGGAAGATGTACAGAGGTGTGAAAAGATAGAGAGAATAGCAAAAAAATTTAGGGCTTTCAAATTTTTTTCCAACCGGCGTAGAAGGTAACAGGAGAGAGAGAGGGGGGGTCAATGAATGGTTGAGATTAAAGGAGGAATATCCAATGGCTCAGGAAAAACGGGGGCATGATGCCCCAATACCACTTTGGGGCATCACAGCCGGCTAGCAAAAAAATTTAGGGCTTTCAAATTTTTTTCCAACCGGCGTAGAAGGTAACAGGAGAGAGAGAGGGGGGGGGTCAATGAATGGTTGAGATTAAAGGAGGAATATCCAATGGCTCAGGAAAAACGGGGGCATGATGCCCCAATACCACTTTGGGGCATCACAGCCGGCACCGTCTAGTGCTACTTATAAAGCAGGTAAGCCACTCTCACTCCTTGTACTTTATGTCTACATGCTGCCCAAACAAGCCCACGTCTATTGATCCCTGAAATACCAACCTCTTTCCTAACCAAAATAGGCAAGGAGGTTTCACAAAAGTACCCTTGGTAGTAGTTTGAGAATCAGTCAGCCAGATGGGCCAAATCAACTAAAACTTAAAATCATAATAGAAGAACTCCAGTGCAAGATTTTATGCTCGGGTTTGAGTCATTATGAATACAAACATTGTCTCGTAAGTCAGTCAAACCATATGTTTCCAGCAGCATCAACTTAAATCTACAGCAGAATTGAGAGCTCTCGCCAAGCAGAAGAAAAGAAAACTACGATCGACTCCATAAAGCATAAATTCTCTCTTCAAATTAAAATCCACGCCCTTCAATCGTCAACATTAATAGGTATTACGCACTTCCTTGTCATTACATGGGTTCCGTATATCGGTACACATAAGCCCATATAATATAGACGCATAATACTGGAGGGGTGCAAAAGAGCCGAGCCGAGCTTGATTGTGTTCGAGGTCGACTCGTTTACTTAACGAGCCTAAAACTCCAGCTGACAAGCCGGAGTCTGGCTAATTTACCTAACAAGCCTCTTTAAACGAGCCAAGTATTTGAGTGTCGAGCTCAGCTCGTTTAGTAAACGAGCATAAAACCCGAGCTCGGGCTCGTGTACTCTGTGCTCAACTGAGTCGAGCCGAGCCGAGCCTTGCCTTAATGAGCCCAGCCACGAGCTACTCGCAAGCAGCTGGCTTCATTTGCAGCCCTAATTCCAACTAATGATTATACGGACGCAAATAACGGAAGTAAACTGACTTACTTTTCGTTGAGATTAGAATCGCCAAAGAGGTTGGAATCGTTTGAATAACCAGACACCCGCCTTCAATTTCTTCGCGACTTTAATAAAGTGCCTAAAAAAAGCTCCAAACTTCACCTAAAAACCAAACAATAAAAAAGAAGCAATTGAATCCTAAAAAACTTCGAAGACGTTCTCTTCCTCCGCCTTCCATCGTCGCTGTCCTCAGAATCATCGGAGTCGAGTCGCCGTCGGCTGCGACTCCGCTGCGCAGTTGAGTCCCGGCTGTCCGAGTCGGGCTCGGATGCGGGCGCTGGTTCGGAGTCTGGTCGTCTTGTTCTTCTTTTGCGTGAGGATGAGGTTTCCGGCTTGCTCTTGCTGCTTCCCCATGTCTGGAGCGAATGGAAGAGTGAAGTTCGTTGCATGAGAGCATCCCCAACCCATCCTAACACAAAAACAGAGAAAAGATGTTATATATTGAGGGAAAATTTTGTAATTTATTGCCTATTTCGCTTTATGAAAATAGAGAGAAGATGTTATATACTGAAGGAAAATTTTGTAATTTATTGTCTCTTTCGCTTTATGAAAGAATATCGGAAGGACCATAGTAGGTTTTAGGAAAAATTATTCGTTACACTTGAGGTAACGCATCATGTTTGGTAGGTGGTGCCTCTCACCAATCAAAATTTATTCTACTGTTGTGTCAGACTTTTGCCACCTAAACAATCCCTCACTTGACGGAGAAACCATGCAAACGGAAATGCAAGAGTCACCTACCCCTTGTCTTTTCATTTTTAATTTTTGGCTTTTTCTCTCTTTTGCTTTACTTTTCCCTCTCTCATTTTTTTCCGAGAGAAACTTATTTATGGCTCCTCTCAATTTCATCTGTTCATTTGCGCAATTAATGACTTATATGTGTTTTTAATTTTGACCAATTTTTAATCTGGACCGTCCCATACACTTTTGAACGCGCGTGATTTAGTGCCGTAAATCTTCTTTACGGGACGCCCCGTAAAGAAGTTTTTCTCGTTTTTTCCCTACGTTTTGCCGATTCTCTTCGATTACTCATGTATTCCCCATGAGCTCAAAAGACAATTTGTTTTGTTCTCCTCTAAAAATTATTTTCTCCAAATTTTTGGATTGTTTTATCATTCCTATTTTTTCGGCTTTAGTGATGAAATACCCGGTCTCTCAAAATTTTGGTATTTTTTAATTTTGATATTTATTCATCATGTTACAATTTTTTGAATTAAACATCTATCTCTCATGTCTACAAAGCAAATATATGACTCAAAGCAAAAACAAAGTTAACTAGATACGAAAAAATACAAAACTTGCTATTGTTGTAGCATTATACTGAACTTTTTTGAATTTCAATCCATATTTTTATACATTTCTAAATCATCTCGTCGAGACTAATTATCAATCCCAATCGCTGATATATAACATTGATGTCGTCGAGAATATCATTCATGAAAAATTTATTTTGATCGAACATCAATGGGTACAAAAAAAATATTTGAAAAATAATTTTTTGTATATACATATATACACAAAAAATAGGGTGTTTGGATCAAACACTCTACACACATCGAATGCCGTTGATTCCCCCGTGGGCCCCCTCCTTTTTCTTTTTTTTAAAGAATTTTTGGACGGCTCGAATCAGCCATCCGGTGACCGGAAATAGCCGTTGGTACAATTTCAATGAGCAACCTGTCGGTCCCCACAGCAGCTCTCTTGTTTTATACACTTCCAAAAGATTGATATACAAGTACTGATCAAACATGACCACAAAAGCTTTCCAAAAAAAAAAAACATGACCACAAAAGACAACCAAAAACTCAAATTGCTTGATTCTACTTTGTCGGCAACCCACGCATAAAAATAAGTTGGAGCAAATTTCTTCCACCTATCAAGAATCACAGTGATTCAGTGGTGCGGAAAAGAAAAAGGTAATTCAGTGGTACTTTATGGCAATAAATCACGCGCGTTCAAAAGTGTTTGGAACGGTTCAGATTAAAAATTGATCAAAATTGAAAACATATCTTAATTATTAATTGCGCAAATTAACAGATGAGATTGAGCGAAAACGTGAATAAATTTCTCTCGAAAAAAATGAAAAGGAAAAGTAAAGCAAGAGAGAGAAAAACCAGAAATTAAAATTGAAAAGACAAGGGGTAGGTGACTTGCATTTCCGTTTGCCTGGTTTCTCTGTCAAGTGAGGGATTGTTTAGGTGGCAAAAGTCCGACGCAAAATCAGTAGGGCAAATTTTGATTGGTGAGAGGCACCACCTGTCAAACATGATGTGTTGCTCCAAGGGCAACGAATAATTTCTCACTTTTTAGATATTTGGTTTCAAAATTTACTTTTGGATCTCCAAAAATAGAGACCCTGCTCCCATTTTAATGATCAAATATCTAAAAAGTACCATGGGTCTCTCCAAAATTCTTTCATAAAGTGCAAAAAGAGAGAATAAATTATAAAATCTTTCCTTAATATGTTACATCCATTCTCTATTTTTGTGCTTTAGAGTTTGGTTGGAGATGCTCTAACGAATCGAAAACACTGAAACACATACTCTTTGCACAGATTTGTGCAAAAAAAATAAATGTGAAACCCACTTTTGGTCTTACTACTCTTACCTAAATGATCCGATCCGATTCATTTATTAATTTTATGTTCTGTTTGGAACTTGTGGAAAAGAACAAAAAAACTAAAAAAATATCTTTTTCATTGTTTGGTTGGAAGAAAAAGAGGGAAGAAAATAAAATTTTCAAATTCAATGAATAATAAAATTGTCCTTCCCTTTTTCTTTCCCTTTCCTTTCCTTTCTTTTCTTTTCTTTGGGTTCCAAACGGGTAAATTAAGTATTTTTTTTTAACAAGACAAACTTGTGCAACAAAATCTGTGTAAGTAGCACGACTGAAGACGAATGTCCCCGGTTCAGGTCCAACTTGGACTCTGATTTGCTTGTGTGTTTGTTTTAGGAAAGTGATTTTTACAACTCCTTATTTACAAATTACAAGAAATTTTTTAATAAAACGATTATTTGTAACGCTCTCTCATATCATGCGGATTTCATGTATTATTATAACTTTTTTCTTATTTATCCTTTCCACTCGTTTTTTGATTTATTCATGTGAAATTATTATTTTGCCCTTTCACTAGTCCACCTTTTCACACATCAGAAGATGATGTAGTAAATTTACATGAATATAAACAGAGGAGTGTGAGAAAATCATCCCTTGTTTTGATGGGGAGGAGCAGGGTAGAGTATCTCCGGCCCTTACCTTGTTTTTACATAAACTCAAAAATTAAGTAAAAGTTTCTTAAATCACATTTTGCTTCTTGACTCAAATCAATTGAGTTTAATTCGGATTTGTTCTCAAATAAGAGAGATTTTAATGTTCACTCAAATTTCACAAGTGAATTTTCTCCTTCTCAAATTTAAACCATGTTTTTTTTTATCCGACAAATTTAAACCATGTTATTAATGAAGATTTTACTTAAATTCGTTTTTAGATTTTTTTTTTTTTTTTTTTTGGGTTTAGAGTGTTTCATGACAAATTAAAAAAATTGCTTAAAATTTTACTCTTGTTTCTCTACTCAGAATCAAAATTCCGGCAAAACCTTAAAATCTAACATTACAATACTCAAACTTATATGAAATTCAGTTTTACTGAATCAATAGAGATACAAATTTTCATTCAAAACCTTTAAGCTTGAGAGAATGACCTATCTCATAAAGCGAAAAATAAGTATCTAAACGACAAGTACCCTAGCGGAACGGGGCCTAAATATCAAAACCGAAAAATTGGTCAAACACTTTCCTTAACTATGGGGGTTTGGACAAATAGCTTACGTAAATTATCGTAAACTAGTTTTCTATTCCAACCACAAGCTACGGCTGCTACGAGTTTGTCATACATTGCTCTGATCTCCCTGATGGCGGCAGTTGTGCTCTCTCTCTCTCTCTCTCTCTCTCCCCATAAAACAATATACTGCTGGATTTTTTGAGCATCTCTGATCCATCTTTATTTGGACACAAAACCTCCATTTTGGAGAATTCATGCCCTCCAATCCACCTTCATTTGGGGTCTTTATTTTGGAAACTCAATTCTCATTTTCCATATTTAGAGAATCACCTCCCAAATGGAGACTCATTTCCATTTCTCTCCTTCACTAATATTCTATTTACTTTTTTGCTAGAATTTCGTCAATTACATATAACTTTTACATTACGCCTCATTTTTCTACAAAATTGGTATTATTGGAAGGACCATAATAATACCTTAAAAATGAATCTAATATTAAGTATATGTAAATGCATTTTGAAATAACATCAAATGTAAATTCAAACCATTTAAACTCATAATATTATTTTTTCTCATTTACACTATCCTATCATTGTATTGGTTTGAATAATGAGAAAAAAAAAAAACATGCATCTAATGAAATGAGGAAAAAAAAACAATATCGAACAATAAATGGAGGAAGAATTGGTGGGGTGGGGGAGTTTTGGAGGTAAAAAAAAGAAAACTGGGTTGGAGTTGTTCATTCTGCAAAATTATTTTTTGAATAGAATATATTTTTTTGAGTCTCCAAAATGGAGAAAAAGTGAGAGATGGGTTGGAGATGATCTTATGAACTTAACTTAAATCTAGGAGTTTTGTCCTTATTTGAATTTTTTTACATTTGTTAGTTTTGCGCCAAACTTTTGTCAGTCACTTTTTGTGCTAAAAAGTGGTTATTTCTCAAAATACTTGGATAAAAGTAAATTTTTTTAACTTTTTCGATTCCTCTCTTCGAGACGAATCAACAACCCACAAAAGTTTGGCGTAAAACTAACAAATGCAAAAAAAAAAAATTTAATAAGGACAAAAGTCCTAAATTTAAATTAATTTTAAATTAAGTTCATAACAACGCAATACTAAAATTTTAACATTTGTACTTAGCATTGATAACTATAAACTGCTTTCATAAGTTATTGTAATTATTAATTTTTCTAAGTTAAAACCGCAAGCTACCATCTTGTCATACATCCATCTCTTACAAAATCATTAAATATTAGAATATGTATTGGCAGTATTGCATTGAAAGGAGATTCTCACATTAAAGTCCTTATCGGGAGCATAGCATATTTGTCAAAATGTCATCTCAGCAGCTTGCAAACGTTGGTCGAGTGGGCATAAGAAAATAACAAGTTAAATAGAATTTTATGGAGGCCCAAAAACTCCACATTTTGGAGTTACTGGAGAGTTTATCTGAACGTTAACTTCAAGACTCAAAACAAGTTGAAGTGCATGTAAACTGATCCGGACCTCCGGTTATTAAAAAAAAATGTTGTGCTTGCTGCTGCATTAATTAACTGCCCCATTTCCTACTCTACTTGCTTCGCCCTTACGTCTTTCTCTTATCTTAATTAAACAAGCCTTAGAGCAAGTCCAATGGTGGGATAGAAAATAAGGAGATGAATAGTTATTTTAGTATTAAAAAGTTATTAAACGTTAATTAGTTGTAAAATAGGACTCGCCCATCTCCAATGGGGAGTTTTAAAATATAATCAAAGGGATGAAAAATATTATTGTTCCCCAAAGTGTCACACCGGATAAAAATTTCAATGCTTTTATTCTGTCAGTTCTCTCTCTCTCCGAACTCATCTGGGCAGAGTAAAAAACCGGTGCCGATCTCACTCTCTCTCTCACCGGCGAGATCTCTCCCTCTCTCTCTCTCTTACTGGAATAGATCGAGCAAACCCCTCTCTCCCAAACCCGAGAATCACCACGGCAGAAACCAGTCGATCTCTCTCTCTCACCGGCGAGATCTCCCTTTCTCACCTCTATATCTCTCTCGATCGAGCAACAGATTGCAGAAACCACGACAAAAACTACCAACATTTACAGATACCGGCAACAGATTGCAGAAACCAACAACGTTTGCCGATTCTGGCCAACTTCCCAGCGAATAGAGGTAAATCCGATCATCCATTTTTCTGGTAATTACTGTGGGGTTTGATAATGTTTGATGATGTGGCATGTATAGCTATAGTCATTTGGGGATGGATATATCCATCTCCATATCCATCAAAGTCATTTTGCATCCCCTTTTCCATCACCCATTGGAGACCAGATTTTAGAATTTGGAAATGGAAAATGACTATCCATCCCCCTTAGACTTGCTGTTATAGTGCATGTGAGCTGGCCATGCACCCTAGCCTCCTCTATATATTCATTTCAATATTTCATACCAAACTTTTTCCTTAACCACCTTATCTTGAATTCATTTTTTCATCCACTTATCAGAACTTCATTGAGTAATGGCCGATTAAAATAAAATAAAATAAAACTTCAGTGAGTAATGGGATCAGTAAGGAAAAAAGCAATCTCATGCTATTCAAAATTACAATTAAAGTCAACAAAAAGGAGAATAAAGAAATTTACAAAAATGACGGAACAAAAAACTAATTATGAAAATTAAGACTATTAACTAATAAAAACATGCCAAAGGCACAAAATTAAACGACACATAATATCTTGTCCTACATCAGAAAAGTAAAGATATCATGGAATTGCTGCAGCTGGTATGTTGCCATTATTGTAGTTTGGGGACAAATTTGGACTTTATGTACAGTTTTAGAGATCAAATTAATTTATGCGGTATATTATCCCCATGTAATTATCGATCCCTAAACCTTTAATTAGTAAAAGTTATGGTACGAAATTTGAGGGACATCAGGGTCCAGGCTAGCTCCCTCACTCGCCCCTGCTGTAAAACAAGAGAGATCTATTTTTTTGAACCAAAAAACAAGAGAGATCGTCCGCATTTAAAAGGGAGTGCTGCTAATGGTATAGCAGTGGCCGTACAGCAGCCGCGTACAGACTGGGTTTGCGCCCGTCTCGGGTTCCGCAAAGATGATCGAAGTCGCTTATTTTGTTCAAAACATATTGTTTATGGTCCCTGTAAAAAATTATCTCAATCCGCTAATTCCTGAAGCAAAGTTGGATGATTCGTAAACGTCTTTTCCGATATCGAATTGAGATAATTTTTTATAAGGACCATAAACAATATGTTTTGAACAAAATGAGCGGCTCCGATCATCTTTGCGGGATCCGAAACGGGCGCAAACCCCGTCTGCACGGGGCTGCTGTACAGCCACTGTTGTACCTCAATCTTTACCTTTTAAAAGGTCATGAAATAGCACCAGGATTGTCTGTAGTACAAGTTTAGACTGCAGATGTGTGGTTGGAGTGTTCGCAACTGTTAAATGGTATTATTAACAGTTGAGATTTAAAAAAAAAAAAACCTTTTCTAGAAAAGTTTTTTAAAGTTTGGACTGTTGGATGCAAAGATAAACGGCAATGATTGAACTACAGGGACTCTAGAATCATCCTCCATGAAATATATATATATATATATATATATATATGTGTGTGTGTGTGTGTGTGTGTGTGTGTGTGAGAGAGAGAGAGAGTTATGAACAAAATTTTAACACGCAACTCTAAATACAATTGTATCTGGGATCGTTCGATGGACATGAATCTACGTGAATCGTATGTCTCTGGAGATAGTTGTGTCCAGAGTTATGTCAGACTTGTCAGTGTTGAAATTGTGTTGCGTAGGCTTTTTGGTAAAAAAATATCCAGACGCACAAGCAAAATGCCACTACCTCCACAAATTTTCCTAGAAAACCCTCCCAATCCTGCCTCTACCCCGAGGTTTATGCATGATTTTTTATTTTGGGATCATGAGGTTTAAGCATGATTAATAATTCCAGGTGGTACAAATCTTTCTTAATTAACGTTAACGTTTATGGATCAAGATCCCATACTCTCTGGAAAAGCTATTTAGTGACAGATAGCGTAATCAATTAAGTGACATTTTGCAAGCTGTTGATCAATTCAGATCCCATACAAAAATAATTTAGGGGTTGTTTGGCACTGTAAGCCAAATGACTTCTTTTTTTTTTTTTTGTATTGGTTAGTTTTTCGTCAATTTTTGGAGGATTATTGCTTCGGCATGACGAGAGGAATATAATCTAAAAAGTAAAAAATTATGAACAAAATCCAATATTCTTTGAATAAAGACGAAAATAAGCCAATAAGCCAATTTTTTCGTCTTTATTCAAAAAAATATGTTTTGATCATAATTTTTTTACTTTTTAGATTCGTCTCATTATAACGAAGCAATAATCCTCAAAAAATGATAACAAAAAAGTTGTCAACAAATTTTTTTTTTGCTACAGTAACTCTACTAAACACATCAACAACTTATTTATTATCGGAAATAACTTGATATTTCTCAATAATTTATTCACTATAGAAAACACCTAACAATTTCTCAACTACAAATAAAAATTTATAAATTTTTTCACTATCAAAAACACCTTTAATAATAATGATTTTTCTATTACAATTTACAACCAGAAGGTATCATTTTTTCAAGCATCGCTTTTCTAACAAAATCAATAAAAGGCAATAGTGCTTCATCGAAAGGAGAGATTCCCTCGTTAAAGTCCTTATCGGGAGTGTACGTAGCATATTTGTGACAAAGTCAGCTTACCTGCTTGCAACCCTCCGCAGGGTAGTTGGGCATGAAAAAACAATAAGTTTTTACATTGTTCTATATAAATGTTGCATGTTTGAATTTTTCGGAGACCCAAATATTTTAAATTTAACTTTGGGGCTACTGGAGAGATTGTCCAGTCGTTAACTTTAAGATTCAGAATAAATTAAGGTATGCGTAAATTGACATAAACACTTGATTATTAAAAAATTAAAAAAGCGTGGCTGCTTGCTGTTGCTGCCGCAATAACTGCCCCAATTCCTACTCCACTTTGCCCTTACGTCTTTTCCTAATTAAATAAAGCTAGCCGCATGCGAGCTGGCCACCCTCCTTTATATATCCATTTCAATATTTCATACGAAACTTTTTTCCTTAACCACCATATCTTGAATTCATTTTTGGATCCAGATATTATAAACTTCATTGAGCAAGGGAGAGGATCCCGTCGAGTTTTGTTTCCAACCAGTCCGGTCCAGTTTTGGACCATTTGTGGGGCATTTGTTTTGCCCACAATAATGATAAGAACCGTTCAGTTTTAGAGCTCAGCAAGAACATTGGCCACGCCAAAAATCAAGTTGATCGGATATCGTTTAGTAGGATGTCGAAATGCATTGATCTAGTGCCGTTCCACTTTCCCTTCTTTTTCTCAAAATTCATTTTCTTTAAATTTCAAACTCAAATATAATGAAAATGAAAAATAATTTTATGATTTTTTTGCACCGTATTAAAGATTTCAATGAGATCTATCAAACAAGATCCATATTGGCAGGAAAATTATTTTCGTAAACACATGATTTTTGACCTTGAAATTCACCTTCTTTTTCAAAAACCCACTTTTTATAAAAGCGGAACGCCAATGGGTTGCAATCCAATGTTGCAAACTTTTTGCCTTACAAACTTAATGCAATTCGAAGTTATATCAAATGATATCCGATCAACGTGATTTTTGGCATAGTCAATATAATGTTTCTCGACGAGCTTTAAAATGTGAACGGTTCCATTTTTTTTTTGGGCTCGGAAAAGACCCACAAATAGTCCTAACTGGAATGGATTGGTCGGAAAGAACTTGACGGGATACGGCCCCATGGGGGAACTAAAACCAAACAAATGGTTGGAAATTCAGTTATTCCTGAGAGCACTAATCTGATACACCGCTTATTCTCCTATTGGAGGAACTTTTTTTCGGTCTTCTTTTTTTTTTTTTTTTTTTTGCGGGAATACTTAAGAAGGCAAGAATATGAAAGAGCGCGATGCTGCAGAAGTTGCGGAACAAGGTGTGAAAATGAAGCAGCAAAATCATCACACGAAGTGTAGATAGAGTTCTAACATACGAAAGAATACTCGAATCCAAGAGAAACATTAATTAAATCCAAAAGAAAAAGAGAGAGAAGCTCTGAAATATTTCTAAATTAAAGATTGCCCTATGCCCGTAGGCTACAATATGCCTATTTATAGGCTAAAACCTTAACTACGAAACAATATATTCTTGCTAACCAAGAAGAAAAAGAGTTACTTACCCAAAAAAAGAAAAAGGAAAAAAAAGGGGTAGTTTGAGGACAAAATTTGACTTTATAGTTTATACTATACAATTTTAGAGATCAAATTTATGTGTCTATTCTATTATATATATCTATGTAATTAATCATCCCTAAACCTCTTACTAAAAGTTAATGTATAAGTACAAAATTTGAGGGACATCAGGGTTCAGGCTAGCTAGCTCCGGAGTGCTGTAAAAACAAGAGCAATGCTACCGATCGATACAATTTTAATACGCACGCAATTTCGAATACAACCGTCTCTAGAGTTGTTCGACGGATATGGATCCGCATGCATTGTATGTCTTCGGAGCCCGTCGTATTTTCAAAGTGTGTTCGTAGAGTGCTTTTTGATTAAAAAAAATAAAAAAATCTAGAATCACACGCAAAATGCACACACAATAAATATACTACCTTTACATTAATTTTTTTTTTCTACAAAAACCCTCCCAATCCTCCCTCTAGCTACCCCGAGGATTATGCATGATTAATAATTCCACGTGGTAGGAATCTTTCTTAATTAACGTTCATTACGTCGCTAAGATTTACGGATTAAGGTATTCCAAAAAAAGCTAATTAGTGACAGATAGCGTAATCAATTAAGTGACATTTTGCCAGCAGCAAAAGATTGGCTTTTACGAATCCATACACATGTATTACAGATGTATTATATGACAATCTAAACCCCATAGGTGAATTAATTAATATTTAAAATAAATACAAAATCTATGTTAAATATATTATTATTTGCTTGTGTCAGCAACCCATGTGGAATGGACCATATATAAGACGTTAGTTGGACTTGCCCTTTGTAACAACCAACTTAAGAAAATGACTAAACCTACAGTGACAGGTATTCCATTCCATGTACACATTTTTGTTTTTTTATAATTGAATGTCCGGATCAGTTTGTGCACACCTCAACTAATTTCGGAATTCTGAAGGTAATGACCGGACATAACTCCAAGCGACCCCCAAGGTTTGAAAAATGTTTAATTCGGCTTTCGTAGAAATGAAATTTGTGATCTCATGGAGGAGCACTCATTGCTTTATCACTACCGGTTGGCTAAACCCATTCCATGTGCACCTTTCAACAACTTCTACTACTGTCCATTAAGTTAATTAATCACTCTGAAATTTGTGAATAATTATTTGTGTATTTATATTTGATTTGCGTACAACTAATTAAAGTTTCTGTATATTGACCAAGTACGGCATGGGGGTTCATGAATGATTGCCACAATGTGGTGTCTGTGCATATTGACCAATTGTTTTGAATGTGGATGCTCAGACATTCTCCTTAATTCTGATAAGTTTAATTGTTTTCCTGTCCCTTTTTCTCTTAAAAAACAAAACAGTGATTTATTGGCAGTTGAGTCATTTTAATGGAATCTGTATTGCCTTCGGACTTGTTATGGAATGATATTGACATTTTCAAAAAAAAAAAAAAAGAAGAAGTCATTTTAACTTGTGATTTTGCTGACATTTTCTTCATTGGTATGTATGTGCATTTAAAACATTTATGGAAACTGGAAAGGTGTAAATCTATAGGGAAATGAATCTTTTTCTTTTTTTTTATATTATTTGGCGCCCTCTTTTTTTTTTTTTTTGTCTTTATTCACTTGATATCATCATATCATTCTTATGTCTTATTATATACCTTTCATATTGGAAGCACAATTTTATTGATTCATGTGAATAAGAACAAGAAGAAAATTTGTAAATGGATGCAAGTGGAGGCGCAAAAGTCATTTCCCAATCCTCAATATTCAATTTATATTATTCTTGTGGCTTGTTGATGGCTGGTGTAGCAATGTTAGAGTTCTTGCCAATGGCGAGACACTGTCGCTGTTGGCAAACAAAACATAAGAGATGCTTGAAATTGTTGTGATTGTTTCTGTGAGTAAGCCAGCAGGTGACAACGGTATCGTAATGTTATTGGATTTGTTTTGGATGAGCCTATAGTGTGACGTGCAATTTTAAAAGCATTATAAAATCAAATACTGGACAAATAGTCAAGTTTATTTAAGGGGACATTTAACATTTATATTTAAAAAGGGAAATTGATGAGATTTAGGAGATTAGCCTGCTCATTGTTCTCTCCTATTTTATATTGAGATTTCTTTGTTAGTCACTGCAAATTGACACTAAAGGTAAGCTGAAACCACAATGATTGTGTTGCATTTTTAGTGGTTACTATGTTTGTTTGTCTTGATTTCTGGTTTGTCATCATAATCGATCTAGGTATGCATATTTCAAATTTCCATATGACAGGAGTATCCGTGGTCTTATTATCCTTTCAAGATTAAAAAAGTAGGGTAAATTACAACAACTTCCCTTGAGGTTCTTTACTAAGCCATTAGGATCCCTAAATTACTGGAAATTACTATTACCCGGATAACACAATAACCTCACCTTGTTCGTCAATTATATTGTTAGTTGACCTAACAAATTTTTGTGATGTTATGAATTTAATTCTCCAGAATATTGATTTTGATTCATGTGACATCACCCCCTTGCCACTAGCACATCACCTCCTACACGACAACTGAAGATTAGTTTGTAAAAATTGCTTTATATACCAATTGAAGTATGAAAATCGCAATGGCTCCAAATTGGTGAGCACCAATTCTCATTCTAATTTCCACCACACCCTTTCTCATTCTAACTTTGTAGCATTGATGTGGGTATTTTTTTGGCTTAATTTGTTTGACGGTTTAGTAATTCTTGAAGTGGTGGGTCATGGGAGATGCTGTGATCGGAGTAGGAAGGATGGTGAAGCAGAAGGGAGGTCAATAGTACTTTTGACCGTAGGGGGCGATAGATAGGATGTCAGAGTGTAGGAATGGAGTTGGCTCATTGTTAGTCTATTGGCAAACAAGTCAAAGTAGAGGATGGGTTACTGGGAGAAGTGTAAAAGGCCATGTTCCAGAATACCTTCTTAAAAAATAGTAAGTACTTATTTTATATTTTCAAACTCAAAAATAATGTAAATGAAAAATATTTTTTAAATTTTTTTTGCACTATATTAAAGATCTCAATGAAATCTATCAAACAATATTCATATTGATAAAAAATTATTTGCATAAGCACATGATTTTTGAGCTTGAAATTGCCTTCTTAAAAAATAAGTACTTATTTTTCTTTCCGGAACGGAGTCCAAGCGTTGTAACTGAATGGTGTTGAGAAAGAAGGAGTGACATGGACGGAGTATCTTAGAGGTTTGTGTGTAGAAGATGACGATGAGGGTACCAAAGGGATTTTGTACCACTAGTGAGAGTAATTGAGGTTTTTTTTTTTTTTTTTTATAACCTTTTTCTCTTACCACCATATGCATACAAAGTGTGACAAATGCAATGAATTGAATTTCCAAGACCTGAGGTATCCCCGCGGATTAGTCAAAACCCTTAAGGGATGTTGGTGTAATTTACCCAAAGAAGGATAGTAGTGTGATTTTTTTGAAGGGCCGGGCTATTCGCAGCCACGTATTTTCTCCCATAGTCCGTTAAAAATTTTCAATTAGACTCGACAGCTAGTTACCGAAATTAAGATACATTTTCAACATCAAATTACTGAAATATAATATTTTTTTCAACAGCTATTTACCGAAAATGCCCGAAAATACATGTTTGGCAGTTGTCTACCGAAAGTTGAATATATTTTCGACATGTAGTTACCGAAATATAATCTTATTTTCAACAGCTATTTACCGAAATGTTATTTATGATTTTCAACAACCACTTACAGAAATAGAGTGGGCTATGGGAGAAAATACGTGGCTGCGAATAGCCCAGCCCTTTTTGAATTCATGTAGTGTTTTTATTGAGAATCCCAAAAATGTCAATCCCTTGCTGAAATTTAATATTATTATATCGTTCCAAGCTTCTTCTTGAAATATAGAATTGTTTTTTCTGTTGATCAAGGTAAAAAAAAAAACTGCTGTAAAATAGAATTTTGGTTAAATAAGTCCAAAGATGGTATGTCATTGCCAAATCATTTTAATAGACTTTCAGTGTAACGTCTACTTGTAAATAACGTCCTCCTAATGTTTCTAAAGAATCTTGTTTCATTTATCTTTTTATTTTCAAAAAATATCTCTTTTATTTAATTATATCCTTTCTTTTGTGGGCCACCAAAAAAAAAAAAGAAGCTAATCTGGCATGAGAAACTTTGGGTATCAAAGCCCGGCCATCCGTTGTTGAAAAAGCACTCAACTTGCGAACAGGGCAGGGGAGAGAGAGAGAAAAAAAAAACCCATCATCATTCCAAAAGCAGAAGCCCCAAAAAAGATCTCTAGAGAGAGAAAAAAGATAAAGAGAAAGGATTCAAGGTAGAAGAAGGGGTTTTTTTTCAGAAATCAAGAAGATGCAAACAACCCAGAGGCAAGGAGGCAGCGAGCAGCTACAAACACTGATGCAGCAGACACAGATATCCTCAGGGCCGCCGCCGCCGCAGCCGCAGCTGCATCAGCAAATCTCTGGAAGTCTGAGCTTCAATGGAACTCTATCGAAGGAAGATGAAGAGATGTCCAAGTCGGCCCTGTCCACTTTCAGGGCCAAGGAGGAGGAGATCGAGAAGAAGAAGATGGAGGTCAAGGAGAAAGTCCAGCTCCAGCTCGGCCGGATCGAGGAAGAGACCAGACGCTTAGCTAACATTCGCGAGGTATGTTTCTTTTACGGAGGAAATATGTTGAAAGTGTTGTTGCAAGACGATAAACTGAAGGGTTTTGAGGGTAGATCTGGGGTTCTGTGGTTGGAGGCAAGTGAGATGTAGCCCTAGATAAAACAATTTTCTTAGAATATTTCAGTTAGAGTAAAAGTTTAACTAGCTAAATATCTTTAGGAGCTTAGCTAATAATTTGAAAATTTTATTGCATCTTTCTTGGAAGGAGCAAACCCTTATAATTGCGTAATTATGTTTCAAATTTTGATTTAAGAGTTAAAAAAATAGTAAAGTGTGAGAATTGTTCTCAAATGATGGGGAGGTGGTGGATCCATCTCTGATTTGATGCGTCTAGCTTTAAACTTTAGTTGGGAAGAGAGGGATTTAATGGTTGTTTCGAGAATTGAGGAGTGACTCATCTTGTAGAACTTTAGTCACTTGATTTAGGGGTTTGTATGTTCTTGTTCAAAACAACACTGGAAAAGGGTAAACAAAGTTTGTTCATTATGTTGGGGAAGAAGGTTATAATTGTGTTCCAGGGACAATCAAGAGAAACCATGTTTGTGGAATTGGCTAGTTGCTGGAAAATGTTTTACTCTAAAGTTTATTATCAAGAAATCTCAAGAATTATGTACTCTACCCCCAAGGGGTTGGCCTGGTGGTGGTCAAGGTTTGGGACATAAGGGTTTCCTCCCTCCTAAGGTCTCAGGTTTAAAAGCCCTCAGGTGCTATCAACTCCTTTTGGGGCCCGTCCATGTGGAGCATTTGCTCCGGCTTTAAGTTGGGCCCCTGCTAGGGGACGGTGGGTTAATGGTCGCCAGGATCAGCCAAGGTGTGCGTAAGCTGTGCCCTGGACACCTGGTTATAAGGAAAAAGAAATTATGTTTTCAATCTGAGGTGTCTTGCAGTCTTGGCGATTCAAAAAAGAAAAGAAAAAAGAGAGATGTCTTGTATTTATTAGACTCTAGAGGTGTCAGTGTTTTGGGTTAGTTTTAGTTTGGGAGTAGGGGTTCTGTACCAAAAGAGAGCATTGGAAGGGAGATGTCTTAATGGTGTATGTCAATTGTTATATTGTATTCTGTGTTTCTTTATTGTTTGTGTGGGATAATTTCATTGCTGCGTAACAGTTTTGTCCTTCATCTTCTGATGGGGAAAACATGATACAAGTGAATTATTTGGAACCACTGATTTTATGGTTTTGCTTTTTCTGTCTTCTCCTATAAGTAAGGGTTGAGAAATTAATGTGCAAGGGGCCTAGGAAACAAAAATGAAGCATGATCTTGCATTAACCATGTCAATGGTACACATATTCCATTCTAGTGATAGTTGGGGAATACTTCATATAAAATGTTGAAGTGGTGTTTGGTATGGTAATTTCTTTTGAATTTACTACCTTCAGTACTTAAATGGTTGAATCGAAATACTATCAACCAGGAACTTGAGTCGTTGGCAGATCCAATGAAGAAAGAAGTCTCACTTGTTCGTAAGAAGATAGATTCGATCAACAAGGAGCTAAAGCCGTTGGGGCAGACTTGCCAGAAGAAGGTAAACACTGACCACCAATTCAATTGTCAAACTTAAGATCCATACGAGTTATGTTCTAAGATTTCACAGTTCATAGTTAAAGGGTCACTGTTTGTTTCTTTGGTTCATTTATGTGGTACTTTTGTTGTTCGCAGGAGAAAGAGTACAAGGATGCTCTTGAGGCTTTCAATGACAAGAACAAGGAGAAAGTACAGCTAATTTCCAGATTGATGGAGGTTAGTTTCACGCTTACATCATCAACTTTACTTTTTCTTGTTTGAAACAAAAGCATAGTTATTCATTTGGTTTCTTGAATTTCAACATCAAACTTTCTTTTTTCTAATTGTGAGGTTGATCAGCTGGTCAGCGAAAGCGAGAGATTGAGGATGAAGAAGCTGGAGGAGTTGAGCAAGTGCATAGAAACGTTTCGTCGGGATTGATAACCTAATGCGGATTAACTAATTAAATAGGTTTGTGTGATGTATTTAAGTAAGAAGACTACTCTATGTATATTGTGGTTTCTTGGGTGTTCTGTTCTATCATTTTCATGTTTGTTTAATTAGCTTTTCGCAGATCGTTTTCTGATTTAGGACAAGGGGAGTACCCCTAGAAACAAGTTTGTAGCCAAAACAGGTCTTTGGATTCTTCTCACTTTTCTTCTTTTACTTTGTACTTTGTTGTCTCTTCAGTTCTGTAAGTTATGGTGTATTGTTTTAGAAAGGATATGGTTGTTGTGGTGGCTTAAATTGGATGGTTAATGAAGCAGTATTTGTGGGGAAGGCCCCCCGAGTTGGAGGAATTCTGCAAATGCAGTCCAAGAGAATTCATTTTGGGTGGTTGGTTAAAAGGTTTTGTTTGTGAACCTTGTACTGTCAAATTCCGTAGTTCATTAGTTTGTGGTTACTGCATTTGATTATTACTTTATAAGTGTTTTTGTTTCTAAACCTTATGGCTGCTATCATCTTACTGTACTTTTGAAGGTTCAAATTTTTACTACTACATTATTCAGCATGGAAGCTAGTGACGCACATGCGTTTGTGCACACACCGAGATCTTTTTACATGTTGCGTGTATGTGCGTTCTTAGAACCGGATGTCTGGGGCAGCTTGCGTGGATCTCGATTAATTTCGTGGCCTTGAAAATATTGACCGGGTAAACCATGTGTGTGTTTGTTGCGCATCTTTTTCAAATAAAATCACACATGGTGCAGATTGATTGGGCCAACTTTAGAAATTCCACAAGTTTGGCCGTGGTTCTAGCCTCTATGGGGGGGAATCAAAGTGGTTATAACTCGAGTAAAAGCTAACCACCTTGCCAACTACAAATGCGTCCAAACTGTGTGCTAATTTTTGATATTGATGGGCCAACGGTTTTGAGCACGGCAATTACCATCAAAACTCAAGAGGGATAACTAATTCTCACTATCAATTTGAATTCCATGACCAAGAAACTAAATAAAGAAAGAATTATTTGTACCCTTTTATCAATCGGCAATTTTTTTTTATTAAGTTGAATAACTACATGGATAAAGGTAGTGTTTGGTTGGGAATTTAGTTTAGTACTCCTTCCGTCCCTTTTTAAATGTCCTACTTCGTAATTCCAATTTATTAAAAAAAATCATCATTATACCCTTTCACATCAACTTTTTTCTTCACTTTTCCTACTTACCCATCATCATTACACTTTTACTCACTATCTTTTCAAAATGGAATCTACTTTTAGGGATAAAATAGACAATTCACCAACTTTTACCCACTAACTTTACAAAATGGACACTTATTAAGGGACAGCCCAAAATGGAATACTGGACTCTAAATAAGGGACAGAGGGAGTATAGTTTTGGTAGTGGGTAGAGAGAGAAATAGAGTAATGATAGAAGATATGGGTAATGATTGGGGAGAGATAGAGAGAGATGAGAAAGTAATAATTGGAGAAATATGGTAATGATTGGAGAAAGAATTAAGTAGGGTAATAATTGGGAATAAAACTAAAACTAAAACTAAGTTGATAACAGAACAAAGTCAAAAGCAAAGACAGTCTCTTTGAAAGGGAAAAACAAATTTTTTTTTTTTATTAAGTTGAATAACTACATGGATAAAAGCAAAGATAGCCTCTTTGACAGGGAAAAACATTCCAGCAAGATTGGCATTGGCTCCCTGCACGAAATAAGCGCTAAACCATCCTTCTTTTTCTTTTTTTTGCCAAAATCGATAACAGAGAATATTATTATGCATCAAAACATCAAGCGGAGCTCCGATCCCTTAATAAGGGATCAAGAATCCACGTAGGAGAGGACTCAGTCCAAAGACTATACCCCTCACTCACTAAACCCTTAGAAGCCAAAACATGCGCTACATTATTAGTAGAGCGCCTAGAGAAAAAAAAATGCAACTATGAAAATTCCTCCCTAAAGCCCTCGCATCATTCAGAACAACGCGCACATTTTGACTAATTTCAATTTGGCCATTGAGCATATTGATTATAGATTGAGAATCACTCTCCATCACAACTGATGTCAAGCCCAAATGAAGTCCCAACTGCATCCCCCGTCGCAATGCCATCGCCTCCGCTACTACAGGACTAGAACACCCCAATGATATTCCCATAGCAGCAGCCACAAAACAACCTGTATCACCCCTCACTATTATTCCATACCCTCCCTTGGATGACCCCACTTTCCATGATCCATCAACGTTAACCTTAACAGCACCCAGCCAAGGACGCTGCCATCTCTTTTGAACTTGACCCGTATCCCCAACCCTTGCATTACCATCGCCTTCCTCCCCGTTCCCTATTCGGTTTGCCACCTGGAACTCTTGCAAACACCCCAAAGCCCTTTTACTAATTACATCAGGCCGAAGCACTTTTTGCTCAAACAATGCCCCATTTCGACCCTTCCAAATATGCCACATTGTAACAGCAACCAAAGACAAATTCCAAATTCTATTTTGAACATTTTGCCATTGCATACTCAACGCATCCCATAGGGCATAAAAAGAATTAAATTGTGCACTCCCAAAATTCACAGTAAGACTTGACATAGCCAATACCTTTCTTGCAAGCGAGCACGTACAAAAAAGATGAATGATCGTTCCCTCTCCCTCTCCACAAACTGGACAGCAAGAATCCACCAAAATCTTCTTTCTGCAAAGCTCTTCTTTGGTGGCCAGGATTTCTTGACAACACTTCCAAATAAAAAATAAATTTTTTTTTGGAATGGGAAGCTACCAACATTGTCTCCACCGCTTCTCTTCCGCCTCTTCAGTGCTTGTATTTCCCCTATTCTCACCAGCCCTCAACCCTTGATTTTCCAAATCCACCGCCGCCATGTATCCCGAATTAACTATATATTTTCCTGAACGAGAGAAGTGCCATATCAACGTATCTGCCTCGTCCATCCATGATAATGGAATCCCCAAAATACTTCGAGCATGATCTGCCTCAAAGTTATTGTTCACCACATCGACCTTCCAAGCCTTTGTAACTGGATCAATGAGTTGGTTCACTGTAATCAAACTGTCATTCACTACCTTTCGTCGAGGTTTAAAACTCCCTGGAATAGGAACCCAAGCATCATCAATACGAACCGACTTCCCGTTCCCAATTGCCCATCTCACTCCTTTTTCCAAAACTTTCCTACCTTCCAAAATACTCCGCCACACCCATGACGGGTTGCTACCCAGCGTAGCCTCCATGAAAGAACAATTTTTGAAATACTTACATTTAAGAACTCGGGCCATGAAATAATGGGGGGCGACCAGAAGCCTCCATCCTTGTTTTGCGAGTAAAGATAGATTGTAGGAGTTAAGGCTTCGAAACGCTAACCCCCCTTTGAACTTCGGCTTACACAACCGGCTCCACTTCATCCAGGGAATTTTTCTCTCATTATCTTTTTGCCCCTACCAAAACCGTGCCATAGCTGCCTCAATCTGTTGGCACAATCCTTGTGGGAGTTTAAAGCATGACATTGCTTAAGTGGGCAGCGCGAGCGCCACCGACTGGAGCAAAACACTCTTTCCAGCCAGATTAAGAGTTCTCTCCGTCCACCCCGCTAGCCTTTGAAGAACCCTCTCTTTGATGTAGCTAAACATCTCCGTCTTTGTTTTTCCAATCTCTGCCGGTGATCCGAGATAACGACCAAGATCACCACGGACCGGAATAGCCATAAAAGCACTCAAATTCCTCCTTAAATCTGGCCCAGCATTTCTACTAAAGAACATGGAAGACTTTTGGAAATTAATAAGCTGGCCCGATGCATTCTGATAATCCTTGAGAATAGAATCAACAACTTGCAGTTCACTTCTTTTAGCTTTGCAAAAGACAACAGTGTCATCCGCAAAAAGCAGATGACTAATATGAGGCCCATCACGGCAAATTTTAACACCATGAATCAATCTCTGCACCTCTGCGTTCCGAAACATCTCTGAAAGCCCCTTCGCACATAACAAAAATAAATATGGTGAGAGGGGGTCCCCCTACCGCAATCCTCGTGATGGCTGGATGTAACCCGATACTTGCCCATCTAGGAGTAAAGAGTAGCTAACCGATGAGATACATCCCATTATCCACCTAATCCAGACCTCCGCAAAACCCATTTTCCTCATTATCGCTTCCAAAAATCCCCACTCCACCCGATCATAAGCTTTGCTCATATCTAGCTTTAGCGCTACCGATCGATTACTCCCATTTCTGCAACTTTTCATATAATGAACAGCTTCTTGCACCACAATGATATTATCTGAGATCAACCGCCCGCCCACAAAAGCACTCTGACTTTCACTAATGATTTCTGGTAAAAAACACTGGAGACGATTTACCAAAACTTTCGAGAGAATTTTATAAACAGAGTTACACAAACTAATGGGGCGTAAATGTCCCATATTCATAGGGCATTGAACCTTCGGAATGAGAACAATATGAGTGTGGTTGATGCTCCGAAGCAAGTGCCCCGAGTGACAATAGGTTCGGACTGCCTCTACAATGTTTGGACCAACCACAGGCCAAAAGTTTTGAAAGCAACTTGCACCCATTCCGTCCGGCCCAGGTGCGCTACCGGGATCCATACCAAACACAGCCGTCTTCACCTCATTAAAAGAAATCGGTCGTGTCAAAAACCTGTTCATCCGACTCGTAACTCTACGATCAACACATCTCAGCACCGAATCTACCCGTGAAATTCCTTCTGATAAAAAAATATTCTGAAAATAGCTAGATGCTATTTCCTTCACCGCTTGATCCCCCTCTCGCCACTGACCTCTCTCATCTTCCAACCCCACCAAACAGTTTTGTTGTCTTCGCTGCACCGTCATTGCATGGAAAAAAGAAGTATTCTTATCCCTCTCTTTAAGCCACGCCACCTAGCTTTGTCCTTCCAATAAATCTCTTCCTCCTTTAATGCCTTTTGAAACAAAGTTTCAGTGTGATTAAACTCTTCATGATCGAAATTAGGACTCTCAAAAATATGCTGCAATTTAATCCCCAAACTATCTTTATTGAACCTGGAATTCACACCCGCATGCTTTCTCCAATGTAGCAGACCCACACGGCATTCTCAAATTTTCCTTTGTATCTGAAACCACTTTGAACCTTGAAACTGAGCCGCCCAAGCTCACCGAACAATATTACCACATTCCTCATATTCTGCCCAGCGTCTATCAAAGATGAACCGCTGTTTGAATCTCCTAACATTATCAAATGCCTCCAGGAGAATAGGGCAATGGTCCGAACCTCCTGGTTGCAAGTGCTTGACCACACCATGAGGATGACGTATCCGCCAACTAGGACTAGCGAAAAAACGATCCAATCTTTCTTTCACATTATCTCGCCCATGCCGTTTATTATTCCATGTAAAAGGGTAGCCTACATAGCCCAAATCAATTAAACTACTCTCTTGAATGAATCCTGGAAATCAGCCATCTCCCAATTATGTCGAGGTAGACCCCCAAACTTCTCATCTTGATGGGCAATAGCATTGAAATCCCCACCAACTATCCAATCCAGATCCTCCCCTCTCCCAATAGCCTCCAGTTTTTGCCACAAAACTCGCCTATCCGCCGCAGTGGTAGGCGCATAAACACAAGTCATTCTGCATTTGTATTGCCCCTTTATTCATATACCCATCAATTAGATGTGAATTCCCTTTATTAATCTGAAAAGACACCCCCTTCCTCTAATATATACACAATCCCCTAGCCAAACCTACAGGACTAACAAAAAACAAACCGCCATTTACACCCAGGTGCTTCTGAAGCCAAACCAAATATCTCTCTGCATTTTTGGTTTCCATCAGAAACACCAAATCAAGGGAATGGAGCCGCCACAACTCCCTCAATCGGGAAATTGTCAGAGGGTTCCCCACACCCTGACAGTTCCACACCAGAACTTTCATTGAGGAGTTGGGGGCCCATTAGGGTTGGCCACCTCCACCCGAACAGAATTCGAAATGTCCCTCAAGAAAACGCGCTTACCTCTTGATGATGCTGGATTGCCCTCCTCCAAATCATCCCATCTGCGTTTGCCAAACATGTGTTGCCCCTCATTTTTCCTTTTTTGCTTCCTGCTCATGCCCGAGTTGCTTGTCCTCCTCTTAGTGCCCACTTCACTCTTTCTATTCTTTCCAGTTGCCATGCGTTGGAGTCCATTTGTAGAACTCCCTATTGTATCCGAGGCTTTAAACACGTGCACTTCCACCAACTGACCGGCCTCCATAACTTGACAGTCCAAAGGCCTAGTTTCTATATGTTCAGAGCTCATTTGACAAATAGGCCCAGGAAATTTATCCAAGCCCAAAGGATTGCCAATAACGGGCCTAACTCCAGATAGCCCATCATGGACTCCTTAGGCCTCACCATTTTTAAAAACCAACTTGGACCCATCATCAGCTCTATCCCGCCTAATCTCATCCATTCCATGACCCACCAAATCTTTATTCAAAACCATTCCATTCAAAATACGCGGCGGATCCGGGATCAAATCCCCCATCCGAAACTGCATTCCGTTGAGTGTGACTAACGTGCTATCATCCACCTCTCTAAGCCGAGAATCTTGCCCCTCAATCATCCCCGTAATCTTCTCATGCTTATCTCCAAAATCATCATCCGTCCAACCACCGCCGGAACCACCACCACCGGAAAACACCAAGGATTGCTTCCGAGAGCTAACATCTCACCCCAATAAACTCCCTTAGAAGTCTCCCTCTGCCCCTTCCACTTATATCCCTTTCGGAAGCCTTGACTAGCAGCCAGCCATGCCCCGTACGCATTTTCCTTAGTTACTCCAGCCACCACATCCTTACTCTTAACCAGGGACGGAGGGAAAGGGGGGCACGTGGGGGCACGTGCCCCCACTCGAAACTAAAATGATTTTGTTATATTTTTATATATTTTGCACAATTATGAAATTAAGTGTGCTACTACACATAAACAAGTGCATATATCTTGAAAATACACATATAAAACTAGTTTTATGTCTCAATTTCGTCATATGGTCCATTTATACTTGTTGATTTTTGAACTATTTGTCTACTTGGATCGATTCTTTCTTAATTGTACTTATTTTTAACCATCTAAGAGCAATATTTTAAAATAATATCATTAATAAAACTATATCAATCATTCTAAAACTTGTCGATATTCATGTAAAACATACTCTCAAATTTTGTCTGAGATTTTGTGCTTATTTTTACATAATTTTAAATGAAAATATGTGTTATATATTTTTGTAGTTTGTATTGCATGTCTTAATTATGTAACGATCTTATTGTGGTTAGATAGAAAAATAAATTTTTGCCACTATGATTAACAAGGTGCCCCCACTAAACAACATTTCTGAATCCGTCCCTGCTCTTAACTATACAGTCTTTAACATCATGGTCCAGCATCCCACAGTAATGACAGAATGCCGGAAGACGTTCATATTTGTAATCAACCCAAACTTTATCACCTTCTCCAAGAACGACATGTCCCCCACGTTGGAGAGGGCGATCTAACGGAATTCGGATGCGAACCCGAATGTACTGACCATGGTCTCCTTGATCAGTCCCTTTCGATACATCGATCACCATCCCAATTCGGCTCCCGATTGCCTGCCCGAACTCCGGCGAGACGCATTCAAAAGGAAGCCCCCAAAGTTGCACCCAGAAATCTATCTCATGAAAATCGACATTATCCACCTTCATTCCCACCTCCCATTTTCTAAGAAAAAACAACATATTATCGAAACACCATGGACCCCCATTCACCACTCTCTGCAAATCCGATTCATTACTGAATCGGAAATGGAAAAGCTTATCTCCAACATCCACAATACGCAGTCCCAAAGGCGAGCCCCAAACCTTCCTCATGGTATCTTTCAGCGCTGCCTTGCTAAACCCTCTCTTTGTGAGGAGTTTTCCCACCAGACTCGCAGAACACTCCTTAATTGCTCTAGCACGTAATGAAGGATCAATAACAATGATATCTTCCTCATCTTGAGTGAGAGAAAAACGTCGCATCTGTTCCACCATGTCTTCTGCCATCGCAGAAGATAAAAATGCCCACACCACAATCAACACTAATTCCCTTGATACAAGAGAAGGAAGGCTAAGGCTATGGTTCACCTTGAAAAACCCTCAACACAGCACGAAAACCACCCTAGAGAGCCCCTTTAGAAAGAAAAACCGATGGGAAAACCCTAGAGATAGAAACCTCTAGAGAGAGAAGCTCTCATGTAGAGAGAGAAAAAACCGCTAAACCATCCTTCAAAAAGGGAAAAAAGTTGGCAAGGTACCAACATATAACAAGTACAACAAATGACCCATTTCAATTGAATCCTCCTAGCTTGTAATCTTAACAGCTAGATCAGTCTTCTATTCCTTGATTAATTGATTCCTTGATTAGTTGGTCAGCTGAAACACCTTTGCATTGGTCCATCAACCATTGCCTTCCCTTTCTTTCTTCTTTCTTAAAGCAGCAATTTTGTTCACTTCAACCACATAAATTCTTCATCAAAAACTGCGTTCGTACGCTTCCCTCAATACCAACATACCACACGACCACTACCGTCAGCTTGTGCACAATGCACACCTTTAGGTTAAGTTATTGTAGATTCTATTTTGAATCTTATTTTTTGTCATATCGTATAGAGTACTTTACAAAAAGGCAAAGTGTTGAGTTTATTTTTCCCTTCGATTAGATCTCATCCCTTATCTTATTCCACTTTGGCCCTTGAATTTAGTTTTAGAATACTTTTTTAGGTCTTATTTCTGGAAGAAAAATTAGAGGATTAAGGACTACTATTAAATATAAATATAAATATAAAAATAAACAAATATAAATATATATATAAATCTTGCAATGCCGAGTCTATATAAGTTTTTTTTTTGTCAATAGATAGAAGATATCATTTTACATCATTATTTGAAGTACATAGTACAAACCTGAACACCCACATGTAGGCGGGGAGACAGTGGCGTAGCTAGAAATATCCATCACTGGGGGCATTATAAGAGCAAAATCTTTGACGATAGCTAATTCCCGACGACATCCCACCGACCAATGACTTGATGGTTGTTGGTGATGTGGTGTGATTTGTATGTTGGTTGTTACATCATGTTACAAATGAGAGTTTTCAAGTTTTGGAGTACTATTTTGTTCACCCATACACCTAAATACTAGGTGAACGTGTGCGTATTACTCACTATTCATACTGAATGAAAATTACTCACTCTTCAACAAATTCACCGAATTTTTACTTTGATTTAATTGCAGACATTGATTATGTGGAGTTTGTTTGTGTAACAATTCAAACAAGTAATTTGTATTTTAACAAGTATTTAATAACGTGTACCTTGCTTTAAATATCGGGTAAACTCGAACTACCGCTTTCAAAAAAAATAAAAAAGGGTGCAGTAGGGGCAGTTGCCCGTGCCTCTGGTAGCCATATAGTGGCTCTGCCACCCCCTTCGAACTCCCAACCTCTTAGTAAAACGCAAGAATCATAGCAGGTGGTAACTGAGCTAGCCTCAGTTTTTTTAACGTATAATAATCGTACTTTTCAAAATTCTTGTAGTGGCGCTGCCAGCACTAGTTCCCCTCCATCCTGGCTTGCAGTTGATAGAAAAGAAAAACTCCTCGTCCAACTCAAGAATCGATACATCCAGAAGCCGTAATACTAGGGTTTCAAGCGGTAACTAGGTTTGATTTTATTAACTTTTAGGTTTTGATTGTCTGTTTCTTCGTTGATGCTTCATTGTGATTTGCCCTAAATTTTTTTAAACTAGGGTTTTAAGTCATTGTGCTTCGTTTAAGCGGTAACTAGGGTTTCGATTGTCTGTTTCATTGTGATGCCTCATGGATTCATTCTGTGTCCATGCAGATGTAACTCTAATAATGACGGTATATTTCGATATATGTCCGTATGCAATATGTATCTACAGAAAGATTACAGGTTCCAGATTTTGTGATTGCTCTCTCTGGAACGCTAATTATTTCTGTACGTTATTTGCCCTAGGGTTTTGTAGCAATGGATCGAATGTTAACAGATCGAAATTTAACTGAAATTCTGAGGCAGCAGGATGAGCTTGAGATGGCTTATGGTGTTGAAATTCGTTCGGACACGCTCTATCTTGCTTGTGACATTACCATAAGACATTCCAATGGTTTGTTTTGTCGTTCTTGATTCAGTTTTGGAGAATGTAACTGAATGTTCTTTAGAAGGAAAACACTCATTATTTTTGCATGTGATTAATGGTTGAGCGTAATGTTGGAAAGCATCTTTCGAAGGGTTATTTTACAAAAAATTCTCCCAAAACCATCTTTTGGAAACTGTCAACTGACCAAACAATCCAATGTTTCTCTAAAATGAACTTAGAAAACAGGTTCTAAATTTTGTAATCAAACACTGAGATTCTCACCTGTGTTTGTTATATTTTTATTTCTGTTTTTTCACAGTTTTATCTGCTAATGAAGAAGTGGGTTCTGACAATTTTGAGGATTTGCTCCAAAAAATGGCGTTTGGGCTGGTGAAGAATGCCTGTTTGAGATTGAGGTGTGACATCGACACTGATGCAGGGGAGAATGCTTTGGATATTGATGAATACTTGTTGTGTCGAGCGCTTGTTGAATTGGAGGAAATTAAGAAAGAGAAGGATCATGGAAAACGATTTTGGATTCCTTGTGTGAGTAGTTCATATGTCTTCTTTCAACTTTGGCAGATTTCCAATAAGAAGACTTGATGCACAGTTAATGTTGTTTGGAATTATTCTCTTACAGGTAGAAAAGGAATATCAAGATTTGATGGACAAGTGGGGATAGGTTTATGAGGAAGTCAAAACCAGTAGTAAAGTGGAGGAATAGGTGCAATAGGAGAGGTGAAGAGCTACAAATGTTAGAACAACTGCGCCAAGGGCTGGTTTCTTTTATGCAGGAGGCTGAAGCGGATTAGAAGCGTTTTAGTTCTCTTTTAACTGAGTTGCTTCTAGCACATGAGAATCACAAACAAAACCTTGCTGTTACACCACGTTTAATTGCAAAGGTGTAAATAACTTGCAGTTTTTTGGTGGTTTGCCTGGTGTTATGTGATGCTCTTTGGGCATTTTTTCTTTCTTAGTGCCATTTCTTTTGGGGGGGATGGTTGTTGGTGCAGGTAGCAAGCCCCTTGACTGGGTTTCCAGCTTCCTGGCTCCTTTGCGGCTCAAAACCTCCGTTGCAGGACCTGGAATCAAGATTGGCTGAGAGGTTAATTGGACAAGAGCATGTTAGATTTGATTAGCCGGGCCTTGTTGAGGCAGAAGTCTGGACCTGGACCTTTTGGCTCATTTCTCTTCCTATATGGCTCTGGTAGAGGAAGTACGAAGCATGCAAAAGCTCTGCCGAAACAACTTTTTGATGATGACAAATTGCTAACTGAAGTTGACATGTCAGATTATAGGGATTCAGATTCTATCTCACGCCTGTTTGGTGCCTTCCCTAGGTTTTCATCTGCCAGTTCGTTCTTTTTTAGCTTGTTACTCAATTCTTTTGGTCCCTGATAATAATGGTTTTGTAACGTTTACCTGGGCATATTTTTTTCTTCTGGTCCAATAGTGGCGAAGAATGTGGTGTTGGAGGATTACTTACAGAGGTTGTGAAGAAGAGGATTTTTGGAGTTATCTTGTTGGACAATGTTGATAGGTCCCATCCTGCTGTTACAGATCTTCTGATCAAAATTTTAGGTCATGGTAGACTATTGGATGGCTTAGGAAATATTGTGTATTTCACGAATACATTGATTGTCATGACATCAAATGTTGTAGATTACATGTTCTATCAGTGGGGCAGCAGATGTTGGTCACAAGACGCCCCCATGACAGACAAGTTCTATCATGATTCACCATATCCTGAAAATTGATGTGCCTATCTCTCTCTTTTGACGGAGGTAAGTTCACTAGCAAGAATATGAATTTTTTTTTTCCGGACTCAAGGAGCACATCTCGGGTCTATCCAATTGTGCACATCTCTAATTTTAAACCATTATTCTGACACTCTCTGAGGGTCACATATTATGCAGGCAAAAAAATATTTCAAACCTGAGTTGTTTGAGAAATTGGATGAAGTGATTGTTTTCGAAGCCCTCTCCTACAAACAAAATAGGGCTGTTGGTAGGCTCCAGCTGAGGGACATTGCCAGCTCCATCTCAGGAAGAAGACTGATCTTATACCCATCTGGGGCTGCATTGTGTGAGATTGTTGTGAGGGAGTCAGCCTGGCCATATGTATGTTTATATTCTCAATTTAATGACTATTAAATCTTTACATGCTGACTTGTGTATTGATTCATTTCACAATCCAGAATAAGGTTTGGGATCTGTGGGCCGCAGTGATCTTGAATTTTGAGGTATTTAAGTGTAGTAATGGGTCGTGTATGTAGGTTATTTGCTTAATTATAGACATATAGTCTTCTTGGTAGGGTGGAAATGGCTAGAAGGAAGGGATGGGTATGTGATGAATAAGATTTCCTTAGCCGTTTAGGGAAGAGAGTGGAAAAGAGAGGAAAAGAGAGAAGACTTCGATCTGAGCCTTTCGGATTTCTTTCCTTGGGGGAATTTGAGGAAAGGAGGGAACTGCGTTAACTAGTTTAAATGAATTCTTTCAATAAGTACTTGACCTCTTGACTCCTGCCTTCCCTTTCCATTCTATTTTCTTTTTAAGGAACAACGTTTTGTCAGCGATTGGTCATTTGATTGACTGTTATGGCCTTCCTGTGATTTGTGTAGGCTTGATTGTTCTGGCCAAGCACCGTCAGGTTGATCCAAATTTAGAGGATGTAAGTTCAGTTAGAACCACAGAGATCAGGCTCAGCTTAGCTTATCGATCTGTTGTTACTTGTTAGGTCAAAGTAACATCAACGATATGTTTGACTTATAGCATGGCTATTTTCCTGAAGGCCTTGTGGGTTTAGCATGAATATTTTCATGGGGAAGAGCTGTAATAGAAACATTCAAGGTGCAACTTTTTAACTTCACTTTGAGAACCTCTATCAACCGCCATGATATATTATCATCTGCTCAGTACCAGAACTTTCATAAAAGAATCTGAATTGTGGTACATTACACTTTATACAAATTTTTGAAATGCTCACTAAGTGGATTCTGTGCAGGGCCCAAATCTTTCTGGGCGTTTTGGCCTGGCCAAATGTAAACACAACTTTATCTAATTGAACAACAATTTTGGTACAAATCTTTGAAATGTAGGGGCTTTTGTTGCCAGTGATGGTTGCATTCTCTTTGAGCTAGGATCTGCTCAAAATGGCATTATGTCAATTGTCAACTTCATTTAGTCTGTGTAAAAGGTGCTCTCACCGTAGTTATATCGTCCTATTACGTGCGGTTTAGATTTCTTCTAACCTTTGAGTTCTTCTAAGCATTATCTTTTTTCATTTTAGCTGAAAATAGAAAAATCAATTCTTTTTCGTTGGCAGTAGATCCCAGGGTTCGAGGCATACTTTTAGATGTTCCATCTCGTTTAGTAACTATACAACTTACATGTCTTTCCATCTTTTTTGGTAGGTATATAATATATATCCGGTCTAAACTATATTTTACTTTGGGCTTGTACTGTAACATAAATAGTATGCAAACCCTTTTTTCAAGAAGCTTGATGTGATGGCCTGAAATGACCTGTTTTATGTTCGTGTCAAGGGTGGAAAAGCTATGAAGGTTTGGCTCGAAGAGAATGTGGTCCCTGTGCTGTTTGATATTCTTGTAAACAATGAAATAGATGATATGTTAGTTGTCTACATAGATGCCCTGACGGGAACAAAGGAGTTGTCCTATAGATCCGAGAAGCGTGGTACTCACCTGGAAGATTTGTTCTTGATGCATTTTAAGGAATCTTTAAAGGAATCAGAATTATGTACCACAATGAGAAGGAACGAGTCAATAAAATCTACTTATTGCGTCGAGACTTCTTTACTTTGATGAATCTGCTAAATGCGAAGGCTGTGGTAGATTTCACCTGTGTTGCTGACACTGTGCAGAAGTTGCTTAATGCAGTGGATGATCTCATAAGCAATGCAGTCGATGCCCTTTTTGTACTCAATGAGTGTATACTGGTACTGATTATCTCAGCTGTGCATTTGCTCCCAGTGGATAGATAATACTGTTTTTAAAAGCATTCCCTGGAATTTTGCATTTGTTCTTATTTACAAAGTCTTATTGTAGGAAACTTCAAACTGTTCCAATGAGGAGACAGAGCCTCTAGAGAAAGAGAGGCCAAGCAAGAGGCCTATGAATCAGGTTCAGGGTCTTTGCATGTTATTGGCCAATAGAGTGGTCCGACAAAATCAGGCAATTGATGTTGTAGCGGAGGCATTGCTGACATCTATTCTTCCTGATGATCTGTCACATCGACCTACTAAGTCACTCCTATTTTTGGGTCTCACTAGTGTTGGTCAGGCTGATCTTGTTAGAAGTCTTGCTGAGAATTTTGTCTGTGACGATGGGACGAACCTATTTATTGATGTTGACTTGTCTAAGTACATCGACTTGGACTCACTTTTTCTACTCCTATATGGGCCTTTGGAGCTATCAACGTATGGCCTCTTTATACTGCTTTTTAGCTGTTTACTTTTACTAATTACTACTATAACAATTTTCAGCCAATGACATGTACTTTTGTGGTATGTTGGTGTAGTAGCCATGGCCAACATGGTTTTCCACTGTTAGAGCTTGTCCAGATGAGGCCACACAACATTTTTGTATTTTCACAAGTTGAGCAGGCACACATTTCTGTTTTCAGTGCGTTCTTTTCATTTCTTGATCAAGGTACAATGTGTGACTTGGAAGGACGTACTGTAGATTTCAGACACACTGTTGTTATCTTTGCCTCGGATATGGGGAATAGCAAGATTCTTGCACAACTTGTTGGACATGATCCATACGATTCTTCTATTGAAGTTATGCAACAGGTAAATAACTTGTTACGGAAAAAGATAATGTTTTCAGATTTGGCTAGACATGGATGTCACTTTGTTTTATGATTCTTTATCACCCCATATTTACATGTTCCAAATATTGTTGCAATAACTTTTCTCTTGCTTTTTTATTTAATGTAGAAGAAAAAAGGCTTTAGGTCTGATTTCGCTGAACCAGATAGATGAGATTGTATGTTTCAATCCTTTTGCTTGTGAGCGACTAAGGAAAGTTGCTAGGTTATCAATGAGGGCTGTTCGTCACTTGACAGATGGTCCGCCTCTTGCATTATCCACATCAATTTTGCATTTGTTCAGTACAGCTAGTGATCCAGTGAGTATACTCGTTTGGCCAACTGTTGAATTTTTATGTTGTCGCTTTTGAGAATGTCATAATTCCATGTCATTCTTGGGAGTTGTCCCAACTGAACAGTTCTTTTAAACGTAATCTTGAATATTCCATTGAGTTCGTACTTCCTCATGTATTGAATTTTCTTGTTCAGGTTTTCAAAAGAGTCCCCTGTGCCTTGGAATATACAGTCTATTTCTCGCCAAGGGCCTCATCAACTGTGGAAGCAACGCTCACTGAAGTAGTGGGCATTCGTTTCGCCATCAATCGATGGGTAACTAAGTGAAAATGAAAGTAATGTGACATATACGTGACATGTTTTTTAAATTTCGAATTGGAGGTCCTTTTCTTTTTTTCTCCTCTTCCAATTGTGTGACTTAATGCCTCGTTTGATTCGGGGATTAGGTGCTTGGGATAGGACTAAGGGCACCTAATCCCATGTTTTCTTTTGTTTGGTTCCCGCTCCCGCACGTGAGATTGCTAATACCAAGACTATATTTATCCGCATATGGGGGGTGGGTGTGTTGGGACTGTTAATCCGGGATAAAAGAAACGCAGAAGGGAACTTCGTGAGAATTGCAAAATTGCCACTGTATAAAACCTTCTCTTTCACGCTGTCCTTCATGCTTCTTCTTCTTGCTCTCTACACCAGAGCAACTCTGAGGCGATTTGACGACTTCGCGATTCTCTCGAACCTGGTACTCTCTCTCTCTCTCCCCTTTGTTTTCGTTTGAGAAACCTGGTACTTACAAAATCGAATCGAACTTGGTACTTCTGAATCTGTTTCTGAAACCCTAGATCTGTTTCTAAACCTTAGAATTTGTTTTCATTTTTAGTGATTGAACCTGTTTCTAAACCCTAGAATTTGTTTCTGAAACCCTACTTGTGTTCACATCTTTCTAAACCCTAGAACCTGTTTCATTTTTACATATTTGTGTTCTACCCACTTGATCAAATTGAAAAGAAAACACTTGATCAAACAGAGTTTGGATTGAAACTAAGAAATTGAGGTATTGATGACTAAAAGCAGAAAGGGTCTAACTGAAGTGGCTCAAAATTTAATAAAATTCAGATTAAAAAAGAGGAGAAAGATCTTATCTTTACTTGTAAGTGTGATTCCTAATACAACTATGTTGATGATGCTTGCCATAAGGCATCTTTCATGCATTTTGCAATGGTGGTTTTGCTTGAATGTATTCAGTTTAAAACATGGAGGAAGACTTACATGAGTTCTTTTTAAAAGTAACGCGATGAGTTAGCCCAAAGATTGTTATTGTGCTGCATTACTGTATGTTTTTCAAATATTGATCTCAGTTGTCTTTGTATGGATTCTACAACAGTACTAAATTTGTTCCCAGTCACCTCTTGGAACTAGATGTGCAGGAAACTTGGAAGCTTTTTTTCCAATCATCTCTAGCTTACCACCAGTTCCTAAATGGATGGTAAGCTAGAGATGATTGGAAACTTGGAAGCTTTTTGGATCTTATGTCTGTTGTTGGATGATTCTGGGGGTAGTCATTGTGGTGTTCTATTGTGTGTCCTGCTAGTTTGTTTGTGCTCCTGTCGTTGGTGTCCTTGGTCTTGTGTCTTGAGTCTGTGTCTCGTGATATTTTGGAGCCTCTCTGGCTCTCTTATAATCTGGGTGATTCAAGTACTGTGGGGACGATTCAAAATGTTGAGAGGAACCAAGAATGGTTCTGAATTAGGTCGACTAATGGTTGGAATCTTTGAAGAAAAACTGGGAAAGGCTGATTCTGTTGATGATTTTGAAGATCAGATGGCATGGGATGGGGACTGTATCTAGATGCAAACATGGCAAAAAGGGCTACAGATGTATATCTTGGCAGGTAACAAGGGCCCGAGATTTCCACTTGGCTTTTTTCAGATAGATTTGGGGGATGCAAGCTGCTCTAATTATGCTGCATCTTAAGGCTTCATTGGTTTTACTTTGATTATGGCTTTGGTTTGTGTAATGGTTACTCTCTCTAGGGCCTGCCCTAGGTTGCTTTGGTTCTGTTGTAGTTTGGTTGGAACCTTTTCAATCATTTACTTTTGGGTTTGGTCAGGTATGTTAATTAACCATGTAAATAACCAATTGCATTGTATGTCAACCATTGGTTAGGTATGTTAACCATGACTGTTAGGAATTTTTTTTGATAATAATGCACAGGTTATGTCAACTCAATATATGCCCAAGTTGTGGAATGCAGAGGTTATTGTTTGGGATTTTTTTTGAAAAATTGTTTGGAATGTCCAGGTCATGAATTGCTTGGGTTTTTTTAATTGGCTGAAAGAGAGGAATTGCTTAACCGCCACAACCAGATTCGACGAACCGGCAGCCCGCTCCGCTGTGAACCCTACGAGATGCCAAACCTCAATAATGACCGGATGTTTAAGATACTTTAAATATCCATCAAATAATAAATTTACACTACAAGAAGATTGAAGTAATGCACACAAATATAGCAAAACGTAAAATATCACTTAATACGTAAAAATACAAGAGTCTGCTAAGAGTGCAAATTACGACTTTAGTTGATGTTGGATAACATACATTTTCGATGTTAAGTGTTGATATATTTATTGGAGATTGATGATCGATATTATATGATATGAAAAGTAGTACAAAAGTGCATAAACTGAAAATTGTGAACCTCTTGAAAATGTACGATTTATTTGTATCTGGGAAAATGTACGAAATTAAAAGGCAACAAATTGACAAAAACGTGAATAAAAAAAGAACAAAGATGCTCATTTCGTTTTTATCCCTGCAATGAACTTGAGGTGGATGCAAGGGCATTTGACTCAACCAATTAACGAACCACAAATAAGTTACGTAACTACACATTCCCAATTAACCGAGGTTCGAACCTGTTTGTGTTGTGCCATAACACGAACTGGTAAATATCACACATCAACAAGTGATAAACAAGAATACAAGGAAGATTTATGTGGTTCCGCTCTAGCATAAAGCAATAACGTATTTCACGGAGATAAGAGCAAGATAATTCACTATAAACGAGGAGAGAAATAAAGAGCCGGCTATAATCTGGCTATAATCGTAACTCTCAATGAACCACCAAACAGATATTTAGGGACAAAACTCTGGTAGAACCCGAAAGGAGGACACAAACCTTAGATGGAACCCAAAGAGATGAATTTTTTTTCCTAATATCTAAGCCCTTGAATAATAGAATGCACTCTAGCAGCCTCCCAAACCCCCTATTTATAGTAGGATACCAAAAATCGGAAAAAGTTCTAATGCGCGCATAAAAGCTGTCTTGACTGCCCGGGGTAATTTGACTCCCGTCTCCCGCCCAGGCAGAAACTTTAGAGAGCAGGGATCGATTTCAGGTAACTCAATTGTACGGACTGCCCGGGCAGAAATCAGCAAAAGTCTCCGATTTTGGTTTCTGCTGTTGCTCTCGAGACGAAATTCAAGCCAAATTCAAACAGTTTGCAGTAGTTATCCTCGATATTAATTAGATGCTGATTTAGATGTTTGAGTTGAGTTTTTCTTGATAAGTACTTGTGCCTTGGTGGAGCGCGACGGTAGAAACATACAGGTGATTGGTCTCCTTTGGGATCCGTCGCAAGTCTAGAACTCATACGATCACGCCCAGGAGATTATAGCTCCGCCGGCCAGCCCATCCCCCACCTTTTTCTGAGCAAAAATAAACAAGAGCACGGAGGTGAGGTGATCATAAAAATAAAAGAAATTATTCCATGCTCTTAAAACATTGTTTCCTCCCTCGCAGTAGCACGTGAAACCCAGCTCTCGACTCACTTTTTATTTGTTGTGGACGTGTATATGTAGAAACTTTGTATCCAATTTAAAAATGAATGCTATTAGCTAGAACGAGATTCCAAACATTATATCAATTGATTGTCCATTATACACCTGACCAATGTGGGGTTGTTTCCCTTAACATTCCTCATGTGCACCAACATTTGAGGTCCTATACACATAACTCCTTTTTTAGGTGAATCCTCGTCTAACCTTTTTGTTAGGCCAGTTATCGTGGCACGTATGTTTTTTTAAAAGTGTGGGATATAATGGGATTTCTATTCTGATACCATGTAAATTTTCTTTTATCTATAGAAGACTATAATCGAAAAGCTGAATATATTGTTAGATAGATATGTCACTACGTTTTTTAACTAGGTGATCATCCATTCTCCACTTTATATATGTGAGAGATTGTTTTCTTTGATCTGCTTTGTCCTTTTGGACAAAGTATTTTTTGATTTTGGGGACCAGATGGAGCAAAATTACAAACATTAACTGTTGGCTGCACAGATTGTTTTGGACACTTCTTGTAGCATTTGTTGGACAAATTAACTTAATTTGATAAAAGTCAACTTGTCCAAAGAAATTTACATTTTCCAGTTCTTGAATGCTCCAATCCTGAATCTTTTGAACATATTCCGAGATTGGCTTATTCACGGAGGAGCCGTGAATAAACAATTTGCAGAGCTGCACGATCTCAGCCGTTCGTTTCGGCATTGGACGGGCGCTATTCAGCTCCATAAACCACTATTCACGAAAAGCTCCGTGAAATAGTTTTTCTCATTCCGAAGCCATTTTGAAGAGATTCAGGTCTCTCCAAAAAGGTTCTCCACTAAATTTAGGGGAAACTTATTCTTTGTTTTGTTTACCTGCAGGAAAACCTATAAAATAAGTTATTCTTTAGATACTCCTTCCGTGCCATTAAAATGGCCCACTTTTAATATTTTGAAGTCCGAACATCCCAAAAATCATCTATATCTACTATTTGTTCTTTTAAAAACGTTATCGAGAAGAATTAATTGAAATCTTTTGACTGGCAAATTTCTTTGTGAATTTTTAACTGATTTCAAAAAATTTTTTTTGGTCCATACTTTAATTAGGTGAATGTTAGTGTTTTTTTTGTTTTTGTTTTCATGCATGAGGTGTATAATGCGCACGGCGCCAACTTCACTCGCACCCACTCAGCAAAAAAATTCACTGGCACCCAGGGGCGGAGCCACTTTGAGACAAGGGGTGGCATCCGACCCCACTGCCTTCCAAATTACAATGGAGATAGATATAGTTTTCACTCCAAAATTACTTACTTGACCCCACTTTTACATTACAATTTGCCCCAATCCGTTTAAAAGATTGGAACTTGAGAAAAAAAATGGGCAAAGTAAAATATCCTCACTTCTCCCCAAAAAACCCCCCCCAAAAATATCTACTTAACTCCTTTTTGTTTATCATTTCAACGTATTTTTTTTTTACTATCAAGTAGTATGAAACAAAATTTTTTTGTGCTATAAGAAATTGACCCCACTGCCAAGAATTTCTGGCTCCGCCCCTGCTCGCACGCCGGTGGCTTGCAACCGATTTCATTAGGTGGTCAGAATATGTTGGCATTAAACGCGGAAGCACTCAAGAATCGAGATTCAAAACACAACCACAATTGTAAGTAATGGAAGTACGATGAAAGCTTTGGTGTTGGACATTCGGCAGTATGCCAAAGAAGGAGAGTTTATCTTTAATTGGATTAGGCGGTCCGCTAACAAGGTCGCGCATGAATTAGCCTCTCTTGCTTTACGTAGTTCTCTTCCTTGTAATTGGATTTCGAATCCTCCTTTTTCTCTTGTATCTATTTTAAATTTGGACTTTAATGAAAGCCAATGAAGGAATGTGTGGGGTTCAAAAATAAAAAATAAAAAGTACGATGAAAAATAAAATAGAGAGACACATGCAAGATTTACATGGTTCGGCAATAGCACGCCTACTCTACGGAAAAGATCCTGTTCTCACACCAAGTATATCACTTGACACTTGCACTCACACAAGTCCAATATACACCGCCGGATATTGATTGCATAACACCAAGAAACCTTGTGTATAAATAGAGTATGGGAGAAGAGTCCAGAAGCTTGATAATTACTTGGAGACCTTTGATATACCCAAGCATGGAAAAAACAAACTAACTAATGACCCTTAGCCTTTAATAGATCGACATGCATGAAAGTTATGAAACCAGCCACTAAAAATAATTGGCAAATGCTACAAGGTGCCCCTGGGGCACAAGTTTAGGGCATAGGTTTAGGGTTCTTTAATTGCTTTAATTACATTTTTTATACTCATTCCAAGACCTTCTAATAATGACATTGAAAATGTAAACTACTCTATTAAAAGAGGTCAACAATATTTTGATTGACAAAAATGACCAGGACTCTTTATATTCATCTTTCTTTTAATTAATAAAAACAAAAAGGAGGGAAAATGAAAAAAAATTTGCCGCCATATCTTTTTCCGTTAGCGACAAATGGTCAATATATATAGCAGCCAACAGAACGGGGAAAAAAAATGCTCAACAGAGCCTACCAACCAATTGTTCTCTAGTCCGTTAAAAAGAAAATCAAGTGTTCTCAAGTTTGTTACGTTCCTTTTCCTAAGGACATTACAAAAATATGAACTTTTTCTTATGTTCATTTTTACATTTTTTTTGAGTTATTTGGAAAGAATTTTTATATTATTTTACTGGATAAAGACTTTTTTTTTTTTTTGCTATTGTCACAAAAGAAGAAGAAAACCACTTCGAGTGACATAGGATTGAATCCTATATTTTGTGTGAAGTATTAGAAATTGTTATCTCACCTTAGTTTTGTACGGTTATTATACAAATGTAAATTTTTTCCTTTCTTTTAGATGTTAAAAATTACAACTGTAATTTGTCATGCCGTCAAGCATTATTTTGTTTGGGAAACAAGTTCCGGGAACAACACAAGAAGAAAATAGGTGCCGTCAAGCATTTCTCTTATTTAAAGTCTAAATATAAGATACGGCTTCTGAACTTTAATTTTTATTTCCCAAATGCATGCACAAAAAATGCCACCGTACTGTATAGACGGCTTCATTGCCTAAAGGCAAATGTTATCCTTGCACAACTATCTTCAACTCATTGCCTCTTCATATTCTCCAGTTAAGCATTCAACTACCTAATTTCCAAACAAAAATGAGGGTATTATTGTCATTAAGAAAAAGTATTACAAACATTTATGAATAACTTAGAAAATAGTGTGGAAAAGTAATATTTTTGTGAGTATCCATAAACACAACTCATAAATTAGGTATATTAATTGCACTTAAAGCATTTAAAGAACCCAAACTTGTGCCCCAAACTTATGCCCCAAGGGCACTTATTAGCGGAACCGAAAATAATTACCCAAGCTTCCCATTCAAAATTCCGTGCAAGGAATTGGGAATTTGAACCTAGCCCATCAGAATAAATGGTTGGGTTTTGTTAACATATGCCCGATAGGCATATGATAAAGCCTATATATTCTACTTCATTTATTGTTGTTTTCATGGGAAATCTAAATTTGAAACCTCAGTCATAAACTTTTCATTAATTATTTTTGAAAGGATCAACTTTATTTGTTTTAGACAAAAATATCCCCAATCAAACCTACACATTTTCCTCCCAAAAAAACGTTCGGCATTTAAAGTCAATGACGATAAGTATAGGTACCGTAAAACTTGTCAAACCTACACATTTTATCTTCTGAGAGACAAAAACTTGAAACGAGCCGTGCAACTTTAAGTATAGGTACCGTAAAACTTCCCCTGATCACTTGGCTTCTCCATTACAGGTGAACTTGGAAACAAGCCGGGCTACTTGCACCGATGGGGTTTCGACGGGCTCGTGGGGCCCACTCTGGGTCCCACATAAATGATTCGAGCCGTTCAATAATTTAAAAAAAAACTCGAGTGGGCCCGCGAGAAATCACCTCAATTCGATATGAGTAGGTACTCGATCTAATCTTTTATTTTTTCGTTCAGATTTCAGAAAATTATTAAATGGCTTGGATCATCTGTGTAGGATCTGGAGTGGACCCCGCATGCCCGTCGGTATCCCATCGGTATGAATTCCATCGGTCCCCTTAGTGTATATAATCGATTCAAAACGGGACCTTACGAATATATATATATACAGAGTTTTTCCTATCCGGTATCCCGGATAATAAGGAAAATCCGCACCCCTCTTCTAAGCCGTTGGATTGTGTCCAACGGCCAGGATTAAAAAAGCCCATCTCGCGGTTTAAAAAGGTCCGGCTCAAATAAACTCCATCCGGTTCAGATTACCCAAAGGTCTCTCTCTCATCCTTTCCCATTTTCTTTTACACGTTCAGAGAAATGAGAGAGAGAGAGAGAAGCGGCGATTGCCAGGAGGAAAAAATCGAACGAAGAAGAACCCGTGAAGAAGAATCGATCGAACCCCACATCTCATCCAAGGTCTCTCTCTCTCTCTCTCTCTCTCTCTCTCTCTCTCTCTCTGTATTATCTGTTGGTTCGACTGTTCAAAAATTAGGGCTTTTGCCGATTCGAACCAGATAAGGGCTTTTTTTGAACGAGTAAAGAAGAAGTTCGAATCTCTCTCTATTTCTCTGCATTTTCTGCAAAAATCAGAATGGGTTTAGGGTTTTTTTTACTCGAACAAAAAAAAGGGCATTGTTGGAACGATGGTTTTGGATTTTAGGATTAGGGTTCGAAATGATTTCGAGTTCGTTTATCTGCAAAACCAGAAATTAGGGCCTTTTCTACAGAAATTACGGTATTTTTTTTTACAGCCCTGTTGTGTGCCTTGTGACAGTTGGTGGAACAGAAAAATGTGAAGACCTACAACAGGCATTTGGTTAACTGTGATACTTGGATGAGATGAACATACATCTTGCAGTCATGTTCAGTAAATTGGGACTTTGATGGATTGCGCATCTTTTTTTCGGAATACACAGATGATAAAATCGTTGGTGTTCAAATAAGTAATGAACACAATCATATCATGTTTTCAACATGAGCCCAACCTTCATTATCGTTCTTTCCTTGCTCATTAAATATGCGCTCATTAAATCTGCTACTCTCTACATAGTACTTGAATGTCAGGACTGCTTATGTAATACCCCGTATTTAAGAAAAATGACTTTTACAAGTATTTTTGGGATATACCGTACTTGATATATTGATTTATATGGACAAAAGTATTTTCCTAAGTAGCTGTACACGTGCATGTGTGCATGTGAGGGGTGAGTTAATACATGTTAAATACATAAGTTAGTAGACCTTGACAATAAAACAAAAGAAATAAAAAAGGGCTTCAGAGAGGGGGAGCCGGGAAACAGTGGGAATTGTAACAAAAGGTTTTTACGATGTTGCATGTGATCTCGATGCTCGGTGGCGAAGGTCTACGGCAGATTAAGGACCCCAAGCCAGGAAGTATATTATATGCTCTAAATATTTAGAGTATTCCTTTCGCATGTTTTTGTATTCTGCTCGATCGTTATGCTATTTATTGAATCATTTGAATTCATTTGTTGAGCTGAGTTATGTGGTGAGTTGGGGTTGGGTGTCATGGAACTGTTTAGTATGTGATCGAGTGAATTTGCCTACTGTGCTAATGGCCCGAGAAGCCTCATTATAGGCTGGATCGGGATGGCGAGAGGAGTTTAGATTGTAGCAGATGTTTAATTTACTCTCAGAGTTCTGTAAACTCTTTTTTTTTTTTTTGTAAGTCTTTAAAATTAATAACAGATTGTTGTCAATTGTCAACACTTTGAGTATAGAGGTGCTTGTGGATTCGGGTTTTCATAGCTTAACATGAGCCCAATGTTTGGATCGAAAGGCTGGTCGTATTAACTTTGCATTGACTTCACCTCTCAATCGCAGGTGCTCGAGTAGCTAAAGTTAAAATTGAAGAAGCTATTATAATCAATTGGGATGCCAACACATTTACCTGCCATGGTTGAAATTTGTACGGCCTTGGGAGGTATTGAAATAGACAGTGTAGAGGAGCAGCATAAGTGGAGATCTGCCCAGTTTGCATCGAGCTTCTTATGGGATTTCAGAAGCCTTTAGATGATGATACCTATCTTGTAAATATTGTGCTAGACTTTTTAGCATTATGCCAATTTTTTTGACTGCGGGAGGACGTAATTGCTTGATGTAATTTTTGAATGTCGTGAGAATGTGTTTTGGAAGCTGTCATTTGTTGCTTTTGTGGGAGTAAATGGCCTTGGCATGATTTGTAGCCACCATAGAATGAGAAAAGAGTTGAAAGACACTTTTTTTCAGGTTAACAATGTAACTTGTGCAATCTTTTTGGAATTGATGTGCAGCTGATAATCTTCTAGAATTGAGTGCACTTTTTTCTAGTTATATGTCAAGACTGAGCATAATCTAGTGCTCATATAAAACCTCTTGTAAGTTATAACTGAATGAACATATAACTTTCCAAACCTCATTCACATGCAACGGCAACCACCATAGACTAAAAACTGTGCATGAAGGACCTGATTTCATCCTACAATGGCACAACCATATAATGGAATGGAATATGTCCTAACAAAAAATAAGTAATCACAGAGCAACTACCACAGTGAACTGTTCGACCAGTCACTCCAAGACATCCATTGATTAAAAAAAGTAAGAACTAGGCAGTGAGGAACCTCTCTCCTCCCCTGTTTTTTACAACTTCACCAATCAAGGAAACTAACGAAATCCAATTTACACATCAAACTACCAAGTAGCTACAAAAAATAAAATGGGGCACTGAAAACACATCAAACAGTTGACAACAATGTTTGGCCATCAAACTACCAAATAGCTATGAAACTACACAAAGAACAAAGAACTTCGATCCAATCTCTCTATTGCCTTGCCATTTTCATCTTCATATCCGCACGTCACCATTTTGTTCCTGAAACACAAAGAAAATTAGCATTAGTAAATGTCTATTTGAAGTGCATATTTCACTTCAAAATCACTTACATTCATCGTCATAGTCGTCGTCATCGTCGTCGTCATTCAACCTACCATCTTGCGAAGAGCTAAGAAAAAAAAAAGACAACAATTAAATTAAAAAGCCACTATTAAACGATTGAATGTAAAATTATAAATGAACATATTTAAATGCATCCACCTACATGTTGAGAAGTTTTGGACAATTTCGTTTGTCATGCGAAACAAGGGGTTTGGATCAACACTCATTTGATCTTCTTCTTCCATAAACTTTAATCTGAAAATCCACAGTTCTGCAAAAATTAATACCATCAACATATAAGCACACCAAAACACTATGTTCAAATGCACAATGTTCAAAACATATCAGAACATCAAATGCACCATGTTCAATCCTCTTCTTTCATAAAACACTTTTGTACCTCACGACACTATGTTCAAATGCAGGTTTTTAAGAGAAGAGATCTCGTAACCCGTAACTTACAACAGGGCTGTAAAAAAAAAATCTGGTAACCTGTAACTTACAACAGGGCTGTAAAAAAAATATACCGTAAATTTCTGTAGAAAAGGCCCTAATTTCTGGTTTTGCAGATAAACGAACTCGAAATCATTTCGAACCCTAATCCTAAAATCCAAAACCATCGTTCCAACAATGCCCTTTTTTTTGTTCGAGTAAAAAAAAACCCTAAACCCATTCTGATTTTTGCAGAAACTGCAGAGAAATAGAGAGAGATTCGAACTTCTTCTTTACTCGTTCAAAAAAAGCCCTTATCTGGTTCGAATCGGCAAAAGCCCTAATTTTTGAACAGTCGAACCAACAGATAATACAGAGAGAGAGAGAGAGAGACCTTGGATGAGATGTGGGGTTCGATCGATTCTTCTTCACGGGTTCTTCTTCGTTCGATTTTTTCCTCCTGGCAATCGCCGCTTCTCTCTCTCTCTCTTTTCTCTGAACGCGTAAAAGAAAATGGGAAAGGATGCGAGAGAGACCATTGGGTAATCTGAACCGGATGGAGTTTATTTGAGCCGGACCTTTTTAAACCGCGAGATGGGCTTTTTTAATCCTGGCCGTTGGACACAATCCAACGGCTTAGAAGAGGGGTGCGGATTTTCCTTATTATCCGGGATACCGGATAGGAAAAGCTCTGTATATATATATATATATATATATATATATATATATATATATATATATATATATATATATATATTATTGTGGTGCATCTCTAGTTCTATAAATGTACATAAAATGTATATACAGAGATGTAGACGTACGAATTTCCGTTTGACAGTAAAAAAAAAAAAAGAGATGTACACGTACTGTTTGTCTTGTTTGCTAGTATTTAAAAAAAAAAAAAAATCTGGTATGGGATTTGAAATTTTTCAAAGAAATTTTTATATTGCTCACGTGTCCATGGAAGGTGAAAAGGCCGAAAGTTTTTTTTGGAGGAAAGGTGTATGTTTGATTGGGGCATTTTTGTCCAAAACAGAAAAAGTTGATCCTTTCAAAAGCATTTAATAAATAAGTTATGGCTAGTACTGTTTCAAACTTAGGTTTTCCATGCAAACAACCATAAATGAAGAAGGATATATAATATCTATCATATGCGGGCATACGTTAACAAAACCCTAAATGGTATTCCTCCGGAGAAGTTGAAGGACCATAAGAGTGAGAGGAAAGGGTACCATTTTGATGAATGAAAGGGTGGAGCTCTCTTTTCAGAAAATGATGAGGTGTTGGAGGTTCTTCCCTTATTAGTATTGACGTGCGTTTGAGGATTGATATAATTCATGACTCTCGATCTATGAAATTATACATGAAAAGTAATGAATGGCCCAAATTACTTTTCATGTTCAGTTTCATAGATCGAGAGTAAGAATTTGGATGAAATACTAGACACACATGGCGTTCTGTAATTGGGCTACGGATTCCATGGCCCAAAACCCCAAATTGACCACAACCGGGCTAAGTCAAGTTTCCAAGTCCATACCTATTGACTATTGTGTCATTCATGAATTCAACCCCCAAAATCCATGTTAATGGAGTGCTATTCTTTATTTTTTGTGGGGTGTGTTGAGACAGAAATCAGCTGCCTGAGAGAGAAGGTTAGTGGGCGTTTAACAATCAGATTCGATAATCATTCCTCTCAGATTCCAAGCTTCAGCCATATGTCACGACTCAAGTGACAAACACCTGACATGCTTTCCACCAAGATTAGCAGGTTTTTCTAGAACTATCTAGAGTTTCTCATAGCAATGTGGAAACCATGGAGGATTCTAGAAATTTCTAGAACCATCTCCCTAGAATAATTTAGAGTGTTGTTCTACATAAATTTAAATCAAACCAAACCGAGTCTTATGTTCCAATCATTTGGAGTCGGCTAATTGTAGAAAATTTAGACTTGTGTAAATAATTGTAGAAATTCTAGAGTAGAGTAGTTTAGAAGCTTCTAGAGTATGTTCTGGACTTCTCTCTTATCGTATAAATAAAGCTTTGTACTCAAGTTCGTAGTAAAGCGCTCTCTCTCTCTCTCTCTCTCTCTCTCTAAGCTTCTCACTCTCTTACTCTTTGGCTTACTTAGGTGCAAGTCAAGGCGGGCGTAGCATCTAAGGGCGGTGCACAATTGGCTTAGAAAATTCTAAGGCCACACATTTAATCTATCAACAAGTTTCCGTGCAAAGAGACCGATGACGGCTTCCATTGTCGAAGATGAGAGAAATTTGAGAAGCACGCGAGAGGGAGGATGAAGTTCAGTCAACAACTGAGTAATCCAAGAGATGTTTGCAGCTGTATGGTCTCGAGCCGATATTCAGCTTCTCTGGACGAGCGTGCCATGGTACTTTGCTTCTTGACAGACCAAGAAACAAGATTTGGCCCCAAATAAATGCCAAACCCAATGGTTGAGTGACTATCAGCAGCATCCCCTGCCTAGTCTGAAACAATCGAAAATGTAGTAAGAACTAAAAGCCCAGGTTGAAACCACAAACCTTGATGAAGAGTACCTTTGAGGTATTTAAGAACACGTTTCACAACAGTAAAACGACTTATAGTTTAATTGCGCATATTTTGGCAGAAACTATTCACGTGTGAAATCTCAGGTCTAGCAAGTGTAAAAGTATAGCAGTGAACCAACCGGACTACGATACAAATAAATATCAGGAAATGGAATAGCAGAGTGAGGATCAAGTTTATGATGAACGATGAAACAAATATCACCACAAAAGTGCTTTAAACAAATATCAGAGTTTGCATGGTTGATTTCTATTTTGGTCAGCCCGTAAATGCTCCCTCCAAAATTAAGTGTGCAGCTTATTAAGGTACTTCAAAAAATGCAGATCAAGGAAATGCATTCTGTAAAATTGCCGTCCTCGTTTATTCAATTTGGATTTTGGATAATTCAATTCCTTTTGTGGATATCAGTTTCATGGTTAACAATCCCTTGAGAGCTGCTAGAATTTTTATAACTCTAAATTGACTAGTAGGATGCTATGTTGGACCTAATTAGTTAATGGCATGGACAAAAAGGTTTTCAATTCAGTTATGGCTAACCAAAAATAACTGTGAACTGTTAGAATTAAATTTCTAAATTAGAATTACGGTTAGACTTGGTTCTGATCGAGTCAAACTCAAATACGTAGGCAACCCATTCAGATGGGTACAATCACAAATATCGTGAACCACTAAAGTTCACAAAAATAATTCAAATCCCTGAACATGAACTACGTACGGCTTGATCCCAAATTATGGGTACGTAGGCAGTCTAGATAAGTGATCTAGGTTCAGCCACTAAAATAAATAAACACTATTTTTTCATACTTGCTCTTTAGGATAAATATTTGGAATCAAAAGGTTTTTTCTTTTGAAACAAAAGATGTGACTTTAAATTTTTGTCTAACTGTACCATCCATAACGCATAAATAAAGCAGAAATGATACTCACGCAAACTTTTTGTGCACAAATTGTGATGTGGAGTCCATTCCAGGTCCCACACAAACGATCCGATCCGTTCATTAAATATAAAATATTTTTTAAAGGTCCCTTAAGAAAAATCAGCTCAATCCCATACCTATAAGTGCTTGATCCAATCATCTAACTTTTTATTATCTTGAAATCTAAATGAAAAGTTAGATGATTGGATCGAGCACTTATAAGTATCGAATTGAGTTGATTTTTCACAGAGACTCTTGAAAAATTGTTTTTCATTTAATGAATGGATTGGATTGTTTGTATGGGACCCAAAGTAGGCTCTACACTGCAATCTGTGTACAATTGTTGTGTGAGTAGCATGACTGTTAGGGCTCTGGAGCAACTAATGGTAATCGGCTGTATTCTAGGAAAAATGTGACAAGAATTGAAAATTGGAGAAATGCCGAACCCAGACTAAAGCCCAAACAAAACCAGGTGTGGTTTGTTGAAAACGTCCTTAACTGGGCCTGAATTAATACGTGAGGCCCCAATTCCCAAACAGTTTTCCTTCTATCTTCTTTCTCATTTTTCAGCCCAACGAAACGTATTATTAGTTGAGCAATGCTAATGGTGACCGTGTCTGAGTGCCCTAAATGTGGTACTCAACATGGTTAACAAAGTATTAGTGCTACTCCTATTGGTTATAGTTCTTCCATCGAACTTCAATGGATTAAATTTATGGAAAACCAAGTTTATCCTTCATGATGAACTTGTTCTAGATCTCGAGTGGTAAAAAAAAAAAGCTAATGAGTTCGCTCATATCGATCGGGAGCTCGAGTCTTCCTAATACCAACTGACCCCTACAATTAGGTGATCACAAAGTCAAAGTTACAGAAGGAATTTCTAAAGCTAGAGCCCATCCCATATGAATTTAAAGGTCCCATGGTGGTTAATATTACCCATACCATGCCCAACTCAACCCATGACTCTATAATAGAACCCTTTCTTTGCATTTGGATTATTATACATAGAGATAGAGACAAACAAATAATGATAGAAACAAAGATATAGAGCTAGAGATGCTTTTTGAGTCCATGTCCCAAAGACGAGACAAATACTTCACCAAATGGTTCGGTACGGTTCGGTCAACTGACGATCCGGGTGGAATTGTCATCGATCCCTAGGGGAAGAAAGAAAGGGGGTGGCGGAGGGGTGTTGGATTTGAGAACCCTCACCTAGACTCTCTCTAGTAATGGTCCTTCAGTCTGTGGTGGAAGCGAGCTCAAGTTGGTTGCAGGTCTTGCTTGACCACTCTACCCATCTTCACGAGTGTGACTGATGTTTGGCTTCAGCATCTGGTTTTACGCAGCTTTTCTTTATTTTTATTTTGTTGTTGTTTTTTGTTTCGTTGTATTTTATTTTCGTATTAATATAACTTGATTGATCTAATTCGTCAAAAAAGAAAAGAAAAAAGAGAGGCCTTTTGCGGAGAATTCTGACGTCTCCAATAAAAGCGACTTGGAGCATTTGCAGCAGAAGCTTCCAATTAAAACTAGATGTTTCCCAAGCTGGCTAAGATTGCATTAAAATAGAAATAAAATAAAATAGAAGATACTTGAAGGTTGAGGTAGCATTTTGTTGTTTCTCCATATACTTTAAATATCAAACCAACCATCAAATAAGAAATCTACACTACTAAAAGATTGAAGTAATGCACACAAATATTAATTGTAGCAAAACGCAAAATATCACTTAATACGTCAAAATTCAAAAAAGTCCGTTAGAGTGCAAATTACCACTTTAGTTGGTGGATAACATACATTTTCGATGTTATATGACATGAAAAGAATTACAAAAGTGCATAAACTGAAAATTGTGAACCTCTTGAAAATGTATGATTTATTTTATCTGGGAAAATTGTGTACAAAATTAAAACAACAAATTGAAAAAAAAAAGTGAATATATAAAAAAGAACAAAGATACTACTCCTTTTGTTTTTATCTCTGCAATATTGAAGTGGATGCACGGGCATTTGACTCAACCAATTAACGAGCGACAGCCATGGATACGTGCCTTAATTTTCTCAATACCTAATTTTTCTTCATTGAAGCCTCTACAATTCAGTTTTTGCCTAATTTTCACTCCTTAATTAATTCGTCATTATTACTACTTTGTTAACAAAGACCCCTTATAGAGAGCTATGGTATTATATACAGGAAATGGACCACAAAAATGCTAATAAGTGTTCATTTCGTAAAGTAACAATAATTTGTTTAGGTGTCGACTGTTGATCTCTCAAGAAATAACGCGATTCAAGTACTGTTGGTGTGGTCTTTGTGAGCATGAGATAGCTAGGATGAATTAAGCAGTTGAGATTGATCGATAAGGGCATGGAAACAAGGTGCATAATATGTAAGAAATATTTTAGGGCCCACCTAGTTACATGTGTGATTATAATTAGTTGCTAACTTACATTATATGTAGTGGTGGTTTCAAAAGTTTTTGGCTTTCCACTATCTCTATAAGTGTGTTTCCATGATGGAGGGAAAATATAAGGTTTTTTAAGGAAGATTAAGGGTCCCTAACCTAGCATCTATATAAGCCTATGATATCCATCAAACAAGACAACTCAAGATATGTATAGGTCGGAAGACACCTAGATCTAATACGTGTGTGTTCGGTATTCAACTTGAACAACAATGACTAGAAGTTAGTTCGATCCTATTTTCGCTGCGTATACCGATATGATATTATTTATCTTACATGATAGACCCCAGGTTCGACTCCACTGCATTACAAAAAAGCCCTTGGGGCCACGTCATACGTAAAAATCCTTTGGGTTAGCAAAGGCTGTTGGGAAAATTTCCCCTAATCAATCCCACCCGCAAACGGAAGCGTAATCGAAAAATTAAATACGCAATAAACAAGGCACAACGAAAACAACCAATATACGTGGTTCCCCAAACTCGGGTACGTCCAAAGAAGAGATAAAGCAATTTCCATTATCACCAAAGGTTTACAAGGGTTTACAAAGAGATCAAAGATCTTACAAACACCCTATCCAACAACCTACAATCAAAGTGGAAAGATCATACCAAATACTCTCCAACACAGCTGGAAATGAAAGCCCGAAACTGAGATCAAAACAGCCCCAAATGTCGTCAACGAGCTGGCACCAATTTGCTTCAGTTGAGAGGACCAATGGCTGCCCAATAGCTTTCCCTTTTCCACCAAGAACACACTGATGCACTCCCTTTTTTATCTCCACCGAGATCACCAGTTTCCCTTTTATTTCTTCTTCTTCTCACACCCTCTTAGGCTACTACTTCCAGAAGACAAAAAAACCTTTTTAGCTTCTAAGAGAAGTCAAGTTACTCACGTGCCAAATGGTGTATAGAAACTTCCACAAAAATCTTTTTGGGCCAAACACTATTGGGCTATTTTCATAGGCAAAAAACCCAACAAAGGCTAGTGAGGGGCTGGAGAGATTAGTCTTGTGGTACGCGCAAGCTGGTCCGATAATCACTCTTCATTACCAAAAACAAAAAAGTGCATGATAGACGAATTGACAATTCAATTGCACTAAAGGAACTACACATCCCCAAGCGAGGTTCGAACCTTTTTGCAGTGGAAATCCTCGTAATAGGATGCTGATTTAGATGTTATTTGGTTTGGGTTGAGTTTGAGTTTTTCTTGATCAGTACTTGTGCCTTGGTGGAACGACGGTAGAAACCAATGAGTCATTGCTCTTTTTTGGGATTCGCCACGAGTCTAGAACTCATACGGTCACGTTCAGGAGATTATATATAGCTAGCTCCGTCTCCCAGCCCCTCCCCCAGCTTTTTTCTCGAGCGAAAAAGAACAAGAGCATGGAGGTGAGGTGATTATAAAAATAGAAATAAAATTATTCCACGCTCTTAAAACATTGTTTCATCTCTCAGAGTAGGTGAAACCAACCTCTTAAGTATGTGATTTTCACATGATGTAGTAAGCGAGTAAAGTACTGCTCCAGGGGCATGGAATGATCTCTCCCAAGCTAAATCAACGCACTTCTTATTTGTTGTGGACGTTTATATGTAGAAACTTTGTATCCAATCTAAAAATGAATGCCATTAGCTAGAATAGGATTCCAAGCATTATATTAATTGATCGCCCGACCCATAGACGGAACCGAGTTGGGGCTTATGGGGGCCAAGGCCTCCACGTTGTTTCGGATTTTAAAAAAAAAGTTTTGATATTAATATTAGTTGTTTGTTAAGAACACCTAGATATTATATTTTGTATTGGATATTATTTAGACATTTAGCTCCTTTAAGAATGTGTTCGTTTTGGGCCACAAATCCAATTTCTCTTTGTGTGCACGGTCTCTTATAAGTTTTTTCTGCAATTATTATTCTTATTTATCTTTTCATCTCTCCCTAATCATTATCCAAAAAAACCTCTATCAAAACTTAAACCAAACAAACTATTAGATTCCCGAACCATGAAATTTCAAAACTTTATTGTTCATAGTTTGGTCCCGCGTCTATAAAACACTAGTTCCATCCTTGGCCCGACCCATTATATACCCAACCAATGTGGTGGTTCTTTTTGCCTCTGGTCGGAGGGTCCTTGGTCCCTCCGGGAGCCTAACAGTGTTGGGTGGTTTGATTGTGCTTCGGAGTTGCAGGGGTGGTGGTGGTGGCGATCTGAAGGTTGTTGTTGTTATGGTGGTGGGTGGTGTTGGGGGTGTTCAATAGGCTATTTTTTACCCTTTATTTTTGCAGGGTATTTTTCAGAATTCGATTGGCAAGATGGCGGTCTGATTGGTTCGGTCTCCCTCCGGTGGTGGCGAGGTGGTAGTGGTTCCCATGAATGGGCTGCTCTTGGCTGTCTTTGTGTGCCGAATTCCGGCCGGCAGCCTTTCCGAGATCTCATTTGGACGAGGGGCTGGCAGTTTGTCGCTTCTGGTTTGTGATGCTGTTGCTGTTGAAGATCGTGAAGATGGAGGGGATTGTCCGGGTTTGTTTTGCTGTTGATGGTGGTGGTGGTTTGGCCCTCATGCCTTGTCTGCTCCGGCCTTCACTGTTGTAGGCCGGTTTCCGCTGCTAGTCTCTACATCTGGGAGAGGTGACTTGGCTTAACGGCGAGCCTGGACTCCGGTGGTTTGTACGGTGGTGGCTACCGTGTAGTTAGGGTTTTGTGGTTTGGTTTGGATGGGCCGGTCCAGGCTTGGGCCGAATTTGGGTTTGGGGCTTTATGTGTTTTATTTGGGCATTGGGCTGAACTTCATTGTATTATCTGATGTGGACCCTGGTAGACCTTTAGATGTTCTGGGTTTGCCTTTATGGTGTATTATCCAACTTTTTGTTGGATTCCCTTCTCCTTTCCTCGTTTTTAATAAAATTCATTTTTTTGACGATTCAAAAAAAAAAAAAAAAACATTCCTTCTTGCGTGCATTGCAGGACGTATTTTTTTAAAAACAATTATGGGATATAATGAGATTTCTACTCTGATACCATGTAATTTCTTTTTTATCTATAATCAAAAAGCTGAATTATTAGGTAGAGATGCCGCGACGTTTTAATTTTTTTTAAACTCTAATGGCATGTGATTTTTTATTTTTTATCTTTAATCGAAAAGCTGAATTAGTAGGTAGAGATGTCTTGACATTTTTTAACCAGGTGATCATCCATTCTTCGACTTAATATATGCGAGATTGTTTTCTTTGATCTGCTTTGTCCTTTTGGATAAAGTATTTTTTGATTTTGGGGACCCCATGCAGTAAATTTACAAACATTATAAACTGCTGGCTGCACAGCATTGTTTTGGACACATCTTGTAGCATTTGTTGGACAAATCCTGGTGGCTACTGTGGTGTGCTGCTGCCCTAGAGTCCAAAAGACTATATTGCCCCTTTGACTTGTCTTTAAAGTGGTAAAGAAAATAAAATGAATTCGAATAATTACATTTAACATTTTCCTAGTTTTTTTTTTATTTTTTATTTTTGCTCAGTAACATTTTAACGTTTTGCGCAGCCACGCTACGAGAACAAAGCGAATTATACATCCGCCTCTAATTTCAATATTTTCGTAAGTCTGCTTTGGTATTTGATTTTCACTTTTAAGTGTGATTATTAGAAAAGTACTTCCGTATTACTAATATGACCAACGCAATCGAACACTAAACAATATGATGAAGATGACAATTATGCAAATTATCGGTGTTAAGATTAATTTACCCTATTATGTCAAGAAGAAAAAACAAAATCTAAAAGAAGAGATCGAGCAGCTGGCACACTAACTAGGTTAGCATTGTTGCAATAATATGCCGATGATTAAATAATTGGATATGGCTTAAAAGAATGGAAGAAAGACAAAATCACGAACACCCATAATAATAACAAAAATGTGAATCAAAAGGAGTACAGTATACGTAACAGTTCTATATATATGCATTGGGGTATGGGGATATTTTGTTTGCTTCTCAAGGTTCTTGAGCCAGCTGGTAGATCATGTTTAGCATGCCTTTTTAATTGTCTCTTCTATGGTATAGTTGGAAATAGGGATCTACCCGTGGTGTAGGAGTGTACTATATATATAGGGGTACAGTGTGCAATATGAGTCGTTTATCTCTATAATTAATGGTTTAAATTTTGAAAAAATGTACAAGTAAGATATCATATGATACTATTAGCAAATGCGGACTATTAAAAACACTTTTGGATGGCTCAAAAGCAGAGCTGATTCAAGATATTTGGGGGGCCCTAGGCCAAATTATCATGAGGTGATCGAGGCCTTAAATTTTTTCACAATTTCTGTATGTAAAAATATTAGAACACATTTCATGCGAGACATATGCTTTGGTTCAGTGGTTTGGGTGTTTTCTTGTGTTCTCTTTGACTCAAGTTTGAAACCCAGCAGCAACAGATTGTTTGCAAGGCCATTTTTTGACAAATAAAAATTTTAAAAAAAAAGTGTCATGGCGGGAATCAAACCCAATCACAATTAACGCACGTGTGGAGTGATACTCATCTTACCAGTGAAATAAGGAGACTTAATAGTACAATTTAGAACCGTTCTACCCACACAGCAGATCTGTGCACAGATTGTGCATAGATTTTGTTGTGGGGCCCGCAAACAAATCATCCAATCCGTTCATTAAATGTAAAATATTTTTTCAAGGGTCCCCGTAAAAAATAAGCTCAATCCAATACTTATAGATGCTTCATCCAACTATCTAACTTTTCATTCAGATTTCCGGATAGTGAAAAGTTATATGGTTGGATCGAATACCTATAGGTATTGGATTAAACTTATTTTTTACGGAGACTCTTGAAAAAATGTTTTACATTTAATGAACGGGTGGGATGATTTATGTGGGACCTGTGGTGGGCCCCACAACAAAATCTGTGCACAATTTGTGCACAGATCTTCTGTGTGGGCAGACTTTCTGTACAATTTATGTTGCGAACAAATAATCTCTATATGAGAATAAATTCTCTCCGCCTAAGGAGGAGAAGTCCACATTTCCTCCAAACCAATCCTCTGCCGCCACGTCATCTATAGTACCAGACCAAATGAAAACTCACGTGTTAACCCTTCCACTCCTCTGGTTTTGAGCTGCAAGGGAGAAAAGGCTTGATTTGGGGCAAAGCTGAGAAAAAAAAAGTGTTCCAAATTTTAATCCGTTTGAATGGATGGGACAATTTTATTTTTCTGATCATTTAATTTTGAAGGGTCATAATTAAATTTTGACTATAGAGCTCACGTTGATTAGCTCTAAGAAAGTTGTAGAATCAAATATCTTTTAGGGCTAACTAACGAGAGCTCTAAAGCCAAAAATTAATTATAATCCTTTAGGATAAAATGATCAAAAAAATAGTGTCTTTGCAATACTTAATTTTTCAATCTATAGTTTATATATTAAAAAAATATGGTTAAAAAATTAAATGTTCTAATTTTCAATTCGTTTGAACTAGTATGAAAATTCTATTTCTCTAATCATTTTAACCTAAAGGATTATAATAAATTTTTGGTTTTAGAGCTCTCGTTGGTTAGTCCTAAAAGATATTTGATCATACGACTTTCTTAGAGCTAATCAACGAGAGCTCTATAGTCAAAATTTTATTATGACCCTTTAGAATTAAATGATCAAAAAGATAAAATCTTCCTGCCCATCCAAACGGATTGAAAATTAGAGTATTTAATATTTTAACCATAATTTTTTAATATATAAACTGTAAGTTGAAAAATTAAGTAGTATTCCAATTTTCAATCGGTTTGAATCAGTGCAAAGATACTATTTTTTTGCGCATTTTATCCTAAAGGATTATAATTAATTTTTGGCTTTAGGGCTCTCGTTGGTTAACCCTAAAAGATATTTGATTCTACGACTTTCTTAGGGCTAATCAACGAGAGCTTTATAGTCAAAATATAATTATGATCCTTTAGAATTAAATGAACAGAAAAATAAAATCATCCCATCCATTCAAACGGATTAAAATTTAAAACATTTATTTATTTTTCCTCAACTTTGCCCCAAATCAAGCCTTTTCTCCCTTGCAGCTCAAAACCAGAGGAGTGGAAGGTTTAACACTTAAGTTTTCATTCAGTCTGGTACTATAGATGACGTGGCGACAGAGGATTGGTTTGGAGGAAATGTGGACTTCTCCTCCTCAGGCGGAGAAAATTTATTCTCATAATAATATATATAACTACTCCTAACCGGGCCCTTTTTTTTGGACCAAAATTTTGGGCGTCACCGGATCCATATATATTTTGGGAGAATGGGAACGGGGATGCCTATATCACAGTTTAGTATATTACAGTTAGGTATGTAGTGCGCGTTGACACACACAGGCCGCTCAACAGAGATCTTATATACTCCACTGAGGTTCAAACCGTTTATTCGAGGCGTCAATCACACTATTGGAATCTTGGATCTCTTGATCACAAAAACCATTTGAAGTAAGCCATAAACTATTAAGCTACCAGCCTTGGAGGCTAATTAGCCCGTAGTAACACAGACAGGTACGGCGACATTCAAAGAAACAAACAAGCAAATAACGGAAGTTGCGTAGAGAACACTAAAGGGGTCGCACAAAGGCCAGACACCTTGGATTCCTTTCCACCTGGTTTTTATTACCTGAGATCTGGTCTCCAACAACGATATGCGTCGGACCCCTTTTCCTCCGTCTCTCATATAACCAATTGACGCGAGACAACGGTTAAATTTTTAGAAGGGTTCCAATCTAAAACCAATTGGCAATAGATGGAGTAGGCTCTAGAATTTATTAACTAAGGTTGGGTGGCTTAAATGAGCGATGCGGGACAAGTCTAACATGTTAGATTTCTTGGAGGGTTCAAACCTAAAACCAATTAGCAATAGGTGGAGTAACTTCTAAAATATATTAACCAAACTTGGATGGCTTAGATGAATGATGTAAGACAAGTCTAACACTCCCCCTTATGTGCAGCCCGGATGCAAGTGGAGGTGACCGACCAGGAGCTGACTAACTGACTCGGGTGACAGAGATGATAAAGACTTTTCCACGAGAAGTGAGGCCACTCAAGACCTAGTTCTGATACCATGTTAGATGGTATTGGGTAGAACTCAACTTCAAAAGCTAGTTATTGAAGCGAGGGTGTCATCACGCTTATATTTATCATATGACTTTGGTACCCAAGTGATGTGGGACTTCGTTTCACACCCCCCTCACGCCCAACGTGCTCACTCGGTAGCACCTACCGCGTGCACCCTATCCATCCTTGGCATACCCGACTCTGATATCATGTTAGATTTCTTAGAAGGTTCCAACCTAAAACCAATTGACAATAAGTGGAGTAACCAAGTCTGGGTGGCTTAGATGAGTGATGTGAGACAAGTCTAACAGAGACAAGGTCTTAACATGTTTTTTATGGCATTCGACATGGCACCCATAAATGTGTTTTTTAGAGAGGTTGATTATAATAACATTGTGTAACCATCTCTATAGGGCACTTCGGACTTATCAATTGGTGTTAGAGAGGGTTTCATATTAATTACATCTTTCATGGCATTATTCAACATCGAGCTCAAACTTTATTTTTAAAACAATTGCAGAGAATGACATTGTGTTAGCTAAATCTACGAGGCACTGGGTAAGTAGAGTATTAGGCACAAGCAGAGCACAGTTCTTACCCGAGGAGGGGTACCCGTCCCCAGGACCCCAGCAGTTTACCACTGTCCCACACAACCACGTACACTACCAACGTTCTCAGAGGTTTTTGAAATCAATTTGTAGTAGTAAAGGAGTACATTAATTAAAAGCTGTAAAGTACCCAAGTGGGAAGTTTGGTGGGTCACTTTTCTAAATTTTTTTCAAGCCACCCTGGCCCGGCCTGTAAAAGATCCACCATGCATCGTACTCCTCCATTGTTTTGAACTTTCAAGGGAAAGTCTTTACTGAAATGAGATAGTAGATCCAAAGGTTCTTTTACTGAAAAGTGGAAATTTGAAATAGACTGCACTGTAGAAGGGAGTGTCAGAACTATAGTAGTAGTACAAACTTTACTGCTGCTCGCGCGCGACACGCACGTGGATTACGTGACTTAGCCCTTGTTCTTCTAAACAAAGCCATTGGTTTTTTCGCAAAAAATGAGTCAAATAAATCCACATAAAAATAAAAATAAGCCAATAAGCCAAATTTTTTGTCTTTATTCAAAAAAATTGGATTTCGGTCAAATTTTTTTACTTTTTAGATTCTTTTTGTCATGAGGATGCAATAATTTCCAAAAAATTGACAATAAGCCAAGTGATTGGAAAAAAATTTGAATAAGGATAAAAAATAAGCCAAACTGGCTTATTTAGAAGGACAAGCCCTTACTCGGGGGTGTTTGGATCAGTTTGCGTACACCTCAATTAATTTCCTCTCCGATCCGGTCAAAACCATGATTAGAAAATTCACAAAAAATTTCTTTTTTAAGATCTGACCTCAAAAATCAAACATTGTTCAATTGAGTGGTGAGAAAAGCCATCAACCAGCCGGACTAACCTTGGGGCTATAATTTTTCTATGATCACACACGACTACACGAATACTTTGGCATACTCATAGGATCAATATGTGTGTAGTTGTGTAATCTTGGAAAATTTGTAAAGAGAGTGTTTAAAACAATTGTAGAAAGAGAGTGCAATAGCATGGAACTATGGACAGTAATAGATTGTTCACACTTGAATTGTTTGCAGGTTGCGAAAAGTACGTACAACTCTCCAACAGTATCCGATTCGGGTTTAGAGGGAGATTTTTTAGAGTAATAAGTAGAGAGAGATAGACAAATAAAATTTATCGAAGACCGCATTTAAAAATTTTAAAACTCTAAAACGAACAGAGTTTGTATGAGTTAGGGGAAAAAAAACTCAAACTCAACCCTTCCTTGTCCTAACCAGATGAGTGCACTTCCCCTTCTTCACTGAGCTCTGCTATGCGCAGAGACAATTTGTAGACAACCACGCAGAGACAAATGCGTTTGGCCCTATTTCGGGTCCCGAAAAAATCTAGAAAAATATCCATAAATTTTTGAATATTATTTTATGGGGCCCTGTAAAAAATCAGCTCCAGTGGATATCGATAAGTATTACTTTTGGATTCGTAGGGCCCAAAAATTTATGGATATTTTTCTAGATTTTTTGAGGATCCGAAATGGGACAAAACGCATTTGTCTCTGCGTGATTCTCTTCAAATTGTCTTTGCTGTTAGTATTTTTGTTCTTCACTACTATCTTATTCTTTGCATATATGAGCTCAAGTCTCAAATGACATTGAAGTGAAGTCTGTCAAAGAAAACAAGTTAAAGGGCAAATTTCACTGACCTCCCCTGAGGTTTCTGACACCGACAGATACCTCCCCTAAGGTATCTGAAATTTCACTGCCCTCCCTTACTTTTGAAAATATTCTACAGATTCCCCCATACAGCTAACTTGACTTAAACGGTGTCAACTTTATGAAGCAAAAGACTTCAATGCCCTTTCCTATATTCTGCTCTTCCTTTCCCTTAATCTTTTTCGTTTCCTTTAACCCTTTTTTCCTTATTGGGTCAAAAGTGGAAGGAAGCTAAGCATATACTTTTGCAAGAGAAAGAAAATTAACATAAAATTTAAATGTATATATATTTGGTTGAGTTTCTAAAATGAGTTTTTAAGATTAAAAAATAGATAAGGTTACTTTTTATTTGTCTTCCGTTAATTTTTTTTCTTTAACTTATAAAACTTCATTACTTTTGTGTACATAGTTTAACCACACTTGAAAAGTAAAAGAATGGATAATAGTTAATGAAAAATTGAAAAAATCACCTTTGACTTGGCATTTTGAATTTTTGACCTGGAGTTTTAATACCTTTTCTTTTCAATTTTAATAAATTTTTATTTCAATAAGATCCTTTAATTTTAATATTGAGATAGACTAGATGTACTCACAAAATTTCAAAAATGTTAATATACTGGAGTTTTATAAAAAAAATTAGAGTTTAAGTATGTTTTCATAATAAAACATTATTGGTAGTTTTTGGATTTTGTTTGATGTTTAAGTACAGTAATATTTATAACAATTTAGTTAAATGTTTTTTTAATCAAGGGAGTCACAATTTCGTTCAGTCCAACACAACTATTCAAGCGTGAAGAAGACTATTGCCCCTGTGTAGTTTAGTAATTGTCATTACTGGTTAAAAATGTCGATGTATCTATATACGTTCATGTTACGCATATGGAAGGATTTTAAAAATTTATCAACAAAGCAGAGTTCAAATTTGTGGTTCCTTCAATAAGAAGATACTTTGTCTTGACATTTGAAATATAGTCACAAGGCCGGAGAAAAATATAGTCTTTGATATAATAAAATAGTGTGAAAAATGTAACTCCAAAAAATGAACTTAAGTTTTTTGAAACAATGCAACTTCCCAAAGATTCCAAAAAAAAGGACATTTGTCTTCTTCTTTTTTTCCTGTACATAAAGAGGAGGTGTAGAATAGTTATATGTAAAAGTAAGGGATATTAAATGGTAAGAGAGAAAAGAGAAATGAAAAAAAAAAAAAAGAACAGGTGATTTGGTAGTTGTGTGTAGTTGGTATGATTTCAAGGGTAATCTTGGCATAAAACAAAGAAGCAATGCTTATGTCACCGTTTTCCGTTAAAGATTTAACGTTATCTTAACAGAAGGGGGAATGTGGACAATAATTTGAAAAGTAAGGGAGGGCAGTGAAATTTCAGATACCTCAGGGGAGGTATCTGTCGGTGTCAGAAACCTCAGGGGAGGTCAGTGAAATTTTCCCCAAGTTAAACAACAATAGCGGCAATTGTCTTTTCGGGAATGTTTGACTTGCAGGTCACCTATATGCCTTTAATTGCCATACTATTTTTTTGAAAGAATTACACTACAAAAAGTGAGATCAATATATAAGAATGGGTGAATCCAATGTTTTGAATACCGTTTCGGACATGGTACCGGATTTGCTATCGGTATGTACCGTACCGGTACCTGTGAGATATCGGGTACCGTTTTGGATTTCCCTTCAAATACAAGTATTTACTAAAATTCCCGTCGGGAGTGTTTCGAAAAAAATTGTAATTTTATTTTATATTTTTATATAATTAAATGTCAAAAAGTAAAAAATTATTCTATTATTTAGATTGCCGAAAATAAATAACATTTGTAATTGTAAATGTGATCCAGTTTAATTTTCCGCTTGACCAAAAAAAAAAAAAATGTGATCCAGTTGTTCCCAAAGGAAAGGCAAAAATTCAATATCTAGAGCCTATAAAATCAGGTGTGGCAGTCCCATCAAGAAAAGGACAAGTTTTATGGGTAAAGGACAATATACTAGCAATTCTTGGCACTTTATTTGTTGGACAATTGGAGTAACATTAAATGACACAAATTGCACACAAAGGATAAAAAAAACCCTTAAATAGAGCTTATCGTCTTCTGCCTTTCTCAATCGAGAAGAGTCAAAAGACCACAAGAAAAGTAAATAAACAAAAACGCAGAGAGGACATCAATGGCGAGCACATCGTCGGTACTGGAACACCTTTCGTCAGTCGCTAGCAATCGTCGCTGCCGGCGTTGTCATTTTCAGAGGTAGCTGAACATTTTCAGATCTGTTTTTTTTTTTTTTGGGGGCTAAAGTTTCAATTTTCAGATCTAATTCCCCTCTCTCTCTCTGGCCGGGCTTAGCAAAATACCGGACGAATTCTTCAATAACGTCTTCTCATCCTGTACCGGCCGGTATTTCTACTAAGGCCCAATATTGAAACCGAAATGGTATTAGAGGGTTAAGTACCATTTTCATCTCAAATTGGTACGTACCAACCTGTACGAAATGATATTAATAACATTGGTTGAATCTGCGAGCTAATAGATTAGACAGTACTCTCTGCATCCTATAAATTAAGTTGGTCCCTATTTACACTTTATTTTGGTAAAAATTCTTAACTGTCGAGAGAGTTGAGAAAGTTATGTCGAGTCAAGGACACTTGGCAGTTTTCCAGCTCGTCAAGAACTTGACCGGTTGGAAACACGTGCATGGCAGAGGTTGAAGAAAGGACAAAGAGGGTCGGGATCAAGAGAAATGCAATTGAGTCGAGAATGTCGGAGAAGAAGACATCTGGACAAGTAACTACGTTATCCCCGGATATGAAGTTTCGCATTTAAAAGTTCTAGTTTTAGGAGTAGTTACTTTTGGTTTCTGTCGATTGTAACCTTTAGGCCCCGTTCAGTTGCCAAGAAAGTACAGGAAAGGACGGAAAAATCAATTTTCTCATAACTTTCCCAGTGTTTAGTTGGCAGGAAAATTCTAGGACTTACCAATTTAAGTTTTCCTGCAGGAATTACTTTCCTGCAAAAGTGATCCTGCAAAAAACACAGGATTTTGCGTCGCTGGAAAAGGAAAATGAGTGAACACTCACAAAATTTTCTCGAAAGTTTCTTTTTCCTGACAAATGAACAACTAAATCTTAATTTTTCTTGCAAAATTCTTTTGTCAAATGAACACTCACAGGAAAATAATTTTCCTTTTCTTTTACTTCACCTCACTTCACTTTTCTTGGGAACCAATTTTCCACACAACTTTCTCGACAACTGAACGGAGCCTTAGAGTAATACTCCCTCCGTCCGGATTTAATTGCTTCTAGTTCTATTCTAATAGGTTAAAAATTGGGTTATATTTTAGAATCCATAATGAATTTCATATCGAATATGAATCTTGTTTGATAGATCTCGATTAGTTCTATAATACCATATATTTAAAATCACGTAAAACATTATAAATTGGAAAATATAATCGATTGAAAAATGGTACGAATTCCCAAAAAGGACTATTAAATCCGGACGGAGGGAGTAAAAAAAGTCCTTTGTTATTCTTCAATCCATTTTTATTTTTTGGGTCAAAATTATCTTCGATCGTTGTTTGTTTTTAAAGAAGTCTAAAATACGGTAAAGAATTCACTTCTCGAAACCCACATTCTAGCACATCGATAACAAACTCTGTTGATTCTCGACCGAGTGAAATTAAGAGTAAACAGTCTCCTATGAATTACGTGCAATTTTTCAATCCTAAAAATAGTGGATTCACTAAAATATACTCTCTCCGTTTCTATTTAATTGTTCACTACGATTTTGCGTGCATTTTCAACGACGTATATCTCTCGACATATATTATATTTAATGTTTTTGAAATCATTGTCTTATAGAGAAAAATTGAGATATATCAAACAGGATCCAAGATTCATATTGCATATTTTTAGCAATATATGTCGAGAGATATAAGTTGTTGAAAATGTACGTAAAACCGTAATGAACAATTAAATAGGAATGGAGGGAGTAATTATTTGATTTTTTTGTACAGTTCAAAAGATTACATCAAAATCTTGTCAAATAATATCCATATTCCGAAAAAAATAATTTCGATTTAAAAATTACACATAGTTTCGTATAGGAAAAATTTTACATGACGGTGGGAGTATATAAATTCTAACATTAGTTACATTGGGTTAGACAGAGATACAAAGTACTACTCCCTCCGTCCCTTTTTAAGAGTCCTATTTCGTAATTCCAACTTATTAAAAAGACATCATCATTATACCTTTCACATCAACTTTTTCCTCTACTTTCCCTATTTATCTATCATCATTACACTTTTACTCACTAAATTTTCAAAATAGAATCTATTTTCAGGGACAAAATAGACAATGCACCAACTTTTACCCACTAACTTTACAAAATAGACATTTATTAAGGGACAACCCAAAATAGAATACCGGACTCTAAAAAAGAGACGGAGGGAGTAGTATGAATTATTGTTGACTGGCGGATCAAAAGGAGATACTTCAGAGAAAAGAGTAACTGATAACGCTCCTCACATCACATTATATTTAGTCTCTTAAATATGCTTAAGTAAATGTACAAATAATTCCCCAAGTCAATTTAATGTTGATTCCAAACTTTGAAAGATAAGACAAACCGGCATGTGAGTCTCCATGTCTTCTAGAGATATGAGAGTGAATATTATCACCTCATAAACCACATTAGAATCATTTATATACATTATTTTGTCTATTGGATATGGAAGCGGTAAATTAGATTCTCGGACTGTATATTCATCACTGACAGAGTATAGCAATACCAACTGAGAAAACAAGTGAAATGGTGTATTATTGATTGTATATGTGAAACAAAGGTCTAACATGTCTTTATATACGCTACAAAATTTGTAAACATATAAGAAAAAACAGGCATAACAAAGAAACATAAATAAAATTCTGAAGTCTAAACTAAACAGGAAATATATTCCTAATACCCCTTGCCTTTATAGCTGGGACGCGGGGGCTCTGCTGCCCACCATGGCATAGCAGCCCCTACACATACCTCACAGGGCACCGTTTTGGGAGGAAAAAAAAAAACCAAACTCTTCGTTTGTAATCTTATAGAGCAAAAACGTGATTATGAGAGCTTTAGAGTTAAAATTTAATTATGTCTCCTTAGAATAATATAATCAGAATAATAAGATCTTTGCGCCAATTCAAACGGATTGAAAATTGGAGTACTTAATTTTTTAATCATATAAACCGTCTAAAAAAATTAAGTGCGCCAATTTTTAATTCGTTTGAACAAGTACGAAGATCTTATTATTCTGATCATATTATTCTAAAGAGATATAATTAACTTTTGTCTATAGGGCTCTCATAATTACGTTTCTGATTTACAGGATCCTAAATAAAGAGCAGATATTTAATTATGAGAGCCTTAGAGACAAAAATTAATTATGATACCTTAAAATAATATGATTAAAATAATAAGATCTTTGTATCGGTTCTAAAAAAATGAAGTGCTCAAGTTTTTAATCTGTTTGAACTGATGCAAATATCTTATTATTTTAATCATATTATTCTAAAGTATCATAATTAATTTTTGTCTCTAAGGCTCTCATAATTAAGTATCTGCTCTTTATTTAGTATGAGAGTCCTATAGATAAAAGTTAATTATATCTCTTTAGAATAATATGATCAGAATAATAAGTTCTTCATACTTGTTCAAACGAATTAAAAATTTGGGTACTTAATGTTTTAGACCATTTATATATTAAAAAATATAATTAAAAAATTAAGTGATCTAATTTTCAATCCGTTTGAATTGGGGCGAAGATCTTATTATTCTGATCATATTATTTTAAGGGAAATGCTAAGTGCAAAGAAAATAGGCAAAGAAACGACCCTTAAAGTGTACATGAACGGCTCAGATGCACTGCACAATGAATCTGGACCGTTCATGTACATAAGAGTCTTTTCTTTGTTCATTTTCTTTGTACCTAGCACTCCCCTTATTTTAAAGATACATAATTAAATTTTAACTCTAGAGCTCTCATAATCACGTTTCTGCTCCATAAGATTACTAACGAAGAGTTTGATTTTTCTTTCTTCCCAAAACGGTGCCGTGTTATGTGTGGGTAGGGGCTGCTGTGCCATTGTGGGCAGCAGAGCACCCGCGTCCTTTATAGCTGGCCCCTTTAATTTTGAAAATGTCACTCCACCTTTTTAATTCTACAACCACTTATCCTTTTTCATTCTAAAACAAACTACACATCTATATATGGACGTCTTACGCATAGCGACAACTTTTTTGTCACTATCGCTCAAATTATTATTATTATTTTTGTAGTGCTACCTACACACATATATGATATATTCTCATACATCTCCATTTTCCCCTTGGAATTCGTATTTTTCCAACATTTCATCTTCTTATATTATATTCATTCAAAACTAGTACTAACTTACTTACTCTCCTGTCCCATAAAATTGGCTCCCTCCGCACGAAATTGAGTGCAAATTTTCTATTTAAAATAATGTATTTACTAAAATAAATTTTTAATTTTTTTTGGCACCATTTTTAAAAATGTCATCGATATCTATCAAATAAAATTCATATCGTATAAAAATTTATTTTGAAAAGTTTATTATCTTTAAGCAGCCAAAAAATTATAAAGTATATATAATTTTACAAGAGACTAATCACAGAACGGGAGTAGTAAGCAATATTCCCCTACTAATCACAGACTCGGTTCTAAGTTTCTAACGGGCCTATATAGAGCATGGCTGCTGATCTTGCCACTCCCTTTTTTGTTAACGCCATCCCCTGCAAGTGTATTTTTACACTAAAAATACACTTACAGGGGAGTGACATTAACAAAAAAGGGAGTGGCAAAATCATTTTCCATAGAGTATACACCCCTATATATATACTAGCGCTTGCCCGTGCCTACGGCACTACGCATTGCGATTGGAATTGGTGTATTGCATTTATTCCACTTCTTAGTGGCGCGAAAGAAAACTACTTGAGAGATATAACTAAACCAACCCCGCTACCAATTTAGACCCCGACTAATGAAATCGTATGCCTTGTTGTAAAAAGAAAAAATAAATGTTAATTTCACATTAAAGACACTGACATAATTACATATTTTTACACATCAGTTACACAAAGAAGCCAACCTAAATTCATAACATGCGGCTCAACCAATGGTAAATTTAGCTGTGGAACTGGATAAATGGAAGGTTCATATCCTTGGGCCTTGGCAAAAGCAGATGGAAATCACCTTGAGGAGGGAATCATTGTAGAGCTACAGTTTCCAAACACGCATTACCATGGAGGTCAAAACCTGAAAACAAAAGACCAAAAAATTATTAAAAAAAAAACCCACCAAACCACCACAGAAGGAACCTACCGAAATAAATAGAATTCACCGATCTTCCTTACCAACTCAGGCCAAGAAAACTGTAATAGCGTTAAAACTATCAAGGAAGAAGGATTCTTGCTAATAATTTGTGTTTCAAATCAAACTTAGTCCCCATGCAACACCATTAAAAAAAAGTGCACGAAAGCCAAACAATAATGTACAGTTCCATAGTATCAACGAAAAGTTACAATGCAAATAGGCTTCTTTGAAAAATCTCTCCTAAGATGCCCCCATGATTTTGATAGAAGTTGCTTTGTCAAGCAGTTTATCATTCTTATTTGAACCTAAAAGTAACATCGCATCAATCACAGCATCGAATGACAATGGCTCAAAGCTTTCTGCCAAAAGACGCATAAACTTACACTCCAGTTAATGCACGATCATCTTCACATCCACAATCTAAGCCTAGCTGTAACAACATAAAAATTCAGTCATAACAAAGTCTTGAATGTTTTAAATTACAATTAGACAGAAAAAAAATAGCATATTACTCGCATACATAATGAGACCAAATACCCTATAGACAATAAAAAATAATTAGTAGCAAGGGATGTGATTAAGAACATAATTTGAACAACTGATTGAAGGATTTTTATTTTTATTTTTTTGCGTTAGCTTGAATCGAACATTCTTACGATGACATGAGTGACCTTGATGTCTTACATTTTTCTCCAAATCACCATCCAGCATAGATTTGTTTCCCTTGGCTACACAGATGACCTTCCCTTTCCCTTTAGAAAGTTCCAATGCTCCTAGAACACAAAGTGATAGTTAGGACAAAAGAATTTTCACTGGAATACAAAGCCTAAAAAATTGGAAAAAAACAAATTCATAGAGATGGGAATATAATGTTTGCCAATTGACCAAAAAAAAAAACCCTCTATAAATCCCACACTGCCAAAGTCCCCTAAAACTAAAAAGTCTGCCGAAGTGCCAACTAACCAGTCCCCCCTACAAATTAATTTTAGACCATATTGGAGTGTTATTGGAGAAAGAGCCGTGGTCAAAAGCAGAGAAATAAAGAGAGCTAAAAATAGCGTACCACTCGCTAAGCAAGCTTCCAATCTTGATGATGATGAAAGCATTAGAGGGCGATTATACTCTTGCCCCTATCTCATACAATTACCTAGAAAGAGATAAAATGCATTAACATCAAGAATGATTGCATAGCAGCAATGCGAAACCAAAGTGATTTTGAAAGGTTAAACCCCATAAGCCGCTATTTCCTAGAACAATGCTTCTAATCTTAGAGGCCCAACAAAAGATGAGGAAAAAACTAATTTTCTACCGTGATCGAGTGTTTGTCCGTGAGTCTTAAAAATGAGCAAGAAACCTATTCCTAAATCAAAGACTGTCATTCACTTGAAAGGCAAAATGGAAAGCACAAAAAAGAAGAAAAAAAAAACATGTTGCGGGCATAAATTTCGAACTAAAGCGAACCCAATTGAAATAGAATCATAAAAGCACCCCAAAAAAAACACCAACTGACAAAGTCCGATGGTATGTATATGTAGAGGAGAGAAATGAAAACCATAAAACCAATTCGTAACACAATGGCGACAAAAACTCCAAAAAAACATAATAGTTCTCCAAAAATACAGTTCAAATGTCAAGAGAGCCCATAGGACCCAAATGTGGTTGATATGACAGGAATTTAGAAAAGAAATCATCAAGAAAGTAGAGTTGATAATTCCAGCCCAACTTGAACCTTCCTGAGCCTCTACTAATATCGGGGTCAGAACTCGTAGAAGAAAATTGCGAACAATGTACTCCGAACAAAATCAAAAGCATTAGACCCATCTCTGGATCACAGAGCTCAACACAAACTTCTAAGATTTCACTAAAAATTTCCTGGAAGAAGGTCACAGTACTTCAAATCACCAATTGGGCACTAACCTGGGATTGTCGTAAGCTACGTCGGTGCTTAAAGGACACCGGTGTTCGGCGTCAATCGGCGAGTGGGAGATCTGAAGGAAAGGTTTGAGGGAGTCTGATGGAGCGGTGGATGGCGCTTTGGCAGTAATGACCGTGGACGGCAGTGGAAGCCTGGAAGGGTTTTGAGGGGGAGTCTGACGGACGGATTCTCTCACATTGATGGCAATTTTGTAATTAAATTAAAGACCTTGGACAGTTTAATAAAAGGGAAATCTCACCTCAACCCTTGGATCAAATAAACCTCAACCCTTGGATGTGTTTGTGTTTGTGTGGAGGTCCACACCCTTGTATTTTATTAGATAGATATATATATATATAAAGAGAAGAAGAAGATGCATATCAATTCCTGCCTCCAGGCAAGATCCCTTCTTACCCCTAATTAAAATATCCATTTCCCCATATCCCCTAATATCTACACCCTTTACACTCTTCACACCTCCCACGCCTCGATACACCCAAATCTTCCCACTTTCAATCCTCCCCTTTTTGAAATCCTCTCCAATCTCAACACCACCACCAAAACCAGAAACCAAAACCCAATTCAAACATCACCCAATCCAAATAGGCAAATACTATCAGAAAAGCCGTGATGATGATGGGTCACAAGCACTTGCACGAACTCCTCAAAGAAGACCAAGAACCGTTCCTTTTGAAAAACTACATCTTCGACAGGTGCTCTCAGCTCAACAGACCCGTACCAAAGACCAACTTAGACGCCAAGAAGAAACTCAGACCCAATGCCGAAATCTCCAATCCCAAGCGTACTACCCTATTGAAACAAGCGTGTTTTATCCCCTTGCACCCGTCACCGGACGTCAGAAAATCACCGTGGCCGGCGACGGCGAAGTCCCAGAATCCCTGCAAGTGTAAGCGCCAAAACTCCGCCCTGCTTCTCGAGGCCGCAAGGAGGATCACTCAGAACCAATCGAAACCCAAGACCCAGATTAAAAATGGTGGGTTCGGGTTGTTCGGGTCGGTTATGAAGAGATTGAGGGGGAAAAGCAAAACCCGGTCGAGAAAGCGCGAGATTGAGGGAAAAGTCGGGGTTGAGAAGAGCGATTTCGAGATGGGTTTTGGGTGTTCTTGTAAGGATAATAATAGTAGCAGGCGTTATAGCGGTGCTTCCGTTTCGTCTCGTGATGTGGAGACGTGTCGGAGGTGGGAAGAGATTATTGGGTTTGGAGTTGAAGAGAGTAGTAGCCCTTTCCGATTTTCGCTTGAGAAGAGCAACTGTCCGAGTCCCCGGAAGCCGGATTTCTCGTCGCCGGTGACGTCTCCCCGCCGCTGCGACAAACAGGTTTGCATTTTTGTACTACTATATAATTTTTGCAATGACTGGGAATAGATTTCAAATTATAGATTTTGGCGTTTCGTTGCATAGAATTTAGATTCTTAAATCTTCACGCAATTTTGTTTATTGTGACTGTAAAATTACGATTAAGCTCTTATAAAAATCAAAAAGTCTGTATACACACAGCTTTAAATCCCATGTTTCGGACACAACTGTTCGGAGATGTTTGATGCATGTGAATGTGAACGATTCGGGACACAAGATGTGTTTTGTGTTTTAAAGTTGTGTCAGAATAAGTAATTTTGCTAAATTCAATCAACAATGCTACTTACACAACAATTCAAACACAACAACTTACACAATCTCTCAAATACATATGGGACATACACATAGTAGTGTGTGTGCAGCTCTCATTTATATGTGAGGTTGTATTTGGTGTTTTGTTTAAATTGTTATATGAGTATCATTTTTGAAATTCAATTTCTAGAGAATTATGCTTTATTCTCGTCACTTTTCAAAAAAAAAATTTCAAAAAATATCCTCTAAATTCATTCAACTTCCAATATTTATCTCTTTATCTTTCTACTTATTACTCCTACTATTTTTCAAAAAATTTTTCAAAAATCAAACCAAACAAAACATTAGCTTTTGGACCTTTTTTTTTTTTTTTTTTTCCAGCGTTGTTTATGTGTTTTATTAGCTTTGTTTGTTTCCTGTTTTTGCCCGGATGTGCTGTTTGTTGATGTTGATTGGTATGTGTTGTGCTGTTTGTTGATGTTTTTGTTTTTTTGATCCGCTGCTGTTTGTTGATGTTGATGGGTATGTGTATGAACATGTATGGACATACTTTCTAATTTGATATTTAATGGAATTATATTGTTCGTATTAGCAATTCGACTGAACTCGTGACTCAGTTGACTGAGTCAGATGGGGCTGACTGTCAGCGAGTGATCATAATCGGATTCACTGGCCGGATTGTCGCCCGTACATGTCCAAGGTCGAATCCAATGTAGAGGTTATTTGTGTCATTTCAGTCATCTGCACACTTGCTTGTTTGTTTTTGTAATTGCACTTTTTGATGGATGAACCCTCTGACACCAAAAATCTTTTCTTAATGACACTGTTTACAAAAAAATTTCCCCGAAAAAGGACAAATCCATTGTTGTTCTTTATTGACCCATTAGTTCATACAGAATAACTTTCTTTATTTGGAGGCTCAAGTATCCAAGGTGTTTTTGGATGGGATGGTCTGAATTGAAAACCAATTTTGACCGATAAAAATTACAGTAATTATTATCGGTCAAAACTGAAAAGCAATCTCAATTATTGATTGTGCGAATGGACAGACGAGATCTCATTTACGGCTCCTTCGCGAATAAGTTTCTCTCTTAGTTACTAACCTAGCATCAATATTCTTTGCCTTATTTACCAGAAAAAATACTATATCCTTTGCATGGTTGTTTAGTATTTATTTACATCAATCAGAGTGTTTGGCTAGCTTGCAAAGCACATCGACTAAGCTTTCACAACCAATACCATTGTCCATTTACGGGAGCCAAAAGTATGGACTGTCAGTATCTATTGAACTTAGACCATTTATTGATATCGCAACTACCATCAATTTTCCATTTACTGGTATCACAACTACTTACGATAGTTTTGAAAATTAATAGGAGAAATGTGGAATAGAGGGCACCCCAAAGATCCAACTAGAAGAAGAGAAAGAAGAGAAGGAACAATGTAGTCCAGTATCAGTATTAGACCCTCCATTCGAAGACGATGAAGATGGACGTGAAGATGGCGGTGAACCGGACGGTTATGATCTTGAATGCAGCCATGCTATCGTTCAAAGTGAGTAACAATTTTCTTGAATACCGGACTATTCTTTTTTGTATCAGTTCCTCATTGCTTATGCATACTATATAACAGTAATAATCAATTTGTAGATTGTGATATTGCATTGCTTATTGCAATCTTAATACTATCATAACTTTGCTGGTGCCATCTGCTAATTAAGAAATATAAACAATTCTATTTTTAGCTATTGACCAAAAAAATAAGTCACAACTCTGATACAAACCTTTCGTAACAAAAATAAAAATAGAAAGAGAGGAGAGAAAAGAGTCCAACCTTGAGGGGGAAGGACCTCCGATTAGCTCAAATTGAGGAAGAAGAACCGGATCTTTGTATTTCACAATAGAAGGCTTTGATTAATATTCAACTTCCTCTAATTGATACACAAATGTTATATTTAAGCACTACCAATAAATTCCATTAAATCACTACCCTATAAAGTAGAAACACTAACTCTTTTTTTTTTCCTTTTGGTCACAATAGAAACACTAACTTAGACGACTAACCATATCTCGTGCCCTTCCGTGTGATTACTCACTTACCCTTCCCTGTTGAAAAACCATATCTCCTGCCATTACTCAACTTCTAACGTTAATTTAATGAAAATAAAAACAAAATAATTTCAAGAAAAATAAGTACGTTACAAGCTCACTGTTGGGGTTGGTGGTCATTTTCACAACTAAAAGTGCTGCAGTTCACTGAACTTTGGGCAATCACGAACCAAATTATTTGAAGCAGTTGAAATAAATTATTTAGATTCTGTTGAACCCATGACGCCTAGTTGTTGATGGTTTGGTGATTCTATCTTGTCAGTAGTTTAAATTCTGTGGAACCCATGAGAGTGATGAACTCAACTCCCCATGACGCCTAGTTGTTGATGGTTTGGTGATTCTATCTTGTCAGTAGTTTAAATTCTGTGGAACCCATGAGAGTGATGAACTCAACTCCCCACAACATGCTTCACACAATAAGCAGAGATGTTTCATACCCCCTTGTACTTGTTGGTGATAAGTTTGCACTGTACCTTATCAGTTAACCATAAAAGAGGCTACATTTACCCTTGGTACCAGAAGAGAGTAATAACTCCATCATGATTAGGCTTTGTACATGGTAGAATTCTAGGTATAATCAGTTTGCTAGGTATCACAGAACTTCGTCCGAGTGACTGTTGTCGGACACGGATACTCTCTGGACAAGTGCTCGACAATTAGTTCCGAAGCGTTGTATTTTTTTTCTCGATGTTTTTCATTTGAATACTCCAGGAACACTTTATCGACAATAGTAGACTACTGTTAAAGCTTAGGAAAGTCTTTATTTGTTATGTGACATATGACGGTTTATTGATGATACTTAAGACACATAGATGATGAAACACTTTTCATTGGGATGCGAAAGGTTTTATTGTAAAAGTGATTAAGGGATATACCTCTTTCTTCGTTTTATGTATTTCTTCTAGTCTTCTAAAGTGTTTTTTGTTGCTATTAGCTGAACCTGACTTGCTTAAAAATTGGAGGGCAAAGCAAAAACTGTTGGAAAAGCTTCTTAGATTTGAGAAATTGGCAAAGTTGGATCCTATTGAACTTGAGAAGAGAATGCCAGAAGATCAAGAAGAAGAAGAAGAAGACGGCGACGACGGCGACGAAGTTGACAGTTCACTTGATCAATTTAACAGCGAGAAGAATGTTGATCAATACATAAGAGAAGTTCTTGTCTGTCAGATTAAAGACTCAGCAGACATGAAGAGACTGGTAATCGACCTAATTGCGGAAGAGAAGAGACAAGAAGAAGAAGGTGGAATAGATGACTGCGAAACGGTGGTGAGCAGGGTTTGTGAGAGGTTGGATTCATGGAAAGAGGTGGAATCTAACACCATTGATATGATGGTGGAGTTTGATTTCAGAAGAGAGACCGACGGGTGGAAAAAAACCGATCGAGGGCAGGTGGTGGAGATTGCCGCGGAGATTGAGATTTCCATCTTTGGATTGTTGGAGGAAGAATTATGTCGGAGCTTTGCTTCTGGTCTTTTTAGGGGAGAGACTTGTTCAAGTTTCTGTCATTAAATGTTTTTTTTTTTTTTTTTTTTTGGGGGTTCTAATTTAGAGTTTTTTTAAAATTTTATTTGCAAGATCACTGCCTGACTTGTAACATGGGGAATAGGTTATCAGCAAACTAAGATGACTATAGAAGGGTAATAATCAGTGCAGTAGCATTGTGTTGTGTAAATGTATGAGCCCTGTTCCTAATGAGACATAATCTGTATTACGCTTCGCAACAGTGTATATTCCATGGATGGAAATTTTGGTTCGAATGACCGAGAGTGCGTTAATCCCAACGAACGCCTTGGCGCCCGCATTGATATTGCGGTGCAACTGCGGCCATTAAATTGACTGAGAATCTTAACGTCGGGCCATTAAAATGTCTCGCTTGATCCAGTTGTTGAAAATGCACCGGAACACCGGTACCTGCATTCTTTTTTTCTTTTTTTTCCTGAAAAAGATTGAGACCCCTTTCCGGTAAAATTCTTATTTTTTTAAATGCATATTTTTCTCATAACGAAACTGTTCATTCTTTTATAATACATCAGCTTTAATTTAAAAAATAAATATTTATTTAAAAAAATAATTATTTTCCTTAATGGAACCTGAATATAGAAATGGACGAACTAAAAAGCAATTGCCTTTTTTTTTTTTTTTTTATCCTAAAAGCAATTGCCTTTACATCTGTAAAAGATGCTACTAGTACTTCCAGAACAAAAGTTTGAGAAAAAAGAATATGATTCCTCCACGTAAACAACTTTTTTTTACACATATCTGGCATTTCTCCTTTACCCTTTTTTAATAAATATATTAGTTATATGTGTTACAATGATGATTATGGAAGCCGTTGTAGGATGTAATCACCTGCCCCGAAACCTCCTCTCTTTTTTCATGGTAGCCAAGGACGGAGCCAGAAATTTCTCTACACAGGTTGATCACGTATCAAGACAAAAAATAATTTTTTTTAATACAATAGAAGATATATTTTTTTTGTCCCTTGCAGGGCAGGGGCGACTGCCCTTATTAGCCACCTCCTGGCTCCAACCCTGATTGTAGCTCCATTTGTTGTGTTGGATTTCTTTGTAAACTGTTATTTCATTTATTGAAGTTATTACTCTTCTAAAAAAAAAAGCATTTTGCAAATCCAAACCAAATATTGTGCCGCATCATTCTGTAAGGAGAGGATATCAAATGCTTTCTTGATAGAGTACACTCCTATTCCGCCACCACTACGTCAAAATTAAGATTCTGTTACTTCATAAATAAAAGAGAATAAATTATTTACGCCGCCGGAGTAAACATTTGTCTATTCCAAATCAATTGTATCGCGACACGTGTCAAAACAGTGGTCCCACTTAATAAAACATGGTGACGTGGTGCAATGCAATTGATTTGAAGGAAACAAATATTTACACCGACGGTGTAAAGATTTATTTTCTCTAAATAAAAACCACTTCTTTCATGTTTATTGAATTTTTCTGCGAATAAATTATTAAAAAAAAACCATGCACAAAGATATTTTATTTTTTCGAATCTGAAAAAAACGGTACGACTTTTCGATTCAACTGTAATTATGAACCAAAAGGGTATTTGCTTGGGAAATAACAATTGATGGGACCACCAGCTAACGTTACATTATTGAGCAAATGGAAGTTTGTTAAAGGCAGAATTATTATTACACCCACTAACGTTGTTGTTATGCAGGTTACGGGATTAGGACTAATCATTACAATGATTAAAGTTCTATGCATTATTGCCCAAAAAAGAAAGGGGGATGAACTTAAATATCATTAAGTTTTATTATTTTACATATAACCGGACGTTTGAGTCTGTTTGCGCCCACTTCGATTAATTACGGGGCGTTGAAGTCAACGATTAGGCTAACTGTCCAGTGACCCCTAAATTTGAAATATTTAGCCTTCGTGAAATTTGACTTCATGGAAGACAAACACTTATTGATTTTCTTATTCTCATTTGGCCAAACCCCTTCGGTATAAATAAGATAAAGTTATGCCTTAATGTGCTGGTTAGGTGAGGTAGGCAACGACAACAAAAACTATAATCATTCAAGATCGTCCCCGGGCCCGTCTAAAAAAACAGTCTTTTTTTTTTTTTTTTGCCGTTCAAAAAAACCTCGTTCGTTATCACAAGTATTTTTCTGAGTAATTTTTTTTAGAAAGAGCAAGAAATATTGTATAGATGGATAAACCAGTTTACAGGGGAAAGAACAACAATACGACAATATTATTAAAGGTACAAAGGATGATACAAACATGCACTAGTCCTATTCAAAAGGTGTTGTTCTCTTACAACTGAACGGTGCATAAACGAAGACAAAGCCCTCTTTGCTAGGCAATGAGCTCGGTAGATATCACCTTCAAGATTCTTCAAAAAGACAACTTCGATATCTCCTTTTTGAGGTTGCGCAACGAAAAAACATTCGTGTGGTGACCCTCATTTCTCTCTCCAACTTGGGTATTTTTCTGAGGTTTGAGAAACTCAATTTTCAGCTGAGTCAGTTAGCCTAAAGTTCCAACAATGGAATTCGCGGACCATATTCTTCCCCAGTTTGGATTTATGGCATTGTGCTACAAAGTTGGAATTACAGGGGTACACAATAAGACATGTCGACTTGATTTTTTTTTTATAGACAATGCCTCAATCTGACTGCGTATTAGTGCAAAAGTGCATGACCTAGGGGTTAGACCGTGTATGGTTCGTGCTTTTGCCTCGGCAAAGGGGACTTATAATTTCCCCACACTGTGGGAGAAAAAAGGAAAAGACAAAAAGTAAATCAACTCCATTAGATCGGACTGGTAAAGTTGAAGGTTGTGCAAAGGAATTGAAAAGGTACCGGAAATGAGAAGTGTCAGGAAAAATATTTTGGAAATAGTATTTTATTTTGAGTGTGAATAGAAATTGATTTTATTTTATTTGGAGTCGCAATTTTTCATTGACACCCATTCGCCGTGGACAGATACGTCCTATACAAACAAATATGTCTATTACCTTGGTGACCACTCGTAGAGTCACCAGTTGGTGTATAAATATCATTTCCCTCATTCATTTTTGGTTGGTTAATTTTTCCTCCATTCGAGCCCATTCATATGAGAGAGTGCAAACATAAAATGGTTCGCCAAGCTCTTTTGTTTTGGGGGGATTCCGATCAAGTAGTGTTAGGAAACAGACGTCCAATGCAAACTGTGAGCACCCATAACGGGGCGAAATCTACCTTGAGTATGCTTCTTCCGTTGAAAAAAAAAAAAGGATTTCGAAATTTTGAGTTTTGATTTTATTGCATTGATATGTACCGATTTTATCTCAAAATGTAATCTAACAAGAAGTACAAGTGCCTTAAAAGTAAGGATAAAAAGAAGTGGTGGTGTTGAAACCCCTTCCAAGTCTTCCATACTGATATTTATAGAACTCCAATTGGGAAAACCTGGCCCGCTACCTCATGCCCATCCAAGGAAAAACACCAAGTATCCCATGTTTGTTTGTGCTGGCACTTCTCCTTTTGGTGGTTGGGAATGGTTACCCCAACTTCCAAGCAAACAATTTTTTTTTGAATTCTCTAGTTTCGGTGTAGATGATCTGCCTTTGACAGAACCAATGAGGGGATTAGTTGAGATGCGCATAAGCTGGCCCGGATACTTGACTGTCAAACCCGAAAAGACAAAGAGATCATGGGGCCACGTTGAGTCAGTACAGGATGGACCAAATTCCCCCCCTTTCGTGGGCCATAATCATACCACATAGATCAAGACCCACTGTCTCCTTATCTGGGCCTCTTTTATTACAAACCCACAAAACAAGGGCCCAACTAATCACGGATCACTTTTATAGACAACAACCATGAAGTACTACTTCAAGCAAGTCACTCAGGATATAATTGTTTTGAGTTATATATTTTAAATTAACTGTTAAGATTAAGTTATTTGGATACATGTATGTGTTCAAATATAGTTGTTCGTGTTCATACACATTTCAATTAAGTTAAGATTCTATCTAGATCCTAATTTGTGCTTGGTGTTCAAAGTTTAAACCGAAACATTATTCTGTTTATTTTGTACCTTCTATCGTGGGGCTCCATATAAGCTCATGTCGTGCTTGTAAGTAAACACCATGTGGCCAAGCCAACCAGAACGACGCTGTGTAACTCCACCCTATCGTGCGGGTCTGCCGAATACGGCCGCAACCCAACACCTTCGCCTGCCCGCCGTTCCGTAGGCAAAATCGGGCATCTAGCCAGACATGGGTCTTTATTATTGGGCTCTTTGGCCTATCTTCACTGGGCTCTTAAAGACCCTTTAGGTTCCCAATTTTTAATCCGACGAGACTGGAACGAGTGGCGCCCGGTGCCCACCACAGTTTCGTGGTATTCAGTTGCTATTGAAATATTTGAAATTAACATATACGTCAGTAGATTATATATGTGAAACTATGGATGAAGAAAATTCGTGTTAATATATACCAACACAAAGAGTTGAGCCACGAGTCTAGGGGTGTCATGATAAGTTCTCAATAGTGTAAATAAATGGGGCTTATTTCTATCTTTTTTTTTTTTTTTGGTAAGAAAAAGATAGAAATAAATGGGGCTTATCTCACTATTCTTTTTGTCACACAACAACATGCACAACCTCTTTGATTTGATTGATATTGCGCAGAAGTTGTGTTTTTGGCATATAAAGGTTAATAGTGAGAATAAGGCGCGTTTAGACGCCATGAATAGCTCCCAAGTGTATCCAAGTACCCAATGTCACGTGACACTCCGCCACCGAGTCCCAAGAATCATGAAATGAAGTACCGGAGAGTGCTCGGGATGTTGAATGACCAAGGGAAAGATTGCGGCAAAAGGAAGAGCAAGAAATTGCCAAGGTGGTACCGGTACCACACTTTCCTTAGTACCGGTACCAAATGATCAGAAGCAGAAGCCCCACAAATAGTTTTGCAACCGATACTGCATAGAGCTTGGTACTTGTAGCTAGTCATTAGAAGTGAAGAACCAAGGCAGTGTTACCGGTGCAGCATAAAACTTGGTACCGATAGCTTCTGAAAAATTCTGCCAATTAACCATAATGCTGAAACAAATTTGTTGTTCCTGCTCCATCAACATCATACTTTTGCCCACACTTTTTACACTTGGGCCCTTTTTTTTTTTTTCACTAGTAGGCAAGGTATCAAATTCATCACATGCAATAGAAGTGGGCCTCTTAGTACTTTTTACGGTAAACGAAGGCGCCTTGCTCGATGTTCTCATCAAAATTGTCTTCCATTGTAAATTTGTAAGTGTCCAAATTAGGAGTGTCAAATGGGCGGGTTTGAACCAAATTGAACAAGAGCAACTTCCTAGCCGGTCCTATTTGGGTGATGAATAGTCCACTAAGTCCTGTCCAAAAAGCTCATAGTCCAGTAGGTCCTCTTCATTATTTTATTGACAAAAATACCCCTTGCAAAAAAAAAAGCGATTTGAGAGAGACGATCGAGACACCACCACCGCCACCACACCACCACAACGTTGCCACCACCACCACCACAATGCCGCCGCCGCCGCCGCCACCACTACCACTACCACCACAACGTCGCCGCCGCCACCATCACCACTATCACCGCAACCCCGCCGCCACCACCACCACTATGCCACCACCACCACCATGTTGCCGCCACCGCCGCCACTCTGCCACCACCACCATGTCGCCGCCGCCGCCACCACGACATTAGCACCCCCACCGCCACCATCACCACCACAAATGCCGCCGCCGCCACCACCACCACCACTTCGCCACCGCCACCACAATTAACAGTGTTGATTTTTGTCTAAATTAACAGTGTTAATTTTCGTCTAAATTCACATCCCAATTAATAGTGTTCATACTTGGATTAACAGTGTTAATCCGCCACGATTAACAGTGTTAATTTTCGTCTAAATTAACAGTGTTAATTTTCGTCTAGATTAACAACGTTAATTTTCATGTAATTTCACACATCAATTAACAGTGTTACTATCCTTCGGCCCATACGTGTTAATATCCTTCGGCTCATATATCCTCCTACACCACCACCGCCACCGCCACCGCCGCCGCCGCCACCAAGACGTTGTCGCCACCACAACGCCGCCGCCGCCATCGCCAACGCGCCGCCATCACCACCACCACCACCACGACATCGCCATCGCCACCACCACCATCACGCCGCCGCCACCACCACATCACCACCACCACAATGCCGCCACCACAATTAACAATGTTAATCTTTGTCTAAATTAACATTGTTAATTTTCATGTAAATTCACCCCCCAATTAACAGTGTTTAATATCCCTCGACCTATACGTGTTAATATCCTTCGGCTCATACATTCTCCAACACCACCGCCGCTGCCACGGCCACCGCCACCACACCACCACCGCCGCCACCACCACCACAATTAACAGTGTTAATTTTTGTCTAAATTAATAGGATTAATTTCCATGTAAATTCACACCCCAATTAACAGTGTTAATACCATTCGGCCCATACATCCTCCTACACTACCACCGCTGCCACCATAATAAACGGTGTTAATTTTTATCTAAATTCAAACTAAATTCACACCGCAATTAACAATTAACATTGTTAATTGATAAAAGTGTAAAATTACAGTTACCAATGTTAAATTTTTTCTAAATTTACAATTAACACTATGAATCTATTTACAATTAACATTGTGAATCTGAAGATCATTCACGGAATAATAAAAGAAAAGAGGAAAAAAGACAATATGTATTTATAGCGACAATAATCCGGAGAGCCGTGGCCTTGTCAACACCTCATACTGAGTTTCCTAGCGAGAGATACGTCCGTTTAAGCGATGACGGCGCAGAAAAGCGGGATGAACTCTATCAGTTTTGGAGATGAGAGGAGATGCTTTAAATACATGTGTGGAGAACTCAATCTGCTTTGAAGAATGAAGATGCAGATAAGGATCGTGGATTTTACCGAGGAAAGTGACGGTGAGGATGAATCCGGATCCGGCGTAGTCGGCGGCGAGAGCGAGAGAAGCGGCGGTCTATGGTTCCCATCTCAACTGTGTTCTGAAATTGGATCGAAGATATCTCAGTGGGCCTCCGTTACTCCGTCTCCTACGTCGTCTTCAAGTGCCTCGTGCTCCGGCAAGCACCGTGGTCTTGGCATCCACATCAGCTTCGTCCGCTCCGCTCACATCATCTTTCTCTGTGTATAGGTTCAGCAGTGGCGGCACCGGCAGCGGTGGTGGAGGGAGGGTGCCAGTGGAGAGATGGGCGGCGGTGGTGGCGTTGGAGGGTTACGTGGCGGAGGAGAGACATGGGAGGGTGCGGTGACTGCGACTGAAGAGAGAGGGGAGAGATTTCAGATTTGAAACCCTAAAATGACATGGGGCATTCATTTGTTTTTAAACGGGGTAAAAATGTAAAATACACTCCACAGGACCTATAAGGAATTGCAATCTATAGAAAAAAGATCTAGTGGGCTATAGAATTGAAAAATAGGACAGGCCCAGAATTTTCTCATTGAACAAGTTGTAAGTGAGTTGGGTTTTTAATGGGTCAGTGACCCATTTAGACCAATTAATTATGAGTTTAATTACCCATACCTAACCTAATCCATTTATTTAAAATGAAATCCGACCCGTCCATTAACTCAATTACATGCTATATACTTAAAATTTAAAATGAATAAAATATCAATGTACACTAAAATGACCATATTACCCCTGTAAATCTATATGACAAATACCATTGTACACTAAAATTACCATACTATCCCTATACTACTAAAATGACCAAATTATTCCGCTACTCATAATTACCATATTACCGTCTCATAATTATGTACACATAATGATCAGGGGAGGGGAGGGGAGGGTTATGGCGGGTTGGGGTGTGGATCAGATGAGGCGGTGGAGTCGCCGGAGATGATGTCGGAGATGACTGATGTGAGTTTGTTGGCTAGTTTTGTGTTTGGATGGGTTTGAGATCTTGGATGGAGACGATGCAGAGAGAGAGAGAGCGCGCCCCATTTGTCTTCCATGTGCTTGACTTTGAAGTTGTATCCCAACTCCATGTGGTAGAAGCTTTGTTTTTTTTTTTTTTTTTGTTTTTTGTTTCCCTTCCTGTTCATTTTTTAGTTTCGTTCTTATCATCGCATGAAGGCCAAAGCTAACATGGGACTCAATCAACACAAATGTGATATGTCAAGTATTCAATTTCGTAACAAGAAAAACAAATCTATCCTCGTGTCCCTTTTTTTTTTTTAGGATAAGCAATCCTCGTGTTCTTTCTTTTTTGACATTTCCTTTCTATTCCGCTATGCACGGTTTCGCATGCTCTCTACTGATTTTGTAACGGTGTTCAATGAGGATTAGAAAAAAATATAGTACAACTTTTAATTTCAAATTTGATTTTATGAATGTTATCTGTGTTAATTTAGTTTGTGTATCTTTTAAAAAGACAGTAGATAATATTATTTGTTTTAATATAATAAGGTTATTTATTTGGTTATTTGTCCAAATATATACTCTATATTGTTTCATCAACAAATAAAGTTATCTCGAATTTTTTTTAAAAAAAATTCAAAAGTAATTATTCGAAAGTCTATTGGTTGCCATTTTGGTGAATATCTTTATTCTTTTTAATCGCAATAAAATTAATAGATGTGGTTATTTGTTTAAATTTATACTCTATTATCCCAAAAAACTCAATAAATAAGGTTATCCCTGTGAAATATGTAATATGTATAATAACAATAAAATCAACAGATGTGGTTATTTGTTTAAATCCATACTTTGTATTATGCCAACGAGACAAGAAATAAGGCCACGTATGCGAAATATGTGCCATGTATAATCGCAATAAAATTAAAAAGTATGATTATTTGTCTAATTCTATACTTCATATAATTTCCAAAAGGCCAACGCATAAGGTTATCTATGCAAAATATATACTCTTTATCATCGCAATAATACCAACAGATAGATGTGGTTATCTATTTAAATTCATACTCTATACGTATTATTTTTAAAAAACTTACAAATAAGGTTATCTCTGCTAATTACGTGCTCTGTATAATTGCAATAAACCCAACAGTTGTGGTTATTTGTCCAAATATATACTCTGTATTGTTCTAAAAGATCAACATATAAGGTTGTCTCAATTTTTTTTTTTAAATTCAAAAGTTATTATTCAAAATTCTTTTCATAAAATTTTGCCGCATGGTTGTTCATACGACCAACGGGACAGAGATTTCAATGTACGACGAAGAGGATCTCTAGATTTGACTTGACGGTGGAACTCAGAATGGAAGCGTTAGAGATTCAAGTGCCTGTGTGTATGGTGGAAAAGGAGGCATTGAGCTTGACACTACCGAAACCGGTGGTTCACTACGGCCAAAAATTGCAGTCGTCAATGTATTCCGATTAGTTTTTTTTGTTTCTTCAAAGTCAGTGGATTTTCCGGCGGGAAAAAAATCTTGTTTGGTGACTAGGCATGAAGTGGAAAACTGAGACTCCGTTTCGCTTTCTTCCAAAACCTTCTTTTTCAAAAACAAGGTAATTTAAAATTTAAATATAACGAAAATGAAAAATAATTTTTTAATTTTTTTTGCACCATTTAAAAGATCTCAGTGAGATCTATCAAACAAAATCCATATTGGTAGAAAAATTATTTAAGTTAACACATAATTTTTGACCTTGAAATTACCTTCTTTTTCCCAAAATCTTCCTTTTGAAAAAGTGGAACGCCACCTGAAATAGGCATCCTTTGGGCTTTGGTAACATGTGGTGGGGTGAGCAAGCTAGGTTTTTTTTTTTTTTTTTTTTTTTTTTTTGTTTTTTAATCCGTTGAGCAAGCTACTTGCATTTTACCATTTGATTGTTAAAATAAACATAAAACCTTATATGTGTTATTTTATCATCTTAATAACAAAAATAAACACACATATACCGTTATTTGTGCGATGCACAAAGCACACAAATAACGTTATATATGTTCTTTATCTGTGGGAAGGTGCTTGCATCGATTGATTATCCAACTTCTATGCCCCTGCACCCAACTAAAATACATTTCCATCTTTACTTTTATTTTTTCCTCAAAATTCCTCTATTTTTATACTTTGTATAAACATATGTGGTTAGTTGTCCAATTCTATACTCTTTATTATCACAAAAATACCAACATATAAGGTTACCTAGGGCAAATCTATATATAATTTGTATAATAGCATTAATAAAACCAACATATGTGATTATCTATCCAAATCTATACTCATAAATACTCCAAAAATACTAATAAATAATGGTTATTTTTCCAAATCTATATTATTTATTATCCAAAAAATCAAATAAGATTATATCTGCAACTCTGTATTATCACAATGAAACCAGCAGATGTGATTATTTGCCCAAATTAATACTCTTTATTATCCCAAATAGGGTTATCTGCCCAAATTTGTACTTTTTATAGTCATAATAAAATCAACAAATATGGTCATCTCTCCATACCAATACTCTTTATTATCTAATATAGGATTATCTGTTCAAATCTATACTATTTATTATCCAAGATAACGTTATATGTGCCAATTTTTTTCTCTCTCCAAAATAAATCAACAAATAATGTTATAATGTGCTAATCTAATCTCTATATCTCTTTATTTTCCAACAATATCTGGATGAATATATAGAGATGCAACTACGATTTGATCAAAGAGAGGAAAACATTTGATCAAAGAGAGGGAACAGAGAGGCCAACACATAATATTTTACTCAGCCGACATGATTAGGAAGGATATTAATGAGTCCATTTTTCCCAATTTCCCTTCTGTTATGGCTTGACACTAATATTGCACTTCATAAAGCCTCTCAGGCTACATGGCATACAAATGCCATAAAAACAGGGCCCAACTCCATTTCCATTTTCTGTATTCATATACCCGAAATGTACTACTAATAAAAAATTGTTGTTTTTTTTATCTTTTGTTTCATGTATTATTTCATCCAAATAATACATGAAACAATACTCATGTTTTAATATTAAAATATTTAAAAACAATAATTTTTTCTCTTCTTCTTACCCGAGTAATTTCGACACCGGACTGGCTTCCCCGCCTCTTCTTCCTCGTGTAGCTCCAACGCCAATACTGCCCGAGACATTTTCCTTCTCTCTCTCCTCTCACCCTCACTACAAAATTTCTCCCCTGCCACATTTTCCTTCGGCTGTCTCCTCCGCTAGCGAGCTTCCACTTCGGTAACTCCGACGACTGATGACCAAGTTTGAGAGTTCCGTCGACGGCAACGGAACACCAGCATAATTGAGTATGGAGGAGAGCTGAATCGCCAACATCAAGGGTTCGTCGCCCCTTTCTTGAACCGACTTGGTCCGGTAAAAAATACCGTCCCAAGTTCGAGAGCCCCGTCTGATGGTTACAAAACTCCGGCTACGGATATGTCGTCAGAGGTTTTTGTGGTTTCTTCCGGCGGTTGGTTTTCCGGAATGCAGAGGCAGTGAACTCTGGCCACCGACGAATCTGAGAGCGGAGACCAGAGGGAGAGGAGAAGGTTCAAATCAATTTTGGGGAGAGAGTAAAGAAATACAAATCGTTGTACATCACACGGGGACAATTCTGTCAATTCAAGGACTTTGGACTTTAAAATAAATTTACTAATGGACCGTACATCTTACAACTACTTAGCGTGGGCTACTTAGCTGGGCTACATGCCCTATTGGACCACTTTCTTTGAACCTTAGCTCAATTTTCTGAACATCATATTGGTCACGTTGCGGGACCATCATATTTAATTTTTAATCAATAACCTTGGGAGTTACTAACCACTTCACAAATATCAAGCTGATAGGCTTGTAGACGTGAATAAAAGTCCAACGACCAAATATCAAGCTGATATATAGGATTCTCAATTAGATAGTCTTGCTTTTTCCATATTACGGAGTACTATGTTCCAACAAAACTTGAATCCCATTTCTTTACCCGACAGTCTCTCTTCATAACAGAAGACTCCTTTTACCCTGTTTCCAGAAACCCAAATCATCAAATCGAGATGGGAAGCAATTCAAGAGAACCAGAACAAGAAGTAGAACTCCAACACACCATCCAAATCTGGGAAGCCAAACAAGACCTACTAAAATCCATGCACCAAAGAATCTCGGCCACCCCGCAACTCCTCAGCAAGTCCTCAGGCAACTCCAACTGCTCCATCTACAGAGCCCCCAAGACCCTCATCGACATCAACGGAATAGCCTACAAACCCGACATAGTCTCCGTCGGCCCGTTCCACCACGGCGAACCCGGCCTCCAGATGATCCAAGAGCACAAGTGGAGGTTCTTGGGTGACCTGCTGAATCGAACCCGAAGCAAGGGGTTGAGCTTGGAAGACTACTTGAGAGCAATCGAACCGTTGGAAACCAAAGCCAGAGGGTGCTACTCCGAAACCATCCATTTTACTACGGATGAGTTTCTGGAGATGTTGGTGCTCGACGGTTGCTTTATCGTCGAGCTGTTCCGGAAGATCGGGAAAGTGGTCCCGATCGAGCATGACGACCCGTTGATTTCCATGTGGATTTATTCGTTTATCTTGAGGGATTTCATCCGGTTGGAAAATCAAATCCCGTTTTTCATCCTCCAACGGTTGTTCGATTTGTCGCTGATGCCGGGGGATGAATCGGGTCCTTCGTTGGCCAAATTGGCCCTTATTTTCTTCAACAACGCCTTGCAAAGGCCGGAGGAGGTAATCACCAAGCATGCTAGCACACCAGGGAGGCACTTGTTGGATTTCCTGAGGTCAAGTTTTATCCCGACGGATCACGAGGAGACGAAACAGGGGCGTTCGTCGCAAAGCCACGTGATCCAGTGCATATCGAAGCTCCGTCGGGCCGGGATAGACCTCAAGCCCGGCGACGAGGACAGCTTCCTGGTCGTCAAGTTCCGGCGCGGCGTGATCGAGATGCCCGCCGTCTCCATCGACGCCTTCATGAGCTGCTTCATGGTCAACTGCATCGCGTTCGAGCAGTGCCAGACCAAGTGCACCAGGCACTTCACGACGTACGCCACGCTGCTCGACTGCCTGGTCAACACGGGGAAGGACGTCGAGTTCCTGTTGGACCGGAACATCGTCGAGAACTATTTCGGGACGGACGCGGAGCTGGCCAAGTTCATCAACGATTTGGGGAAAGACGTGACGTTTGACATCGAAAATAGCTACCTGGGTAACTTGTTTGATGAGGTAAACAAGTATTACAAGAGCGGGTGGCATGTTCAGTGGGCGACCTTTCGGTATACTTATTTTCGTAGCCCGTGGTCGTTTATTTCGGCATTGGCAGCGGTTGTTTTGCTGCTTCTGACTGTGGCTCAGACTTTCTATACAATGCTATCTTATATCCAACCTCCTGACCCTAAGGAGTGATAAACTTGGGATGGTAGTTAATTTTTTGAGACTCATTATTATGGTTATTGATGTGTGATTTTTGGGTTTAGTTCAAATTGTATCTATAGTAGTGACTTTGCGAGGACAATGGAAATTGTTTCAGATTAGTATATCTCATTTTCGTTTCTGCCACGCTTTTGTATTTGTTGCATGTAATTTGGTACGAGTATGGATGAGAATTTATGATAGGGTGACACTGCGACTCGATCATTATGTTAGGGTACGATTTTTAACTTAATACATTATTAGGCCACCACGACCTAGACCTGACGCGGATCGTGTCGAGATTGATTTAGTGTAAATCTTGAATTTCATTTTCCTATTTTTCTGCATCATAAATGTGCTTCAAAAACAAATCATTCGGTATCTTATAAACATGATTTTTTGACGTGATTTATGAATTGAGTTCTAAATAGTGAACAATCCTGATTATCAACTTAGAAAAGATTCAAAAAGGACTTGAAGAGGACACATCCAGTCCCACAAAGGAGATGGGAGAGAATTCCATTCCTTATTTAATAACCTCCATATATGATCAGTAATCCAGAGTGTTTATAATTCTTCCTATCTGATTGATGTACCATAGATTTTTCTCTACGAACACAACTGAGTTTTTCCCTACCTCATTTTCATCCTTGAAAATTCAGGACAGAAAAGGGACAGGTAGTTGGCATAGTCGCAATCAAACCAGTTCACAATTGGCACGAAGCTTGACCCGTGACAAATCAAGGAAAGGGACGTATATGAAGGGCAAACTGCACTTACACCCCCTGTGGTTTGGCCTATGTGTGAATACATCCCTTGATGTTCCATTTGTTGCACACACCCCCTGTGCTTTGTGGAGTTATATGTAATGTTTTCCATCCATGAAGTAACTTAGTTTTGACTAAATGATAGCAAGCCCTCCTGTGCCCTTAATATGGGTTTCATTCCGATCCAAAAATTGGATTCAAACTGTTTATATTGTAGAGTTTGGCGAGTACTAAATTCATAACAAAATTTAAGTCGATCGAACAATGAGAATTTCATGATTGAATATAATTTATTTTAAAATTAAAATTAAAATTTACCTTTTATTTTAACAAAAATAATGTTCTTGAGCACTAAGTTATCAATATCCGCTTGACATGTTTTTTCACTACAAGAAAAAACACTTTTGCCGACTAAAATAATGGTCGCCAAATGGCTATTTTTAGTCGCCAAAAGGTTTCCACAACTAAAAATTTTGGTTGCCAGTTTGTCGGCGACACTTGGTCTGGGAAAGTTTTTGCCGACCAAAATTTTTTTGTCGCCGAAGACTTTTTTTCCCGACAAAAGAATTTGTCGGGCAAGGTATTGCCGACTAAACTATTTTGTCGCGGAAAGTTATTGCGACCAAACTTTTTGTCGCTGTATCCAATTAATTAAAATTCTCTTTGAAAACAATATTACATATGGCGACAAAAATTTTAGTCGCCGAATGTTCATGTCAAAATAAATAATATTAAAAAATATATTGCCACGTGGCACTGCCTTCAACCGCCACCTTGCGCGTTCGCATCTTGCACCATCACGTGGCAGGTTCGGAATAATCCATACATTGCACTCCCAGGTTTCGAACCCCGAACGTCCGGCACTCCAATTGGGCGCACAACCAGTGGGCTATGCAATAACTTGTGCTACATTGATGAAAACAATATATATATTATGTATGAACCTTTTGTTTGTTGACGAAAAGTTAAACGATTATAAAATAAAATAAACTACGTTTATTATGATATTAATACATAGTGAGATTAAAAAAAATTAAATGCACTAATTTTTAATTTATTTGAACCGGTGCGAAGTATTTTTCAAGTCATTTCATCTTAAAAAATCATAATTAAAGTATATGTTCTATTCGTTTGATTTTATAACTCTCTTAGGGCTCTCATTTGCGATTCATATAGTCAAAAAGTAATTATGACATTTTAGAATAAAATAATTAAAAATAACATTTTCGCACCGGTTCAAACAGATTGAGAATTGGTGCAGTTAATTTTTTAACCATATTTTTTTATTTCAAACTTTCTTATAATTAAGTATTTACTCTTCATTTGGTTCAAGATGAGAAAGCCTTATAGCAAAAAATTAATTATGATATTTTAGGATAAAATGATCAAAAAAATAAAATCTTAGCAACGATTTAAACGGATTGAAAATGAACACTTTATTTTTTAGAGCAAATTTTCGTAGTCGTCCCTTTAGTTTTACGGTTGTTTTTAATTTCGTCCTTCTAGTTTCAATTGGTACCAATTAAATCATGTAGTTTGTTTTACGTTCTAAATTGGTAAAATCGTTAGAATATGATTAAAAATTTAAGTGTTTCAATTTTCAATCCGGTTGGACCAGTACGAAAATCTTAATTTTTTTTTATTTTATTCTAGATAATCGTAATAAATTTTTGGCTCTAAGACCTTTCAACGAGCACCCGAAGACTCCTATTTAGTTTCAAGGCTCTCTTAGGGTGCTATTTGAAAGGTCTTAGAGACAAAAGCCCATTACGGCCATTTAAGATAAAATGATCAGAAAAATAAAATCTTCACACCAGTTCAAATGGATTGAAAATTGGAACACTTATTTTTCCCACCATTTACATATTAAAAAATATAGTTAAAAAATTAAGTGTTCCAATTTTTAATCTGTTTAAAACGGTGCGAAGATCTTATTTCCGTTAGTTTTTAATCATATAGAATACGGGGTAGTTTTGGAGATAACTAATTAGACACCTAAAAAAATACCACATAGTTTCCGATCAAATTTTGGTGATCCGAGCCGCTCAATGTGATCAGAACGTGACTTTAAGGATACTCGCCAGAAATTAGCAAAATATATGACCAGGAAATACTTCATTTGAGTAGCTTTTAACTTAGATTTGATTAACGATTCATTTAAAAATTGCTCAAAATAAGCACTTCTCGGTCATATTTTTTGCTAATTTCTCGCGGGTACCCTTAAAATCATATTCTGCACACATTAAACGGTTCGGATCACAAAAATGTGATCGAAAATTATGATATTAAACCGCCCCGATATATATATATATATATTAGAGAGAAGAAAAATATTTCATTCTCACTAAAACTGGTGGGGAGTGCCACGTTAGCTAACACACTAAGCTATATATAGGAGGATAGATCGTGAAGCTTAGGATGTGAACCCAAAAAATTTATGGCTCATAATTAGAGGTTTATCAAAGTATGCTACCTTTTTATTGAATTTAATGATTGTTGATCATGCGGCTATAGCTATCTGATCAGATCCATATTTCGCATGACTAATATGCTTGGTGGATACTACAAAGAGAACGGCTCCGATCATGTAGTTTATGTTATGATTATATAGCTACCATACATTCACTTACAACACCAATACAAATTTAGTTTTATAGAATTATATGTTTTGCAACAAGTGAATGTATGGTACCTATATAATCATAACAAAAATTCCACCATCGGAATCGTTCATTTTGTAGTGTCTACCAAGTGTATTAGTCATGAAAAATATGGAGTTGATCATATAGCTATAAAAGCATGATCGGCAATCATTACATGCAGTAAAGGTATTGCACTTTGATAAACCTCTTATTATGAGCCCATGAATCACAGATTATTTTCATTTTATCTGTACATTTTGTAGATGTTATTTATTAGATGATCCCTACAAAATATCAAGTTCATTGCTTGTTTTTTTTTTTTTTTTTTTGAAAGGCATCATTGCTTGTTGGTATCCTAATATTTGGTGTTCATTAATTAAATGATGCAACTGTAGTACACTCTAGTCATACTTTGTTTATGGACACCTAAACGGCATGTTATTTTCATTCGATCCATACATTTTTTAGATTTTATTGATTATATGATCCCTACAAAATATCAAGTTCATCGCATGTTGGTTGCCAAATAATCGAATGAAAATATTATGTATGATGGCATAAAATATTTAAGTTTATTATGATATAATATATAATTTTACTTTTTTCTGACTAATATTTTCGAAGGCAATTGGTCATTTTCGGCGACCAAAACTCTTTGGTAGCCGAATGGTAGCTTTCGCCGACTAAAACATTTTATCGAATGAAAATATTATTTATGATGGCATAAAATACGTAAGTTCGTTATGATATAATATATAATTTTACTTTTTCCGACTAATATTTTCGAAGGCAATTGATCATTTTCGGCGACCAAAACTCTTTGGTAGCCGAATGGTAGCTTTCGCCGACTAAAACATTTTGTCGCCTAATGTTTTTCTTTGCCGACAAATTGTTTGGTTGCCAATTGTTCGTTTTCAGCGACCAATGGCATTTGGTAGCCAAATGGTAGCCTTTCACCGACTAATTATGTTTTTGTCGCCAAAGGTCCCCTACAATTGGGGACAATAAATAATTTAGTCGCCAAATGCATACAATTGGCGACAAAAAATATTTTGTCGCCAAAAGTTGTGAATCGGCGACAAAAAATGGTTTGGTCGGCAAAAGTTGGTCGCCAAATGTGTTTTTTCTTGTAGTGTTTTTTAACAAAAATTCTCTATTCTATGATTAATATATTATGAACGACTTGGATTAAAATTCTAATTATATTTGTTCGATTCAAGAAAGAAGATGATGACATTTATGTCAAATTTCTTGAATTTGTCAAATTAGACGGAATTGAGTTCGAACGCAATCTTCCACAAAGCATAGGGGGATTTGTAACAAAATGAACAGCAAGGGTGCAACCGCACATAGGCCAAACCACAGCAGTGTAAGTGAAGTTTGCCCAGATCACCGATGTCGTCGTGGTCACTTGTTCAATTTGAAAAGGATAGAATCTTTCTATAATCTTTCTTGTTTGTGATCATTTGGGTCAAAAACTTCAAATAAACAACCTTGCTTTAAAAGACAATGTTCCAAAGTAGTTGTATATGCAATAGAAATTCATTTTGTTTTAAGCTTCCATTTTATTATCAATAGTGTATCTATCAACACCATATAGAGTAACAGAAAGTCTGTTGGGACAGACAAATTAAATGCACACATATCTTGCACAGATTATTGTGTGGGATTCACTGTGGGTCTCACGAAAGCAATCTGAACCATTCACTAAATGTAAAATATTTTTTCAAGGGGTCCCACCAAATTTTAGCTTAATTCGATACCTATAGATGCTCAATCCAATCATCTAACTTTTCATTATCTAGAAATTAATTCAAATGAAAGGTTAGATTATTGGATCGAGCACTTTTAGGCATCAGAAAGAGCTGATTTTCGTCGAGGATTCTTAACAAATTATTTTACATTTAATGAACAACTCGGATAATTTGCATGAAATCCTTAGGAGATTCCACACAGTGATGTGTGCAAGCAGCTCTGTACAGAGTAATTGATTTGTGATTGACAAAAGCAGGTACAAAATGGTAATGATACAGGCCATGGGTTGCAATCGGGCAGCAGCTAAGATTTTGGCCAATTTATGGTAGCCATCCACTTGTCACTGGCCACTGAATTTTCTTCTATGCGCAAACCTACTAGTCCAACTACCAGAGCCTGCGGATCAAGAAAAAAAAAAAAACTGCCAGAGCCTTATCCAGTTAATTAAAAATAATGGATAAAGTTTTTTTTTTTGGAAACTATGATGGCATTTATCAATTGATTATTCCTTTTTTCATTCCTATGCAGACTCTTTCAAAGCTTGGACACATGTGAGTAGGACAATTAACTCATGAAGAAAGAAAGAGGAAAGAGCCCCATAGGCTAGTTCGGTTGGTTGGAGAGTTTGTGACACCACATAATTAATTAGGATTTGATTCCCGAGGTTATGCTTACATAAATTAATTTCTTGTAGATTCTCTAGTTTCGGAGTGAATGATATGTTTTTGAACGGAATGTGAAAGGTATTAGTTGAGGTATGCGTAAGTTGGCTCGAATTCCATCGGCCGACAACCAAAAAAGAAGAAGAAAGAAAGCGGAAAGCAAGGCCCATGAAAGCAATGAAGGTAGAATAGAAAATAGTTCGACACGCTAGACAAGCCCGGCTTGGCCCAACAAGTGAAATTAATACCCAATCCCGTCTATCGGCTAGGCCGGGCCGTGACAGCACAAACATATGAATGCCCAAGTTCAGTCTAACGGGCTAAATTCGTAGTGTTCCGGATCAGTTTGCACATTCTTCAGACTTATTCTTACCAGTGCCGACCCTGATATTTTTGGGTTGTCCAAGTCCACCCCAAATTTGATTGCTCACTTACTTTGGATTACTTCCGCAGCCTTTGACAAGAAAATATAATTTAAGATGTTAATGAAATAATCCTTGGTGCTTGGACTGTTAGATATAGGGTCTGGTAGTTGTGGATTGATTGCTTTGCCATCTAACTATCATACCCACTATTTGCAATGGATTATAAAGTGAAAAGTATACTCTTTCTAAGTTCTTGTGCCAGCAAATATAGCAGATCAGTGGGGGAAAGAGATGCAGGTTGATAGGTTCAATTTGGTATTCCACCAGATTTGGTTGAAGATGACATTAGAATTTTATTCATTAGAAGAATAATCGTGGTCGATGATATGCTTTAAATCTCGCTTTATTCATAGGGTTTGAACGAAGCTCAAGCCAAACGCGGCTTCCTAAATTTTGACCGAATTAGAAGAACAACTTCAACCTACCTACGTTTTGAAAGTCTTGAAAGTTCAAAATTTTGCAAGAAGTTAATTTAACGCTCAAATATTGGTTAATTGACACAGTAAATATACTCTTGGTGGGGCAACTCAAGATTTGGACACTTCATTTAGATGGATTGTCGCGGTGAAAAAAGTAAGCCTTTCTTCAAATTTTCGAAATTAGTTAACTTTTACGTAAGTTAGTCCGAATTTCTTATAATATAAATAAGATGCACAATGAAATTACAATGAAGGATAGAAAAAAAGCTAATAAATATGAGGATGAAGGTCAATCTCCTAAAAATTACGCGTAAACCAATATTATTGATGAGATGACATTCGATGGGGTAAAAAGGTCAACACAACCTGTGAAGAAGAATTAATAAGAAGAAGATGGTCAACAATTCGAATCAATCATCATGGTGACACTCCGAATACATATGCAGTTGGTCTCGTGTTTTTAAGTTAATATTGTTAAAATAACAAGTGCACCTACACTATCGATAACCATCGACACTTCTTCCATGTATATCCCTATCAATTACAAAACAAATCAAGTAATTTTTAATCTCCCCTTCTAAAATAATCCCTCCATCCATATCCATTATCCACCGATTCAGGACTGACATGTAATTTCGGTCTTTCTTAATTTTCACACAGCACAGTCATGTCAAGACTAGACCATATACAAAAATATACAAGAAGTTAATATAACGCTCAAATTAAATATTGGTTAATTGACATAATATTTACTGTTGGTGAGGCAACTCAAGATCATTTGGACACTTCATTTTGATGGATTGTTGTGGTGAAAATAAGTAAGTCTTTCTTCAAAATTTCGAAATTAGTTAACTTGTACCTAAGGTAGTCCGAATTTCTAATAATATAAATAAGATGCAGAAATTACAACATACAAAGAATAGAAGAAAAGTAAATATATATGAGGATGAAGGTACCGATGTTATTGATGAGGTGACATTCAATGAGCGTCGCCCTAATGAGGTAAAAAGGTCAACGCAACCCGTGAAGAAAAATTAATAAGAAGAAGGAGGTTAACAATTTGAATCATCATGGTCACATCCCAAATACATATGCAGTTGGTCTCATGTCGACACGTCTTCTCAAGTATATCCCTATCAATTACAAAACAAATCAAGTAACTTTTAATCTCCCGTTCTAAAATAATCTTTCCTCCAATCATATCGCCCGATTCAGGACTGACGTATAATCTCGTTCTTTCTTAATTTTCGCACAGCACTGTCATGTCAAAGACTAGACCATATACAAAAATTTAAGAGACAAAAAAATAGAGGCACACGTAAACGAGTAGAAACATTAATGGAGTACATTGTTTTCGGTAGTCTACGACTTGGTCTTCTAGGTGGGAATTAATTCAGACATTCCTTTCAGGAAAACACAGCCTGTTGCCGAAAGATAATACGTTACTCAACACGTATGCGTAGGACAGTAAATCAGTAATTAATCTTTCCAGCGGTGCTACTTCCATTACTCTGTTTTACTGCCTTGTTCCACCGCTTCTCCACCGCAATGCTCAATCTCACCGATTGACTCTGTTTTACTGCTTTGTTTCACTGCTTTTCCATCGCAACGCTCAATCTCACTGTTTGTCTCGACAGTTAATGTTCCGAATTTAAAAAAAAAAAAAACTCTTATAGGTAAGGATGAAAGAAAAAGAAAGGGATCCGGGGGCTTTATGATCGGAGAAAGGAAGGGGCGTGATTGGTGTGTCACTGGGTCGGTGGGAGAACCCGTAGGAAGGGGGGACGACCCACCGAATTCATATCAGAAACCGCCAACATGAACACAAACGAAATCTTGAATTGCGCATAGAAAAGAAAAAAAACGAACCACTTCTATTTTCGGAGTTTTTAAAAATCTAGATCGTTCAAAACACTTTTAAATAATATGATTGAAAGCGATGGAGGGAGCGGTGAAACAAAACGGTGGAATAGACTTTTCCGTAATCCTTTAGGCTTAGCACAAGTACTTCAATTTTCTCCAACATATCATCCACCATTTTTCAAGGCAGAAAATTTCGTCACAGCCTCATTTTCGTGATTCTAAAATAGCAAAAGTGGGGCTATGTCCCGTGTTATGATCTTATAAAAGTGATCACAACATAATCCTCCAGTACGTAGGACCTTCTGCTCCCGCTTTCATCTCTCATTTTAGCTCGCGCTCTCAATCTTTGTTCTCCTGAATTTTAGTATTTTGAAATAGGGCAAATTTTCGTAATTGTCCCTCTAATTTTACAGTTGTCTCAATTTCGTTCCTCTAGTTTTTATTGTCTCAATTTCGTCCCTATAGTTTGTTTTACGTTCCAAATTGGTAAAATTGTTAATACCGTTAATGAAATTAACGGAAAAATATTATAAAAATAATGAAGTGCTCAAATTCAATCCGGTTGAACAGGTGCGAAAATCTTATTGTTTTGATCATTTTATTTTGGATGTCGTAATAATTTTTGGCTCTAAGACCTTTTAATGAGCACTCGAAGACTCCTTATTTAGTTTCAGGGCTCTCTTATGATGCTCATTGAAATGCCTTAGAGCCGATTATCTATTATGACCATTCAAGATAAAATGATCAGAAAAATAAGATTTTCGCACCGGTTCAAACGGATTGAAAATCGGAACACTAATTTTTTATTTTTTAATATATAAACGGTGTAAAAAATTAAGTGTTCCAATTTTCAATCCGGTTGAACCAGTGCGAAGATCTTATTTTTCTAATCATTTGATCATGAATGGTCAAAATAGATATTTAGTTCTAAGGCCTTTAAATAAGCATTCTAAGAGAGCCATGAAACTAAATAAGGAGTCTTCGGGTGCTCGTTGAAAAGCCTTAGAGTCAAAAATTCATTACGACCATCTAGGATAAAATGATCAAAAAAATAAGATTTTCGCTCCGGTTAAACCGGATTGAAAATTGGAGCACTTAATTTTTTAATCATATTTTTCCGTTAGTTTCATTAATGGTGTTAACGATTTTACCAATTTGAAACGTAAAACAAACTACAGGAACGAAATTGAGACAATTGAAACTAGAGGAACGGCTACGAAAATTTGCCCTTTGAAATATTTTCAAAAGACACCCGTATAACTTGGAGATCGCGCACCCGCAGGCTCGCTATGCAACTTTTTAGGTTATGATTCCTTGACAACATTCAACAGCCAATGTTTTGCAAAATAATGACACATATATAGTTGTCATCACGTGCCAAATTAAGGCATATATATATATATATATATATATATATATATATATATATATATATATATATATATATATATATATATATATATATATATATATATATATATATATATATAGTCTCCTCCTCCAAAGGACCACCTTAACTTAATAAAATAAGGACCTCCTTCTCCCAATCGAATTTCGATGATCCGAGCTGCTCAATGTGTTCAGAACGTGATTTTAAGAGTACCCGCGAAAAATCAGTAAAAAAAAGATCGGGAATGACTTCATCCAAGCAGTTTTTGTTTAGTAGTCGTATGTGTAAAACCATTTTTTCCTTCTCGTATCGATCATTACTCTTCCGCCTGGATTCATAGCTACTAGGGGTGGGCATGGGTCGGGTATGACCCGCAACCCGAACCCAACCCGACCATGTCGGGTAAGGAGAAATTGAAACCGTAACCGAACCGAACGATGGTATATACCCACCCGCGAGCCTGATTTTTTGGTCGGGTCGGGTTGGTCATGTTGGTCGGCTTGCCTTTGAAGTGGTCGGGTCGGGTCGGGTCCGACCCCCGTCGGGTAAGAAATGCACGAACCCGAGGTCCGAACCGAAACTCGTTTTTTTAACAAAACCCAACCCGTACCCAACCGAAGCACGTGTTTGGAGCAGCCCGAGACCGGTCGGGTCGGGTTGGTCGGGTCTCGGTTTTTCTGCACACTCCTAATAGCTACGCAATGCTGCGTGTTTAACGGACGAAGGAATATAAATTCCTAACGGAAGCTGCAGAGATCGACTTAGTTTGAAAGCAAACATTTCATCACGTTTAATTTCTTTAATAAGTAATATTGTTGCTTAATTTCAAAGCCAACCCATTAATGTAATCTCAAGAACAATCAAAATAGTCGTACTTCTGGCCGGTGACGCTAAAGATCGTTTTTCGTCTTTTTTTATACTTTGGTTAATTTTAAGTGATTTTTAAATTTTTGTTCTGTCTTGATGAGTTATGCACTAATTGAAGTTAAGAAATAATAACCAAAAAAAGACTAAATTATTCCTCTTAGACTGATTTACCTCTTCCAAACCTATTCATTTCTAGTTCAATTTCCTTGTCGAGATGAGTATAAAAATCTAATTATTTTTAGGGAAAGACTACAATACACACATCTTATTTGGATATGTATCATATGCACCCTCCAAAATGTTATGAATTATAGAGAAAATATTACGAATCGTATTGCTAAAAGTTACAAATAGTATAAAAGTTACGAGATAAACTAAAATGTTATAAATTATAATGAAAATGTTACGAATTGTACTGCTGAAAAGTTATGAATTCTAGAACAAAAGTTACTAAATACGCTAAAATGTTATGAATGAACCATAATATAGGTGCATATAGTACACCCTTTTAGAGGTGTGTATTGTAGATTTTTCCTTATTTTTATCACAAGTTCAAAAGAAAAAAAAAGTTTACCAACAAAAGAATTAGCTAGCAACAGTAATTGTATTATTGGTTTTTTTTTTTTTTGGTACATAACAATAAGTTTAATAAGAACATGCCCACATTCTACGCTCTTGTATTTAGGGACCCAAAAAAACTCTTGGCAACCACTCCCATTTAACGGTCCCTCGTTCCATTCGAACCGAATAAAAAATGAGTTATATATGATATATTAAAAGTATCCATGAGTTGGTCCATGAAAGAGCAGTGAACGGCTTAGTTCGATCACGTGGATACTTGTCATGTATCCGAACATTTTTTTGGGTTTTTTTTATTAAAAGTGGAGGACGATTCTATTCCTCCAGAGGAACAAATTAAAGACAGCCATGACTGTTAGATATTGTCTGGTGGGTGCAATTGTGCGATTGTAGTTGTATTTGATTTTCTGTCAGCTGGCTGATGACACTCATTAGTTAATTGATTAAGGAGTAATGTTTACAGCAGGCCAGCTGATTCGGTTCATTTTTGAATTGCTTTTCAAAACTTACGTACGCAATTCTAGTCGTGTCTCCGGCAACTAATTATCAGACTAACTAAAGAGACACGGTCATTGACAGCAGCCATGGGAGAGGAAAAACGTGTTGATCGATGGCTTCGGAATCAAGTTTAGCAATGCAGAAATTCAAAAGGAAAAAAAAAAAAAAGCTTTAAAATGCAGAAGGGATTGATATAACAAAATTCATGAGTGATCTTATCAAATAAGGATGGAAATGGAGCGGAACATATATATACATACAGATATACATAGACAGTCGGTTTCTTATAGGGGCGTCCACATTTTAGTTAAAATGCGGAGGTCCCCTTTTCTCACCGCTCAATGTGTTCGGAACGTGATTATAAAAGTACTCACGAGAAATTGACAAAAAAAAAATGACAAGAAAGGGCTCGATCGGATCAGTTTTTGATAAATTTTTGCTGATTTCTTGCGAGTATTCTTAAAATCACGTTCTGAATATATTGAACAGCTCCGATCATCAAAATTTGATCGAAAAATGAGACGTTCACACTTTAACACAGTACGGACCCTAGTTATGTCATGACATAAGATAGGCGAACCTAATCATCACGCCATGATTGTGATGATTGTGAAGTGGTGCATAAGATAGGCGAACCCTAGTTATGTCATAATATGATAAGCTTACCATTTGTTGTAGTTATTGAGATGCACACTCGGTATATAACTTAGGTGTATCTGCGACAGCAAAAGGAAGTGATCTCATGGGACAGGACATGGCTAGCGGTTGAGGAGGAAAGATCTCATGGATGCGATATTAGATTTCACAATAGGATAATTGATAGTAATAAATCATTTTTGTGGAAAATCTTTGTTTTATTTCTTCGTACCATATTATCCTGCTGCTTGCTAGGTGTAAAGTAAGAGAGGTAGTTGGGTTGGATTATTTTATTAGGTGATTCATCACTCACGGATACGTCTGTATCATGGCAAATCGTTTGCTTCGGTGATCAATTTGCAGAGGGCGTAGGATTCAATGATGGTGCAGTTCGACACGGAAAGAATATCAGGAACGGAGATTGAGTATGCTCGGGATTCATGTCAAGCCTAGAGTCAGCTCTAAAGTTAATGTATTTTGAATCAGTAAATTTTCTTAAAATTGTAATAGCTAAACCTTTATTTTGGAAAATTATATTTACTTAGCAAAATTTTCTTAAGAAATTATTTTATACTATCAATCCAATTATATCCTATCTGAAACAAACATGATATTAATAATTCCATCATCTAATCTCATCTCAAACATATATACTCATCATATATCAATCACATCTCCTTATCAATTCATTCTTATTACTAATCTCAATCCTAATCTCATCTCTTTACGAATCTCACCCTACTAAATCTGTGAAAGCTCCTATCCTACCATATTTCGAGCAATGTTATAATAACCATGCATTTCATCCACCATACATTGGATAATGTGACAATAAAGTAGGTTTTTTTTTTTTTTTTGTCACACTCTATATATTAGAGAGGGTTAGCAGGGGTATTAATTAGTATGTCAACAAAGGATTTAGAGACATCCATAACCTTGAATCCCAAATCTACCCCTCCTAGGACCCGAAGTCCGGCCTTCACTTTTTTTTTTTTGAAAGTGCCAATGTAACAAAATTGAAACAAGAGCAGGCAGAATACAACCCCAAAAGCACGTATTTTTCCTATCTCTACATTGGGATGCAAACCCTGGTCAAAAAAAAAAAAAAAAAACATTGGGATGCAAACCCATTGAGCAGCTCTATTAACATTCCTACTGCACCAAACAAAAGACCACCTATGCGAAGCAACCCACTTCTAATATATCATTTACAATTACCATTTTGTTCGTTCAAGAGTTTTAAATTTTGGATTCTAATTATTATCTTATATCTTTCTAATTATTACTCTTATTTTTTATATTTCTCTCCAATCATTACTCATTATTTTCAATCATTACTCTATTTCTTTTTACACTCATTACCTACGAATTCTCAAATATAAAATTCCAAAATGAATGGGATCGATTTCCAGGAGCGCTGCCTATTGTGACTACTAACTCAGTTGATAGGCAATCAGATTCAAAAATAGAGTAAATTACAGTAAACCCCCCTCAACTAATCCGAATTTTCACTTAACCCCCTCCGACTACAAAACCCAACAGTGTGCACCCTCTAACTATCCAGAATTGACACTTAACACCCTTTTGTTAGGTCTCCGTAGGAAAAATGCACCGACGGCCGTCTCCGGCCACCGGGCGGCTGATCCGAGCCGTCCAAAATTTTTTTTAAAAAAAACCGAGTGGGCTGGCGCGGGAATCAACGGCATCCGACATGCGTAGGTGCTCGATCTAAACACCCCATTTAAATTCTTGGGGTGTTTGGATTGAGCACCTACGCACATCGGATGCCGTTGATTTCCGCGCTGGCCCACTCGGTTTTTTTTTTTTAAATTTTTGGACGGCTCGGATCGGCCGCCCGGTGGCCGGAGACAGCCGTCGGTGCATTTTTCCTACGGAGACCTAACAAAAGGGTGTTAAGTGTCAATTCTGGATAGTTAAAGGGTGCACACTGTTGGGTTTTGTAGTCGGAGGGGGTTAAGTGAAAATTTGGATTAGTTGAGGGGGGTTTACTGTAATTTTCTCTCAAAAATAACTTCAGAATATCCTTCTTGTTCTTTTGCCTCAACACAAGCTATTCTCAAAGCCCACTTGGTTTTTCAATAAAGTAGTTCAATGGGGTCCCAATTTTCAGTACTCTGCAGATACATTGAAGACGTGTCAGATGCTGCAAATGTGATTGCAACGGTTCCGTTAAATAAGAAAACTGACTTATTTTTTTTTTCTTATTCAATTTTTTTTCTTATTTGGTAATTTTTCATCAATTTTTTGAAGATTATTGCATCGTCATGACAAGAGGAATATAAAAAGTAAAAATTAAAAAATTACGATCGAAACTTAATTTTTTTGAATAAAGACAAAAATAAACCAATAAGCCAATTTTTTCGTCTTTATTTTAAAAAAATTGAATCTCGATCATAATTTTTTATTTTATAGATTCCTCTAGTTATAACGATGCAATAATTTCCAAAAAATTGACCAAAAACTAACAAATATGAAAAAAAAATTTTAATAAAGACAAAAAAATAAGCCAATTGACTTATTTACTGAAACATTATTGTACTTGTAGAATATTAAAGTTTATTAAGCTTTAATTTAGAAAAATGATAATGTCAAACCGTTTTTGTTGGTGGCAAAACTCAAGTACACAAAAGTCAATCCTAGCTCTAAGGGCATCCAAGATTCATTTGAAATTATTTTTGGACAAAGAAAATTCTATTCTACTACTAATCTACAACGAATGGGAATGATCGAGGTGGTAGGGTTTCAACTCTCACTTAATGCAAGCAATACAGTACGTACGCGTCTCTCATGATGTGTGGCTGATATGCATCTATTCGCATTTTACTTGAAAAACCTAACAAATAATATGTACGTACGTGCAACTTGTGCTAATCATGTCCCATTACACTAAACTAATTCGCAATTAGGTAGTTAAACAATTGGATCAAGACTATAATAGTACTACTAACCTGTGGATATTTTCAAAGTACTAAATTCTGGAGGGTTGAAAATCTGAACCTTTGATTAGTCAACCAATCTCTTCGTACCCACAAGAAGTCTTGGACTTGCTTGTTCTTCAAATATAAATATCCCATTTGCCCTATTCCTTCCTCCAAATCCATCTCTTTCTCCTTCTCCTTCTCCTTCTCCTCTTTAAATATCTCATTCTCCTTAACCCTAAACCAAACAACTTCTGCTCTAAGGGGAAAAACAACTTCATGGATCCTATGAATCAAACTCCTCAACCCACAAAAGTAACCCTCGTGGATGAGAATCGAATTCCTGATCGGGAAACAGATTCCCAGGAATTCGATCTTCCAGAGGCGGAATCAGACCTTCCACCACAACCCTCAACGCCAACCATGGCTTTCCCCAGCTTCGAGGTTCGCCAGGACCAACCTTCACATCTCGAGCCACCACCACCGTACTATCCGCAACTCGAAAAACACTTGATGAAGACCACGCTGAGCAAGAGACATTTCTCGCCGTCGACGGGAAAGACGCCGCGGGGGGAGAAGGAGGCGGTGGGCGAGCTGCTCATGATCCTCGTGGATTGCATGGAGGAGCTCAACACCAGGAGCCGGGAAACTTTGCTCAGGAAATTCTTCTCGGAGATCGAAAGGGACGAGAGGCTCGAGAAGTTCATCGTGCAGAGGCTGAGTCAGTCCAAGGTCAAGGCCATCTCTGATCTGTGCGAGCAACTTCCCTCCAGCGTGCGAGAAAAAATTAGTAATTCTGAGGGTGAAACTTCGGATTCGATCGAGGAGGATTCCGAGGCAAGCGCACCAGACGATGGAGGTCAGATTTCATCGTCCGATGCGGATGCGGGAATTTCGGAATCCTTTGACACTTATTATGGAACAAGTGGTACTACTGAACGAAGCCTTATCGAAACTGTGGAGGATTTATCGCAGGAGCTGGAGCGGTTCAAAGTAAGGACCCTTGAACTGGGAGGAATTGGCCAGGACGCCCAGGAGGAAGAAGGAAAGAAATGATTTCAGCTTAGCATTCTATTTATTTATTTCTATTCATCAACTTGAAATTTAAAAATTTGTAATTTTTACAAGTGACATTAATTTCTTTTTGCAAGTTAATTTTGCTACTTTTATTTCGTATCGGTCTTTGTTAGATAATTCTAATTGTAGGCCTCCCCAATGCGTTTTTTTTTTTTTTAAATTCCAATTGAAGACCTCAATATATTTCATTATTCCCCCACCCCCCACCATGTATAATTGCTTCTTGAAATCGAAGAAGCCAAAATTATCAGTTTTATTTGCTTGTAGCTAGAGAAAAAAATGTGATCTTTTACGCAATATATATATTGTTCAAAGTTGTTTCAGGTTTTGAATGGGGTTTCCGATGGTGTTCTAAGTCCGGCTCCTTGATCTTCAATTTCATTAAATGGATTGGAGAGATAACTTTCTCCAATTCCGACTCGGAAAAAACTTTTTTAATCACATTTCAATGGTTGAAACTGTTCATAATTTTTAATTCATTGAGAGTATCAAGCATGCCAAAAATTAGTTTGACCAATTATCGTTTGATATAATTACGAAACAAATTTATAGTATATTGCAAAAAAATTAGAAATAGGTTCTGTTCCAATGTTGCAACATTATATTTTGCAAGATAATGTGTTCCAAAATCATATCTAATGATGTCCAATAAACTTAATTTTCGGCATACTTCTTGTTCTCAACGAGCAAATCAAAATGAACTGTTTCGATCATTGACTTGAGATCATAAGAAATTTTTACGAATTGAAATTGGAGAGAGTGTTCTCTCCAATTATTGGAGAGGAGCCTGACTCTTTCTAGTGGTAATGAATTATATATAATTAAACGGAAACATTTGTTCCAACAAACACAAAATTTATGTTTTCTGAACAACTTTGAGAAGTGGTCCAAATTTATGTTTTCTCAACAACTTTGCTCATAGCCCCTGCGCAAGAATGACACAAACAAATCAAGAAAATGTCCAAATTTTTGTCAATATAGTTGGAATGTAGGTTGTGATGCCTTTTTTCCTGTTTTCTTTTAATCTTTGTAATTTCGGTTCTTTGATTAATAAAATTTTCTTTGCTAGTAAAAAAACCCAACTTTGAAAAGTGTTTAGGGAAGAATATCTAGGAAATCTGGTAGCCAAATGTGCGGTCCAAATCTAGGGGTTAAGGCATCGATATCTCTCTCTTTACTCCCCTCTTTAAACTAAATTAAAGAGCCAAAACAGGAAAAAATATCCAAAACCCCTTATATCAGCCTCTCGTCCTTCCTCTCTACTTTGAGAAAACTCTAGTTTTGCTACAGTAGCTCGTTTGGATAGACGAGCTACTGTTTACTTGCTTCTGATTTTTATATTCTCTCTCTCTCTCTCTCTCTCTTGTAATTGTTGCGTACCAGTGGTCAGGTCGGAGGCAAGGGAGAGTTTTTTTTTTTTTTTTTTTTATCAGAAGGAAGAGTTTAATGGAGTATTTAATTGAGGTGAGTTTGATTATTTATTGAGAGGAGAGTGAGAATAAAGAGCCTGATGTAGTAGTTTTTTTAAAAGTTGATAGCTAAAGTAATAAAATGACTTTTTGAGGTGTAAATTGGTCCAAAATGTAGAGAGTTTGGTGCGGATGCTCTTACAGGGGGTCGTTCAGTTTTTTTTCCGACCTTCTTTTTCAAAAGGAAAAATGAAGGTAATTTCAGACTCAAATATAATGAAAATGAAAAATAATTTTTCGATTTTATTTGTACCGTTTAAAAAATCTCAATGATATTTATCAAACAAGATTCAGATTAGTAGGAAAATTATTTGTTTAAATACATAATTTTTAAGTTTGAAATTACCTTCCTTTCAAAAAGTATTTTTTCCAAAAAAACTGGAACGGGCCACATTTATCTAAGCATTCTACTTGTCAATTTGCAATTTCGAGTACTGTTTACGGAAGATTTTTGTTATCAAGCAACGTCCCAATCTTCAAAAATAGTAAATACCGAAGTGACGTCTGCGAACTCTTGGAAAATGTTTTCAACTAAAAAATGAGCAAAGTACGAAAAGATTGAATTCGTGTTTTTTTCGAAAATACCTTTGCAACATTGATCATTTTCGAAAACTGCAATCCGTCCAAAATTAGATTGGAAAATTCTGTAGGGCACTCCAACGTACAGAGATTGTGGTGTGGCACAAAGTCGTCAATCTTGACAATCAATAGTCCAGTGTAAAAATAATCTTTTATCGATAAAAAATTATTTATTACCTGCAAATTTCCCGATACAACATTCGCCCATTATTTCCTGTTGAAAAAACTTTCCTCACTCGAATATTTATTCCACACTTTAAAAGTAATTTCATAACCACACACAGTACCACAGTTTTCGTGAATTGATCCTCATTTGCATTTTTTTTTAGGGAAAAATTCAAAATACCCCCCAACATATACACCCAAATTCAATTAGACTCCCAACCTTTTAAAAACTTCAATTTTACTCCCAACGTTATATTCCGTTATCAAAATGCCCCCTTCCGTCCAAATTACTAACGGATTCCGTTAAAGGCTCCGTTAAATAGTATTTTGATCGAATTTAGATGATCCGAGCCGCTCAATGTGTTCAAAACATGATTTTAAGGGTACTCGCGAGAAATCAGCAAAAAAAATGATCGGGAAGGGCTTCATCTGAATAGTTTTTTATTGAACCATTCAATAAAAAACTATTCAGATGAAGCCCTTCCGATCATTTTTTTTTTTCTGATTTCTCGCGAGTACCCTTAAAATCACCTTCTAATCACATTGAGCGGCTCGGATCATCGAAATTCGATTGGAAAAGGGGAGGTACAAACCGAAGCAAAATTCGGACGTCCGTACTTGAATAAAATCCGGATCGATCCACATCTCCCCTTTTCCAATCGAATTTTGATGATCCGAGCTGCTCAATGTGTTTAAAACGCGATTTTAAGGGTACCTTCAAGAAATCAACAAAAAAAATGACCGGGAAGGGCTTCATCTGAGCAATTTTTTATTGAATAGTTCAATAAAAAACTGTTCAGATGAAGCCCTTCCCGGTCATTTTTTTTGTTGATTTCTTGCAAGTACCCTTGAAATCACGTTTTAAACACATTGAGCGGCTCGAATCATCGAAATTCGATCAAAATACTATTTAACGGAGCCTTTAACGGAATCCGTTAGTAATTTGGACGGAAGGGGGCATTTTGATAACGGAATATAACGTTGGGAGTAAAATTGAAGTTTTTAAAAGGTTGGGAGTCTAATTGAATTTGGGTGTATAGGTTGGGGGGTATTTTGAATTTTTCCCTTTTTTTTAATACGTTGGTCGTGAAAATTTCTGTGATCAGTCAGGCTGTGGGGATGGATTTCAAAATAACTGTCTTGTTCGGTCTCCAATGCAAATTTTAAATTGTTAAAATCTTTCAATCTACAATATTTTTAAAGATTTTAAAAACTTTGTATGATAGAACTAATTAAGATCTATCATATAAAATTCCTATTACATATAAAATTCATTATAAATTGAAAGATATTAACAATTTAAAATTTACATTAGAAACCGAATAGGATTGGAATAGAGAGAGTAACAAACATGCATATGCAGGACACAACTAGGGGCTGCCCTAGTCGTTCATGTGGATGCTTAGGCTCTGGGAGTATGTTTAAGGTCTGGGATTTCATTCTCCACAAGATGAGTACCCTTGAGTAAGTGAGAGGCTGTGACTGGTGTGGCCGCGGTAACTTCTCCAGAGGTTTGAGTTGCGCATTCAAGGTCCATTTTAATGACTTGATTATAGGGCTATTCTTTTGTAACCCGGAAAAAGAAAAAAGAAAAAAAACATTATGCTTGTGTCATTCTTCTTTTAGGTTGGACTGTTAGATACGGGGATAAGGTTTGGTAGCCGAACACGAGTGGCAACTACAGTTATTATTTTAGCCAACGGGTCATTTTCCCATTGATGGGTTTTTTTTTTTTTCTTTTAAAATTTTTTTAACACAAAGGCGAGGGATCTTCAGACCCAAACGAGATGAGACTAATCTTCAATGTGGGGAACAAAAATTATTACTCTGGATATATAGTCAAAAATTTACTCCCTTCGTTCAATAAAGTTGATCCCCCTACAAAACTACGTGCAATTTTCAAGATTAAAAATAATGTATTTAGTAAAATGATTTTTGATTTTTTTGCACCATTCAAAAGATCTCATCGAAGCCCTCAAAATGCATTTCTTTTTCTAATTTGTGATACACGAAATTTCTTTTTCCAATAAAAAAAATGAGGAAGACAAAGGGAGAATCAATTGGAAAGATCGAGGTCGAAGATTGCGCGGAATTGCTCAAACGACAGTCCCAATTAGAACCTCTTACAGTGGAAGACCAGATAATGACTATTTATACTGGAACAAATGGTTATCTTGATTTATCAGAAATTGGAAAGGTAGGAAATTTCTTGACGACTTACAGTTGTCATTATAATTAAAAAGTAAGAACCCTTAGTAGTTGTCATTATAATTAAAAAGTAGAGTTTTTTTTTTAAAACATCCCTCCAACTATCCACCAGATTTTTACTTAGTCCTCAAACTATCAAAATGTTTTATTTAGTCCTCCAACTATTGGCTTGCATTTTATTTAGTCTTTCCGTTAAGTGTTCCGTTAAGTGTCAAACGGCCGGGCAACATTTTGTTTTAAAAAAAAAATTTTCAACCACCAATTTGCAATCCTATGGAGTAAAAACGTGATTATGAAAGCCTTAGAGACAAAATTTGATTATGTCTCTTTAGAATAATATGATCAGAATAATAAGATCTTCACACCCATTCAAACGGATTAAAATTTGAGCACTTAATTTTTTCGGACGGCAACGTTGTTTAAAAAAAAAAGTTTCCAACCACCAATTTGCAATCCTATAGAATAGAAACTTGATTATGAGAGCCTTAGAGACAAAATTTGATTATATCTCTTTAGAATAATATGATCAAAATAATAAGATCTTCACACCCATTCAAACGGATTAAAATTTGAGCACTTAATTTTTTCGGACGGCAACGTTTTGTTTTAAAAAAAAAGTTTCCAACCACCAATTTGCAATCCTATGGAATAGAAACGTGATTATGAGAGCCTTAGATACAAAATTTGATTATGCCTTTTTAGAATAATATGATCAGAATAATAAGATCTTCACATCCATTCAAACGGATTAAAATTTGAGCACTTAATTTTTTGAGACGGTTTATATATTAAAAAATATAATTAAAAAATTAAGTGCTCAAATTTTAATCCGTTTGAATGGGTGTAAAGATCTTATTATTCTGATCATATTATTCTAAAGAGATATAATCAAGTTTTGTCTCTAAGGCTCTCATAATCACGTTTCTACTCCATAGGATTGCAAATTGGTGGTTGGAAACTTTTTTTTTTAAACAAAACGTTGCCCGGCCGTTTGACACTTAACGGAACACTTAACGGAAGGACTAAATAAAATGCAAGCCAATAATTGGAGGACTAAATAAAACATTTTGATAATTTGAGGACTAAGTAAAAATCTGGTGGATAGTTGGAGGGATGTTTTCAAAAAAAACTCTAAAAAGTAAGAAACCTAAGTTCCAAGAAATAATATCAAAACAGAGAGAGAGAGAGAGAGAGAGAGAGAGAGAGAGAGAGAGAGAGAGAGAGAGAGAGAGAGATGTGCCCATCAAAGCCCAACTCAAATATAACTTCAAATGGATAGCCAGGATAGAGGCACAAAAATTGAGGGAGTTAGGAATCTTCGGAGTAGGGTGCGGTGGTAGAAAAGATAAACTTGGAGAAGAAACCTTATCGCGGTTACATTTTAGTTTCGATTTTTTTGATATAATTCAAATTAAAAACACAATAACTTTGATTTTGTTTTACCTTTTTTTTTTTTTATACCTCTGTATGTATTTTTAATATTTATGACTTAATAGTAAATGGACAACTACGTTTGGGATCCGGTTTGGAATTTTGATAATGTAACGACCCTGATTTTTGGTCGTTAAAAATTTCGTTAAATATTTGAATTTTATTTTTATTACTTGGATTTTACTTTTAAATTTCTATAGTTTGTCATAATTACGTTTTTGCCCTTCAAATTTGATTTATTGCGCTTTAGTCCCACTTAACAAACCTAGTTAGTTTCTAACCATCCGATTGGAGGAACTACGCTAGGAAAACACTTGGTTACTTTTCCCTAACCGTAAGAGGACCGTTTTGCCCCCCCTTGGACACTTTGAACCTTTTGAACCCTAGAACAATAATTGATTATTCTTTTTCTTTTAAATATTTTTGGTTTTGTTCTTTGTCCATTGGACAATAGATGTTAGGGTGATTATTATCCATTGGGTAACAAGGTTATTCTTCCCCCAAGTACTAAGAGTTTTACTAAACAAGTATTTTCCTAAATTGCCCATGTGTTGAAGTACCCTTTTTTTTAAGTATGTACTTTTGACTTAAGACTTAAGTTTTCCTAAGTACTTGTGTATATATTATATTAATGCTTGGAAGACTAGAATAAAGGCTTGTACACATGTGCCTATTTGGTAGTTTAATGGGTGAATCTTAGTCCTTTAGATCTCTTTGATCTTTAGTACAAAAAGTAAATACTATTTTATTTGTATTCTTGCATGTGGTATATATATATATATGTATATGTGTATTGTACCATGCAAGAGAGAGAGAGAGGGAGAGAGAGGAGAGGCCGAGAGAGAGGGAGAGGAGAGAGAGAGAGAATTCGGCTAGAAAGGAGGGAGAGAGAGAGAGAGAGGAAGGAAGGAAGGAAGAAAGAGAGTTGGTTGTACCCTCTTTGATCTTCTTGTACTTCATATCCTTGGTAAATATTCTTCCTAGCCAAAAGACTTAACCTCCATTGTACTCCCATGATTTGTCTCACACCAAGATCTTGTACAATTAATCATGTTCACACCTCTCCTTGCCCACCAAGTTTCCAAGAATCAATCCTAGCCATACAAGTGTAGGATTCTCCCTTGATCTTTCATGATCTCATGACAAGTGTCAAATTGAGGAAAAGAGAGGGAAAGGGGGGCCGGCCAATGAGAGAGGAGAGGGAGCCAAGCTCTTGCCTATAAATAGAAGCTCATTCCATGCAATTCCATGCATTTCAACTCACACCTCAAGCCTTTGCTCTTTCTTCTCTCTAGAAATCTCGGATTCCAGTTCCAGGCAGCCTACTGCCCTTCGGAAATCCCCAGTTTTCTCCTGTTTAGAGTAGTTTTTAGGATCAACTTCCTTCTGGAAAGTTGTAGAGAACTTCGAAACCTTGAAGTTAGGCACAAGAACCACCTCAATCGGATTACAAATGACAAAGTTATCATCATCCAAAGTTCAGTGAAAATTCTGGATTTTCATTTCCAGACAGCTTACTGTCTTTTGCTTTACCCCCGTTTTTCTCCAACCTAAGATCGTTTCTAGGATCAACTTCCTTCACGAGAGTTGTAGAGGGTTTCGAGATCTTCGATTTCAACCCAAGAACGACTGTATTCGGCCAAGGATTGACAGAGTTACTGCCGTCCGAAGTTTGGGCCAGATTCGTGAGTTTCACCACTCCTGGATTTTCAACCTTGCTTATTCGGCCCCGACTAGTTTTGGATCAAGGTAGGATACCCTTATCCCTATCCCTATGTATAAGTATGTTATCTTGAATTACTTTCCATGTCAATTAATTGTGTTTTGATCTTTAAAGATGAATATGAGCATGCATATATGAATTGCTTGCATTACTTGTGACACGATAAAGCATAAGTGATTTATCACTCCAAGGGCGTCCAAACATGTGGCGTTATGCTTTAAGCGTTGATTTGAGCAGAGTGAATGATCTTGTTAGTGCTTACTTTTGTGCTACGGCGGAGTCTTTGTATGTAAACGTGACACGAGAACCGAGAAAGTTAGAAACATGACACCTAGGGTGTATGAAAAGGTGCGTTTGAAAAGGGTGAAATGTTTTGAAAACCACAATGTGGCCGGACTTGCCCATTGTGTGTGGTGTGTGTGTGTTCCAATGGGAATCCGGTAAAACGGAACCATTGTGAGGTTGTGTGCGTTCCCATGGGATCCCGGACCGGCGGAACCATGGTGAGGTATAGCTTGGTTATCCGCGGAGAGGAGCCAATGCAATTGTGTGCCAATGGGAACCCGGCGCGGCGGAACCATTGTGAGGATACTCGGGAACCCGGCGCGGCGGAATCGAGGTTGGGTGTGTGGCTTGGTTATCCGCGGTACGGAGCCAATGTCAAATGATTTTGAAAGGTTTGGTTATCCGCGGTATGGAGCCAATGCAAATGATTTTGAAAGATGGTTTTGTAAATGGAAATGATTGACACGGTCTACGATGAGTCGCGTAGGAGAAACACGGGAAAACTTGGACACCAACGAGAATGTGGATGTGCTATCGTTATTAGTTTGATTTCTATGATCGTTTGTTGGTAAGCTATGGGTGAGTGGGTAAGGATTTCGTATTGAGCGTTGTAGCTCACGGTGTTGCCTTTTGGTGACCCTGGCATATTATATTGGTGGCGACGCCGGTATTATGTGTCAGACTTCATAGATGAGCAGGGCGAGATCTGCAGCTTGGAGGCGTCCGGAGCCGAGGAGCTAGGTAGGATGGAGAAGCAAGAGGAGCTGTAGAGTAGGACCCTTAGTTCCCTCTTTGTCATCCTATTTTGCATTTCAAATGCTCTTACGAGAGTTATGATGTAATAACGAGCTAGACTCACTTCGTTTTTATAATAAAATATTTTATTTAACGTTCCCAAAATTCGGGGCGTTACAGATAATCCGAGTCGTTCAAAGTGATCAGAACGTGATTTTAAGGGTATTTGCGAGAAATCAGCAAAAAAAAAAAAAAAAGGACCGAGAAGGGCTTGATCAGAGCAGTTTTCATTGAACGGTTCAATAAAAAACTACTCAAATCAAGCCTTTTTTGGTCATTTTTTTTGGCTGATTTATCGCGAAAACCCTTAAAATCACGTTTTACATACTTTGAGCGGCTTGGATTATCGAAATTTGCTCTAAAAAGGGGAGGTCCGCATGGTAGACCGGTAATGGATCCCTCACTGAATAATTTGTGTGTGTGTGTATATATATACACACACTATCTCTTCGTCCCTATTTAATTGTCCACTATAGTTTTGCGTGCATTTTCAATGACTTTTGACATATATTATTTTTATGTTTTTTTGAAAATCCTAACTCACCTAGGTATATAAAAATTTGCTATTTTTATCTTTTTATTAAATCAATCCGCCAACCGATAAATAAGCTAATAACACGAACGAGAAACAATAAAAAAATGAACACCCGATATATATGAAAAATCCTAACCGGGAAAAAACCATGGAAATGAATCAAGCACTATAAACATTGTGTAGTTACAAGTAATCTTACCATACGATTTGAATCCTTACAATCGAGCCTAAAACCTACTTGTCTAATCCACGTTCACAACATTTAGTGTTTGGCTACAGTTGCCTTGAATCAACAAGCCTTCTAAGATGTTTGCAGAAATCCACTGGAAGATGACTCAATTAGTTGAAGCAAAGATGAGTGAACTTTCTTGGAGTTATCATTGTATGTCAATGATCAATAGACCCCATTTGTCCTCCAAGACCCAAAAGTAAAACCCTCCTTTTAATACTCACCGTCTAAAATGTGAAATGGAGTGGCTGTATGTATTTACCGTCGTCAAAAAACAATCTTCACAGCCTTGAATATATAAAGAAGGGAAAGTCTACAATACACTCCTTAAAAGAGTGTATCATATGCACATATTTTATGATTTATTTATAATATTTTAGCGTGTTTTGTAACTTTTATTCTAGAATTCATAACTTTTCAGCAGTACGATTCATAACATTTTAGTGTATCTCGTAACCTTTATACGATTCGTAATTTTTTAACAATACGATTCGTAATATTTTCTATATATTTCATAACATTTTGGAGGTGCATATGATACACACCCAAATAAGGGGTATGTATTGTAGTCTTTCCCTATAAAGGATGCTCAATTTTTCCTTGATCTTCGATTTACATTTTCTGTGAAGTTACCATTTACCAAAAACCGATTTCCTAGATTTTTCTTTTCTTTCAAAAAGCTCAAACTTTCAATTACACTATATATATAATATATACGTATGTATAGATTTTCTTCTACTTCCTAAACAGACACTCTAGAAATAAAAAAATATTATTTTACACCTCGATAAATGGGGATACGAATAAATGTGTATTGTGTCGTGGAATTTGCCACCACAGAGAGAGACCATGGCCTATGGGTCCTAACATTTTCGAAATCATTGTCTTATAGGAAAAATTGAAATTTATCAAGAAAGATTCATATTGCACATTTTTAGCAATATACATTAAAAAATATAAGCCGTTGAAAATACACTTAAAGTTGTAGTAGGCAATTAAATAGGGATGGAGGGAGTAAAGGTTTAGAATATTGTTCACTCTATACTAACGGGCTGGCCTGTTGCAGCCCATGAAGCAGCAGTCTGAGAGGCGTTTCTGAAGCCTGTGCTGGAGCTCCGTGTCTTCGTTCCGGTCTGTTCTTTCAGAATTGATATCAAATTGGGATCAGCCCATAGGGTATTGTCCAGGATAAGAAAAAAAATCTGTGCTTGGAAATTGCTACCGAGAGTTTTCAAATCTTGATACTTCTTGCATTAATTTAAGGAAAAATGACGGCCGAAAACGTGTTTTGATAATTAATATCCGTTAAGGACATTTTCAGCATTAACAAATGCTTTCAGAATATTCTTAGCGAGTATTAATTATCAAAACACGTCCTGGGCCGTCATTTTCTCTTAATTTATTAAAATGTCAAACAGATACTGAAATTAAAATACAATTCACGGCTCAAACTTCATGATTTGGTACCACTTTACAAGTCTTTTTTTTTTAATCAGAGGGAAGCTTTTGAGTATTACTAAATCGATTTTTTTCAAACATTTTAAATCAGATGAGTTCTCCAGTTAATCGGGGGCCACTACACTGGTTGAATCCAGCCCACTATCTCCATTAGGAAAACTATTTTTTATCAATTTGCCAGTTTGGTGTACTATGCCTTATGTTGTAATAAGGAAAATAAGTACTCCTTGATAACAAAAACTTCCAACCAAGACCAAAACAAAAAATGTTTATAAAAATACGTGGTAATGAAAGAGTTTGAAAGGTTCATTTTGGATTTATTATGAAACTATGGGTACATCAAATGGTGTACCCTAAATGCACACCGGATTAAGTAGAATCCACCTTGGGGCCTCACACAAATTATTGAAGCTGATCAATTTGCTTAAAAATAAATTTTTTTTTTTAGTCTCGCTAACCTCCATCCACTAGGCGAAGAATAATAAGCTAATAATTCCAAACACGTTCGGATATCAATGCACAACTCACAAATATTAATACACTTTCATAAATATATGTCTATACAACTTTTTTGGGTATCAATGCATATTTTACCTATTATCGTACATCTTTTGGGTAGAGGTTAGAATAATCCAACAAAAAATTGATCATTTGTATGGAATCCAGAAGTGGGTTTCACACAACATGGTGTACACTTCCTAGTTTCCCAAAAAAAAAAAAAAAACCAACTTGCTTTCTTGTTTTGACCTTATTGAATTTTGTGAATTATTAATTCGGCTCGACAAGAGAAATTGGAAAAGTAAAAAGTCATGACTATTACCCAAATATTTTTTAAAAATATTAAAAAATTTAGCCCAAAAATACAAAAGTATTCAATGCGAAAAAAGAATTAATAAAAACAAAGTAAGAAAAAGACCAAAAAGCCAAGGGGCTGTTTTCGGGATTGGGCATGGTATATAGTCAGACGGGTTTTTCATTTGGAGACTAAACGTGAAATTTTGTGCCATACTTTGAAATTTGGAGACTAACCTTTGGGATAAATTATGGGCAGTCCAGGTAATTGGTCTATATTAATTATTAAAATATGTTATTGGTCATTATTTTTTCATCTAAAAATACATTATTAATGAGAGGCTCACACTTTCCTACATAGCTAGACTTGCAAGTAAATAAAAATAGATCAAACTCCATGATGAAAATTAAGGTGCAGTTTTTGAATTGACCCATAATTTATTCTAAGCTTTGCTCTCAAAATGAGTGCCGTTTCAAGTTTTCAAAATTCAAAACTTCGAAATTAGATCAACCAATTACACATATCTACTTGAGTTGATTTTGCAAGGCCATTCGGAAAAAAAATTAAATTAATGAACGGTTCAGCTTATATGTGTGAGACCCAAACGAGGGCCCCACACATGGTCTATACAAATTATGTTCATCCGATTTAGCTGGTGGTTTGAGCGACTGGTTCGTAATACTTATACGGTTCAAATTATTTATGTAAAACTTTGGAGTGAGCCCTACACACATAGTTGTACATACTGTATACAACCAGATTCCGATGATTTTTGCATAAATCAATCAATCAATAGGTACAGCTAAACCAAAATAAATCAATAAATATCATTGATGGAAGTAGAAAGCCACTCTTTTTGCCACCCAGCAGGAAATGCACTATCTTTTTTGATTTTTTGGGGAGGAGTAGAAATGCACTATTTATAAAACGTGATCTGATATCGTACAAAAAGATAGCCCATTGGACCAATCTGGACCCTTTTTTTACCCTCCCTTCCTCACCCTCCTCTTGCTTTCGGTAGAGTCGGCCCTGAGTTAAAACTTGTGTTGCAGTTTGCTTTAGGCCTCCAAAAAATTTTAAATTTTAAATTTTAAGGAACCCTCCAACTCTTTTAGGCCTTATAATAATTCGACAAAATGGCCTCATTTTTTATTTTAGATTTAAGCCTTTGAAAAGTTAGGGTCAGCTCTGGTTTGGGTGAGAGTGTTATTAAATTTTTGAGATTATGTGTGTTATTCGTCGTGGTTGGATTTTCAGTGGGCGGTGGACTGGTGGCAGCCAGTGCTGGCCCCGACATTTGGGTTGCCCAAATCCGACCTTTCGCTTGGTTGCCCACTAGTGTTAAGTCTAAAACAAAAAAGACATACAAGCAAAAAAAAAAAAAAGAACAAAAACAAGATTATATTGTCCATTTAGCTTGAATTACATCACCCGGGTATAGTGCTTTATAATTAACACGATTCTATTCAAAGAAAATAACTTCTCGTTGCATTTTTTGAAGCAGATTCTCTAATTATTAGATCATCATACTTTAACTTATCCAAGTACTTATTTTCAATTGATCATAGCCAATCCACTTAATTTCTACTCTGACATGATAGTTTGAAGATAAGTTTTTATCAATTTCAACTTCGAAAAAACTCCTCTCAGTCGAAGCAACTATGATCTGAATGGTCAACAAAATCATATAAGCAACCCAAACCATTTGGAAACCGCCAACTTTCCAATAAGACCTTATAAAATCAAGGATGTCGATCGATATTGTTATTTCTCTCGGCAATATTGTTTTTAAATGTCTAAGTTCTTGGAATAACTCTTTCCCGTGAATATTAACATGTTGATTGTATTCCAAGAAACTTTATAGTTGTGCAATACTCCATCAATTGCTCTTCAGCAACACTCTTGAATTTCATGTTAAACAAAAACTCAACGATTGCTTCATAAAGTTCAAATTGCTCAAACCGGTCCTTAAGTGATGCAAGAGTTTGATCTATGATGAGGAGGAAATAAGAAAATTTTAAACGATCTTCTGGTGATAGACTTTTATTGGCATCACATCCTCATCAAATTGCTTCTTTCTTTGAACAACTCTTTCTTTGTAAATACCGGTTCAAAACAAAGTAGTGTGCGTGTATGAAATGAATCAGATTTCATTCTTATTTTTTCTTATGAATTTATTATGCACCACTTTAATTCACTACCACCAACTATACTAATTTTTTTATGTTCCACTAACCAAAGAAAGAAAATAAGAAGTTCACTTACCGAGAAAGAGAAACAAAAAGTCTGGTCTTGAAAGATTAGAGAGTAGAGAGAACCTTGGGCTTGAATCTGTTCTTGAATCTTGATCAAAACATAGAAAACAGTTTCGCACAATCCGGCGTTGGCGTTTAGCATTGTTCTGAACTTCTTCACAAAATAAGAGTAAGGGTATACACCAGGTAAATTTGGGAGCAAATCAGAGTAAGTGTTTTCCACAATCCCATCCCTTCTCGTTTTGGCTATAGCATCCCTTTTCTTTTTTTGTTTTTCTTCTTATCTGATAGCCTTCCTAATTTTCTCTCTTAATAATTTGCCCTTCTAATTTTTTTTTTTTATCTGTTACTTACCTAGGTATAGAAAACCTCTTTTTGCCCTCATAATTTTCTTAAGTATCATAATTTTTTAAAGTGGGTGGAAACCATATATATTTACTTTTTTTAAAAAAATTTGTTCAAAATTTTTTGGATGATGCCCTTAAATATATTTTTTGCTAGACTTCTAATTTTTTTATATACATGCAATTTTTATTTATTTTTTGTTGCCCCTTGCCGGGGGGTTGCCCGAGCCGGCCGGCTTGTGGGGCTTACCCCTGGCCGGCCACTGGCAGCAATTATAGGGTTGGCTAGAGTCCTTTGTTCACCCTCATTAAGTGAGGGTGAATATTTTGTCCACTCTTATTGTTTCCTCCTAACTTGCACGTCTCATCAAATCTAACCATAGTTACCATTAAAAGCCAAAAAAATTATGGGAGATACAGAATGTGATTATCTGGAAAATTATCCGCAGCATTGCGGAAGTAGCAAACGCACAAAGCGTTTCATCGTTGCGTGGAATTGGAATGCTTCACCGAGTGACTTTTCCGATTTTGTTCGGGTTGGCTATGGTGGTGGGAGAGGAACCGAAGACGAGTTGAAGGAGAAAGGGGAGGGAAAGAGAAGGAAATGTAAAACAAGGTGATGGTATTTCAGTAACATCAGGGTAGATGCTACTAACACAGTCAAAGGGAGCTTTCCGACAAGGGGTGATAGTGTGATTTCAAAGAGAACAGGGGTGTGCATTGTGATTTCAATGAAACCGAGGGGGCCCGTGTCAGTGAAATTACCTTTCTTATTAATTTGTCTTCTTTTGAATGCCAATTTTACCCTGATGGTGAATCTACAGAAGTTTGGGTGAATAAACAGTAGTCTGAAGAGGATCAAAAAAGAAAAAAACAGTAGTCTAAAGTGCAAAAGTTACCATTTTAGTTAAAAATGCATTTTCTGGTAAATTACCCAAAAATGAGAAACCTGATGTGGTGGTAATAAGAAGCCGTCAATCACTTCAATTGTACCTCAATGGTTCATGTGGTGCTTACCTTTGGTTTAATTTTGATACATGTATTACTATTTTTTGGAAAGGGAGACTACAAAATGCCGCAAATGAACACACGTGCGCAATGACCGTCAAAGTAAAAAAATCTAACGGATTAGACGTATCTAATGACACTTACGTAACAATCTTTTCATTCGGTTCGATTTTATTGGGATCTTCCTGAAAAGCCGTTTTTGAGCCCTAAATCGTTCTAGTGGGGTTTCTTCTTACAAGAAATATAATTACGAGTTACAAAATTTTCCAAAAACAGAGTTTAGTTTCTTAATCTTAAAAAGAAGAACATAAATTCATAACTTTGGTTGGATAGATATTCATTAACAGTACTGTTAAATCTGTTAGGAATGCCTTGTATTCCTTAGTCCCACATTGGTTAATTATGTTGTTCCCGTTTTTGTAGCCTATTATAAATAGGGCCTTTGGGGAACTTCTAAAGTATCTTCTTTTGGGCTTTCATATTTGTGGCCTTTCTAGAGTTACGGATTATAAACGGCTCTTTGTATTTCTTCTTCACGTTGGTTAGTGAATCCTCTCTCTCCTCGCCCGTGGACGTACCCATCTTGGGGAACCACGTATATCTTGTGTCTTTGTGATTTCTTGTTTAGTTTTCAATTTCTCGTTCTTAGTTTGCATTCATAGCGTTCGTTACAACAAACTGGTATCAGAGCTCTAGGTTGCAAAAACTAGGGTTTCGTTTCCGATTGTGGCTATGGCGGCTAAATTTGAGATTGCGAAGTTTGATGGGCAGAGCAGCAGTTTCAGTCTTTGGAGAGTAAAGATGAAGGCTCTGTTAACCCAACAAGGATTACACAAAGCTTTGTTAGGCAAGACTAGTTCTGGAATCAAAGAGGAAGATTGGGATGATACAGATGCCAAAGCTCTGAGTTCTATTCAGTTGAGTCTGGCAGATGACGTTCTTCGCGAGGTGGAAGAAGAAACTTCAGCAGCAGGAATTTGACTGAAGTTGGAAGGCATATATATGACGAAGTCGCTCACCAACAGGTTATATCTTAGACAACGTCTTTATACGTTTCGTATGCGAGAAAGTATACCTGTTAAAGATCATTTGGACGAGTTCAATCGTATTATTATGGATCTGAAAAATATTGATAGTAAAATTGAGGATGAGGACCAAGCCCTAATTTTGTTATGTTCTTTACCACTTTCGTATGAGCACTTTGTTACAACCCTATTGTATGGCAAAGACACGATATCCATGGAGGATGTTAAGGCCAGTCTTTATTCGAAAGAATTGAGGAAAAAGGTGTCAGGTGAGGGTGATGCACATGCGGAGGGTTTGTTTGTTAAGGGAAGAACAACAGAAAGGGTTGAGTCGAGTAATAGGGGAAGATCCAGATCATCAGGTAAGAAGAAGGGAAAGTGCAATTATTGCAAGAAACCCGGGCACTGGAAAAGTGACTGTTTAAAACTCAAGGAGAAGGAAAAAGAAGACCAGAAAGGGGGTAAAGTAATTGCTGGAATTGCTGAAAGTTCAGATGAGTCAGATAATGTGTTATCAGTTACAGAGGGCGATTCTCGCTCTAATACCGAGTGGATTATGGATTCTGGATGTTCATACCATATGTGTCCGCATAGAGAGTGGTTTTCTACTTATGAGGCGGTCAATGGTGGTACAGTTTTGATGGGCAACAACATGGCCTGTAAGACTGTTGGTTCAGGAACGATTCAGCTTAGGATGCATGACGGTATTGTTAGGACTTTATCTGAGGTTCGACATGTTCCAGATTTGAAGAAAAATCTTATATCCCTGGGTGCTCTTGATTCTCATGGTTGCAAATTCCTCGGTGAAGGTGGAGTTTTGAAAGTCTCGAAGGGTGCATTGGTACTGATGAAGGGTCAGAAGTGTGGTAACCTCTATACACTCCAGGGCAGTACAGTTTTAGGTGCTGCAGCAACGGTTGCTTCATCCAAGGTTTCAGATTCAGACTTGACTCGTTTGTGGCATATGCGCCTTGGGCATATGAGCGAGAGAGGGATGACAGTTTTGAGCAAACAGGGTTTGCTATGTGGCCAGAAAACTGAGAAGCTGGATTTCTGTGAGCATTGTGTCTACGGCAAGCAGTGCAGGGTAAAATTCAGTACAACTGTTCATCGCACCAAAGGCATGGTGGATTATTTTCACTCGGATCTTTGGGGTCCCGCAGAGGTAACTTCTAAAGGTGGTTTTCGTTATTTTATGAGTATTATCGATGATTTCTCTTGTAAGGTTTGGGTGTATATGTTGAAACATAAGAGTGACGCCTTTAATACATTCAAACAGTTTAAAACTTTGATTGAGAATCAAACTGGTAAGAAAATAAAACGTTTGAGAACTGACAATGGTATGGAGTTTTGTCTTGGCGAGTTTGATAGGTTCTGCAGTGATGAGGGCATTGTGAGGCATCACACAGTGAGAAAAACTCCTCAGCAGAATGGTGTGGCTGAACGAATGAACAGGACTCTTTTGGAGAAGGCTCGTTGTATGTTGTCCAATTCCGGATTGGGCAAAGAATTTTGGGCTGAAGCCGTTTCCACGACATGCTATTTGGTGAACAGGTCTCCGTCGACTGCTATTGAGTGTAAGACTCCTTTTGAGGTATGGTCAGGTCATCAAGCTGATTACTCTATGCTGCGTGTGTTTGGGTGTCCAGCTTATGCTCATGTGAATGAGGGTAAGTTAGAGCCACGGGCCAAGAAGTGTATTTTCTTGGGTTATCAGACAGGTGTGAAAGGGTACAGATTGTGGTGTCCTGAAGATTCAAAGTTTTTGATCAGTAGAGGTGTTACTTTTGATGAAAACTCTATGAATAAGGGGTTTAAGCAGGTTGATGATACAGTTCAGGAACAGAGTGTTCCAAAGCTGGTGGAGTTTTTGAGTGGATCTTCCGACTCAGGGAAGAAACACATTGAGAAGCCAATTGAAGAGGAGTTCAAGAGTTCAAACACAGAGGATGATGCGTTAGTTGAGCAACCACGCACTATTGCTAAAGATAGGCCAAGGAGGGAGATTCGGCCTCCTGAAAGGTATTCGGCTTATTCTGAGATGGTGGCCTATGCTTTATCAGTTGCTGAGACAGTTGAGTATGAGGAGCCTTCAAGCTATACGGAAGCTGTTTCGAGCATTGAGTCTGCACAGTGGTCTGTTGCTATGAGTGAGGAGATTGAGTCTCTTCAGAAGAATCAGACATGGGAGTTAGTAGAACCGCTGAAAGGGAAGAGGATTGTTGGGTGCAAGTGGGTCTTCAAGCGCAAACCAGGTATTCCAGGGGTAGAAGATGCTCGGTTCAAAGCTCGGCTAGTGGCGAAAGGATACAGCCAGAAGGAAGGTGTTGATTACAATGAGGTATTTTCACCAGTTGTAAAACATAGTTCCATTCGCACTTTACTTGCTATTGTTGCATGTTATGATCTTGAGTTAGAGCAACTTGATGTCAAAACTGCGTTTTTGCATGGCGAGCTTGAGGAACAGATTTATATGCGTCAGCCTGAGGGATTTGTTGTTTCTGGTAAGGAGGATCACGTTTGTTTACTTCGTAAATCTTTGTATGGCCTCAAGCAATCCCCTAGGCAGTGGTATAAGCGGTTTGACACTTTTATGATAAGCCAGTCATATTCTAGGAGTGAGTATGACAGTTGTGTGTATTTTCGAAAGCTTCCAGATGGTTCATTTGTTTATCTACTGTTGTATGTTGATGATATGCTTATTGCTGCCAAGAGTGTATCAGAAATCAACAGGTTGAAACAACAGTTAGGTGGTGAATTTGAGATGAAAGATTTGGGTGCGGCAAAACGTATTTTGGGTATGGAGATTTGCAGAGATCGAGCAGCTGGCAAATTATTTTTGAATCAGAAGTCTTATGTTCTTAAAGTGCTTGAGCGCTTTGCAATGCAGAACTCGAAGCCAGTCAGTACCCCTTTGGCAGCACACTTTCGACTTTCAGCTGAGTTGTCACCACAGTCGGAGGATGAGCAAAAGTATATGTCTCAGGTTCCATATTCATGCGCAGTTGGGAGCCTTATGTATGCTATGGTATGTACTCGTCCTGATATTTCACATGCAGTTAGTGTCGTTAATCGTTATATGGGGCGTCCAGGAAAGGCACATTGGGAAGCTGTGAAATGGATACTACGGTATTTGTGCGGAACTGCAGGTGTTGGTTTATTATTTGGGGTTGCCAATTCTGGTGATCATGCTGTTGGTTATATTGATTCGGATTTTGCCGGTGACCACGATAAGAGGAGATCTCTGACAGGTTATGTCTTTACTCTGTCCGGAAGTGCCATTAGTTGGAAAGCTACTTTACAGGCTACAGTCGCGCTGTCTACAACAGAAGCAGAGTATATGGCCATTGCTGAAGCTGTGAAGGAGGCATTGTGGATGAGAGGTTTGCTTTGTGAGCTTGGTCTTGCACAGGGTGTGAGTTCAGTATTTTGTGATTCGCAGAGTGCTATACATTTGACTAAAAATCTTATGTATCATGAAAGAACCAAGCATATTGATGTCAGGTATCACTTCGTTCGAGATATCATCTCACAGAAGCAAGTTGAGGTGAAGAAAGTGGGTACGGCAGATAACCCAGCAGATATGTTGACTAAACCGGTTCCGGTTGCCAAGTTCAAGCATTGCTTGGGCTTGCTTGGTATTTGCAGTTGATCGCCCCTCGGGGGCATTTGGCGATTGAGAGGTTAGAAGGGGAGAACTATATTTGGTGATTTGGTTCAGTGGAATTCAAGTCAAGGTGGAGAATTGTTAGGAATGCCTTGTATTCCTTAGTCCCACATTGGTTAATTATGTTGTTCCCGTTTTTGTAGCCTATTATAAATAGGGCCTTTGGGGAACTTCTAAAGTATCTTCTTTTGGGCTTTCATATTTGTGACCTTTCTAGAGTTACCGATTATAGCCGGCTCTTTGTATTTCTTCTTCACGTTGGTTAGTGAATCCTCTCTCTCCTCGCCCGTGGACGTACCCATCTTGGGGAACCACGTATATCTTGTGTCTTTGTGATTTCTTGTTTAGTTTTCAATTTCTCGTTCTTAGTTTGCATTCATAGCGTTCGTTACAACAAAATCCATGGTATATAACCAAGTAGTGAAAAATTAAATACGTAAATTGTAGTGAAGGTATCATTGCAGATCAACTAACAAGTGAGATGGTTGAAACACTCACTTGTATGCGAACCAGACATGTCTATCTCTGGCAATATATTTAGGATCCGATGCGAACTTCAAGGTTGGAGTCACTTGCATATTTTTTACGAGCTAGCAAACAAAATAAAACAATAAATCAATCTTAAAAACAGTAAATCAATCCTAAAAACATATACTCCACGTATAAGAACTTCAAAAGTTGGATTGTAAAGAAATAATCTCATTTCTTGCACTACTAGTACAGTCTACTACCATATCAGCCAATATGTATGGATGTTTACGCGCCCACTTAGATATATCGCCAAGATGAAATATCTATGGGCCGGTTCCCATTACCTGTTTATCGAATCTCGTTTCAAAAACCGGTTTATGTATAATCATACGACTCGAAATTAAACCGCTTTAAGTGACAGTAGGGCAACGGCTGTATCTCAATCTAATTAAGTCCTTCAGATGGCTGAGTATTGTGCAGGCACTAATTATTATGTGGGAGAGCTCATGTCATCTGTAGGCCTGAACAGTTGAAGCATACACGAGATATTAAGCACGGTCATAATTAAAGGTGACAATCAGGATTTTGTGGTGTTAACTTTTCGTTTATTGCTAATTATCACTTATCTTGACTCCAAAGCTGCCCCATTTAATGGAGATTAGCTTCTGAGCTTTCGGAGTGGCTCCAACTGTTCCATTGAAACCGTACAATTAGGCAAGTTGATTTTGGTGATTTGCCCTGATGATCGACGTACGGCTTCTCTCTCCATCAGGGATTTGAGACAGAAAAAAGTCCGGCCACAGAGCTGATCATGCCTCTTGTTTTTATTGACGGTTTGGATCAGTGACGGACACAAGGGGGTTCAAGTGGTTCATTATGTAAGTTATACCTGTTCACTATGTTCATTAAGTTCAAGACAAATGCGATAAGAAGTGACGTCTACTGATATCTCATCAACATGATACTTCTTCCGTTCCTAAATGAGAGTCCCTCTTTGGAATTTCAACATTTTTAGGGAACATGTAATCATTACACCTACTTTTCACCATTATTTTTATACTCACCTATTTTGCAGATTTTGTAAAAGGGATAGTTTTGAAATTTTATCAATTTCCCACTTCTATTTTTGGAAAGGGATAATCATTTTGGAAGATCCCAAAATGGAATAAGGGACTCTCAATTTAGAATGGAGGGAGTAGTTATTTTTAGAAAATGATATCTACATCTCGTTTTGAGTATTTTTTTTTTGCCAAAACTATAACCGATGATATTATTAATTCAATTAAAATATATCAAGTACAAGACTCATTCCCAGACAAGAGACCAAGCAATCATAATGGTGGGAACACAACCCAATGGCTATACCCTAAACCAAGAAAATCTTTTTCAGCCAAAAACCTACACTTCACCATAAATTTCGATTGAAATCCAATTGAAAAAGTAGAAAGGCAAAAATTTGAAAAAATTCCATAACATCACAAACTATTCTAATCCATCACCAGTACAACTACTGCGATCATGATAACAAATCACGGATCTCCAACGACTTTGAGATGCTAACCGGAACCACAACCATGAACACCGACCCGCCGGCGACCACACGTTGGCAACAAAGGAGCAATAAGTGATGAAGGAAAGCCAAGAGAAAAGAAAGAGGAGTTAACCCCAAGAAAGTCTCAGATCTGAGATCTAGAAAGAAATCCTTACTGAAAAGGAGGAACTAGTGAAAGCGAAAAAACTATTCCTGTGGAGCAAGAAAAGCATAACTATCAAAGGTAAAGTCCTCCCCTCTTACCGCTGCATAAGGGTGGTGAAAATCTTAGGACGAGGGAGTGCAAAGAAGTGAGGCGGCTAGTTTTTTTTTTTTCCCAAGAGAGAATGCCAAGCTATTCCCACGATTTAGCTACATCTTTCGAGCATCTTAAGGTGAAACCTGTGTCAGAATCTGAAAGTTCAAGATCTGAAACAGGTACTACTAAAATAAATTTTACTCGATTGAAAAACATAACTGTCAAAGGTAAAGTCCTCCCCTCCTGCCGTCGCATAAGGGTGGTGAAAATCTTAAGAAAAAGGAGTGCAAAGAAGAGAGGCGGCTAGTTTTTTTTCAAGCTATTCCCTCGATTTAGCTACATCCTTCAAGCATCTTAATTAAGGTGAAACACGTATCAGAATTTGAAAGTTTAAGATATGAAACAGGTACTACTAAAGTAGTAACTTTTATGCGATTGGCTGCGAAGTTGTTCTTTTTACCCTAATTCATGAAACAAATATGCATTCGTACGTTTATATGAGCCAAAGAAATGCTAAAATTGCAAATGCAATCACAACGTATATCACGAGGGTAAAGCAAGCCAAATGTGATTCAATGGAGTTGTTGTGCATGACAATCCTTCCACATGACATGTCACGTCAAATTTGACATCTTGGATTGGAGATGCATTCGATGTTTAATATATGTTCTGTTTTTGATTAATTTGGTAATAATATGGCTGAACACATCGAACCAATGGTTTCAGTAAATTGTTGCAAATTGATTATGTTCTTTCAATATCTTGAGTTAAAAATCTCTCATGTGCTATAAATACTTTTACGGTCAATTCATATGGTATTGCTCTGGCTTTAATTGAGCCGTTGCTAGGGAACGGTGAAATTGGACACCGAAAATTACTGAAATATTGGCCCGCACCATTGAGTTATTAAAACTAGTAATTGATTGTGTAAACATTTTTTTTAATTAAACAATTTTAGAAACCTAAATGATACACCCTCCGTCCCAATTTTTTTATTCATTTTTGAATTGCGCGTCATTTTTGAATTACTTGTATATTTCAATTTATAATATTTTTCATATTTTTGAAAATTATGTATTATAGAACTAATCGAAATTTATTAAACAAGATTCATATTATATATTTTTCAAAATTCACATTAAAAAATCTAGACAAAAAATATTAAAAAAATAAAATAATAAATAATAAAAATGGAATGGAGAGAGTAAGGGGGTGTTCTACTTTCTCGAAAAAGTACTTTTTGAAAAAAGAAGGAGATTTCAAACTCAAATATAATAAAAATGAAAAGTATTTTTTCAATTTTTTTTTTGCATCGTTTAAAAGATCTTAATGAAATCTATCAAATAAAATCTATATTAGTAGGGAAACTATTTACGTAAACACGTTCTCCCTCCGTCCCGGTTTGTTTGTCCCATTTTTGACTTTTTGAGAGCGTTTGATCTCACATAGAATTGGCTATAATTTTCAATTCGTAATGTTTTTAATATGCAATATGGATTTTGTTTAATAAATCTCAATTAGATTTATTATACAAAATCTTCAAAATAAAAAAAAATTATAAAATGTAAAATATAAATATATTTTTGAAAGACAAGTATTTCGACAATTAGACAAACAAACTGAAACAGAAGGAATAATTTTTAACTTGAAATTGCCTTATTTTTTAAAAACTAAATTTTCCACAAAAGTGAAACACCACATAATCACTTGCGACACACATCCTAATTTTCCTCAAACGCCCACTAGACAGTACCTACCTAGACCTAGACATTTGATACTCCATATGACTCAGTTGACAGTTGAATGGTCAGTGTCCCATCTGGTGATCAAACTCCATTTTGTCTCCCTATGTTGGATGCCACTTGTCGATCATTCATGACACTCAGAATTATGACACGTCGACAAAGTGAAATGTTGATCACTTTTTCTTTTTCCTTTTTTTTTTTTGGCACTGGGAGATGTTTTGTTAAACTGATGGGCGGGGAACGCCTAAAAATTAGAGAGAACGGAACTCTATGGGGGCAAGATGGTAATTTACACATTGGACGTACCCCAACAAAATGGTTTTTTTAGCACCAATGTGTGCAGCCGACCAGTTAGGTTAGCGATGTTTTGGCCTAATAATTAGTTTGAATCAAAATTTTTTTGCATTAATTTCTTTTGAAATTATTGAATGCTCAAAAAAAAAAAAAGTCTACAAGTAAAGATTTTCGCACTCGTTTTCTTGTCTTTCAGTGAAAAATTACACACAATAACTTCACTAAAAGACAACAAATGAACTGCATTTAACCAAAAAAAAAAAAGTACGACAATCATTTCCCTAATCGAAAAAGATTATTTAGGCAAAAACACTGCATAGTCATTTTGTTTCTGCCGTCACCTCTGCTCTATACCCTGATGGCCTCACTCCATACTTTCTCATAGAACTCTCACTAGTGAGGTTCAACTCGAATTCAAAATGATGATCCAAACTGTTAATCCCTCGTAAATATCACAGAGTGTCCATTTAAAAATCAACTTTATTTTACTCCTATAATTACATGAACGAATCAGATTTTAGTTAGTTAATTCAAATGGACGGGAAAACAGTATTTAAGCTTAGATAGTTTATCCTATCAAACAAAAAAACAATTATACATGCTTATCGAAGGCTGCTAGGGTGAATCGACCTTTTGCAAGCTTATTTTAAAGTGCAAGTTTTCAAAATGAACAGTTCAAATTTAAAGTTTTAGACTTCGGAACGAGACTTACAAGTGAGATCAGTATGGAGAGGAATGGAAAAATTGGGATATATATGAAAGGAATCTCATTCCAATTAATATTCTCGTCATGTAAACCCTAGTTAAGATCAACCTTAACATAATTTTGTTTGACTAATTTGGCCAACTTGCTTGCTTTTCTTCACCAAACCAACAACAATCCTCAATCTTTGCTTCTTCTTCTTCTTCTGATTTGATACCTCAAAAAAGTACAAACCTAGGCTCCGTTTGTTTGGACGTAAAATATTTTTTGATAAAATATTTTACCTATTTTCTAGTGTTTGGATGTGGAAATTTTTTTTACATGTAAAACATTTTAATCAATTGGATGAAAATGACTTACCTTTAAATCTTCCATAAGTTATTTTCTGAAATGAACCCGCTGCCTTGTACTGCAATTCTCACCATTTAGTTTCCTCAATCGTCAGTTCTAACCCACATTCAATTTCAATAATCTCACATCTTTCCACCGTTTAAGCCCCCCACTCTCTCTCTACACTATTTTTTCAATTTCTAAAAATATTTTCAATTGCCAACCAAATACCGAAAAAAAAAATTTAAGTTTATTTTCAAAAAAAAATATTTTATATGAAAAATATTTTACATTTTAAAATATTTAACATCGAAACAAACGGAGCCCTAGAATTTAAGGGTGACCATCTAGACATCTCTGATTCTCCCACTTTTCAAAGTAAGTGTTGGTGCAGTTTTTTTAATAAGCGAATAAAATAACATTTTATCGATAATAGTAAAAATTACATGGGAGTGGAGAGAAGAAAAAAACTAAAATGGTGGCAAGAAACCAACAATACTAAAAACAAACACCAAACCATCTTCAAAAGTCAAAACAGCTAGAACTCGATCATTGCGCTCCCTAATGTTTACCCCTAGAGCTACTCTTTTCGTTCCTTTTTAAATGTTTGCTGTGGTTCTGTGCGTTATTTTCAATTGTCTATCTCTCAATGTATATTTTTATAAATATATAATATTAATTTTGTTTGATGGATCTTAATTATTTCTATAAGCTGACACTACTTTTAAAAATATAAAATATAATATACGTCGAGATGTAAAAGCCATTGAAATGACACGCGGAATCATAATGGACATTTAAAAAAAAACAAACATAGGGGGTATTTCCCAGTGGCCCATACCCCAAAACATACGTGTTGAATCAGTGGCCGAACTTACTTTTTGCTAGGTTTAGCCCTAGCGCAGCTATGAACCTAAAACACACCCATGAAGAAAAACAAAACTTGGATTAAACACACGAAACCCAATTTTTTTTTTTTTCCTACCATTTAGACGTGTGCCGATTATATATTTACTAAAATTCGATAAACATAATTTTTGACAAGATTAATGTTTTTGCCGAGCTCCACGAAATGAATGAAACCGGTCATCAAAGTGTGCTCGAAAAATGATTGAAAAATTGAAAACGGACCAGAGAGGACACCACTACCCCTCCTATCTCCGTTTCATATAAAAGTTTTTCTGTATGTGTGTGTATATATAGAGAGAGAGAGATGGTAGTTTTTTATCTGTTAGTTGGTCCTTGGTAGTTGAAATTCAGTTGGTGGCAGTTCATAGGTAAATCAGCACAATAACAAACCACCTCCATCATCCAAGCTAAACTAGGGTTTTGCTCCCAAGCATTAACTGCATGCTCAAAGCCTCAAAGAGAATGGAGCAATTACGAAATAACATTATTCACATAAACTCACAAGAACAAATTTTTAAACAGAATTCAAAAAAAAAAAATGAAAAACAAACCCAATCAGTCTCAAATTCAATGTTCTCTCTCATCCGGCGAGATGCTCCCGGCCAGACTACGAGGACAAATCAACCCGAGGCAGTTTTATTTTTGAAAGTTTTTGAAAACCCATTTTAAAGATAATTAATGTTGAGGATATTTTGAAGCGGTTGATTTTATTAAGTCCACAGATTCTCGTCTCCTGAATTGTCAGCTCCGGTGTCATGATCATCGGTTGAAGCATCAAGGCGAGGGGGGCTAAGAAGCATTCCCTGGGCCATATGCTGAAGGACATTTGGCATGTCGAATATCAAATCCTCATCCACAAACTGATCATTCGGGGCTGTCGGGTTTTCGCTCATTCCAGCCCGGTAGCCACCGCTCAGGGAATCTGCTGCCGCCCCGGCGGCGGCGGCCGCGCTCGCTGCAGCAGCCTGAATGTCGCGCGGAGCGGCAGAGGCCGGCACGGGCAACGAGGAAGCCGAGTCGGGAAAGTTCAACTCGGCTTCGGATCCCCTGAGGGCCAGGGCCGCCACGTCGTACGCCACGGCCGCCATTTCGGGGGTGGGGTAAGTCCCGAGCCAAATCCGGTTCGGCGACCTCGGCTCGCGGATTTCGGAAACCCACTTCCCGCCATTCTTTCTCTGCCTGACCCCACGATACACCGGGTGTCGGCCCGACCCCCGGGCAGACGGGGCGTCCGGCTGGCCCGACACATTGCCGCTTCTGTTGCTGCTGGATCCGGACATTGTGGGATTGTGATAGAGCAAGAATTGCGTGAAGTTTGGAGATATGATTGGGGAGAGGACATGAACGGAGGTGAGAGGGGGAGAGGAGCCATTTATGGGGGATGGGTTTTTCAGGGCAGATTCTGAATGCAGTGTATGGGGAGCGAGATTGATCTCGATCAATTTGCACAAGTGCAGACCAGGTGAATGCCTGCCTGTTTAAGGGTTTTGGGTGTAAGCCAGCTTTCGCTGGTTGGAATCCGTTATTAATTTTTGCAGCAAACAAAGAAAGAGAAGAACTCATGTCAGTAACAGTGCGGAAATCTGTACTATGTAGTGGTAGTGGAAGTGATTTGACACTAAATCTTTTAGTACTATATATATATATACTAATAATGGGGGATTGTGGAATCGTCTTTGTGATCATTGGAATTATGTCACGTGAGTGTAAGTAAGGACTTCAGGACTTGGGAGGTCTACTTAGCAAAAAAATACTCCTACTAAAAATGGACTTGGGACGTGGAGCAGCCCATCTACAGCAGCACCTGTAAGGTAGATTTGGGATGTTTATCTAAGGTAGATTTGGGATGTTTATCTTGGCAATGGAGGACTCAGTATAGATCAATAGTAACTTGGATTAAATTCGAGTCATCTGTGCCGAAATAGAAGACTGAATCGACCGCATTTCAGCTCCGGTATGGTAGACTCTACATTGTAGTCTACAAGACTCCGTTACTCCATATGTAGGGTTTTGTTTTTGCTCGGCAACTCCATATGTAGGGTTGACGATGGTGATCCAATCTATTCATCTCGTAGTCATGTTAAAAATCAACTTAATTGAAAATCGATAGACACAGTAACTAATCAAACTCGGATCACCGTGTAGGCCGCCAACAAAGTTGACTCTTCAAGGCTATGGCGATAATTGGATCTTGAGAGGAGCAATGCCCACTTAGTACCAGGCGATTTTCTAGTAACTTAGTACGAATAGGCTTTCCATCTTCCTTACCATCTTTTCGTATTTGTAAACAAAAACACTAGTATTTACTTTTCTTTTTTGAAAAGTAAAAGAAGATTTTGTTAATCAATTGCAATAGATACAATGAGTAAAAAGAACGAGAGCATAACTGCATCACAACGAGAAGATAACATTCCAACTAGATTGATACACTATTTACTTAAGCAAGCATGTAATTAAGGCAATAGATACTAGTTCATTGTTTGGCGTTAAATTTAGAGGACGAAAGAGCTTTAACTTGAAGAAATTTGTTGGGAGGGAGAAGGATGAATTGGCTGAAAAGGAGTGCAGTGATTTTGCTGATCTAGAGGAATGTGCCTCTCTTTCTTTCGAGTTTTAATTTCTGTGTTTTCTCTCCATTTTGCTTGTTTGTCGGAGTTGGTGTTCCAGGTTTTTGTTCAGTTAGGTGTTGGATTTTTCGATCCTTTTGTTTGTTGGTAGTCCGGCTATGGTTTTTGTTTTTTTTTGACATCAAAAAGGAACTTCATAGATAGATAAAGAGTCATTATAAGAGTTCAATACAAGAGTTCAAAGAAAATAAATATAGCCCCAATTTTTTAAAGGTTACCAGAACTAAAGAAAGAAAAGAGAGAAGCAACAAGCATAAAAGATAGACAACTTCCAAAACAAAAATATTCACTTTGAGTAAACTATCTGTTGTCGAAGAGATAAGATGTGTTAACTTCAAAGTGAATCCTGGAAGAGGCCAGAAATCTTGTCAAAAGAAAAGCTTGATGAACTCTGGAGCGCTCACATAAAGATATGCTGCAAATATGGATTTCTTGAGCGAGAAAGTACAAGGCAAAAAACAGAGGGGCTGCAAAAGCTAGGAATTTCTTGGAGCTTCTCAACTGCTAGAAAAGATAATAGTCGTTAGTGTGGATGTTTATATGCAACATACGGTTATCAATGGCCCAACTCACAGCTGCCAAGAGAGAAACGATAGAGGCACAATCCTTGTGAGAATTGAAGCTCTTGAAAGAGGAGCCAACAATCCTAGAGTTAACCATAAATAATAGATCCACACCCGTTTTTTTGCAGGGGCATTAAGTGGCTATGTTTTTCGTGTCTTGCATCGGATTGGTCTGGTTGTTTATGCTGTTGTAGGTGTTTGTTTGGTAGCGTTTCCAGGCTCAGTGGTGTTTTAGGTACTACGGTTAGGTCATTTTTCTTTTCTTTTCTTGTCTTTTCTTTTGGTCCTTATCGTTTTGGTTGGTGTCTTGCTTTCCTTTTGGTCAAGATCTCAGATGACATTTGCTGTTGTTCCCTTAACCCATCTAGTCTTTGTATTCTTTTTAAGGATCAATGAATTTCTTTTGCCCACCAAAAAATATTTGTGCCCTGGATACTGTAATGTGCCTCGTGACGACATTACAGAGGTTTAGGGGTGTGGGGATCACCTTACTGTCCTTAACACCATGTTTTTTTTACAGGATATAGAAGCCGGATATAGAATTTTGGAAAAAAGAGATATCCAATGTTTATTTAGTTTTTCCCACCCGAATATGATATCCAGGGACATCCAATGATTGTTTGGTTTTTTCATCCTGATGGATATACTTATCTCCGGGCCCTTGGAGGTCGATAAGTTTAAGATACACCCATTGGTGTTCAAAATTTATCCGGCTTGAAGCATTAAAGGGTATTTTGAAGGATTAAAGGGTTTGCTATGTGCTGAGGGCAAAAAAGGAAGTTCATGCCGTTGTATATTATTCACCACTCATAGCCCATACCTACTTAGATGAAGCAGCAAAGTGTATGAAGAGAGTGACGACCCAACTACAAAATGAGAGATTTAAAGAATCATCCTCGGAATTCATTCCTCGTAAATTTTTATCCTACTCAATTTTGACATTTATGTTTTCATCCTTATTTTAAAATAAATTTAATATTGCCCTTCTATATACTATTATATAGTAATGAATTTTGGAATGAAAAATTAAGTCCTGGAGTCTCAACAGAAAAGATAATGGTTGGTCCCCGCAAATTTTGCCATTCTACGGCCGAATATCTCGCCAATTGAAACCCCATTTCCATTGAAACCCCTTCTCCCAAATCTGAAACCCCATTTACATTTTGTCTATTTTTTGCAGGTTCTTCAAAAATGGTCTCTAGGTAAAACCCTTAATGACAAAAATTCATGATTTATTAAAAATATGAATACATCATTTTTATTCATGAAAACACGTGAATAAATTATTAATAAAAATGAAAATATGAAAAAATTTATTCGAAATACATGGAAAAAATATGAATACACCATGTTTTTAATCGACCATAAAAAACAAAATATATTAATCAGCCATGTTTTTTTATGAATACACCATGAAAAACATCAACACACTTTATTCATGAAAAACAAAAAGTAAATATGAAAATCATGAAAATAGAAAAAACTTGAAAATCATAAAAACACATAAATACACCATTTGTTTTTCATGATTCGCCTCCCGCCGCTCGTCCCTCGATCATTTCGGAAATTCCAGAGATTGGGCGGAGGCAACTAGAAATGGGAAATGTTAGCCCAATCAAAAATGGGAACCGATGTTGCTGTGGGGTTTTGCTGGGAACCGATGTTGGTGGTGGCGCGCCCCTCTTTGCCTTGTCTGTCTTCGACTTTCATTTTCGTAGGCAGCTCTCCCGCCGCTGGTCTCTACATCAAGGAGAGGCCGGTTCGGCTTAACGGCGAGGTTGGGCTTCAGCGTTTTGTGCAGCTGTGGAAGTTGAAGGTGGCTAGGGTTTGAGGGTTGGTTTGGATGGGCCGGTCCAAGCCTTGGGCCTGAATTGGGTGTTTTTTGGGCTTTCTTTGTTTTTTTCTGGGTTTAGGGTCGGGCTTTATTACTTATTTGTTTGAATCCTTATAGACCTTTGGGTGTTCCGGACTTTTGCCCTTGCGGTGTATTGTCCAACTCTCTGTTGGATCCCCTTCCCCTTTCCTCCGTCTTTTAATAAAATTTAATTTTGCCAATAACAAAAACATTGGGGGGGGGGGGGGGGGGGGGGGGGGAGGAGGAATAGTTGCCGAAATAACTAGGGGTGGGAGGTTGGGTAAGAGGATTTTGGGATTCAAATTAGGGGTGATTATCCTAAAACTAGGCTAGGGGACCTTCAAGGTTATTTTTTAGTCTCCAAAATCCCTGCATTTATATACATATAATATGCTTATATATGTGTGTGTATATATATATATATATAGGGCAATCTTGGGATTATTTAAAAGTGAGAATGAAAATATAACTGTTTAAAAAGTGCTGGATAAAAACTTACAAGGGATGAAGTTTGAAGATGAATATTTAAAAACTTATTACTCCCTCCAAAATTTAAACCGCAAACAAACGAGCCGTTAGTGTACATGTGCCCCGTTATAGGCCAGCTTTGTATGGGCAAGAGCATTGTCTACCTCTGGGCCATTTAAGGGTTGCCAAGTTTATATCCATCTACTGTAAATTTTCAATCCATCGTTGTTAACTTTGCGGCGAGAAAAATGACACCTATATATGGTATTGTATCAATTTCGGCACCAACTTTGGCTTGCTTTTCCAAATCTACGTACCACATCATCCAAACGAACTAATCTGCATTGACCCGTCTCTCCTTATTACCGCGTTGTAATTCTTAGTTTCTTGCCCAACTTGTGCTAGCTTTTCCAAATGTACGACGCTAAACCGGTAAATAAGATAAGTTTAAACCAATGGTCTGGACATATGATTGTAATAAAACATCACTATGTCGGTTCAACAACGTTTGCAAGAAAGAACCACATAAGTTATTCCTTGAACTTTTTAGATACTTCTGAGTCCATTTACATGAACATTAGACCAACATCCAACATTTTTATAAAAAGTAACTCGTGTCGGTAGTTTGACAAAAAAAAAAATATTAATAGTGTTGCTAATGTTTAAATCGTGATCTTTTTAACCTTATCGGTGTATATTATATTTATTTAAAATTATGTTAAGGCACATCATTGCCGCCCACACTGAAAGAAATTCCTGGATCCATCACACCTGCTAGGATTGATAAAGTGTATTTGAAAACGAATATTAAATTTGCTAATGTTTAAAGCCTAATCTTTTTAACCTTATCGGTGTATATTATATTGATAACTTTTCTATTTGGAATTGAGTTAAGGCGTATCATTGCCCACACTGAAAGGAATTCCAGGCTTCATCACGCCTTCCAGGATTGACAAGGTGTACTTGAAAACGAGAGATCCAAATACAATTCTAAGAGGCTGAATTTTAAATTCATGTTGGCAGGGTTTTTCGGCTTGTGGCTCACACGAAGGGAGCATCAAAGTATTTATGAAAGAGACGTGAAGATAAGGTTACTTTGGTGATATTCTTGAAGGAGCTCCTCTGTAAAAGTGTTAAGGCAAAAAACACCATGATTACGCTTATTGAAACCCAAATTACTAGTTCGTGTGCCTACAGGCCCTACACGCTTGCAACGCAACTTGTCCTTGGTGCCGCAGCCGCCACGAGGCCGTGGGCGGTATTACCTTGGATCGATGATGATCACAGTCTCGATCGGTACGTATTACCTTGGATGATCTCTCTCTCTCTCTCTCTCTCTCTCTCTCTCTCTCATTCATTTGCTTCATGTTTATTTTTTAAAAGATTACGCTAATACTTCGGTAATCATATTTGGTGGCACCATTTTGGGTACAATTTAATGTATCACTAATATATTGGTGGAATAAGTACTCTCCGTTATGTAGCAAAGTACAAATTGTGAAGGTAAATCCTGATGCATCACATGATCACAAAAATTAGATCGCGTACCAAATATGTTCACTATAGCAGTGCTCTAAAATGGATAATTCATGAATGGATGGATGGAATTTAGATAAATAATAACTTTTTATTCAACCGACACAAGGGCTATGTCGCGTCATTGACAAAATATTAACACATTGAGGTAAATTGGTGTACAATAAAACTTTCAAAAAGGAAAAGGAAGGGCTTCATGAATATTGGAGGAAAAAGACACCACGAAGGGTGGACCATGAACCTCCACGCAAGGGAGGAAGTATGTGCTAAGAGACCTGGGTTGTAGCCCAGGTGAAGTGCAAAAAATAAAATTATATGTAAAAGTTGTGGCCGAATAAATTTTAGCCCACCTCATTTATAGATAGACTTGTTTTAGATGTCGATTCAGATGCGATAATAAATGTTTTATACTCTCTAAAATAATGCATGACACAACTCCAATATGGTACAATTTCTATAGTTCATGTTTTTTTTTTTACTTTTTTTTTTTGTTTTTTTTAATATTTTCATATTTATGTACAAATTTGTTGGACATTAATATATATATATATATATATATATATATATATATTAATTTATTAAATTTTGTAAAAGTTGTGGCCGAATAAATTTTAGCCCACCTCATTTATAGATAGACTTGTTTTAGATGTCGATTCAGATGCGATAATAAATGTTTTATACTCTCTAAAATAATGCATGACACAACTCCAATATGGTACAATTTCTATAGTTCATGTTTTTTTTTTTACTTTTTTTTTTTGTTTTTTTTTAATATTTTCATATTTATGTACAAATTTGTTGGACATTAATATATATATATATATATATATATATTAATTTATTAAATTTTGTAAAAGTTGTGGCCGAATAAATTTTAGCCCACCTCATTTATAGATAGACTTGTTTTAGATGTCGATTCAGATGCGATAATAAATGTTTTATACTCTCTAAAATAATGCATGACACAACTCCAATATGGTACAATTTCTATAGTTCATGTTTTTTTTTTTTACTTTTTTTTTGTTTTTTTTAATATTTTCATATTTATGTACAAATTTGTTGGACATTAATATATATATATATATATATATATATATTAATTTATTAAATTTTGAGTTAGCTCAAGATAGATTGAAATCCTGATTCCGTCCTTGCCTCCACACAAGGAGGACCACACACCGCCGCGCTGGGAGTGTTTATTACGAAAAATAACAAAAGCAAATTATTAAAGCCCCAAACAAGGAGGTTAGAGAACAAAAGAGAAAATTAAAAAATAAAGAATCCTTTGTCTCCCCACTTTTTGAACTTTTATAGCTCCATCGTTCCGCAATTGGATTCGAAAAAAGATTGCAGTTTATTCCACTAGTACACATCAGACTCTTATTGGTGGAAAAAATTTCAGTGCCGAGTGGACACCACATGGTGTCCACTCGGAGCATCCAAACCGTCCATTGCATTTTTGGACGACTCAAATTTGGGAAAAAAAAAGAGAGAAAGTGTTGGGACGAGAGAAGAAAGAGGATTTTAATTCGAGCCGTCCAAAAGTATATTGGTCGGTCCATACGTGCCGAGCGGGTACCACGTGGAGTATACCCACTTGGTACCGAAAAATTTCTCCTTATTGGTCGGGAGTGGTCACCCAGCTTGCGCACACACAGTTTATGACGTAGGAACAGGTGCAAAACAGATCTCTGAGAGACTGAGACCAGATCAAAGACGATTGAGTCGGAGGATGGACATAGGAAGGGAAAGACTAGAGGGGGAGGGGGAGGGGCAGGGGCAGGGGCAGGGATGAGAGTTGGGGGAGGCGGAGGAGGCTGGCGCCTCACCCTTTTGGAAAATCCTATCCGATAAGAGGAGAGGGGAGGTGGCTGCTGCCACACTCTTTCGAAAAACCCTATTCGACAAGAGGAGATGAGGAGAGGGGAGGTGGCTGCCGCCGCACCCATTTGAAAAACCCCGTCCCTCGCATTCTTTTGTCTAACAACATGTTTATGTCATGTACGTATTTAGACAAAAAAAAAAAAAAAAAAACTATTCTTTCTAGGAAATAGTATAATGAAATTATGGTAAAGGGGCATAAGGAGCATTTTTATTTGGGAAAATGACGGCCAATGGCGTGTTTGATAATTAATATCTGTCAAGGATATTTTGTTCATTAACAAATCTTCTTAGCATGTTCTTAAAATGTACTCCCTCCGTCCCTTTTTAAGTGTCCTGCTTCGTAATTCCAACTTATTAAAAAAATATCATCATTATACCTTTCACATCAACTTTTTCCTCTACTTTTCTTATTTACCCATCATCATTACACTTTTATTCACTAATTTTTCAAAATAGAATCTACTTTTAGGGACAAAATAGACAATGCACCAAATTTTACCCACTAATTTTACAAGATGGACACTTATTAAGGGACAGCCCAAAATGGAATACCGGACTCTAAAAAAGGGACGGAGGGAGTATTAATTATCAAAACACGTCCTGAGCCGTCATTTTCTCTTTTTATTTTGCATGGTAAATTGTGAATTTTTTTATTGTTGTTTGAATTTTATTTTTTCGTGAAGTAGTGTTCATGTAGATTGGATTTTGCATAAAATTGTGTTTGGAAGTATAATGGGAAAAATAGATTATGATGGTTGTTATTTGATCATATTATCCGTGAAAATTCATTTGTAAAATACTATGAGTATGAGTGTTTTACTCTATTGATAAATTACTCTTTTTAGCCATATGTGTGGGTGTGTGTTATTCTTAGTTTAAATAACTAACTGGTCCTTTGATCTCACGAATACATTGACAAATGTTTTTCTTAATTAGGAATAAATACGTAAGATTGTTTTATCATTTCCTATTTATTTGCACAAAGTACGATCATATACTGTGAAGGAGATAAGAAATGAAATTGCGATTGTTAAAATATTATTATTAAGCAATAAAAACGTAAATTACCCCAAATCCAAAGGAAAAAACATACACAATAAAGGCTGAGGAGAAAATGTGTAAATGTGAAAATGCATTTTAAGTGGTTTTCTTATATCGTGGCTCCATTATTTAATTTCGAGAATGCATTTTTTATAGAATGCAATTTACGTACAATTCAACTACGAAACAGGGAAAATGTGAAGATGCATATGCATATATATATATATATATATATATATATATATATACATATATATATATAGGTTTTGGTGAGGGATCCCTCATTTTTTTTAAATGAGGGACTCCAATTCCCGATTGAATTTTGATAATCCGAGCAGCTCAAAGTGATCAGAACGTGATTTTAAGGGTCCCCGCGTGAAATCAGCAAAAAAAATGACCGGGAAGGGCTTCATCCGAGCATTTTTCATTAAACTGTTCAAAAAAAACTGCTCAGATGAAGCCCTTCCCGGTCATTTTTTTTTCTGATTTCTCGCGGGTATCCTTAAAATCACGTTCTTCACACATTGAGCGGCTCGGATTTTCAAAATTTGATCGGGAAATGAAAGTCCCTCATTTTAAAAAAATGAGGGATCCCTCACTTGAAAATTCCTATATATATATATATAAACACTTTTATTTTATGTAGGACGATTGTACAATGCATCACTGGTTTTTTTTTTACTGCGGTTTTATATATATATATATATATATATATATATATAAACACTTTTATTTTATGTAGGACGATTGTACAATGCATCACTGGTTTTTTTTTTTACTGCGGTTTTATTGCATTGCATATGCATGTTGGAAGGCGATTCATAGCAATTTCTCTGGTCTTTTAATTTCCGAAATTGTGGTATAAATCCAACATTATGTAGAATTTTTAAATGAAAACAAAGGGCTATAGAAACTTGAGATTGAAAATCAAGATATATGAACTGCTGGAATTATTTTTTTTGGCCATGTTTTATAGTTAGGGAAGATGAGTGGAAAGTTAATCAATGAGGGGGCTCAGAGACTATCCATAGTCCTGAAATTCCAAATTCCGTCTCACGTAAAACTTGAACTTTGGCCTCCACGGACGGGAATATGAGCAAATTATCTCACCAAGCATGGTGACTAGAACCTTGCAACTTCGGCTAATTACTAGCAAAATACTACTCCTATCAGGAGCCATTGGAGTAGAAAGTGGATCCAACTCCGCCATGTCTTGCATCCGCTTAGCCCCGAAATATCTCCTCATGTTTCTGTACTGAATTAAACAAAAAGCCGCCAAGTTTCCTAACCAATGAAGAGGAGAAATTTTTGAGAACTGGTAGGGTCGGCAATTCAAACTGTCCAAACATATTTTGGACGGTCCGAATTTTAGAGAGAGAAAAATAGGAGAGACAGTGGTGAGGTGGGGTGGGGTGAGGTGGGGTGAGGTGAGGGGAGAGGAAATAAATTTAAAAAAAGCACGAATATGAAAAATGAACAAACAAAATAGGACAAATGGAGTAGTATAATTAAGGAAAAATAACGGCACATAACGTATTTTGATAATTAATACCCGCCAAGGACAAGTTAAGAACATTTGTTAATACTGAAAATATTCTTGACGAGTATTAATTATCAAAATACATCTTTGGCCGTCATTTTCCTATAATTAATGTTGTGATTTGTTATCCAGAAATCGATTGGAAGGGCCAAATCCAGCCCATCTTTTTGAGCCCAAAGTTCAGCTTCCACTGCGTAGCAGGATTCGAGTGTGCTCCACTACTTAAAATAGTACTTATTTGAAAAATATTCAAATAAGTACTTATTTTTTTGAATTAAAAATGATATATTGTGAGAGAATAATCTGTTTTGTAAAATAGAAAATAAATACTTAAAAAATAAAAATCTTGGGATGAAAACATGACCCAAATATTTAAGTAGTTCCTAATTAGCCCACTATCCATTGCAGAAATTTTCATGGACTGAAAGACAAGTTGGGCGTTTTTAAATTTATAAAAGGCCCATAGGAGGACAAACCCAATAAAGCTATCGTGCTAAACGGGCCAAAAGCCCAAATGGGGACCAGTAACAACCAAACCAAAGGCCCAACCTTAGTCAGATGATCTTTTTCTTTTGGGAAAACGACGACGGCCCAGGAAGTGTTTTGATAATTAATACCCATCGATAATGTTTTCAGCATTAACAAATGTTCTTAGCATATGTCCTTGGCGAGTATTAATTATCAAAACATATCATGGGTCGTCATTTTCCCTTTTCTTTTACTAATACTTTAAATTTTCACTCTCGTGAATTTTGATAGTTTTGGATGTTCATCAAAGACACTTTCATGCTCGTACTTATGCTCATGTATTCACATTTAAATTATCTGACAGGGCCCAACTGCGACAACACTACTCCAACACCTAAAGAGCGGGCATCGAGACATGCAAACAGAAAGGTATATTTGCGAAGCTAGTGAAATCTAACCTGATTGGAATATCTAATGAAAAGCCATTTCCAACTGAACTAGGTTTACTTTAAAAGAAGAAGAAGAAGAAGAAGAAGAATTAGGCTTAAGACAAAAAGATAGTTCAATGGTAAGATTTTTCTTCAACAACTGTATATGAATATGAGTAAAGACACAAAACCTCGAATTGAAATCCGCCTAAGACGAGGATAAAAATAAAAAACAATTCTGCCAAAGAGAAATTCGCAATTTTTAACGCCAACCGATAGGTAATTCAGTGTTTGCTTACAAAAATCACAAAAATTACTCTCAAATTGGCCATTGGGTACATAAACCCAATAAAAAAATTTTGATAAGTCCATTATAGCATGTTTCTAACCCACCCAATCCACTTCTAAATTTCCTAACACCTCTAGTCCACTAAAAATTTCAAGAACAAAAATAACCTATATAAAAGAAACAAGGGCCTTGTTTGGCTAATACAAAAAATACATTTTTCCATTTTTTTTGATCTTATTACAACCACATAACCACCACCACCATAATGACCACCAACACGTCGCCGCCACCACCACCGCCACCACGCCCCCACCACCACCACTCCATCGCCATCACTGCCACCAACACCACCACCGGCACCTCCGCCATCATTACACCCCCACCACCATCTCCACCACCAATCCGCCGCCGCCGCCGCTGCCGCTACCATTACCACCACGCTGCCGCCGCGACCACCACCACAACGCCGCCACCTTCACCGCAATTACCGCCACCACCAAGCCGCCGCCACCACTCCACCACCACCACCACCACCATTGCCACCACTATCACTCCACCACCATGCCACCACAACTACCACCACCACAACAACGCCGCCACCTCCACCACAATTACCATCACCACCAAGCTGCCGCTGCCCCCACCGCCGCCGCCACCACCACCACCACCATCGCCACCGCTATCATTCCACCACCACGCCGCCACAACCACCACCACTACCACAACGCCGCCACCTCCACCACAATTACCACCACCACCAAGCAATCATCACAACCACCACCACCATCATTCCATCACAACCACTGCCGCCACCGCCACCGCCATCACTCCACCACCACTACCGAAATGATAACCACCACTCCATCACCACCATGCCACCACCACCAGCACAATGACCACTACTATGCCGCCGCCGCCACCACCACCGTCACCACCACAACCACCACCACCACTACTCCACCATCACCAACACCACCACCACGTCGCCGCCACCACTCCACCACCACCACTTCTTCTTTGGTAATTCACCTTTCTTCTGGGTCACACTTGCTTTTCTGATGTCGCATTTAGTTAGTGTTTTAAGAAAATAATTTGCAATCTAAAAGTGCAAATTTGCAGTTTAAATTTTCATTGGTGTTAGTGTTTATTTAATAATTTGCAATCTAAATTTGTGTGTAGACTACAAATTTGCACTTTCAGACTGCAAAGTTTATGAAAGTGTATTTATTTGCAGTCCAAATTTTCTCAGGCAATGGTGTTCAATTAACAAATTTGCGGTCTAAAAGTGCAAATTGGCAGTCTAAATTTTCATTGACGTTAGTGTTTATTTAATAATTTGCAGTCTAAATTTTTGTCTAGACTGCAAATTTACACTTTTAGATTGTAAAGTTTACAAAAGTGGCTTTATTTACAGTTTAAATTGGTTCTGGCATTGGTGTTCATTTAACAAATTAGCAATCTAAAAGTGTAAATTTGCAGTCCAAATTCTCATTGGTGTTAAGTTCATCTAATAATTTGCAGTCTAATTTTTTGTGTAGACTGTAAATTTACACTTTTAGACTACAAAGTTTACGAAAGTGCCTTTATTTATATTCTAAAAGTGTAAACTTGCCGTCTAAATTTTCTCTTTGCAGTTTAAAATCTCATTGGCGTTGGTGCTTATTTAATAATTTGCATCCTAAATTTGTGTGTAGACTGCAAATTTACACTTTTAGACTGCAAAGTTTATGAAAGTGCCTTTATTTGCAGTCTAAAAGTATAAATTTGCAGTCTAAATTTTTTTTGGCATTGGTGTTCAATCAATAAATTTGTAATCTAAAAGTGCAAATTTGCAGTCTAAATTGTCATTAGCGTTAGTTCTCGTTTAATTATTTGCGGTCTAAAGTTTTGTGTCATTAGCGTTAGTGTTCGTTTAGTAATTTACAGTCTAAATTTTTGTGTAGACTGCAAATTTACACTTTTAGACTGCAAAGTTTACGAAAGTGTCTTTATTTGCAATTTAAATTTTTTCTGGGGTTGGTGTTCATTTAACAAATTCGCAGTCTAAAAGTGAAAATTTGCAGTCTAAATTCTCATTGGTTTTAGTTTTCATTTAATAATTTGCAATCTAAATTTTTGTGTAGACTGTAAATTTACACTTTTAGACTGCAAAGTTTACTAAAGTACCTTTATTTGCAGTCTAAAAGTGCAAATTTGCAGTCTAAATTTTCTTTTACGTTGGTGTTTAATTAACGAATTTGCAGTCTAAATTATCATGGGCGTTAGTGTTCGTTTAATAATTTGCAATCTAAAAGTGTAAATTTGTAGTCTAAATATATAACGAATAGTATGTATGGTGCATTTGGTCATTGTGGTGGTGGCGTGGTGGTGGTGGTCATTGTGGTGGTGGTGGAGCTGGTGGTCGGGGTGGGGTGGTGGTGGTGGTGGTGGTAATTGTGGTGGAGATTGCGCCATTGTTGTGGTGGTGGTGGCGGCGACGTGATGGTTGCGGTGGTGGTGGGGGCATGATGGTGATAGAGGTGGTGGGAGTGGTGGAGCCGTGGTGGTGGTGGGGACGTGGCGGTGGTGGTGAAGTGGTGGTGGTGGTAGAGGCAGTGGAGATGGTGACGCCGTTATGGTAGTGGTAGCGGCGTGGTGGTGGTGGTGGGGAGGGGGGCGTGGTGGTGGTCGAGGTGGTGAGGGTGGCATCGTCGTGGGGGTGGAGGTGGAAATGGTGGTGGGGGCGGGGTTATGGTAGAGGTGGTGGTGGTGGTGGAGTGGTGGTGGTAATTATAGTGGAGGTTGCGGCAATGTGGTGGTGGTGGCGACGTGGTGGTTGAGGTGGTGGTGAGGGCGTGCTGGTGGTGGCGGCGACAGCGGCGTCGTGGTGGTGGGGTTGGGGCATGGTGGTGGTGGTAGAGGTGGTGGTGATGGTTGGGGTGTGGTGGTGGAGCGGTGGTGGTGGTGTAGATGGTGGTTAGGGCGGCATTGTGGTGGTGGTGGCGGCGGTGTGTTGGTTGTGGTAGAGGTGGTGGTGGTGGAACAGTGGTGGTGGCATCTTGGTGGAGATGGTGGTGGTGATGGTGGAGTGGTGGTGGCGTGGTGGTGGTAATTGTGGTGGAGGTTACGACATTGTTGTGGTGGTGGAGTGGTGGTGGTAATTGTGGTGGAGGTTACGACATTGTTGTGGTGGTGGTACGTGATGGTGCAGCGGCGGCAACATAGTGGTTGAGGTGGTGGTGGGGGCGTGGTGGTGGTGGTGGGGGCGGCTTTTTGATGACGGTGGTGGTGGTGGATGTGGTGGTGGTGGTGGTGGTTGCGTCGTTGTGGTTATGGTTTTGGTGGCAGCGTGGTGGTGGTAATTGTGGTGGAGGTTGCGGCATTGTGGTGGCGGCGACGTGATGGTTGAGGTGGTCGTGGGGACGTGTTGATGGCTATGGTGGTGGTGGTGGTGTGGTGGTTGTGGTGGCGTGGTGGTGGTGGTGGTGATGGTGGAGGTGGAGGTGGAGGTGGTGGTGGTGGTGGTGGTGGTAGAGGCGGTAGTGGTGGTGGTTGTGTAAAGTTTAATGAAGGAACAGTTTTGTCTTGTCAAAAAATGAAGTGGACTTGAGACTTTAAGAAAAGAAATGGACTGGACTAGAGATGTTTTGAAAATATGAGGTTGATTTGACATGTTACAAAATCCTATAATGGACCTTATAATAATTCTTTAAAATAACAATTGCCAATATAACCCTTAAAAAAACTCTTAATATGGACATAAATAGTAACGGAACAAAAAAAATTTCAAATACTTATGTCAATGTTTGGTAGCCATTCTATTTTCTGTTTTCTGTTGTCATTTTCAGAATTTTCAAAAATTAATTTTGCAAGTTTGTTTGGTATCTACTTCCACTTTCAAATTTTGAAAATCACTTTCATTATTTTTAAAATTTGAGGAAGTAACAAAACTCAACTTTCACTATTTTCAAAAACAAAAAACAGGTTGGCTGGCTTTTGCATTACCAGGAAATAAAATTCTGGACGACAGTGATTCCACTCTCCACTCTCCACACCAGGGAGGTAGCGACGCCGCCCACTCCCGCAGTCCGCCCATGCCGACGTCCACTCCTCCTCCCGCCGACGATCGATCCACACTGCAGTCCACTCCTCCTCTTGCCGACGATCGACCCACACCCACAGTGGTACCACTACTCATCCAGTGATAACTCGAGAGCTCCTAAGGCGATTCTCAAAGCGAAGAGAGAGTGATTCTCCGATTGATCTCTTGCGGCGCGTCTCAGGGCCCCTCCGCTAGCGAAGGGTCTCTGGTGTCTCACAGATCCATTACTAGCTTTCATGTGGGTTTTCAATTTGGCTTCTTCTTGTTTGATTTACAGCTTCAGGTTTCGTTTTCTTTGTTTTCCGTGGCAAGAGAGACCATTTTCGAAAAAATAAAAACTGGTTTCAGAAAACAAAATTTTCTTTTTGAAAACAGATTGACACAAACATGTTTTCCGCTTTCACTTTTTTTTAGGAAAAATAAAAAATAATTTCAGCAAATCGAAAATAGAAAACAAAAAAGTGACAGTGTTACCAAACATAGCCTTAACATTCCAAATAAGATGTGTTGGCCTGTGGGGTGGTGTTTATGTGGTTTTGTGAGAATGGATCTTGTATTCGGATTTGGAACGGAGCTCCTTATTCCTGAAGCTATATCTACAAGATAGAAATAACAAATATTTTTTTTCCTGATTAAAAAAAAAAAACCACCAATATTTCCTTAGCCGGCCACTGATGACTGGGAGGTACCACGATAATTAAGTATTAACTCAAACAGATAAAATACAGAGCTCGAGTATGTATGTATAAACAACGTAACTCTCTAGGTTTTAGATATGTGATTTATAAAGAGTGACTCAGCTTTGGTTCCAAATAAACACGATTGGCACATGCTCTAACTGACTGTTTCTTGGATTGACGTTATGAATGACGCGAACTCTCCATCTTGAGTGGGGTGGACCTTTTCCGATCCAGTCTGGCCCAAAGTGAATTGTTCAGCCTAAGTCCTCGGCCTCTTGGGCTGCTGATCCGCTAAGCCTGATACGGCTATTGGTTTGGCCCACTACAATATAAGGACTTTGAGTCTGAGGCCAATTTTTTTTTTTTTTTTTTTATCCGAGTCTGAGAGCAATTGAACCATCACTATATGTTGAGGATCTAATGATAAGGGCAAAAAACACGTTTGAATGTAACTGGATGGACGAAGAAGAACAAAGTACTGACACCTGGGTAAGGGTCGTCATCAAGTTGGGCCGGGCTGGCTCAGCCCACCAAGTCACTGTCCAAGTCCGTCCACGGGCCGGGCCGATCGGACTTTTTCTTTTTTTTTGGCCAGGCGGACCAGGCTACCTACCATAAATTGAAACTTAAGCCTAGCCCACAGGCTACCCAATTGACTGGCGGATTTTAGGTTAATGGCCGGGTATCACTGGTGGGCTACTTGGCAGGCTCACAGGCCTGGCCTACGAGCGGGTTGAGTAAAAATTCATAGGCCCAAGCACGTCAATTACAAACTATGGCTGGGCTAGCCCGCCCGTTTTACAGGCTCAGGCCGAGTAAAAGTCCGATGGACTAGGCGGGTCATGGACTTCAAGCTAAATGATGACCCTTGCACTTAGGATCAGGTAAGGAGAAGATTTGGATTCATAAAAGGTTTCCTTTGAACAGGCGCAACCCAAGGACATGATCTAAGAGGCCTTGGCTTGGGTTTTCAAATTTTGGCCCAGAAAGACCCTTGTTAAGAGTTATATATACTACTCCTTCCGTTTCAAATTGAGAGTCCCTCTTGGGGATTCCAACTATTTAAGGGACATGCAATGATTGCACCTACAATACCTATCATTTCCACCATTGCCCCTATATTCTACCTACTCTACAACATTTATATTTACCTATGAGGGACATTCTTGGAAAATCACCAAATTTTTCCTTTCATTTTTGGAAAAGGACCATCATTTTGGAACAACCCAAAATGGAAAGATGGACTTTCAATTTGGAACGGAGGGAGTATTATTTTGCAACACAAAGTATCTTAAGTCCCCTTGGTTTAGACTTTAGTGGTATGATGAGCGTCAACTCAACCCAAGCGTTCTGGTTGGATTCAATTTCCATTCCAGTACTCCCTCCGTTTTAATTTAAATGTTCCATTTGAAAATTCGTACATTTCGAAACTCTAAAAAAAAAAATCATATATTTTTATTTTTTTTAATACCAAATTAAAGTACTCAATGTCTACTTTAATTTGGCATAACAAATTTTATAAAATAATATATAAAAATATATTAATTCTTATAGTTTGAAAATGCACGAATTTTAGTATGGAACATTTAAACTGTAACGGAGGGAATACATTTTTAAGTTTTTATTTGTCAAAAAACAATAATAGCTTTGTGGGAATCTGTTGTTGCTAAATTTTATGGATTCCTATAATTCGAAATATGAAATGGAGTGCGTTTCGTAAATAGGAATGTGTGCGCAAATCATTTTTTTTTTAGTAAAATCTGAAAATAAAGCATGATTACGACTATGGAATACACAAGACTCACCCTTGTCTAATTCCAATCTTGTTAGGGGGCCCATAATGCCGTTAGAGAGTCTGATACGACTCATCAATTAAAAGGTAAATTGAACCTGGCCTGGATCGCAGAAAACCCCAAAACACACACCGTGTTCTCGTATTGTGATTGTTGCCGTAGAAATTGTTAAATACTCCCTTTATTTCTAAATTAGAGTGCCTCTTTGGAATTTTAACTTTTTTAGGAGACAAGTAATTATTAAACATATTTTTCAACATTACCCCTATATTGGAACAACCCGGATTTTTGCCCTATTTTTTTTTCGAATAAAGTAATTGTTTTTAATAAAATAGTCTATAGTAATTGATTAATTATTTAAAAGTGTTATTAGATTAAACCAAAATCTAGATTATTATTTTTTGTAACCAAAAATTAGTTTAGCAAAATTTTAATTCAACTTGGAACGACCCGTAATTCTATCCTTTATAAAATCATTTAAAGAGTATCGTTTGTAATAATAAAATTATCTTAATTATAATTATCTAGTAGATATATACAAATAAAATTAATTTAATCTTAATTATCTTACTTTTAATTATTTAAATTGCATGCATGTAAATCCTACCACCTCTCCCTTTCCTACTCAGTCTCTAATCCTTATTCCTGACTATATTTTCGTTTTAATTCGTCCATTCCGAAACCCGATAGAATACAACCTCTTAAAAATTCAATTTCAATCGAAACTCTTCAAATTCTCTTATATATACCCTAGTACATCGACTCTAGGGTACACCACGAAAATTACCACGCCCCACTAGTCCAGAAAAGAGAGAAAAACAGGAGAGATCGGAGCTCCAATCTATGGAGTTCTAGAGAGAGAAAGAAAGAGAGAGAAAAATGGGTTTCGTAGTTTCGATCAACCGGAACCCGAATTGATCATTCTAAAACCTTCCTACAATCCCTAGCTTCGCAAAACATCATCCAATTCGGTCCCGATGTTCCCCGATCGAAGAACCCGAAACCTTCTTCCCAAATTTTCAAGCTTCAATCAAAAACCAATTTGATCCGATTTGTGGTAGTATAATCCATTCCAACCCTTCCTCTAAGTATATTTAATATTTTTATGCTTAACCCTATGCCCCGAATGGACCCATGCATCAAAACCGAGCCAAAACAAGAAAAAATTCGAATCTGCCCCGAACCTTGTGGCCGCAACCTGCGGGCCGCAAGAACCAGAGCCAAGGTTGCGGTTGAGGTCCCCAGACGCAAGGTTGACTAGTCAAACCTTGCGGTTTCAACTGTTTTGGTTCGAAATCGTTTTGCGACCTTCTAAACTTGATTTTCGACCCCCGAACTATTTTTCCTAGACTTTTCGCACCTCAAAGATCATAACTTGTTAAGGACATATTTTTTTTATTTAATTATCTATTTATTAAATTATTTTTTAGTTATCGTTCAACGTTTACAAACGAAAATTAGTTACGACCTCTCGACCAACGTTTTAACACTCCAACTAATTTTTTTTTGACTCCATGGACCTCAAATACAGTAGCTTGTTATATTAAATATTTATTTTATTTAATTCACTATTTATTATTATTTTTAAAGTAATTTCAATCAAAATTATTTTACGACTTTATAAACATTATTATTAATGCCCGAATAATTTTATTTAGACTCCTCACTGTCCAAAGATGAAATCATGTCAGTTTCTATATTTTTTTTTATAATTAATTATTTATTTTCTAATTACTTCACTTTCGGTCTTTTTAATTAACGTTTTCATATAATTTAACTCTTCGACCCTTCGAACCCAACTTTTGACATTCAACTGCTTGTATAGGACCTTTAGGACTCTTAATAGGTCATGAGTAATTATTCTAATATTTTTATCTAAATAATGCATTTAATTAGCTTTTAATTAATCTAATTAATTAGAAATAATTAATAAGAGCCTAGAAAATATTTTATTAAAATTTTTATAAAAGTTTTACTTCATTATTGACATTGTGGCCATACAAGAATAAGGGCAACGGCCCATTCATAAAAGGTTGTATGATTGCACTGCTGGTTATTTGTTTTTATTATTATTTGATTTAATTGTATATTGCATCGATGCCTGATTTGAATGCTAGATTGGACCCTAGAGACATGGGGTGGTATGCGAATAGAGTTCACCTAGACGATGTTAGATAATGGATGAATTGGAAAGTTTTATTTTTAGAATGCCTGCAGGCGTGATTTTGAGATGTGATGAGACGTGTGATGGTTTGAAACTGGCAAAGTAAGCCCAGTCGTAATTGATGAATTGATACTGGCGAGAGTCCAGTGATGAATTGAAACTGGCAAAGTAAGCCCAGTGATGATTGTGATGTGGTGCATAAGATAGGCGAACCCTAGTTATGATTCGGGTATGATAAGCTTCCTTTTGTTGTAATGAGAGGGATACACGCTAGGTACATAACTGAGGTGCAATCCGCGACAACAAAAGAAAGTGAGCTCATGTGACAGGGCATAGCTAGCGGCTGGGGAGGAAAGACTCCGCGGAGGAGATCTTAGATTACATGTCAAGTTAATGGATAGTAATAAACCGATTTATGTGGATCAAACTCTGTTCTACTTGTTCGCATTACTATTATCCTATTGTTTGCTAGCTGTAAAGTAAGAGGGGTAGTTGGGTTGGATTATTTTACTGGGTGATTTATCACTCACGGATACATCTGTATCCTGGCAAATCGTTTGCTTCGGCGATCAATTTGCCAGAGGGCGCAGGATTCAATGGAGGGGATTCAACGATGGTGCAGTTCGATGCGAAAAGAATATCAAGAACGAAGATCGAGTATGCCTGAAATTTGTATCAAGCCTAGAGTCAGCTCGGAAGTTAATGTATTTTAAATCAGTAAATTTTTTTTTGAAATTGTAATAGTTAAACATTTATTTTGGAAAATCATATTTATTTAGCAAAATTTTCCGAAGGAATTATTTTATTTTACCCCCGAAAAGGCGGGGCGTTACATATATTGTACCTATTTTGCACCATTTGTATTCAAATAAGATGGACAGTTTTGAAATTTTATCAAATTTTCACTTCTATTTTTGGAAATGGACAATGATTTTGGAACTTCCCAAAATAGAATAAATGACTCTTAATTTGGAACGGAGGAAGTGTTACTCTCTCCGTCCCATTTTTTTTGAACTTTTTTTTTATATTCATGTCATTCTTAAAACTCTATTATTTCTGGTATGAATTTTAAAAAATATGTAATATGGATCTTATTTGATAGTTATCGATTAGATTTATAATATAAAGTTTTCAAAATTATGAAAAGTATTATAAATTGAAAGTTATAAAAGTTTAAAAAATGGTGCGAATATCTAAAAACATCAAAGAAAATGGGGCAGAAGGAGTAATTTTTTAAGGGCATATTTTTTTTTATTAAAACTTAGGCACTAAAAATCTTTGAACCGGCCCTTATCGCAAGGGAACAGTTCTTTTCAAGAATCGAACTCGTTTCTGAGAAGTTACGATTCAATTGCACAAAACTACTTTTTGGTATCTCCCCTCTATGGTGATTATTTTGGATGCTAAAAGAGCACGGTGGTCACATTTTGGGACCATGTATTGGATTATTCATTTTTGTTTTTTTAAAAGGACCAGGCTACAGTGTCCACGGGAGCTTCTTCGTTGATTCAATGAGAAGACGACTCCGACCCACTTTTTAAAGTTCAAACTTATATGGAATAAAAATCAAACGTGCAAAGGATCGAGAAAAAAATTCTTTCCGGATGTGACAGACATCATCGAGTTTCCGTCACCTATTTATGGGTCCTCCTGTGTATTCATTGTTATAATCTGAACTTTTATTTTGTAGGGACCACAAAATAATATACGCACACTAAAAATTAACATGTTCGGACATCTATCGGTTTGTGAAAAGTTAAATTTTGATCTACAAAATGGACGGTTGTCGACAGTTTACTTTAAAAACTATTGACAAAATTAGTCCATCCATTTTGTAAAATACTTATAATTCAATCTTTGACATACCTGTCGATACCCGATTAAATTGATTTTGAGTGTGAATATACTATTTTGCGGGCTCTATAAGATGAACGATTTAGATTATCGCAACAAATACACGATGCACTGGACCCACAAAAGACGTATCGCGTTTCCGATTCATCCGGAGTCGTATGTGAATAAACTACTCTCAAATTTTTATCACTTACCTCTAGTTACTACTACGGGAATGACTTCGGTGTCCCCGGTCACTTTGGGGACACCGTAACTTTTGGAATAACAAAACCATTATAAGCATAACCAAAACTCATTATAAGCATAACAGAACCATAGCAAGGCATAACCAAAACCATAACAAGACATAACTTGTTATGCCTTAGTTGGGTTTGGTTACTCCTTGATTGATTTTTTAGATATTCCTTGGTTATACCTTGTTTGAATTCTGTTATGCTTGTAATAGGTTTTAGTTATACTCATAATAGTAAAATTATGTCAAAATTACGGTGTCCCCAAAATGACCGGGGACACCATAGCATCATCACCGAAGTCATTCCCTTATTCTATTAGTTTTACATAAAAGTTGGTTTGATTGATTGGTGTTCCGGTTTCTACAAAAAAATAACTTTTAGAAAAAAAAGGTAGTTTCAAACTCAAAAATTATGTGTTTACGTAAATAATTTTTCTACCAATAAGTCTAGGTTACACTACATTCAACCACTACATCATCCACTACATTCTTTGTACGGCCCACCCCGGATTCCCAAAAAATACAGAAAAATGTCTATAAATTTTAAAATAATATATTATGGGGCCCTGTAAAAAATTAGCTCTAACAAATATCGGTAAGTATTATTTTTAGATTCGTAGGGGCGAATTTGTGTGAAGGTTCCATGCAAAACTTGTGTCAGGAAAATTATTTAAATTATTTAAAACAATTTTTGCAATTGTCCATTTTACATAAAAGTAGGACGTCAGTTTCATCTATATATTTCCTCTTTCGGTTCGGAATTTGAAAATTCAATTTAAACTTTTCTAAGATAGTGCCACGTGAATTGCTAATGCTTAGTTTATGCACAAGTGGGGCTTGTTTAGTGATGTGTCAATTATTGGTCTGTTATTGGCCGTTCCAGTAAGGGTTTTTTTTAAAAAGTTTTTTTTCTTCAACTTTTAAATTTAAATATAATAAAAATAAAAAATAATTTTTTGATTTTTTTTGTACCGTATAAAAGATCTCAATGAAATCTATTAAACAATATCCATATTGGTAGAAAAAGAGAGATGCTACATACACTACCATCCAACCACTACACCATCCACTACATTCTTTGTGGGGCCCAACCCGGATCCAAAAAAATACAGAAAAATATCCATAAATTTTAAAATAATAGATTATGGGGCCTTGTAAAAAATCAGCTCCAACGGATATCGATAAGTATTATTTCTTGATTTGTAGGGACGAAACTGTTTAACTGCACAGTTTCGCCCCTACGAATCTAGAAATAATACTTACCGATATTTGTTAGAACTAATTTTTTACAGGGCCCCATAATATATTATTTTAAAATTTATAGACATTTTTCTGTATTTTTTGGGAATCCTGGGTGGGCCCTACAAAGAATGTAGTGGATGATGTAGTGGTTGAATGTAGTGTACCTAGACTTATTGTTCAACAAATATGTGAAACTCTGACTAAATGAGAACAATTCCCACAAATCCAATTGGATTCTCCTTGAGAGCTAGTAGCCACTCTTAGGTCCGCCTCATTTCTACATGTAACCATGTGAAACAGCTGTAAGAATTCGTTGAAAGTGTGACAAATCGGCCTAGAACACCTTGCATTCCACTTCTCGATCTATGCCGGTCAATCTACTTCGTCTCTATTCCTTCCCTTCCATAAGTTTTTTTTTTTGGGTAAGGTAAAAGTTTATTAGAAACCCACATTACACAAAATAGGGGCATACCCTTAACCAACAAAACAACTAAGACCTAAGGGACAGTCCCCAGAAAAAACATATAGAAATTACGAGGCTACAAAAACCTTGCCTGAAATGTTCCAAGTCAAGCAAAGCAGTCTATTCACATTAGACTTCCTAATGTTCCTCCAAGAGCTCACATAGCCACGAATATCAGAGGCAACTACACTAATAATCTGATCTGGAGTAGAACTCACGCCTTGAAAAATGCGCCTATTCCTCTCCCGCCACAAGTGGTAGACAACTGTGGCACAAGACAACTTCACCAAAAGAGTTTGGAGATTAGCACCAGCCCTATGAACATTGATCCACTGGATCTCATTAAGCAATGGCAAGCAAAGCCTATGGATGCTATTTTTCACCAAAAAATATTGCCACACAGAAGTGGAGAACGGGCAACCAAAGAACAAATGCCCATGTGACTCATCAGAGTTTGTACAAAGCACACATGTAGCACAATCAATAACTCCCCATCCATGCAATCGATCCCTAGTAGCCAACCGCCCCAAAATACACAGCCACTGGACTATAGCCCATCGTGGAACATGATGTTTAAACCAAACACCCTTATGCCAATCAACTTCAGGAGCACTAAAGCGAAAAGCATTCCAAGCTGTCTTGATTGAAAAAATCCCAGAGGGAGACAAAAGCCAACGAATGGAATCTTCACACAACACATTATGCAAAAAAGAGTTCGGGGTAGCCCTCTCAATTGCCCTAACAACAGCAGATCGACCATACTGCCATCTCCAGTGATTCTCAACAATAATAGAGGAAACCTTAGCAATAGAGGCTCTGCGCAAAGTATCACCTAATCGATCACCAAAACGTTGGAATAAAGGGCCAATCGGATGCCAATTGTCCCACCAAAGAAAAGTGCTAGACCCATTACCCACAATACATTTAATCCAAGGTTGAACCATGGACCGAAGCTTAAAAATTTTCTTGATTGTCCAAGAAGAAGAGGCAGGAACCTTCATATTCCATAGACATCTAGTTTTAATTACAAACATATGAACCCATTTGATCCAAAGAGTATCCTCTTTATTAGCTAGGGCCCATATATATCTCGACATAGCAACAACATTCCAGTCATGTAATCTTCGAAATCCAAGACCTCCTTCAGATTTAGGAAGACAAACTGAGTCCCAGCTGACCCTAGCCCCAGAAGATTTCAAATCAGGCCCCGTCCAAAAGAAAGATCTAAGAATTCTCTCTAAGTTCTTCCCTTCCATAAGTTCTTCCTAAGCTTGAAATCCCAGTTATTTCACCCACAGGTCTCCAAAACAAAAGACTTCTTTTTCCCTGTTTCCAAAAACCCAAATCATCAAATTGAGATGGGAAGCAATTCAAGAGGACTAACTTACCCAGAACCCCATCTCACCATCCAAATTTGGGAAGCCAAAAAAGACCTACTATCATCCATGCACCAAAAACTCTCAGCCACCCCAAAACTCCTCAGCAAAACCGCAGGCCAATCCAACTGCTCCATTTTCAGAGTCCCCCAAACCCTAATTGACGGAAAAGCATATCAACCTGACATAGTCTCCGTCGGCCCATTCCACCACGGCGAACCCGGCCTCCAAATGATCCAAGAACACAAGTGGAGGTTATTGGATGACTTACTAATTCGAACCCGAAGCAAGGGGTTAAGCCTGGAAGACTACTTGAGAGCAATCCAACCGTTGGAAACCGAAGCAAGAGGGCGTTACTCCGAAGCCGTCCGTTTTACTACGGATGAGTTTCTGGACCAGAAATTTTAGTGCTCGACGGTTGCTTTATCGTCGAGCTGTTCCGGAAGATCGGGAAAGTGGTCCCGATCGAGCACGACGACCCATTGATTTCCATGTGGGTTTATTCGTTCATGTTGAGGGATTTCATCCGGTTGGAAAATCAAATTCCGTTTTTCATCCTCCAACGGTTGTTCGATTTGTCGCTAATGCCGGGGGAAGAATCGGGTCCTTCGTTGGCCAAATTGGCCCTTATTTTCTTCAACAACGCCTTGCAAAGGCCGGAGGAGGTAATCACCAAGCATGCTAGCACACCAGGGCGGCATTTGTTGGATTTATTGAGGTCAAGTTTTATCCCGTCGGATCAGGAGGAGATAAAACGGTGCTATTCGCAGCCAGACAAAGTGATCCAGAGCACATCGAAGCTCCGTGAGGCCGGGATAGACCTCAAGTGCAAGTACGGTTACGAGGACAGTTTCCTGGACGTCAAGTTCAGGCACGGCGTGATCGAAATGCCCACCATCTCAATCGACGATTTCATGAGCTGTTTCATGATCAACTGCATCGCGTTCGAGCAGCGCCTGTTAAAATGCACCATGCACTTCACGACGTACGCCATTTTGCTCGATTGCCTGATAGACACCGGGATAGACGTGGAGTTTCTGTCGGACCGGAACATTGTCGAGAATTATTTGGGGACGAATACCGACTTGGCCAAGTTCATCAACGTTTTGATGAAAGACGTGACGATCGATAGTGATAAGTTTTACCTGGGAAATTTGTTTGACGAGGTGAATTATTACAAGAGAGGGTGGCATGTTCAGTGGGCGATCTTTAAGTACACTTATATCCGACGTTATTTTCGTCGTCACTACAAGAAATTTTGCTTTTCCCGGCATTTTTTAAATGCCGCTAAAAGTTAAAAAAATGCCGGTAAAGAGTATTACCGGCATTTGTTAGGTATTACCGGCGTTTATTACATATGCCGTCTAGGAGAGTGTCGGTAAAAGTACAAATGCCGGGAAAGGTCTCTATAAATGCCGGGAATAGTGTACTCAATTGCGGCATTTGTACAAATGCCGGGAAAAACGATAACATATAAGACAAAATGCCATATGGGCGCCACGTGTCCGTCATGTGGCGCCCACGTGTCCGCCACGTGGTGCTTATTTGTCGCCCACGTGTCCGCCACGTGGCACTTGAGTGGCGCCCACGTGGCACGCAAATTTTGTAGGGAAATTGTCCTCCCCAAGATTCGAACTCAAGACTTTCGGCTCGCGCGCGTGGGGACTACCATCTAGGCTAGCCACCATCGACCAAACGTAAATCTTTCTCCTTTATGTCATGCTTTTGTATTGCTAAAAAGATCATTCTATCCGTACAGGCTTGGTTTAACTAGTTACTTGGGATTTCTCTCTCTAAAACTCCCCAACATAAACTTCAGCCGCCTAGAGTTTCGGGACAGGTTGGCACCTCCTCCCCTTTAGCTTTGGAATTTGCATTTATTGAAACAAATAAATAATACTCCATCCGTCTCTTATTTATAGTCCGGTATTTTATTTTGGGTTGTCCCTTAATAAGTGTCCATTTTGTAAAGTTAGTGGGTAAAAGTTGGTGAATTGTCTATTTTATTCTTAAAAGTAGATTTCATTTTGAAAAGTAAGTGAGTAGAAGTGTAATGATGATGGATAAGTAGGGAAAATGAAGGAAAAAGTTGATGTGAAAGATATAATGATGATATCTTTTTAATACGTTGGAGTTACGAAGTAGGACACTTAAAAAGAACTTATCTAAGTACTCATTTTTTAATGAAGATCATAATCAAACCACTTAATTTCTATTACCACATGGTAGTTCGATGCTAAGTTTTTATCAACTCCAATTACGAAAAATTGTTCTCAACTGGAGCAACCAAGAATTGAATCACATTTCCAGATTGAGTAGAAATATGATTCCTCCCTTATTCCATGGTAAGCTTAGATTTTTGACTCAATTAATAAAAACAATGTTGATTTTGATAAATTTCCAAAATAATTATTTCTTGTATAAGATTAGTGAATTAATTGAAACACCATAATGAAATTACTTCAAATATGATATTCCTAGGAATTTAATCCGTAACATACATGTTTATACTCAAGAAAATTTCTAGGAATTTGATTCCTAGTAATCCTATTTCTATTTTTACTGGATATTTCGGTCATGAAAAGATAGCCTTATTGTCTAAATGAACTAAAGTCCATGTTGTCACAAATTTGAGGTATGTCATTTTACTCACGTACAATAACTAAACTAGCGAAAAACTACTTGACCCTTACCATTAGTCCAAGGGAAAAAAATTATTGAAAACTGACCCTTATTTTTGTAGCTAAATATGTTTCGAAAACATAAAAATCTATATTCTATGAAACATTATTTTTGACATGGTTGATGGTATAATTCTAAAAAGTGAACGGTGCGCTTGGGAAGGACTAGAAAGGCTTTTTACATGAGTGATTATTCAATGTTGCTGGATCATTGTCATATGATGTTTCAGGAGCCTTTCCACAATACATTTGTGTCAGAGCCACAAAGAAGCTAGAAGAAATTAAATAGACATCTTGTTTCGCAGACTTATTTAGGTGCCTATCCTACTAGGTTTGAATATTTAAGTCGACATCCTGAATTTAAATAATACCTAAAACACCATTAATCATTATAAATACAGAAATTATGGCAAAGTAATTATCCAAAATCATAACAAAACCATCCGGGATGTAAAACTGACATAAAAAGTTAGTTTAAGTTTTTAAAATTATTTACTATATAGGTGAAGAAATTCGGGATGTAAAACTAATTTTTATGTTAGTTTGACATCCCGAATTTTTTCACCTATATAGTAAAGAATTTTAGGACATTAAACAAACTTTTTAAGTTAGTTTTGCATCCTGAATTTCTTTACCTATATAGTAAAGAATTTTATGATCTTAAACTAACTTTTTTTTGTTAGTTTTACATCTCAAATGATTTTGTCACGATTGCTACTTGGTGGACCAAATTAAATAAACAATATTGACAAGGTCAATATCCTTTATTTAATTTGGTCCGCGCAGCGGCTCTATATATTAAAATGTAAATAAAATTATTAATGGCTAAATTATTTAAATTTCAAGAAACCTACAAGGATTAAGACTTAAGTATTAATGTAGAATAGAACCCCTATTTAAGTTCTCCGAGACACTAACATAAATTTGTGATTAAAAAAAAAAACTTTTGGAGCGGAACGTGCTTTAGGAGTAAGTAATAATTTTCTCTCAGACAAGACCATCTAGTTCCAGGAAGGGCACGGGGAGATCGAGGAACCCATTCCTTATTTGGTAACCTCTGTATATCATGGACTTAGCCCACGTTAAATTTCTCATCTTGTCTCCATTGAAATGTAGTAGTACTGTAGTACCTAAATGAAAAGTCATATTTTTATTTCTCGAAGAAGAAAATGATGTTTTAGTTTCGACAACATGTGGGCATTAAGGCGCATAATGCCCAAACCCTCAGGCTTCCTACCTTGTAGGCTGGACCATAGATTTTTTTAGAGCTGGCAATCTCAACTCATATTTTTTAATTCGTCCAAATTCATCCACTTATAACTCAACTCAACCTGTCCATATTGTATAATGGGTTGATATGAATTGAACATATATCAGCCCATATTTATATGGGCTTAAGTGAGTTAAAAATAGGTTCAATATGGGTTGAGATTATAAAACGTGCACCAACCCAACTCACTGATGGAGAGTACTTGAATTAGAATATGATGGGTAGAATTATGTCCACTCATTGCTTGAGATTTCTTTTCTCCATTGCTCGTAGCAGCCATAACATAAAAGTCAGAGAAGTTTAAAAAAAGAAAAGAAAAGAAAAGAAAACAAACCAAAAAATAAACGTAACAACTTCGAAACTGTTTTACTACCAGTTTTATGTCGCCATTTTACTAAACGAAAAAACTTAGGAAACCGATGAGGCAGACCGATTGTGTGTATCAACGGTGGGCCCCACATGGATGATCCGAGTCGTGCAATGCTTTTTGCTACCGCTCTAAAAGTGTACGTGCAGAAATTGAGCGGAAAAGTTCCATCGAAACTGAATTATTAATTCGAAGGTCCGACTCAAATTCACATGTCATATACTACTCTCTTCATCCCAAAGTTCCTACCCCCTATGAAAATTCGTGCAATTTTTGGATTGAAAAAGAAAATACTTTCTAGCATCATTTTTAAAGTTTTTTACACCAAATTAAAGTACTTCATGAGCTCTTTAATATGGTGTAAAGAAATTCAAAAAATTATGCCTGGACGTATTTTATGTTTTAAGCTCAAAATTGTAGGTTAGCAATTTGGAACAGAGAGAGTAATACTTTGTTTTGGTTCGCCAGCGTTATCTTGTCGTAAAAATTATGTCTAGACATATTATCTTGTTGTTTATTTTCGTTTCCGAAAAGTACGAGACAAAAATAAAATATAACTGAATTTCGACAAATTTAAGCCTGAAATGGCTTCAATACTTGTGAGAATAGGAAAGAAAAATCGAGGTTTTAGGTGATCGATGGATTCTGTGTATAGTTGATGGGGTTTATAAAAATATAAAAAGAAAAAGAATAATCGATCGAGGTCTTTGTTATATTTGAAAAATGATAGAAAATGAAGGAAATGGGTCGCGTCGGGAATGACTTGACTCATATTTGATCCAACTCGTTTCAACCCGTCAACTATTGACCCGTATTCAACTCGTCCATATTTAATCTGCAACACGTTTCAACTCGTCCAAACCTGCCCGAACCCGTCCATTTAACTCCTCTAAATTTTATGTAAAAATACAAAACTAATAGTTTGCCCTTCCGCATTTTTATCCTTGAAAAGTCATGACAGAAAAAGGACTAGTCGTTGCAATCAAACCAGTTGGGCAATTGACACGAATTAAGCTTGACCCAATTGGTGGGTGCATCTCGACTATTGATTTCTCTTTGAAGAGGATGGAATCAGGAAAGAACCAGGATTTCTTATGCGGAGGTGGCTGATATTGACTTCTTTAATTTTTTTTTTTCTTTTTTTTTTCCCCAAAAGTTTAGGATTTCATTGATAAGAGCATCTGCATCTGTGTCTTTAGCTTTTGAACCAAATTACATCTTAAAAATCCACTTATTTATTTTAGCCACTTATTTTTAAAATGTCTACTGCATCAGATTTTTTACTCTCACTCTCTCATCAATTAAATATTCATACTTTTATATTTTGTTTATTTATTTCCATATTTCTCTCTTAATTAAATTTTTGCTCTTCATTTGGTTCTATGACTATTTTAAGGGCTCATACATGAAAGCCCTAGAGTCAAAAATTAATTATGACCATTTAGGATAAAATGATCAGAAAAATAAGATTTTCATACCATTTTAAATATATTGAAAATTGTAGCACTTAATTTTTTAATCATATTTCTTAATATATAAACTGTCTAAAAAAATTAAGCACTCCAATTTTTAATCCAATTGAACTGGAACAAAGATTTTATTTTTCTGATTATTTCATTCGAAAATGTCATAATTTTTTTTGGCTATAGCTTTCATATGAGAGCCTTAAGAAAGATAAGTGTGAACGCAATCTTTAAGGCTCTTGTATGAGAACCTTAGAGTAAAAAATTAATTATGACTCTTTATAATAAAATGATTAAAAAAATAAAATTTTCGTATCGGTTCAAACAAATTAAAATTTGAAACACTTAATTTTTTTCAAGGTTTGTGACTCAAACAGGACCTTTGAAACAAAAAAATATTAAAATAATAGTTTAAAGGGTGAATAGTGACTCTTGTAAAAACAAGAGTCACTGTAGCAAGTTAATTCTTTGGCAAAGTAAAGAGGAAGGAAGAGAGGCTCGTGCAGGGCATTTTTGGTCCATTTTCTCGGTTTTGCTCTTTACTTTAGTTTAAAGAGGGGTTTTGAAGAGGCACGTGCGGATGCTCTAACAAAGAGCTTACAATATAGGGCATATTCTTTCCGAAGGAAAAAATAGCCGAACAAGCAGATAGACAATCCAAAGACCTTACTCCTCCAAACGTCATACACACACAAAACAAGAACATTAGTGCAACACCACACACCAACTACTACATCTCACATATCCACTACAACCAAAAAGGGGCCAACACTGACACCAAAAAACGATACCCTGAATGGTGGGTGAGAAAGACTCCCGTAGGAGAGAAACACAGAGCCAAAACAAAACAAACAAAATCAAAACAAACTCCAATAAAATCATACCCGAACAATCGACATGATCGGACTCCAAGAGACCATGCTAACCACGCCGCTTCTGGAGAGAATGAAGAAGATGGCTTCGATTATTAGCGTGTGGCTCTAATTTATTGAGTGTGATCATTTTATTTTTCAAAATTTGTGTTAACAGAACCGTCATTTTTTTTTAAGCTTTGTCCACGCTGAATAATCAAATTGTCCATATTTACAAAGGTGAAAGTTAGAAGAAAAGTAGTCTACAGATTTCACTGACAAAATAATTAGTGCACGAGGATAAAAATGTAGGCGTAAAAATCATTTGTCTTTTCGTTTTGCAAAAATCGAAGTGAACTTTTACCTCTTATTAGGAGATCAGGACTCCGGAGTACTTAACATTATGAAGATAAATTAAAAAGAAAATTTATATTAAAATCAATTCCATTCAAAGTATCAAAATACATTAACATCAACCAACTAATTAAAAGTAGAATATCAACAACTGCCTCAAGTCGTAAACTAAGAAAATGAAATACTGGTAAGTCACCAAAATGAACCAATTAAGAATATCAACTACTAAACATCATAAGATAGTTTAATCAAATAAAAGGTGAAAAATAATTTCTAAAACTATTGAACTGAAATAAGGCAGCAAAATAGCAGTAGCAGTACAACATGATAGCAACCAACTTCTGATGATCATATCATTATCTTGGAAGGGAATAAAAACTCAATATTGCGGCGAATTTAATAGAATCAGTAAATTAAGAAAGTAGTTGACCAAGGCTCCCATATATCCCTATGTACAGTAAATTGGGCCAGAGTCCGTTTTGAATGTGGTTTTGGGTGTTTAGTCCAGCCCAATGTGTAATAGTGGTGAAGGTCCATTAATATACATTTATTAGGTCTACAGTCCATTTTGGACAAAAATGCCCTGACTGACAAAACAGAACCAGGTGTAGATTCGAAGCTTCAATGGCGGCTCGCTCGAACTTCCACTTTCTCACTCGGTACCCCAATTTCTCTCTCTCTCTCTCTCTCTCTCTCTCACGCACACAGAGGTTACTGAAAGTAACTCTTTTTTTCCATAAATTGCAGAGGCCAAAGAACTCGCTTCAGATCCTCTCCTTGTCAAGCGAAATTTTTTAATGTTTGGTCTTTCAGTGGATAGTCCTGTAGTGTTCAAAGTTTTCCATAAACATGTGTAGTGTTCTTCTTTTGATTCAGCATAGAGCCAAATTTTTTTTTTTTTTTTATCAAAATTGGAGTACGACCACATTTTAGTGATTTGAAAATCACCTCTAAATTTTCTTTACAACAAAAAATTGGCTAAAGTCAAAAAAATGAAACATTGATGTTGATTTGGACAAATAATCATATCAATATTGCTAGGTTTTATTCATTTTATAGATTATAGATTTCGAGTAAATAACCATATCTGTTAGTTTTTTGGAAATTATACAGAATATAGATTTTGAGAGATAACCATACCTGGTGGTTTCGTTGCGATTATATAGAGTACTTAATTCACAAAGATAACATTATGTGATAATTTTTACACAAATAACGTTATTTGTTGCCTTATTTTAAAGAGAAAAAAAAAAGATTTGTACAGCTAACATTATGGTTTCTTTTTTTGAAAGATCCAAAGAATATATTTACACAAATAACGTTATCTGTTGCCTTATTTTAAAGAGGAAAAAAAAAGATTTGCACAGTTAACGTTATTTGTTCTTTTTTTTGGAATATCCAAAGAATATATTTATACAAATAACGTTATCTGTTGTCTTATTTTAAAGAGAAAAAAAAAGATTTGCACAACTAACATTATTTGTTCTTTTTTTGGAAGATCCAAAGAATATATTTACACAAATAATGTTATCTGTTGCCTTATTTTAAAGAGGAAAAAAAATAGATTTGCACAGCTAACGTTATTTGTTCTTTTTTTTGGAAGATCCAAAGAATATATTTACACAAATAACGTTATCTGTTGCATTATTTTAAAGAGAAAAAAAAATAGATTTGCACAGCTAACGTTATTTGTTCTTTTTTGGGAAGATCCAAAGAATATATTTACACAAATAACGTTATCTGTTCCCCTATTTTAGAGAGAAAAAAAATAAATTTACATAGCTAACGTTATTTGTTTCTTTTTTGGAAGAACATTGAATTCAAGTAAAACAAATGAAAGCTGTAAAGTACCACTGATTTTAGTCATATTCTATATCCCAAAACCCACCGCCACACTTTTGTTGGCACCAGTGGTTGTGAATTATCCCCATCTCCGATCCACACCCCATACCCGCCCCCTCCGTGAGCCCCTCCGAATCCCCATCTCCGGCTCCTAGCATCCCCTTGCCGCCGGCGCCACCCAAAAAAAAAATTCGGTCAACTAATCGATCAACTTAACTCGGCAATTGCTAAGAGCCACCACCGCTGATCACCATACTTTCTGGCAAATTTCTACTCCACGCCTGTTACACCCACGGAAATGGCGCTGGAAAATTACCGGCGTCGATTGCCAGAGGTTGTTGCTGGAGATGGCGTGGAGAAAATCACAGAGTTCTCAATCGTCAGAGGTTGTAGGCGATCACGAGAGAGAAGGGACATTTGGGGTTCGACGGAATGGTTTTGGAATTTGCCCTCTTCGTGTTTGTTTTAGAAGGGGGTATTTTTGGAACGCGTGTCCATATAAGGACTAGAACCACTATGAAAAGTTTAGGTGGACTAATTGCATGTTGAATCTTGTAGTGTGTCCTTATCAACAAGGCTCCCATGTATTTATGCATCCGCTTAGCCCCGAAATAGATCCTCATGTTTCAGTACTGAATTAAACAAAAAGCCGCCAAGTTTCCTATTCTTCAAACCAATGAAGAGAGAAATTTTTTAGAGCCTACCTAGGGTCGGCAATTCAGACCATCCAAACATATTTTGAATGGTCCGAATTTTAGAGAGAGAGAGAGAGAGGTGAGGTGAGGTGAGGTGAGAAGAGAGAGGAAATTAATTTAAAAATAGCACGAATGTGAAAAATGAACAAACAAAATGAGACAGACGGAGTAGTATTAATGTTGTGATTTGTTATCTGGAAATCAATTGAAAGGGCCAACTCCAACCCATCTTTTGGACCAAAAGTTCAGCTTCCATTGCGTAGTAGGACTTTATTGTTCCACTAACTAAAATAAGTATTTACTTGAAAAATAACTACTTATTTTTTGAATTAAAAGTGATTATTATGATTGAATGGCGTGTCTCGTAAAACGAAAAATAAATACTTAAAAAAATAAAAATCTTAACGAAACGGACATAACCCAGATATTTAAGGCATGACCAAAGGTATTTGCATTTGATCCAGGACCTATATAAATGATCCACGGGTATAGGTAGTAGAGTGAAGTAGTTCCTAATTAGCCCACAATCCATTGCAGAATTTTCAAGGACTGAAATAGTAGTTGGACGTTTTTTAGTTTTTAAAAGGAAACCCAATAAAGCTATCACGCTAATCGGGCCGAAAAGGAGTTGACGTCGAAGCCGTAGGGTGATCAAGCTATCAGCTACTCGGGCCAAAAAGCCCAAATAGGGAGCAGTAAAAACTAATGGCCCAACCTTTGTCTGATAATCTTTTAAAATGTCATGCGCTCCCGCTTTAAATTCTCATTCTCGCAAATTTTGATGATGTTTATTGAAGATCCTTTCGCGTTCGTGCTTGAGCTCACGTATGCACATTTATATTATGTGATAAGGCCTAATTGCAACAACATTACTCCAACACCTAAAGAGCGGCCACTTAGGCATGCATACAGAAAAGTATATTGGCGAAGCTATCGAAATCTAACCTGATTCAATATCTAATGAAAACTCATTTTAAACTGAACTAGGTTTACTTTCAAAAAAGAAAGAGAGAGAGAGAGAGAGAGAGAGAGAGAGAAGGATTAGGCTTAAGAGCAACAGATAGTTCCATGGTAAGATTTTTCTTCACCAACCGTTTAATCCAAATTCGCCAAAGAAGAGGATTTTTAAAAAAAATATCGCCAAAGAGAAATCCACAATTTTAAACGCCAACCAATGGTAATTCAATATTTGATTACAAATATCACAAAAATTAATCTCAAACTGGCCATTGGATACATAAACCCCATAAAAACAGCAATTACCAATATAACCCTTTAAAAAACTCTAAATATGGATATAAATAGAAACGGAAAAAAAAAATTAAATACACCAAATGAGATGTGTGGGCTTGTGCGGCGATGTTTATTTGGTTTGTGAGAATGGATCTTGTATTCGGATTTGGGACGGAGCTCTTCATTCCTGAAGCTGCATCTACGAACAGAAATCAACGATATTTGCCTAGTCGGCCGGTGATTACCGTGAGATACCCCGATGGTTAAGTGTTAACTCAAACAGAGAAAATACAGAGCTTGAATATGTATGAACGGCATAACTCTCTAGAGTTTAGATATGCGATTTACAAAAAGAGTGACTCAGCTTTGGTTCCAAATAAGCACGATTGGCACATGCTCGAACTATATCTTGGATTGACGTTATGGATGACGTGCCTAAGAGACCAAAAAGTCTCTCTGACATAACGCGAACTCTCTATCTTGAGTGGGGTCGGACCTTCTCCGATCCATTCTGGCCCAAAGTGTATTGTTCAGCCCAAGTCCTCGGCATCTTGGGCTACTGATCCGCTAAGCCTGATAGGGCTATTAGTTTGGCCCACTACTAGATAAGGACTGTGAGTCTGAGACTAATTGGACCATCACTTTATGTTGAGGATCTAATGATAAGGTGAAAAAACATGTTTGAATGTAACTGGATGGACGAAGAAGAATAAAGTGACACCTAGGATCAGGTAAGGAGAAGATTTGGATTCATAAAAGGTATCCTCTAAAACAGGCCTGGCCCAAGGACAAAGTCTAAGAGGCCTCGGCTTCGGTTTCTAAATTTTGGCCCAAAAAAAGAGACCCTTGTTAAGAGTACTTATATATACTATTAGTTTGCAACACTGTTTGCAACACAAAGAATGTAAGTCCCCTTGGTTTAGACTTTAGTGGTATGATGAGCGTCAACTCAAGCATTGTGGTTGGATTTAATTCCCATTCTATCACTCCCTTCGTTTCAATTTAAATGTTCCATACGACAATTCATACATTTTGAAACTCTAAAAAAAAATTATATATTTTTACTTGGGAAATGATATTGGCACTCTAAAAATTGATGCAAGTACTCCAAAATTAATATAACTCCAATGTCACTTTCCTTTGGTTTTTAGAGTTCCTGCATCTATTTTTAATGCCAATATCATTTTCTCTTTTATTTTTAACACCAAATTAAAGTACTCAATGTCTACTTTAATTTGGTGTAGCAAATTTTTAAAATAATATATAAAAATATATATTCTTAGAGTTTGAAAATGCACAAATTTTCGTATGGGACATTTAAACTGTGACCTACTTCTTTAAGTTTTCATTTGTCAAAAAACAATAGCCTTGTGGGAATCTGTTGCTGCTAAGTTTTGAACTTGTGTCAAAGAAAACACAAGGAAACACTCAACCAAAGCATATTCCAATGGTAATGTGATCTAAAATTTATATATATAGAAATTATCTTTTACTTCCTCCGTTTTTTTTAAGTGTCCTGTTTCGTAACTCTAATTTATTAAAAAAAACATCATCATTATACTTTTCACATCAACTTTTTCCTCCACTTTCCTTACTTACCGATCATTACATTTTTACTCACTTACTTTTCAAAATAGAATATATTTTTATGGACAAAATAGATAATGCACAAATTTTTATCCATTAACTTTACAAAATGGATACTGATTAAGAGACATCCCAAAATATAATACTGAACTCTAAATAAGAGACGGAGAGAGTACTATTGTTTAAATTTGTCAAAATATATGGCCCCCATTTGACGATTTGATGTAGGGCTCTCAAATATATTGGGCCGGCCCTGCCTCTGAATTATTGGGTGCCCTATTTGTGAATTCTGGATGTGTGCTAAATTATATAAAAAGACCTAGTAATTGTTTTAACCAAAAAATAAATAAATAAATAGTAATCATTACGCTTTTCTTTTGTCCAAAAAAGTATTCTTTCTTAATAACGTGAACATCAAAGAAATGGTAACCCTAACACCTCGTTCGTTTTGGGTTTTGGATTTTGAATTTCAACTATTTTTCTCTAATCATTACTTTCATTTTCTTTTTATCTCTCTCCAGTTATTATCTATATTTTCATTCATTACTCTATTTCTCTTTATACTCATTACCTTCAAATCTAAATCCAATTTCAAAATTTCAAAATGAACGGGGCCAAATAATGATTTTTGAAACACTTATTCTAAAAGAACAATTTTATGGATTCTTATAATTCGAAACAGAAATTTTAATCTTAATGAAAATTTACAGAGAATCAAGCAAGAAAAAATGTGTTTGTGCCTATTTCGGGTCCCACACAATTCTAAAAAAAAATATCAATAAATTTTTGAATATTATTTCATGGGCTCTTATAAAAAATCAGCTCCAACGGATATCGGTAAGTATTACTTTTGAATTCTTAGGGCGAAACTGCTTAGTTCACCCATAGGAATCCAAAAGTAATACCTATTGATGTCCGTTTGAGCTGATCTTTTATAGGGCCCTATAAAATAATATTTAAAAATTCATGAATATTTTTCTAGATTTTTATCCGAAATGTGTCCAAATGCATTTTTCCTTGCGTGTTTTTTTACAAAATTTCCTTGCGAATTGCAGGGTTGAATTCGAAATACGAAATGGAGTGCGTTTCGTAAATAGGAATGTGTGCAAATCATTTTTTGTTTTTTTTTTTTTGTTTTTTGATCCGCAATCATTTTTTGTTTATAAATCCCAAAACAAAACATGATTACGACTATGGAATATACTAGACTCACACTTGTCTAATTCCAGTCTTGTTACGGGGCCCATAATGTCGTTAGAGAGTCTGATACGACTCATCATCAATTAAAGATAAATTGAACCTGGCCTGGATCTCAGAATTAGTAAGTGCAGCTTTAGAGGACCCATATCCAAATCCATTATGGGAAAACTCTCTCTATTTTTTTTTTCAGATTTTTTTTTTATTAATCTCAAAATTCAAAAATTACAACGAGTAAAATGATAAGGCAAATAAAAATTAAAATTACAATCTTCACAACCACTCAAGACACAAACGTTGGTCAAAAACCAACAAAACCCTACAACAACCCCACAGCTGCTTGCCATCCAAAACCCTATACCTGATTGAATTTGAAATGCCGCCGCCTCCGACTCGAGGATCGCCGTGAACCTGCAGTGTGTCGCCGATCCCAAAATGCCTTGAGAGATTTTAGGCGCAAACATCTCGCAACCCAACCAAGCTCCACCACCGTGAAATTCCCAACCAAGCCCCTCCACTGTGATAAAACCGCGATCGCCGCCATCGTGATAAAACCTTAGTCTTCTTGACCTATATTCCAGGCGAAGCGAGGGGGCTGCAGTGAACAAATCACAGCAGTGTGTAGTGGCACCTCGATTTCACCGGCCAACAGTGATTTGAACGGTCTGAATTTTAAAAAAAAAAAAACTCTTCCAATACTATTGATTACCGAAACGGATGGTGAGATGGGCACAGCTGCGCACCCCCCTGCTTCCTATTCCAGGATGGGGAAGTAACCTCTCGACGCCACATGTCTCACCCCAAATGGTTTCTTAGCTTCTCGTGTCAAAAAGAGGCTAATCTCGAAGCAACCTGTGCATATAAAAAGGTCAGGTAGATATTGGTGCCGACTGCCGAGTAAAATTTTTCTTCACCGTGTAAGAAATTCTATTGTCTCCCTTTCGCCATGCATGGGTACTACCATAATCTTTGAAGTTTATTTTGAAGAAATCAATCCAGGTGTCTCCAAGGCAATTCTTAACCCCTCTCTTTTTAGGGAGCTGGGGTGCGTGCTGCCCTAACAAGTGGGGGCCACTCTGATTTCATTACGATTGATCGAGCATGCAGAGCAGAAAAAGTTCGTAAAAAAAATCATCTCGATTAAATATTATTAATTGCCTCGCGGAACATTAATTTGGAAATAATGGAATTGATTTAGTATTTCGGATCAATTCTCTTCAAGATAAAGTGTTTCGATCAGGCATTTCATGCTATCCGATCAAGCTGGTTTTTTGCATTCTTGTTCTATTCAACGAGCCCTATAAAGTGAATATTTTCGATCAATCGAAGCGAGACCGGAGCGGACCCCACTCGGCAAGCCAGCACGCACCCGGGTCCCTCCTTTAGAAACTCGGAGCTCGGATGTGAGATTGACACCTGCCCACTTTAGTTAGGACTTGACGTACAATTCGAATTCAATCCTTTAATTTGTCAAAAAGAAAGGAGTATCTTTTAGATTAGTACTAATCAAATCAAAGCTTTACTACAACTTTCTAATATACCATGATTAAGCTTTTTAAGGGTGACAACTCACTCCCATATAAAGATAAGACAACTTTTAAATCAAAAAAAAGGGGTAGGCCTGGTTGGCAACCCTCTCCGGCTGCCGGGCCGGTGTTTTCCGGCCACCAATCATGTCCTCTTTGACTGCTACGAGTACTCCCTTGTCCTAATTTAACTGTCCTTCTTGAAAGTTTCTTATTTTTCATTTGTTTATATCTTATAGTTTATAATGTTTAATTTGATTTTGAAAACAATGAAATATAGAAATGATTGAGATCTATCAAATAAGATCATATTGAATATAAATTTCATTACCGATTTAAAGATATAACTAGTTTGTTTTATCCAATTTAAATATAACTGGTGACTCTTAAATTGGAACGGAAAAGTATTTCCTCCCTCCGCTCTCTCTTAGTCCAACGAATTGGTTTACAAAAACACTTGACCCCGTTAGTTTTGGGATTTTTTATTTGAATTTATAGATAATAAGTGTAGAGAGAAATAGAATAATAATTGAAAATAGAGATAATATATGATTGGAGAAAGATAGAGAGAAAAATGAGAGTAATGATTTGAGAAAAATAGGATAATGAATAAATCCAAAATTCAAAACCCTTAAACGAACGGGTTCTTTTATTTTCGAATTTTCCACTTCATTCGTAGTGTAATTATTGGACCCCTAGGTTCTGGTAGGTTTCGTTTTCAAGCATGGGGTCAGAATCCATGATAGAAGGTGCATATCCCACAAAGAATATCGATGAATCAAAAGTCCCTCCATTATCACCAGTCATTCATCTTTTATTGGGTTAATTACATTCACCTCCTCTTTTATTTTAAATTACAATATCTTTCCTTATTTTCCTAATGATATTCACAAACATCCCTCCCGTTAATTTACCGTTAGGGCAATTAATGAGATTCGATAACGTCACCCAATGTGGACCTCTAAGTATCAAATATGGCCTTTATCCTCTGTGCAAATAGAACTAAGGGTAACATATGTACTTCGTCATTCTACTATCAATTGCACGCATTTGCTCCTTAAACTAACCAATCGTTATTTACTAAGGACAATTTTCACTTTCCATCCATGTTTTGGACGGAAAATTCATGCCAAGGCTAAAAATGCCTTTTAACGTATCAATATACGTATATGTATCTCCTTCTTCCTCCATCTCACAGTTCACCACAACACCCACCCACCCCCCCCCCCCCCCCCCCCCCCCCCCCCCCCCCCCCCCCCCCCCACCCCAATTTTTTTCGTCTCTCTCTCTCTAACAATAAAGCAAAAAGGAAGGGGAAAAAAAGTAGCAAAGCTGGAACTTTGCTGGAACGTACCCTACTTCACGACCACATCTCCAGCAACCAATGTCGAGAAGCTACCAATTACACTGGTCACGAGTACTCCAACTACTACAAATAGCAACAACTAAGTAGGCGTGTGTCCTTAGTTAGTAACGATTAATTAGTTCAAGGGGCATGTGTGAATTGATAGTTTAAAGACAAAATAAATATCTTTTGGATAGTTTAAGGGGCAAGTACATATTTTACCCTAGAACTAACTTTACTAACCAATATAAAAAAAAAATGATTGAAGAGGTAAGGGTAATTTAATAATTAATATAAATACAAAATAAAAAAGGAGTGTCAATGAAGAAAAGGGGAGTGTTAAAATCATTTCTCCAAACAAAATTATATTTAGTGATTGTAATACGTACCCAGGATTTGGGGGTTTGAGAGTTTTTAGTCCCATATTGGTTGGGAGCTAAAGCCTAATGTGGTATATTAACACTCCCCTAGGAATTACATGGTACCTTTTTAGGTATACCTTTATAGGCCAAGTGTTTGGGCCAAAAAGAATCCATGATCAGCTGAGTTACATCATTACAATGATGGATAATTTTAATTATTTAACTGCAGTTCACTTTGACGAAAGAGATATCTCTTTGCGTTTTATGCAAGTATATGAGTTTTGATAATTTTAGTGGAGATGAATAGATAATGCTTAAAACTTCATATTACAATTAACTCCTATTCCATATATACCTTTCAAAACACTTTTAAACGTATATTACATTATAGTATTTTTTTTTCTATAATTTTTACACTTGTTATAAACTAATCACTTCTTCTTGAGAGTTGAGAAGTTATCTGCATTTAAATAAGATGCAAATATATATATATACACACACACACATACACACACAAATTATCTAGTGAGGGATTCCTTACCAGTCTACCGTGCGGACCTCCCATTTCCCGAGCAGATTTCGATGATCCGAACCGCTCAAAGTGTGCAGAACGTGATTTTAAGGGTACTCGCGAGAAATCAGCAAAAAAAAATCGGGAAGGGCTTGATTTGAGCAGTTTTTTATTGAACCGTTCAATGAAAACTGCTCCGATCAAGCCCTTCACAGTCATTTTTTTTGCTGATTTCTCGCAAGTACCCTTAAAATCACGTTCTGATCACTTTGAGCGGCTCAAATCATCGAAATCTGCTCGGGAAATGGGAGGTCCGGATGGTAAACTAGTAAGGGATCCCTCATTTGATAACAACTGTGTGTGTGTGTGTGTATATATATATATATATATATATATATGCATACATACATACATGCAGTTAGGATCAAGTCCAAACCTTTCTCGTCCACACCCGTCCACACCTCCCCTTTCCCGATCGAATTTCGATAATCTGAACCGCTCAATGTGATCAAAACGTGATTCTAAGGGTACTTGCGAGAAATCGGAAAAAAAAAAAAACATAGAGAATGGCTTCATCCGAACAGTTTTTGTTTGTATTTTATTGAACGGTTCAATAAAAAACTGCTCAAATCAAGCCTTTCCTGATATTTTTTTTTTTTGCCGATTTTTCTCAAATACCCTTAAAATCACGTTTTGAACACATTGAGTGGCTCGGATTATCAAAATTCGATCGGAAAAGGGGAGGTGCGGACGGATGTGGACGGAAAGAGATTTGGACTTGATCCTGACTGTGTGCGTGGGGAACCCTACATTATGAACTCGCTCTGACCCCAATTATATACGCTGCACTGATACTACAAACTTCAATCATGCAGAGTCAAGAAAAAAAGAGGAAAAAAAAAAGGAAAACTATCCACACACGCATGCCCAGCTATGGGTACACCATTCGGTATGCCACCTAATATACCAAGATGTACACAATATTGTGTGAAATTCATTTTGGAGTCTCACACTACCGATTAGAATTGTTCAATTTTTAAAAAAATACTATTTAAAGAGCCCTTGCAAAAAAAAAAAAAAACTCTTTCGAATATTGGTAAAAGCTCAATCAATTCATTCATTTTTTATTTCTGGAAATTCATATGGACAAAAATTGATCAAGGTCAATTGATCGAAACAGTGTACTAAAGTGGTGCCGTGGTGACGGCCCGTCCACCCGGACGGTGGCGGGTTGGGAGTCCCTATGGTCACGCCCAGGGGAAGTTGCTACGCTAGTCGCCTCCTCTCACCCTTTTTGATTAAAAAAAAAATTGATATCCAGATAAGCTGAATTTACACAAAAAACTCTTCAAAACATGTTGTAAATAAATTGAACAGTTTCGATCATTTTTGATTGGGACCCGACGCGATGTACATTTTGGAAATGCAATTGTGAAACAATAAAAGAAAGGGGAGTGGTACAATACATGATGAAATGAATGGTACTATATATCTAGACTATTAATTTCTTTTCATGAACCTTTCATGGATCGAGTGTTATGTATCCTAACATATTTGTAAACTCAAAGATGAGTGATACAATACATGACACTCAATCCATGAAGTAGTCCATGTAGGCCTGTAAACGAAGCTTACGAGCTCAACTCGGTTCCTTAACGCTCAGCTCAGAGCTCGAGTCTTCGGCTCGTTAAGGGAGGATTAGCTCGATTAAATACGTTTGTTTAGTAAATAACTAAGCTCAGCTCGTTATTGCTTGAACTCAATCTTTTAGCTCATTTAGTAAACGAACCGAGCTCGACAAAGCTCGGCTCGGCTTGTTTGCAGCTCTAGGTTCATGAAAAGAAATGAATGATCCAGATTCATACTTCCTCCTTTCCAAATTGGATGTCAATTTTTGATAACCGTACCAATTTCAATTCATTATATCTTTTAATAAGGATCTCAAAAAATATGTAATATGTATCTCGTATGATAGTTCTCGATTAATTCTATTATACAAATATTTTAAACTCATAAAAACGTTATAAATTTAAAAATATAAATGATAAAAAATTTATTCGAATTTTAAAAATTATCATTTTTTCCGTAACGGAGGTAGTATTTATTATGAAGACAAAACAACACGTACAAGGACCCTCGATCCGTAATTGTTAAGCAGGCTCTCTGCTGCAAACCAGGTCTCTCTGTTTTTGGGGTCCCCTTTGAATCCCATCCATACATCCAATCTTATCGCTCCATCCCATCCAACCGTCCTAAGCAAGTTAACCCTTTTGCTATATTTGTCAAAACAAAGACTCTCGATCCGTTTTGGAATCATTCACTGCGTTACGTTTTGGAATTCATCTGATCTGATCTCATCATCCTGCACTTATTGTTGCATGTTCACGAATTTCCACAATATCTTCATCACTGCTGTCTAGTATTCAACTACTCCTACTCCATCCGTCTCAAATTCTTTGTACGATATGCAAAAAGGAGTGTTAAAAATAATGCTTTTTTTTAAGAAAAAATTCAAATTTTTTTCACAAATTAAAAATATTCATTAATATCTAGTAAGTTGTAGAAAAACTTTTGATTTTTTTTTGCAAAAATTATGTTATTTTTAATACTCTGTTTTGTGAACCGAACAAAAAATTTGGGACGGAGGGAGTATTTATTTACTTCGTTCTTAGTTTTAGTCCTTTTCAAAAATTCCAATTATATAAGGAAACATAACCAAGTTCCGTTTTTGTTAAATTAACAAAAAAAACACTAAAAATGTACTCCCTCCGTCCCTTATTTATAGTCCAGTATTTCATTTTGGGTTGTCTCTTAATAAATGTTCATTTTTATAAAATTAGTGGGTAAAAGTTGGTGTATTGTCTATTTTATCCCTAAAAGTAGATTCCATTTTGAAAAGTTAGTGAATAAAAGTGTAATGATGTTGGATAAGTAGGAAAAGTAGAGGAAAAAATTAATGTGAAAGGTATAATAATTATGTCTTTTGAATAAATTGGAGTTACGAAACAGAATATTTAAAAAGGAGCGGAGGGAGTAACACATTTTACTATTTCGTTTTCACAAACAAAATTTTTTCTTACCAACTCAACAACTTTTTCACTTGTATACCCATTAAAAATTTATGTACTATCGAAAACACCTAATAACTTTTCTACCACAAATTTTTTATTACAAGAAATGCACCCATGTCTAAACGGCAAATTTTTCCATTCTACCTTTCAATCATTGCTTTTTAAACTTTTATTTAGTACTACTGATTTAAAAAGTAGATTAAAGGGTAGAATAAAACTTTCATTAACTATATAACACTTTTAGTTTGGAAGTGAGACAATATTTTTGATTCAGCAAATTGCGCTAACTGGTACTAAAAAATGGGTACAGATGGACTAGTTATTTTATGGGTGAAATATCATAACGATTTTTTTTTTCTTTGTGTTTAATGGGGTATATTTATAAGGCCCGCAATGAAAGAACAATCTTCGATCCATTTTACCCTATTTGATGGGAAGGGGGGTTTTAGTGCACCCGTCTCACTACACCGTGTAGTGCGGCCGATTTAGCTGTCTATCTCAGCATGGATGACTAGAATTTAATCCGAATTTCCACAAATTCGAGTCGTCTATTATTTGGATTAAAATTCAAGCTATTCATTACCGAAATAAACGGTCAAATCTGACTGCCATTGTTCAGAGGATGCACACTACAGCACCCCCAGATCGAGGCGAGGGTGCACTGTAACACCCTGGGTCTCGCCTCAAGCTTCAACATCCATGGATCAAAGCATCTCCATTTACTCGACGGGCAAGTTTCTAGAAAGCACGAACGCATCAAAGAAGTGGCATATTGTGTGCGACGAAGCTTTCGGATGCAGTAGATGCATATTTTTACTCCCACCGTCAGGTAAAGCATCTACCAAAGTACTTGCAATGTTAAAGTTTAAAAATAATGTACTTATCAAAATAAGTAATTTTTTAGGCAATATAGATTTTGTTTGATAAATCTCAATGAAATCTTTTGAACAATATAAAAAATTATTTCAACAAATATATTATTTTAAAACTTGAAAATTGCACATAGTTTCGTAGGGGTTCAACTGTATGTGACCTAGGGAGTATATGGCAATTAATTTCAAATTAGTTTTATATCACCTTTTTTGGAGAAAACATTTTGAAAAGAGTTATCTACAAATATCAGCCAATATGTATGCGAAGCGTCATCGACATGTCTTGCAGGGGCGAAGGTATATGGTATGGGGTTGGGGGGTGGCATGTGCCCGCCACTCCCTATTCTAGGGAAAAAAAAAATATAATTTTACACTAAAGATGTAGTTGATTAGGTATTTATAGGTAACTAAATAACGTAATTTTTTTTATTAAAATAATAAAAAAATAGCAACAAAAGAAATAAACGGTTTGGATCATAGAAATAATATTTTTGTTCATTTAAAGACCACAAGATAGTTGAATCAACCCTTAAATTATTTTAACAAAAAAAACCCCGACAAAATCCTGTCTTACGTACGGTTACTTTTCTCTCCCTATTGCTACCAACATGTAAATGTATACTAGTGGGACACGGGGGGAGAGCAGCGTCCTGCTGCCCCCGTTTTTCGGGCCCGTCCCGATCTTGCTCCGATGATCCGAATCGTTTACTTTGTAGAGCTCGTCGAGTAGAAAGACTATGCAAAAAATAAGCTTAATTGGATATCATTAAGTGCTTGATCGGAGCCTTTTTACTTTGAAAAGAATGGATCCGAAACACTGGATCAAATCCATTATTCCCAATGGACCAAGAGTTATATAGGCTCCGATCAGGTACTTAATGATATCTAATTAAGCTGATTTTTTGCATAGTCGTTCTACTCGACGAGCTCTACAAAGTGAACGATTCGGATCATCGAAGCGAGATCGGGACGGGCCCGAAAAACGGGGGCAGCAGGACGCTGCTCCCCCAAGGGGGAGAGCAGGCCCCCTGAGTCCATACTAGTGATACCCCAAGAATTTAGCCATGTGGTTTTGGCCTGGAACTTAGAACTTTGCTTATTAATTTCTAAGGTCTTTGGTTCGATTTTTCTTCTTAATAATTCTTAGGGTCACCTTACCCCACGCGCAACTATGCAAAATGACTATGAGAGGGTCTGTAGGGATTAATCTGAAATGCACGAAAGCTGATCCAAAACAACTTGTATTACCAACAAAAAACATATAGTCCCCCTGTCCCAAATTACTGGTCCCTTTTAGAAAGTCCTGTTACTCAGAAAATTATCTATATTTCACGATCTATAATGTCTTATAAATTTAGGAAATATCATATTATAGAACTAATTGAAATGTATTAAACAAGATCCTTATCGAATATTGATAGAACTTGTAGCTCATAAGTTAATGTAAAGAGATACTTTTTCCTATTTGCGTATCATGTATGTGTATTTTCTGTTCAACAAATATAAATAAGTATAAAAAATTAAAAGATATAAATAATTTTGAATAGGTTTCAAATAGTAAAAAGAGACAAAGCAATTTGAGACGGAGGAAATATCTAGTACTAGTGAACTCGAATTAAATAGTGTTCCATTGAATAAATTTTGGCTTAGCCACTGATGTTTCGGTCCTAAGATATGAGAAACTTTAATAATACTTTTTCAACGTACAGTATGACTCTATGTGACAGATCGTACTACATCATCAAGAACAAGGCATGCATGCACATGCATGAGCAGGGGCAGTGGTGCAGGCGATGCAGCACCTGATCTGCGTGGACAATGGTCCACTCGTGCTGCTGTTAACGTGCATGGATGGAACGTTCTGCTCTCTCTCTCTCTGTCTCTCTCTCTCTCTACACTCCCACGCCACTTCAAAACCAGCCATCACCTCTCTCTCTCTCTCTCTCTCTCTCTCACACACACACACACAACTCAGAGCAGAGGTTTTGACAAGATAGTGGGGCAGTGAGATTCTTGCATGCATTAAGTGCCATTGTTTGGATCGTAGTGCCCAATATGTGCTGGTTTCTGCTTCATAGAATTTGACAAAGAAAAGTTTTCTCAGGGCAGAAAAGATGAATACTTAAAGGGACACATGCTAACTGAAACATCCCGTTCAGGTACTCTGTGGGTCCGAAATTTTGATTATCTCAACGGTTCATCTCAAGGTTTTAAATAGGTGTACCGATTCATACCTAGCAGAAATCGAGTGTAGCGATTGTGAAATTTTTAAAATTATTTTATGTGCCAGAGAACATGAAATGACCGTAACGGTTATGTCGTGGACGAAAAATCAAATAAAAATTGATACATAGCTGAAATTAGCCGATATGTATTTGAATTTTTAATATGGTATAGGGGGGTTTAGTGGCATAGAAGTCCGAAAATCCGTTAATTAGTTAGTAGCCAATACGCTACGTAGGAGTCCATATTTGACGCTAGCTTTGCTTCATTTTTAAAACTCTACAGAATAATCCTCCAAAAAATCAGATTAGGTTCCTATTTCTTGTGCTAACGGTGCTAACTGGTCATGTCTGAAATTCTCATCCCTAATATTTAGTACTCATTCCATTTCTTTTAAATGTCTACAACAATTCTGCGTGCCATTTTCAGTTACTTATACCTCTTGATATATATTGCTAAAAATATGCAATATAAATCTTATTTGATAAATTTCTATTATTTCTATAAGACCATGATTTTAAAAACTAAAAACATAATATATGTTGACAGATATAAGCCATTGAAATTTATAAAGAAACCGTAATGGACGATTAAATAGGAACATAGGGAGTACCATGCCAACAATACGAAGTTTGATTTATTTTTATGTTTTTTGGCAATGCATGGGTCTTTCCTGAGGATTTTGACAAATACACTACGCCTCCAACCTTTTAAAGAATTTCACCGACCTCCGGTGAATGGGAGTTAGATCTTATCATTTCTCCTGCTAAAGTTATGAATTCCAAGTTTTTTTTGGTTTAGATTTGGCTATTTCTCTTTTGTTTGACTGCTTCGGCTTATTGTGGATGGGTGCTTAGGTATAAGGTGTGAGACTCGTTTTGGTTTTTTTGGCTGTTGAGGTTAAGTGGATGTGGATTTCTTTGATGTTCAGTTGGCGTCTTGCCTTCTTTTAGGTCTCGGGTGGCTTTTGCCGGTGTGCCCTTGATCCTTTTATCTTTGTAATTCTTTACAAAGTTTAATAAAAATTTTTTGCTTAGCAAAAAAAAAAAAAAAAAAAGTTATGAATTCCAAGTTAATGACGTTAAAAAGAACTTTGTGTATCTCACAGTTTTCCAGCATAGTTTTCCATTAAATTATTGCGCCCCCGTTTTGCTATTGAGAAAATAAATTTCTTGAATCCCAAAAAATAAAGTTACAAATGAATAACTTTACTCTCAAACTAATTTAATTCCAAAACGGCGTCAACTCATTTGGTAAATGGATTCCCCAAGGGGTGCTTACAGGCGAAAACGCAGAGTTTTTTTATTAAGGTCATTAACTTGGAATTTATAACTTTAACAGGAGACTAACTGATAAGATCTAACAGCTCCCATTCAAGGGAGGTCGGTGAAATTCGTTAAAAGGTTGGGGCAACTACAGGCTCTGGATGTTGAAATTTTGTAGCCTCCAGGTAAATTTCTATTCTTTTTAGGCAATGAAATTGTCTGTTTTTGTCAAAATAAATAAATAAATAACTTGGAATCCACAAATTTAACAAAAGACTGACAGAGTGATCTAACCCATCTACGTTATTTGCATTCACAGGAGGCTTGTGTAATTTGTTGAAACGCTGGGAGCCTAGTGTAAAAAAAAACCTCAAGGGAGGTTGGTATATAAATTACCCTACCAAGAAGCAGACATTTTGAGGAATTAATTCTGTTAGCTTCATTGTCCCCAAGAAGCTGTTTTGCCATGTGAGTTGTGACATGCCTGATTGGACGACTGAAACCCAAAATGCACAAGAAGACACTACTTCCAACATTAATGATGCATTAGAATTACAAAAATTAGGCTCCGTTTATTTGGACGTTTACCAATTTTTCGTTGTTTGTCTAAATAAAGGAGGAAAATATTTTTTAAGGTAAAACATTTTGCACCAACAGGGTGAAATTGTTTTCCTCTAATTTTGGTCGTAAGCCATTTTGCATTTCACACCCTGATCGATGGTCCGACATTTTCAAAAACCACGTATTTCATTCCCTTCTTCTCTCAATCATATTAGATCCAAAATAGGAGGAGGAGGAGGAGGAGGAGGAGGAGGAGAGAGAGAGAGAGAGAGAGAGAGAGAGAGAGAGAGAGAGAGAGAGAGAGAGAGAGAGAGAGAGAGAGAGATTACTCAATTAACATATTTCTAAACCAGCAAACCGCCATTGTTTTGGAAAATATTTTTCATGTGCCAGCCAAATACTGAAGAAAAAAAAAGTTTAAAGTTCATTTTTTGAAAAAATATTTCACATTGAAACCAACAGAGCCCATTGCTTTCGGTCGCTGCCATTATAGCAAAAATATGGAGATCTAATTTGAACTATTCCTCACGGTGTAGTTTATTTGTTCAATTTTAACAATCGTTCTATTTGAATCAACAAGTAACGTGTTTTTTTTTTTTTGACTAATTAGTTCGTGTAGACAAATATTTTAATAAGATCTTAAAAAAGAATGAAATAAATGAAAACATATAGAATTCGTTGTAATGTTCAGAATAGTGACAATGGACGGGTAGTAAAGAAGGTAAGTTGAGTCAGACAATTGAATTATTTAAAAAAAAAAAAAAAGGTTAAGAAAACGATCCTCATATTATGTTTTTTTTTGTCCCTTTCCGGTACTCTTCATATTTCTTTGGATTGAGCTTCTCTCCATGCAAATTATTCCAATAGGGTTAAATGTTTTTTTTTTTTTGGTTTTTTGGGTAAGTACTAGGGTTAAATGTCGGTGGGTCGCTTCGCATACTTCAAGTATCAATTCCCTTCATATTTAACTCCAGTTTTCAGGCTTGTTTATGCGCACCTCAATTAATCTCAAGGGACCAATTCCTCCGTCCACTTCCATAAGTCCAATAGGACACACCGCATGCGACCCCAACATCACTCCATACTCGAAGGTCCAATTGGAAATATGGTCTCTAGTGAAAGCCCAGCACCACAACTATGAATATGGAAACATGCATTATGGAGAGAGAGAGAGAGAGAGAGAGAGAGAGGGGGTGGAGAGAAAAATGGAAGGAAATTTGAAAGCTAGCTAGCTAGGTGGGATCGAGGGGGAAGAAGACATGGGAGATGTACTGGAAGGCAGTGTTAAATGGGGAGAAGGGTACACGTAGTAGTGTGTAGTACAATTCACTACAGATAAGATGCAGAGTACTGCATGTCAGTACGTGGGGGATTGCTTGTAATCACATGAGCTGAGAAATTTGTGTTCTCTTCTTCATATGTCCCAAGTATAGCTATAGCTAGTGCATGCTCGGACAACACTAGCTAGTTCAATTATTGTTCTTGCATTTGGCTGCCTGTGCATTGGATTTGGAGCTACTCCAGTACTCCATATAATATAATATGACTTTCTCATATATATATATCTACCCCTCAACTTCCTTGAGTACTCAATGGTGAAACATATTGGTACATATATATAAAGATCACTATATCTCGATATTTTGTAAGTTTAAGATGTGCACGCTTTTAGGGTTGTGGGGTCGGGCACTGCTGGGTCCGAAGTACCCTCATGGATTTTATTACACAATGTCTTTCTCTGTGACCGCTCTGAAAACAGACTTGCTAGTACGATGTACGTCGAATGTCATAAAAGACTTAATTGAAACTCTCCCTAACACCAATTTGTTTTAGGAGAGATGGAGAAAAAATGCCGGCATGGAAACATTTACTATTTCTATATCGAATTATTTTCTAATTTGCGCATGAGCCATCTCGTGTTTGACACCGCACTAGATAGTTTTTTGATCTTTGAAACCGATAAAAAGTTATGAGAGAATACGAAAATGAAAGGGCTAAAACCCATTTGATGTCGTCGATCGCCGCTCTAGTTAATTTTTCGATATTCTTTTTTTTGTTGGTCAAACGAAAATTTTCAAAAGCAACTAGCGAAAACGAGTCATAAGGTAGAGTACTATAACACAATCCAACTTAGAAACAGAAAATACAAGAATCATAACTAGGTTCTAAGGTGGTCAACCCCTATGGCATCTGCAAGGACAAATTTCCTAGTCGCAAATGAAATATCCCTAGTGACAATCAACTCCTCTTCTTGTTGTGAACCCAAACGGGCTAAACAATCGGCTACCTGATTCGCTTGCCGCAAGATATGAGACATGCTAGCATTGGTCTGCCCGTAATAATTTTCCAATCTTCAAACCCGCTTAAAGTTACACCGACGGTCCGACAAAATACAAAACCAAAGAGCTAAAAGCCTAAAACCCAGCTTTACCCCCTTTGTTCTCTCTTTGTCCACACATTCGTCGATCTACTTCGGAGTCCTCGTCAGCGACTCAGCTTTACCCCCTAGATTCTTGTGTTTACTCTTCTGATTTATTTTGAGAATCCTTGGATTTTGTTAGCATAAAATCTGATTTGGGTTGGAAGATTGTGATTGAAATAGAGTACACATATTGTACTATACGATTTACTACTTATATTGTCATTACTATACATGTTTTTCTCTGATTCGGTAGTGAAAAATTTATAATTTTTTTGTTTGTGGTTTAAAAGTTGTAAGGTGTTTCCGGTAATGAATAAATTGTTGAAAAATGTCAAGTTATTTTCAATAGTGAAAAAGTTTTTAATGGATATATGAGTGGAAAAGTTGTTGAGTTAGTAAAAAAAATATTAGTGAAAATCAGTTGGTAAAATGCGTTAAATTTTTATTGTTTTTTGTTAGTAAAACGAAACGATAGAATGAATTAAATTTTTAGTGTTTTTTCTCAATGAAAACGGGGCCTAAGAGTACTGAATTTTATGAAAGACCTCATAATACCAAATTCCTAAAGACACCAGTAGAGGTGCCAAAATAAAGTTATGCGATGGGATACCTGAGTCATACAACATCAGCAAACTTAGAGAGCTGCTACTCCCCCCCCTCTGACACACCCCCCTCCCCGGCCCCACCTCCATTTCCGGGATTACCCCCGCCCACCCTGCTCTCTCTCTCTCTCTCTCTCTCTCTCTCTCCTTTCTTTCTTTACAGTTTGCTCTTTCTTTTTTTTTTTTTTTCCTTTTTTTTCCGGTTTGGGCCTTTTTTTTTCATTTTATTTCCTTTTCTTTTTTTTCCAGTTTGAATTTTTTTCTCTTTAATAATAGGTTCAAGTCTAATTCTAGGCTTTGTAAAGTAATTGAGAAAAAAAAAGTGTTTCAATTGATCATGTTTATCCGATTGTTTTATTTTTATTTTTTTTGTCCTTTATAGATTAAAAAATATAGTTACGAAAATAAGTGTTTCAATTTTCAATCCGTTTGAACCAGTACAAAGATATTATTTTTTGATCATTTCATCCTAAATGGTCGTAATAAATTTTTGGCTTCAAGGCCTTTCAATGGACACCCTAAGAGAGTTTTGAAACTAAATAATGAGTTTTAGGGTGTTTGTTGAAAGACCTTAAACCAAAAAATTCATTATCACCATTTAAAATAAAATAATAAAAAAAACGATCTTTACTCTGATTTAACTGAATTGCAAATTAAAGCACTTAATTCTTGAATTATATTTTTAAATATACAAAGGGTGTATTTATAGGGATTAAATAAATAAGATATAACTAATTAAATAAAAAAATAAATTAAAAAGTAGGGGGACCCAAGGGCTCTGCTCCCCCCATTGGCACAGTAGCCCCTACGAAGTCCCTAAAACGTTTCCGTTTTAGTTAAAAAAAATAGAAACCAGCCATTTGCAATCCTATGGAGTTGAAACGTGATTTGAAGCAACATACTACTGAATTAGTTAAGAGAATCTATGCTAAATAATGGTTAACAAATATATTAAATTGTACTATAGTTAAAAAAAAGTAATCCTAAATATAACATTTGTATTCTGGATTAGTATGTCGTTTGCAAAAAACATTTCGTAATTAGTTCCTGAACACTAATTGTAATCTTAATGAATTTTTTGTTTTACGGCCTTTCAACGAGCACTCTAAGACTTATTATTTAGTTTTAGGACTCTCTTAGGGTGTTCATTGAAAGGCCTTGGAGCAAAAAATTTATTACGACCATTTAGGATGAAATGATCAAAAAAATAACATCTTTGCACTGGTTCAAACGAATTGAAAATTGAAACACTTTTTTGCATAACTATATTTTTTAATCTATAAAGGACAAAAAAAAAAAGAAAAATAAAACAATCGGATAAACATGATCAATTGAAACACTTTTTTTTTCTTTTAATTACTTTACAAAGCCTAAAATTAGACTTGAACCTACTATTAAAGAGAAAAAAAATTCAAACTGAAAAAAAAGAAAAGGAAATAAAATAAAAAAAAAGGCCCAAACCGGAAAAAAAAGGAAAAAAAAAAAAAGAAAGAGCAAACTGTAAAGAAAGAAAGGAGAGAGAGAGAGAGAGAGAGAGAGCAGGGGGGGCGGGGGTAATCCCGGAAATGGTGGTGGGGCCGGGGAGGGGGGGGTGTGTCAGGGGGGGGATTAGCAATTTACGCAAACTTAATTGATCTCATTCCACATAAGTCAACCGTTAGTCACGTCAACTTATGCCATTATTAGATCATGAAAAAGGACAATATTGAGGTCCTTGTTAAATTACAAGGGTGCAATTGACTACTAAATATTTTTATACATTACATTTCGAAATTAGGTAAAATTTTGTGGGAACCAAAAACCCAAATAATCATAGAATTTTGTCTGAATTGTATTGAATTTGTTATAACAAATATTAGATATGAGAACTAGGGATGCACACCGGCTGGCTAGGCCGTCCAACCCAACCCCCTTTTTTTTTTTTTTAAGGGTTTGGGATATGTATTTAGGTCTATCAAGTTGGGTTGGATTGAGTTTTTAAGTTTGTTTAGTTAGTGAGATGGGATTGGGAATGTCTTGAAAAATCAAGCCCGATTCTGGCTCGATAAAATAATAACAATGACATGTATTATATATTTATACTATAAAAAATAGCATGAAGAAGGGGGAAAAAGCTACTACTATACATATATATGTACACAATACCAGTGTTTAGACATATATTCCCTTGTCTTTGAACAAGTATAATTATCATGATTGTAAACTCTAATTTATAAAAGTGGGAATGATTAATTTATACTTGAACACTCAAGTTAAAAAAATAAATGGGCTAGACAGACGGACTTGGGAAATGAAACTTTAAGAACGCCGGGCTGGGGAAAATTAAATGAAGCCCGATTTTTAATGAGCCGATCTTAGGCATGCACAAGTCTCGTTATTATCTAGTACAAGCCCGGCCTGACGCATGTGCAACCCTAATGTGAACCGTTCTTTATGTATCTTTTGAGGGTTCTTTCGCTCCTAATTTCTTTGTCTTTAATTATTACAGCATTTAACTATAGTGACTATGAAATACTATTCTCTCCTCACCATATCTCGTGACAAAACAAAAAAGATTTTTATCCGATGCTTTTGATAATTCAGATGTCCGAACCATCTTACATGCATCTCGATTAATTCAGGAGCCGAATCACACCATCTGCTCCATCAAAGGGAGTAATAAACTCTTAAATCTCGGACCTTGACCCGTGGGGTTATTTCAATCTGACGCTCTAATCGCAACAAATCATCCCAAATCAAATGTCAACAGTACTTCATAAGACGCCCTCTGTCCTTTTGAATTCGAAATAAAAGTTGATCAATTGGCTGCATCAATTATGACGGATCATAAAATATAGATTGCTGTTATGTAAAGTAAGTTGGTAATTAATATTAAGGCCCGAGGAGGGAGCCATAAATGGTAGTTTCAGAGATATGGACCTTAAGACACCAGTAATAGAAAAAGGGGCCCGTATCTGGTTTCCACTGCAACAATTATCAGCTCAAACGACTGCCATGATATCAGTACACTACACATACCTGAAACATCATCCAATCAATGGTCACGACAAACCATAAAGCAAAAAGCCATGCTCATGGAAATAATATGCTTCTAAAAATTTTTTCATCGCTAATGATCATTTTGGGTGCTTCAGAACATGCCCGGCTCTGGGTATAAGCCCACCAGACCACCGCCTAGCTAGGACCTCTAATTTTTGGCCAAATAATAGGGCCTCCAAATACGGAATTATATTAAATATTATATATGTCATGCATTTTTATTTTTTATTTTTGGAAAGTGATATGTTATGTATATATTACTACACTGGTGAGTGTGGTTCAATGATAGGAGGCCCCCTCTTCTAGTTGCGAGGTTGTGCGTTCGACTCTCCTCTGCACAGGTGAGTGTATTTTGAACATCATATTTGCCCTTCACTTTTTAGAGAATAATAGCTAGTCTTCGATTTCTATTCACTGATGTTCGACCGACTTGATATTTTACACGGATATTGTATTTATCTACAACATGAACGATTGAAATAAAATCCATAAAAGGACGGACCCCGCTTTCTATAAAATCCATAATGAGAAATAATCCATTGTTTTCATTTTTGATGATGAGTACGTTACTTCAGCAACCATGGGTCTTTCCACGGCTCGCCACACAATAAAATCAAGCTCCATTTCTTCGTATCTTCTCTCTCTCTTTTTTCCAGCATAGTGCCCTAAATTTCTCCCTGCTTTTTAAATTTCTTTTCCTTTTTCTAGTCAATTTTCCACTGCAAATTTAGGCTGATCAGTTCTTGTAAATTTATTTGTCTAGAACTTTTTCGGTATTTGTTTACTTTTTGCAACTTTTTGTTGAGTTTTTTGATTTAATTTTTTGGATTAATCATTTTTCTTAACGAGAGGAATCTGACCGATATTAAAAAAAGTTCATATAAGACGACACTTTAGATTTTAAAAAAAAGGGCAGTTGTTTGATCTTTTTTCGTCTTTAGTGAACTTTTTTTTGCTTTTAGTCATAAATTTTTTTCCTTTTTTGACTACTTCGTTGACAAGGATAATTACTCCAAAAAATATGACACGATCTAACAAATATTCAAAAAGAGGAGCAAAACACATAAAACAAAAAAAAAAATTCAACTTAAAAAATGCTCATTACCCCTGCTTCTAATCATTATTCTTATTTCTCCCTCCATTCATTACCTTTATCTTCAATCATTATTCTCATTTCTCTCTCTCTCTCTCTCTATACTCATTTTTTTTGCTCGGCAAAACGAATCATATATATTAACTCGAAATGATACATCGAGGGGGCTTGAACAATGTAAGCTAAACAAACTTACACATTCAAGCAGCAAAAACAGAAAATAAAACCACACCCCTTACAATGACTTCCAACAGAAAATTGGAAGAAAAACAAACACCTCATACACCACTGCAAACACTCTTTACAGTTTCAACATTCTAATTCCACCCAAAAAAAACCTTAAATTCCTCTACCGTGTACACTTTAATGTTGAACTTTGCCTTTATCCACATAGCAACTCTAGCTTTAATCTGTTCACCCACAACCCTAGCTCCCAATGTGGCGTTGTTAAAAATATAATCATTTCTCGCCAACCACAAAGACCATAACGTCGCGAAGAAAGTAACTTCCCACAAAATTTTCTCCAAATTTCTGAATCTACTTTCCATCCACCACCCGAAATGAGCTTCCAAAGATGTGGGACACACCCATCTCAAATGCCACCAATCTAGAATCTATGACCAAAGATCCCACGAAAGTGACAGTGCAAAAATAGGAGTTGCGGAGTTTCCAAATGCAACGAACAAAAAGGGCACAGAGTAGATTGACCCTCTGGAATCAAATTCCTACCCAAAAGCACAGAACGCGTAGCCACCTTGGATTGCAAAGCCATCCAAGTGAAGATTTTCACCTTAGGGGGGCTAAGGTTCTTCCATAGAGCTCCCAACACCAGATTTCTTGAGTGTTCATTGCTTTCCCACTGATTGTACACCCATTTCACTGAGAGCCGATTATCCGAGGACCATCTCCAATTCAAGAGATCACAACTGGACGAGTCCAAAAAAATTGGTTGTAACTTCTGCTTTAATTCCTCCACTTGAAGAGATTCCCAATCGCATAAATCTCTACTAAAAAATAGATTCCATCTATCCATTCCAATACCATCCGAAATTGCACTGACAACTGCTTCTTTTTGAGTAGAGATTAGGTACAGACGGGGATACTCCTCCCTAAGAGTTGTGTCCCCCAACCATACATGGTTCTCATTACCCCTATTTTCACTTATTGTCCTAATTTCTCTCTACTCATTACCACAAAAAACAAATACAAAAATTATCAAAAACTCATCCAAACACAGCAAAGAAAGTTTACCTGAACACAGCCTTTTAGTAGTGGATTACAAACCAAAATTAAATGAAGGGCCATATACTCATATTGGGTCAATGACATGCCCAAACTGAAGTTAAGCCATACTAGCTAGGCCTGAAAGATGCATGCTATGGCAACAGAAAGTTTGGAGCGTTTTGTAGCCATTGTTCTCTATAGCCTATAGGCCAAAATTTAGCAGCAGGATTTCGGTTCAACGGTGACAAAATTGTGTAGAAATTTTTTGCAATGCAAAAGTCTATTTTAATTTTATTTCGGTTATAAGTATATTTTCGCTTATATCGGCTATGCATAAAAATAACAAAGAAAAATCAAATTGTATTAAAAATACAAAATTTTAGCATATCTTTTTAACCCAAAGAAATAAAAGGTGAAAGATGATATGCCTAGCTTGCAAATTTTATTGGTTATAATTATTACCATTGCGGATGCTTTCTATGGCCTCTCTTTTTGTACTGTCTACTTTCTTCATACGTAAAAGTTTTGTCATGCCGGCAATTTACCCAATTTAAAATTTGATTAATTTAGCATAGTCTGAACGAAAAAGAAAGCCGTTAAAAAAAAAAGAACAAAAATGAAAAATCTCACCAAGTTCATAATCATAAATTAATAAAAAGGAATATATACTATCCTGCATCGAAAGGTTCATACTAAGTTGAAATCTACAATACGCGCGCTTTATCCTTAAGATACTTTACTAAAGCAAAAATCATACATTGCAAATTACTAGTATTGAATCAACTAATTGCTTGTAGCCCGGGCTTGGTGGTGCCCGCCTGTAACCCGAGCCGCAGACTCTTCTACACCGTCGGGGGCACAGACGGGTCGAATCTATTGCGCGAAGCTAAGCCCGACTCAAACAATAAAATAAAAATAAAAAACTTTCCAAAAAAAACTAATTGCTTGTACAATATGTGTTTGATGATTTTGTTACAGAGGATAATTGGGATTAAGTTCAGAGTAATTGGAGTCCCATTCATAATCTGTTGTGAAACAATACCATCAACTAGTTTGTTAATCTATGGGCTCAAATTATTTCGTTGCATACTAAAGTTTTGCTGAGTGTGGTTACTGTCAAGATTGAAAGGAAAGGGGATATATATAAGCTACTATAAACCATATATATTTGAAGTTGGAAACTTCGCAACCTCTTGTGGTCAAGCCGCACATTGAGAAATTAATCTATTGTGAATGGACTTTGGGCTGGTGTTGTGTAGTGAGACGCACAGTACCGTACTGCGCATCACCGAGCCATCGGATGCACGATCCGACGATTTGGAGGTGTGCAACACAATGCTGCGCACACTGCTGCACAGCACCATCCCCAAATATTCCTTGTGAATCATCAAGTCCTGTTCGAGACTTCGCAACCTTTTGTGACCAAGCCGTAAGATAGAAATCTCTTGTGAATCCTCTTGTCCTGACATGGATGATCTGTCTTTTATCGGATCAACAAAGAAAACAGTGGATGTATGTACATGCTTAAACTGGCCAAAACACCCTGACAATCGAAAGGAAAAGGAAAGGAAAGATATAGAAGCGTTCAAACTGAATAGAGCAATACTACGTACCCCGACAAATTACCCAAAAATATCTCAAATAGATGAATCAATTGTTCAAATTCACTGTGATAGTATTCACATTACAGTGAATCTAAACTATTAATACTCATTTCGGAGTACCTAGAATTATTATACTGAATCCCTTTGCATAGGGTTTGGCCTATAAAAACAATACTTGCTGTTGCATGAGTTCACAAATTTCATTCTCACGAAAATCAAGCATTCCAAACTTTAGAGTCTACACGTAAGTCGGGTTAAACATCCGGTTATAAAAAAATAAAACCCTTTGTAAACGCCTTTTGGAGACATAGAGAGAGAAGGGGGTTCGTCGATTGTGATACTACTACTGTGCCCGTGGTGATGAGGAGAGAGAGAGGTCAAAAAAGTCAGGATCCTATGCACTGTAGAAGCGTAAGCAAGGGGAAGAGGCACTGCTCGTCTTGTACTCAAATCATCGTCTCATCTCTTGACACCTGTCCTCCTCTCTTTTTTTTTTGGGATCCGCCTCTTTTTCCGAAATCATTCTCTCTCACGTGTACTATTTACTCCTACTACGTACAGTTCCATTTTTAAAAGCATAATTGCATGCTTTATCCTTTCCTTTCTCCCCTTCCCAACCACCAAACTTGCTATCAGCAAAGAATATCAGCACGCATTGCTTTGCGACACGTCTCGGTTCACATAAAAGATAATCGAAACCGTTCAATTAAGGTCCTTGTTAAAAATCATCTAGGTAAGAGCGTTCATGAGATATTGGACTTTGCTTCGGAATTCAGGCCTGAACTATGAAGTAAAATTTGATGTTTTGTAAATGTCATCACCGATATACAATTGAGTTGATTTTTTATTTCAAATCCTAAATAAAAAAATTTTTCTAAAAATTAGGGACACCGATTATTTTTTTGAAAGAGTACTGTTATGTGTACATGTGCAATGTACATACCATGTACATATGGGTATTGAGAGGCCTAACTCGAGTATCACAAAGATGATTTGAACCACCCATTATTTTTAAAATATTTTTTTATGGAGCTTTGTAAAAAATCAACTCAATCCGATATCGATAAGAATTATTTCTAAACTTGTAGGTACAAAACTGAGCAGTTAAGTAGTTTCACCCCACAAATTAAAAAAAAAAACTTTACCGATATTTGGTTGAGCTAATTTTTTATGAGACTCCTTAAAAAATTAAAAATAATGAACGGTTAAATTCATTTTTGTGAGATTCGAGGTTGGCCCCGTAAAACTTATATGTGCGTGGTAGGTACAATCTCATATTTGGGGTTGTTCGGATAAATAAGCCAAAGTGGCTTATTTTTTGTCCTTATTCAAATTTTTTTCCTATTACTTGGCTTGTTGTCAATTTTTTGGGGATTATTGCATCTTCATGACAAGAGGAATCTAAAAAGTAAATTTTTTTTACCGAAATCCAATTTTTTAATTTTTTTGAATAAAGACGAAACAATTGACTTATTTTCATTTTTTTATGGTTTTATTTGGCTCAAAAATGGAGGAAAAGCCAATAGCTTTTTAAGCCGAACAAGACCTTACGCATAGCTTTTCCTTTTTGAAACCGGGGATGCCAAAACATCTGTACGTGAGTCTGTAGCTCTTTGTCTGTACTCACAGTAGCTTTGTTTTTGTTTTTTGTTTTTGGTAATTCAGAAATTGCGCACAGTAGCTTTGTAAACCTATGGGGTTATCAGCATACATACACACACACTGTTCTTCGTACACAATACACATCAAGCGAGAGAGAGAGAGAGAGAGAGAAGAGAGAGATTTGCAAAAAAACAGAAAGAGAAGAGAGATGGGTCCGTTGTAGTCCTCTTCCTAAATTGAAAGCTTTTTCCTCCAAGACACGATCCGGGTCTGCCGCTCTCTCTCTCTCTCTCTCTCTCTCTCTCTCTCTCTCTCTCTCTCTCTCTTATTCATTTTTATTTCGTGCAAGCAGCCACTAAAGTTCTAAACAGTGTTTTCACAAATCGTGGAAATGGACGACCAGTACGGAGGCATGGCAGATCTCAGGCAGTACATGAACGGAGGAAGGGCTCACTTCGCGGCCATCCCACCACCTCCAGGAGAACTATTCTCCGGCGGCCGGAACCTGACTCTCGAATCTCAACACCACCACCACAACAACCCCTACCTGGTGCAGCAGCCACATGGGGGGATTCTCCAACACCACGAGTTTCCCTCTGATTCAACAGGACGAGGAGGAGGGGGAGCGGCCGCGGCATCGAGCGGGGCTAGTCTGAACGGGCTGGAGATGGACGGCGGCTGCGGCGGAGTTGGGTTTGGGGATGGTGGTGGTGGTGGTGGGAGTGGAAGGTGGCCTAGACAAGAGACCTTGACACTACTTGAGATCAGATCTAGGCTTGATTCTAAGTTCAAGGAAGCTAATCAAAAGGGTCCCTTGTGGGATGAAGTCTCTAGGTCTAATCTCTCTCTCTCTCTCCCTCTCTCTCTCTCTCTCTCTCTCTCTCTCTCTCGGTTTTTAATTTCTTTGTCTACTTGCTATTTGCTAACCAACAGTTGTCTGTTGTACGAAGAAATTCGTTTGTTAATTAATTATATAACCCTCATAACTCAGGCTTTCTTTATTCGATTTAATAATGTCACAGGTGAATTAATTTAGGTGTTCGATCAATTTCCTTGGAGAAGTCGAGCAAATACCCGTTAGGCTAAACCAAAGTGGTCATTAATACCTTGCGGGATGAAGTCTCTAGCTAGTAGCTACACATAGTCACATACCCTACCTCTCTCTCTCTCTCTCTCTCTCTCTCTCTCTCTCCAATTTTTTTACGTACTATGTATGATCTTCCCTCTCTCCAATCTTGTTACGTACTATGTATGATCTTCCCCTACTAGCTGTTTGGCAATTACCAGTTCGTTTGTCAATCCTCAAATCTCCTTAATTTCTTTTTCCCCTTTAAATTTTGTCTTAAAAGGGTAAGTGAATTTAGGTGTGTTTGTTCATGTCCCTAGCTTAGAAAATATCTGAGCAAAAACCCACTACAGTGGTCAGTGTGCTGTGTCCCTAGAAAATTCGATCGTGTCCCTAGAAAATTAAGCTTGGGGCTATAGGAGGAATGTTGCTTCTCAGTTGTTCAATTTTCTGGGGTAAAGATTCTGATCAGAAACTTATCACTGTTGATTTACAAATTGGTGTTGTAAAGTGACATCACAGTGGAGTTTCAGTTGAAAGTCTCAGGTGTAATTTTCCTCTTTGCTTTCTAATCAGCTTTTGTGCAAATCACGTACATGTTTCTCCTGGACTGACGCAATCTTCATCTTTGAAAACTGAGCACCCTCCATTTTTAAGCAAAACTTTTGGTAAAACAATGACTAAACAGTTTGGATGCTTTCAGCCCCTAACATTGTCTGATGCTTGTTCTCTCTCGGGTGGGCATTATGTCATGTCATCTCGTGTTCATATCGGGATACTTTCAACCCTCCCCTGAACTGTTTAGATTTTCGTGTTATGACATCGTATCATATTTGTGTTTCGCGTCAAAAATAGTCGACCTTAACCCGCTAACTTCACATCCGGTTCATATCGTGTTATCATGTCTTTTCATAATCCCCACCCTTCGTCATGTCGTGTCATATTATCTCGCATTCGTGTCAAAATTCTCTCAATCCAAACATGACCTGTTTAGCTTTTCATGTTATCATGTCATATCATATTCATATTTCGTGTAAAAACCCGCTAACTTCTTGCCCGGTTCGCATCGTATTATCGTGTCCTGTAATGAAATCCCATCGCGTCGTGTCATGTAGTGTTCGTATCATGTCATCTCTTGCTCGTGTCAGAATTTTTTCAATTCTAACCCCGATTTGTTCAGCCTTTCGAGTTATCATGTCATGTCATATTCTTGTTTCTTGTCAGAAATAGTCGACTCTAACCTGCTAATTTCGTATCTGATTCGTGTTGTGTCGTGTTATCGTGTTTTTTCATAAATTTTTACCCCGAGTCGTGTCATATTTGTGATGTCACCTCGTATTTGTGTTAGAATTCTCTCAACACAAATCTGACTTGTTCACCTTTTCATGTTCTCGTATCATGTCATACTCTGTATTTGTGCTCCGTGTCAAAAATAACTGACCATAACCCAGTAACTTTCTGTTGGATTCGTATCGTGTCGAAAATTCCCAACTCTAATTTTCTACCTCTTTTTTTTTTTGACAAGAATTTTCTACCTCTCAATGTCCCCTTATTGAGTTATTATTTATAAAATCTTCTCTGCCTATTTAAAAAAACATTGAGAGGTAAAAAAAAAAAAAACATTGTGTGCGAACTTCAATAGTCAAGCAACACCCAATCAAGCAAACAGAAAGAGGAAAATGAATTTGAAACTCAATCCATGTCATTTAAACTGTGGGGTTCTCTTGTACTTCTTAATTTTGAAATTCAAATAATTCTTGTGTGTTATGTCTAATTTTTCCAGGATAATGTCTGAAGAACATGGGTATCAAAGGAGTGGGAAGAAATGCAGAGAGAAATTCGAAAACCTGTACAAGTATTACAAGAAGACTAAAGAAGGGAAAGCCGGTAGACAAGACGGCAAACACTATAGATTTTTCCGGCAGCTCGAAGCTCTCTACGGCGACCATATCACTCCTATTTCGACCTCAGACGCCCATCTAATGGGTAACAATTTCCACTTCCATAACACAAACAACTCTAATATTGCACAACCGCCAAACCAAGAGTCCTTCTTCCAAGCTCCAAAGCATTGTGATAGTCACAGCCTCAGCTTGTCCAACTCGTCCGAATTCGACACTTCTTCGTCCGACGGAAACGAAACGAACAAGAAGAAGAGGGCGGGTAGAAGGAGTTGGAAATCCAAGATAAGGGACTTCATTGACATTCAAATGAGGAAGCTAATGGAGAAACAAGAGGAGTGGCTGGAGAAGATGATGAAGACACTCGAAAGGAAGGAACAAGAGAGGGCGATGAGGGAAGAAGAGTGGAGGAAGCAAGAGAGGGAGAGAGTTGAGAGAGAGCACAAGTTTTGGGCTAACGAGAGAGCGTGGATTGAAGCTCGCGATGCGGCTCTAATGGAGGCCTTGAACAAGTTAACTGGAAAAGAAGATGCGAAAGGTGAGGAAACACACCGGAATGAGAATGGAAGCGAAACGATTTCCAACGAGAATTGGAGGGGCGAGAGTTGGCCGGAAAGCGAGATTACAAAGATGATAGAATTGAGGGTGGGTATGGAGTCAAGGTTTCAACAAAGTGGGTGTTTGGAAGAGGTTGTTTGGGAGGAAATCGCAGCGAAAATGGGGTGTTTTGGATATGATAGGAGTGGGTTAATGTGTAAGGAGAAGTGGGATAGGATCAACAATTACATTGGGAAAACTAGCAAGAAAAGGAAAGAGAATTATCCAAGGGGATCTTGTTACTATCAAGGGAATGAAGGTACTTATCATCAAGGAGGGGGAGGGTATTGTGAAATCATCAATGAACAAAGGCCAGAGATCATAACAAGAATCGCGCCGAGTGATCATGGTTCTTCGACACCGAATTCAAACGCTGGAAATGCGATGGCGCCGGATAGCTGTTTTAGGTTCTTGGTTGGTAGTGATGAACATGGGGAAAATATGTGGGAAAATTATGGCCATGTGAGGATTGGCAAGGGAGGAAATTGATCACTAATCAGGTAAATTATGCGCCACATTTTGTCAATGTTTTGTGTTTGCATCTTGGGGGGGAATTTGGATAGTGCAAAATTGAAAGAAATTTGAGAAGCTAATTATGCGCTTCTCATTTTTTTTACTTGGTTAATTTTCTTTTTTCGATCTTCTGTAAATTCCTCTTCAAATCTATGATCTGAACATAGCTAGCATGTTGTGTGAAGGGGCCATTAATTAAACAAGGTGGGAAGATCTTGGCAACTGATTGGTTATTGATTTAAAGGTAAGAGATTTGAACTTTGTTTTTCCATGATATGAGATTAATTTGACTGATTTGTGTTTCAATAGGCCTTTGTCTAGCTAACTGAAGATTAAGAAGGGGTTTATGTATATGCATTGTTGCTTTGAGTCTCGTAGACTGATACGTAAACATATATTTGAGGCTGTTTTGGTGTTAGGCTGTTTTGAGGCTTTCGTACTTCTTGTGGTGTTTTTGTTGGTTTCTTGCCTTTCTATGAGTGTGATTCTAGGGTGACTTTTATCGGTGTGCCTGTGATCCTTTTAATCTTTGAAATCATCTTTAAAGATTAATAAAATTTTCTTTTTGCCAATAAAGAAAAAAGGTAAACATATATTTGGTGGGTACGAACCGAAATTTTAAATAATGGTATCGATCAGGACACGTAACAGTAATGGTTGAGATGTAACGGTATTGGGAGTATCAAATAATACGTAACAAGAATCAGCTCTAACGTTCGTGAATTTTTTAACCTCATGTTTTATAGGGAAAAAAAAATTTAATGCCAAAATCACTCATAACGGGAGAGTATCGGCTTCAAAGTCCGTGGATCGGATTTTGAAACAAAAACGGATCGATAGTTGTGTAACGAGAAGTGGCCGATAAGCATGTGACTTTCTCCTCTCACTGATATACTGGCATGTAATGGTTTCAGAAGGCCAAAAAACGGTTATGTTACATAACAGATGATTTTTAAAACCTTAGTACCAACCTAGTTTGGATGCATGCTCTCAACAATTAATAAATTCTTCCTTACTTAGCCAAAAAAGATATATACTTGGCGTGTATTCCATAGTCCCAGCTAATAGGAAGTTGGTCTTAGTTTTGATCTTAGATGAACTATACCTGTCATCACCTTCTTTGGTAGACATATATGTCTTACATTTGTGCTAAATTAATTGTCCACTAAGCATGCATTTATGTTTATTTGTGTTTCTTGCATTTTTTGCTTCTCAATATATTTTCAAATTCTTGAGGTGTACTCTATGGAGGATTTTAAAAGCTTTCTCGATAGAATTCGTAAATTGAAACTCTAGGCTGGATTTCAGGAATTGTAACATCCAATTTTCTGTTGGATGCTCTTTTATGTTTATTTGTGTTTCATTTTTCTTTTCTTTTTTTGTGGGTGAGCAAGTTTTAGGTCATCTTCGTTTTTTCCCTCAATGTACCCCTTTGGAGTTTTATAAAATTGTTTCGATTTGCCAAGAAAAAAATATATCTTTTTTCAAATTCTTGTTTGAGTAATTGTTTTTAGGGGCCTTCTATTTGATAAATCTATTTGAAGAGTTGTTCGTTATAAGTTTGCAGCTTTTACACAAGGCTTTCAAGCTTTGGTGTAGAAAGATGTTCTTTCTCTGTCTTATTTTGGGCTTTTCACTCTTCTTCATTTATCAACATCATGATGTGAGTGTCTTGTTCCTTTTTACTTCATCGATGTGTCTTTGTCGAGTTTCTAATAAAAAAAATTGCCGATTAAAAAACAAAATGAGGAAAAACTTGGTCACAGACCGAAAACGTGACTAGAATGATGCTAAGAATGATATTACATCGTCGTTTTTGAAATTATGATCATAAAGAGATGAACTTTGAAGTTGCGGAAGTACTACACAGTCGTATTAACAGAATTAATAACGTTTACGAGGTCGGAAACAGGTGTATATATGTCATGCTTTAGATCACAATGAGATTCTTTAGATTGTTCCTTCGGGCTGTATTTGAACCATGAATTTATAACAAACTTTTTGCACGGTAAGGGCGACGAAAATTCTCGTCTCTGCGATTCCCAACGTGCACAAATTCTTGAACCAAACACAACCTTTGAATTTGAATCCTCTTGGACCTTTATTAATGGTGGATTTGTAGAAGGATATATGGTATATGGTAAGGAACTGCAATCCACTGCAGAGGGCAATCAAGCATTGCAGTTTATGTTAGTTAACCTCGTTATCTATTCATTATTTTTCATAGTTAGTGGACTCCTCTTTTGGTAAAAATATTTGCTTTTACTATTTTCTTTCTTTTTTTTTTTTTTGCTAAGCAAAAAAAATTTATTAATCTTTATAAAAGATTAGAAAAATTAAAAGAATCAAAAACACACCGGTAAAAAGCCATCTGAGACCTAAAGATGGCAAGACGTCAACTGAACACCAAAACAAAACCACACAACCTCAACCTAAAACATCCAATAAAACCCAAAACGATCCTACATACTCTATGCAAAACCCCCATCATCAATCACCTAAAAAGCCAAGCAGACACAAAAACAAATCCACCAAGACCTTCGCAACGGACTACACCTCTATTTTTCCTATTATCGATCAATTTCCACGACCAAAAGAAACAACCTAAACCGAAACACCATCGAGCAAAATCAGAAAAATCAAAACACCACATACCCGCCTAACCTCGAAATCAAAACGCCAAAGAGAGAGAAGCATCATCCTTGAAATCAACATCGTCCTCCAAGATATCATCTTCTCAAAATCATCTAAAGCATGGATCCTTTCTTTTAATTCTTCCTCTTGCATATGAACAAATTTCTTTAAATTATAGTTCCACCCTTCTTTAACTTCAATACCCAAAATAAGAGCCATATTCAACATCTTACGAGCTTCCTTAAGAATATTGAGGAATAAGGGCCCTTCTTGTTTGTACGATTCACTTTATCAAACTTAGCTGCCTCAATATTCGCAAGGGCCCTTCAAGAATTTTCTTTCTATTGAACATCTTAGGTAATATATTCTCTCAACCCTATCTCTCTCTTCCTCTATCTCAACCCTAGCCACCACAACTCCACGTTCTTCTCCCTTCCCCTCCCCCCGTGGGTTTTATACCCATATGCGGCGGCAGGAAGGGGAGGCCATGGTACTATCGACTTCCTTTCTTTATTTTTTTTCCTTCCATCTCTCCAAATCTACGACTTGTCGTCTGATTTGTAAAAGTTTTGTCTATTGTTTTACGAGAGTTTTGTCTCTCGTTCAACGAGAGTTATTAGTTTTGTCTTTGGATGAATTTTGTCTACAGATCGGGTTCTTTCATTCGAGGTTGTTTCACAATGATATATGTGATTCAGTGTACTATCCCTACACGATGTCTTTGGCGGGGCAACCTGTGGCGGCTTGGCAAATCTGTAGTCTTTGGGAATTCATTGGTGCGTTTATACTTGGGTGAAGTGCATCTAATCGTCTGGGTATTTGGTGTCGTTTGTCGTTAAATTTGCACTTTTTCTCGTTTGAGACTCCTAATTAGATGTTATGCAGTTTAAAAATGTCGCTATTGCGTCAAGTCATGTCTGAATTATGATGAAAAACATCGATTGCCTTGTGATTTACTTGTTTTGTATTTGTTAGATAATTAGTTTGACTTTGTTCAAGTTCTTTGTAATGATTTCCGTTTTGTAAGTGCCGTTAAGTGTTTATCAATACAATCTTCTCACTTTTGACCAAAAAAAAGAACGTCTTAGGTTCTCTTTATTATCTAGTATTGGTGTCCTCCATATTACCCCAAAAACAATAAAACAGTTTTAAAAAAAAAAAAAAAACACAGAGAGAGGTATATTTTCTTTTCCTCTCTCATTGATCCATGCACCATAGATCCATAGTCCAAACACAGCCTTAAAAGATTGCTTTTTTGAAAAATAATCACAAAAGTTTCCAATATTACTGAAGAAGACAGTATAAAAATGTGGTGCGGAATGTGGTATTGATATGAGTAATTATTCAGTGATCTAGGGACACCGCCAAGTTGTGCGGCCCTAATATTTTTATCTATCGTACATTTTTCAAACATAACACTTAATACTGTATTATTCCACGTCTCCACGGAAAAATAATGGTGGGGCAACACGTAACAGTATTGCCCCAAGATTAGCAAATATTTTTTTCGTATTTACATAACGTTGAAATTTTTATGACGATAACAAGCAGTAGGGTATATACTATATAGAGTAATGTCAAACTTACCAGTACTATAAATTTTGGTTGCACAGCTAATAGTTTATTGTGAAGGACTCAATTATTTCTCACATTGTTTAATTGCTTCAAAGAGGCTATAATCCCGATGTCCTGTTTTGCTAAGTAATTCATTTGAATTTTTTTTCATTCAAAAATTTTTTGCCTGTGTTTGTTTTTCATCATTTTTTTTGAATTATTACTTTGTCATGACGAGATGAATTTAAAAAGTAAAAAATTAACGTCAAAATCCAATATTTTTTTGAATAAAAACCAAAATAAGCCGCTAAAAAGATTGAATATGAACAAAACAAAAACAAAAAAAAAAAAAAAAAAGGTTTGTCCACGGTCCAGATCAAATTTGATTCTTATAAATCCAATTCTAATCCGTGAGTCACGTTTTTTAGAAAATGCAATCCGTGTCTAAACCAAAAGTCTTACGGTTCAGTTCTGATCCAATCCGTGAGTCAGGGTTTGGGCCAAGTTATTTTATCCACGGATTGCCTTCAAAAAAAATAAAATGATGCTACTGCCACACATATCATATTCCAGCTAAAAACGGAAACACTAAATTCCATAAGCATTCCATAACATTACACAAGTCATCCAAATATTTGTCTGGGCTGTGCTGTCTCGTATATTTGTCTGTTGGACCTTGTAGACTTTTGGGTGTTTTGGGCTCTGCCCTTGAGGTGTATCATCCAATTTTTTGTTGGATTCCCTTTCCCTATCCCCGTCTTTAATAAAATTTCATCTTTTGCCGATAAAAACAAAACATTACACAAGTCATCAGCACCTAACAAACACAACATTTTTTTGAAAAAGCAAAAAAAAAAATTATTAATCTTTGAAGAGAATACAAAGATTAAACGGATCTCAAGCATATCGGTGAAACACCACCCAAGAACCAACTCCAAAAGATGGTAAGAAAACAACCGAAGCAAACACCTGAAAGCAAAGAAACACCTAAAAACATCACTCCCCAGCACCACAAGAGCCATAGAAGTTGCCAAAAAACAAGCGTAAAACCCAACATTTAAAACCTAACCCAAAAACAAGAGGATGAAAAAACACCTATAACCACAACTGAAGCAAAGGAACAAACCAAAAGGAATATGACCTAAACCCAGAAAACACCAAACATATCAGATGACGGTTCAAAATTCCAAAGAAAGGGAGACATCTTCCTCAAGGTCAACATCATCCTCCAACTCAAACTCATTCTCCAAATCATCAAAAGCGTCAATTCTTTCTATTAATTCGGCCTCCTGCATTTCCACAAGAATATCCAACATCTCTCGAGTTTCCTTAAAAAGAAGGGAGTTTCGGTTCTTGATATCATCGGAAGATAAGCAGAAAGAAGGGATCATCTTTTTTCTACAACTTACCTTGCCGGCCTTAACCGCAAGCTCAGCAACAAGTTCCTTCTTCTTAATTTTCCTCTTCGATCTTCTCAAACCTCCTTTCCATCTCTTATTAATAGCCTTAAAAGTAGATTTCTCCCCAAAAGAACTACCACCAGTCCCACCCTTTCGGTGTTGCAAATCCACACGTACAGCTCCCCAATGATGAAAGGTTGGGATCGAGCTATCCTCGACAATTCCCAAAGAAGTCACAATGTTGTCCTTCTAATAATCATTAATTGGTGGACTTAGCAAATTTGTGGTTTGACAAAAAGGTTTAGGAGTTTGGAAAGGCACATTTGGGAGGTGACTTTCTTTACTACCTTATGGTCTTTGTGGCTTGAAAGGAACGATTTTGTTTTCAACAATGTGTCACAGTCAGCTAGCGAGGTAGGGGACCACATTAAGACAATGGTGGCTATGTGAATGAAAGCCAAGTTCGAAATCAAGGTGTACTCAGTAGAGAATTTTAAATGTTTTCTAGGTGGTATTTGTAAGCTGAAGGTTTAGCTTTGAGGAGATGCACATCCAACATCCGGCTGGATGTTTAATTGAGTTTTCATTTTGTGTTTTCTTGTTTTCGGTTTGAGCAAGTTTGCTCATCCCTATCCTTTCCTCGATATACCCCTTTCGAGATTAATAAAAAAAAAATTTGTTTGCCGAGAAAAAAAATATAATAATCATTAATTAACGGACTGATTATATCCCCTAAATTCCCAGGATCCTCATTGGCCAGCATAGCTTGAGACTGAACCTCCAACTCCCCTTCTACCATGCATCAAGTTCTTTTCGATTGATTATCCGCTTTTTCCTCTCCCAAAGAATCACAGATCTTTGTGCTTTCCATGACCTCATGATCACCATCGATCCTTCCCACAAGAATGATCAGAAGAGAGAGACACCTCCAATTCACCTATTCGAGATCCTTCCTTCTTAGGCAACAGAATCGAAGATTCTTCGCATTCCTCCTCCCAAACTTTGATTCTGTGGTTACTCCCGTTAACCGAAACATTAATCCAGTACTCATCCATCTTGTTTTCCTTCTCGGTAACCATTAACATCTTCCCAACATCAAAAGACAAGGCCTAGCTCACGAGTATCTTCCTCCAAAACCTAAGAATTCTCCCCGAAATTCTCCTATTGTTCTTAAAAGAATTATTGCTCCAAGCAGAAAGAGGCATACCCCTGCATTTGATCCACATAAATCTAGACAAACTAGAAGATTCACCATTCACGGTCCCATTTGGTTAATTCTCGGTTTTTCAATGAAATCCAATCATAATTCGTACCTCACGGTTTTTTAATTTTCGAATCCGTGTCCGCATCATTAATCCACGGACAAAATCCAAAAGGCATGAATCGTTTCAATCCAATCCGGTTTCATAGTTCATGATTTTTCTTGGACAGCCCTGCAAAAAAATAAGTCACATTGCTTATTAGGCCATACGAGATGACTCAGTTATGCACGGTAGTTACATTAAAGGCAGATTTATCTATTAAAAAAAGCTACAAATACAAATTTTCAAGCATAGATCAAGATATAGTGTTGTCTACAATCATCGGATGTGTGTAGAATCCAGTATACCATACGGAATCCACATGCATTAGACGAGCATATACGTACTTCGATTTGTGCGCAAACGTCTATAAATGCATGCAACTAACATTGCGCTAGCTCTTGGCCTAACTTAGGTTTTAAATTATCTGTATTTTTTTTTAACTCACATTTAATTTTACACCAACTTGTTTTAGATTATTTACCTATCTCGAAGAGGAAAATATGTCCAAATTTTTACTTTTTACACAGTTTAAATCTGATTTTTGTGTTTTACGTTGGAGTGTGAATATTCTTTTCTTTTTTTTTTTTTTTGATATGCTAGCCAACAATCTAAAAAGAGAATAAGAAAAGACCAACCAAGAGTTGGGAAAAAAGAATTACAAAAGGACTCAGATTTTGTGCCTTCTAATGTCATCCAAATGGCTTCTTAAGTCTTCAACAAAATAGATTGAAAGATTACATCTCCCTTTAACCCAAAAATCCACTCTTAGTTTGATAAGGTCAACCACTCCCTCAACAGTAGGAATTGAATTGTTGAAGATAAGTTCGTTTCTTGCTTTCCAAATAGACACCAACATAAAGTGTGGTGTTCCAAGTTATAAAAAGAATTGGAGAACCAAAAATCGATCAGACCAGTGATAGATGAAGGACAAATCCAAAAAATATTCCACCAAGGAAAGATATCGCACCAGATATTCCAAGCGAAGTTGCAAAGGAGAAGCAAGTGAGAAGGAGTCTCTGAAGAAGCAGAGCATATAGGGCAGTTGCCAAGATTTGGAGGATTAATGATAATTCTCCTAACTAATACGGATCTGGTAGCAATTTTTTCTTGAGTAGCTAACCAAACAAAAGTATCAATTCTTGCTGGATCGAGATTTTTCCAAATGGAGCTGAGGCTGATGTTACATTGAAAGGTTATTATCTCCCAATTGGAATAAACTAATTTTATAGAGAATTGAAGCATCCATTGGAACCCAATGTCCATCGAGGATGATCATTCCTAGAAGGAACTAAGTTGAAATTTCTCAACTTATCTTGAATAGAGATCAGAACATTGTTCTCCCAAGGTCGTAGTCTTCTTCGAAAAAGAAGGTTCCAATCTTTAGATGGTGATGTTGGGGAGATTTCATTTACCATAACCTCTTGTTGCACTGAAATAAGAAATAGTCTAGGATAAAGAGTTTTTAAACTTCTACCCTCCAACCAAATGTCATTCCAGAACTTAGTAGCATTGCCCGATTGGACAGAAATTTTGAGACGGTCTTGTATCATTTTGCCAATGGGAGAATTATCAGAGCACACAAAGCATATATCAATCAAAATCACAGAAGCTCTGGAAGAGGTGAGGGGAAGAGCAGGCCACCATTGAATATCTCCTATATTGTACTTTTTTGGATAACATCTTAACCCAAAAAGCTTGTTTCTCATAACCAAATCTCCACCACCACTTTGCCAAAAGAGAAACATTGTGCTCCAATAATCTTTTGATGCCCACTTGAATATTCTTTATCCACTTGAAAAGCAAGAACTTTAAGGGGCTGAATTCTGGAAGCGAAAATTTTCTTTTTTTGTTTGATCTGCGGAAAATGACTTATTGGTATAGGGATTTCTTCAATCATTTGCAAAACCCCAGGATATGTATATAATGTGTATCGTGCTAAAATCGAAATATAAATATCATGAAAACCAAAAAAATAAAAAATACTAATGGATCAATTCCACCTAGAGAAATTTACTAGCGTTCCCAAATATGAAGCACGGATAATCGGAGAATAATTGTCGTATGGGGTATTGAACGTGTATTCACTATTGACAAGCACTCGATACACATTAGATATGACAAATAAGTTTTTAATGGTTATTTTCTGATGTTTTGAAAGTTGGACACATTAAGGGCTCGTTAAAAACTTATTTTTTGTCTAATAATAAGGTGTGTTCCACAAAAGGGTGAATAAGTACTTATTTTTTAAAAAGGAAATTTCAAGCTCAAAAATCATATGCTTACGCAAATAATTTTCCTATCACTATGGATCTTGTTTGATAGATCTCATTGAGATCTTTAATACAGTGCAAAAAAATTGAAAAATTATTTTTCATGTACATTATTTTTGAGTTTGAAACTTTAAAAATAAACTGTTTATTTGAATTTTGTGGAACAAAACTCCAAAATAAGTAATTATAAAATAAGAAAATTTCTGGAACGGGCCCTAACAATACGAACAAGTTTGTCACTTCCTTGACGGTAAATGACTGGGTTTTGACCTCTCATATGTATTGTGATAATTAGAGATGTAAAACCTTAAATAATATTATACAATATGTTATACGCAGTCAATATAGCTTGTAAAAACTAACTACAATACGCACCCCTTATTTAGGTATGTATCATATGTATCCCTAAAATGTTAAGAATTATACAGAAAATGTTACGAATTGTATTGCTGAAAGATTATGAATTTTAGAACGAAAGTTACGAAATACACTAAAATATTATGAATGAACTATAAAATTTGTGCATATGGTATACCCTTTTAAGATGGGACTTTCCCTTTTTCATTCCATACATAGAAGAGATTGATGTGATCCGCGAATGTCCAAACAATGACTCAAGTGAAAATCCTCGTATAATCTTTGTATCATGTTAATTTCTTTGTGTTCTTGCTTAATTAATTATTCTTTGTGCATGCGATTGTATGGGTATATTAGGTCAAATCTAAAACACACACCTTGTTTCCTCGAAAATCCTATGGCCATTGATCGTGGAATTACCGATTTCGCATCGATGTTGACGCGGGGCCCACTATGGTTCTCGCATGAAAAATTCAAACCATTCAATAATTTTAAAAAGAAAATCAAGTGGCTTCATGAAAAATCAGTTTAATCTGATATTTGTAGATGCTCAATCTAATCTTCTCATTTTTCATTCAGATTTCATACATATAGAATTGAGCTAATTTTTCACGGAGTCATTTGGGTTTTTTTTTTAATTATTGAACGGCTCATATTTTCTATATGAGACCTATAGTGGGCCCCGTCCGAGCCCTGCTATCCGCAGAGACGATTTGCAGAGAACCACGCAGAGAAAAAAGCGTTTGGTCAGTTTCACCCTTACGAATTCAAAAGTAATACTTACCGATATCCGCTGGAGCTGATTTTTTACAGGGCCCCATAAAATAATATTCAAAAATTTATGGATATTTTTTTAGATTTTTTCAGGACCCGAAATGGCGCCAAACGAATTTTTTTCTGCGTGCTTCTCTTCGAATTGTCTCTACTGTAAGAATTTTTTATTCCGTAGCTTCACGGTTCCAAGTTGAAACACACTCCTTGTTTGTTTCCTTAAGGCGAGCAGGTTCCGTGCCCCCTTGAATCTTTGGACTTTACACTTAAGCCCCCAATTTTAATTGTAGTGTTCTTCTAATTCCACCAGATAATTGCACTGGTACACTTTAATATTGAGGTATTTTCAAACTAACCATTATTATTTGTCTCCAGAATAATGAAACGAACAGCCTATATATAATGTGCCCACTCATTATTTCCTCCCTCGATAACATTTAATGTAGTTACTTTATGTACAATACTTAATGTTTTTTCCATTGTGCAAAACCAATTCATCTGAATAATCTATTTTACACGGACTTCAAATAGCATCGTGTTTCATTCCAAAAAAGATACTTGCAAAATTGTCATTAAGAAGTTCTCCCTTTACGTTAAATTCCTGAGTATGCCACTGGAGACACATGCACAGTGATACTCATACATTTCTTCCATTTTGGGGTTTTGGCAATTTACATGTGTTAAATGCTTGGTATTAGTAATTCAATGAAATGCATTATTTTTCTTATCATTTTGCCTCATACAAGACTAACAGTTACAACAACAAAAAAAATTTTGATTTTTAAAACATATCGTGATCGACATTTGCATAGTATATTCTAAAAAAGTTACACCTATCTGATCTGAATAGTCTAGTATTTCTATTTCTATTCGTGTACTATGGGCAATGCGATTTGCCCGATCTTTCTTTCTTCCGGGAAGGGGATTCCGTTCCCCACCCTTTGAGAAAGGAAATATGCTGCCGGTTCACGGGAGCGCTTTTTGAAGCTGGACGACAAGCGCTCGCGAAAATACAGAGTCGCCACTCGGGTTTGAAGGTCCGACACCCAAGGAACAGTATTTCGAAGCATTTGCCGCGCTGTTTGATTTGAAAAAGGTAAGGAACCAGTCCGTCATAACCATATCTGGGTTCGGGAGCCAGGTTACGAGAGGGAAAGGGTTTTATGGCACCCCTCTCGCCCAATCCGGAGATCGGTCTCTACTTAGGCATTTGCGAAAGATGTTTGTTTGCGATTTTGTTTGATTAATCAATTTTTAGCCAATTAGGGCGAGGGAACAGTTAATCGGGGATTAAAACTGTAACATGTTTGCAAGATGTGAATGATAGCATGGATGAACAGTTAGTATAGGATGAGAACAGACTGCTGTGGGAGTTTAAACAAACTGGGGAGCCCCTGTTTTGGAGTGACATGAGCAGGAAGAAACCAACATGCACTGAACAAGTCACTACATGTTGTTTACTCATGCGCGCACAACTCCAAGACACACGCGCGCCAGTGAGCTTAAACCCACAACTCTTATTCTCAAACCTTCTGGGCTCTGGAAGGACCAGTGCACACCCAGGACAAACCACGCAGTTTATAGGCAGCATAATATACAGTTTAAAGGCTGAAAAGCCCTACAAATTAATAAAGCACCCCATAAACAGTGTGGGGACAAAATAATGGCTTAAGGCCAAGCTACCCGTGCAAGGCCATTCACTGGTCAGAGGCAAACTATCGCGCGATGGAGTCACTCTGTCGCGCGAGCATGCGCCCTGGCGCACTGTCGCGCGATGGAGTGAGTTGGGCGCGCGATGGTGCGCCCTGGAGCGTGATGGTGTGCCCTGGCGCACTGTCACGCGATGGTGCGCCCTGGCGCAAGATGGTTGCGCCCTGGCGCAACCAGACTAGTGCTTGGTTCATATTTTCTGGGTTCTGGGACAGGTCCAGAATTATCCCAGGGGTACTCCAAAATAGCAGAAACTCATATTGAAGTACAACTAGCATTTCTAACAAAGGAAAAGCAATAGACAGGTTGTTAGCATGCTTAACAGTGATCTATATTCAAAATACAACATAAAACAGTAGGACACCAATCCCCACGCGGTCCATCGCGTGCAACACCGAAGTGTCGCACGAGAGAGTGGGACCATCGCACGCTGGTTCTTACCATGACGGTTTTGAAACCTCGCCAGCTTTAGAACCAGAACTGGTATTGATTACCAGCCTTGGCCGTGCCAGCCCCCCTCAGGGATCAGAACAGAAAACAAAGCAAAGGTAAGCTATACCTTTGGTTTCGGGTTTGAAAGAGTATTTGAGCTTTGATGTGTTTGGGGCTTAATTGAGGTGTTTGAGTATTTGAGAAATGTGAATTTGGAAGAAAAGCACTAGAGCTTGTGCTTAACCTTTCAATTTTTTGAAACCCTTTTAAAACCTTTGAATTGTGTTAACCCTTTGAAAGAGAAACAAATGGGGATACTTATAGGGAGAGGGGGTGAATCTGGCTGGAAACAGAGGAGTTCAGGCAGTCCACGAGGCCTGGCTGAGGCTGCATTGGTGGCTAACTGTCCTCCTTCAGAAAGATTGGTGGTAGGTTGAACCGTTGCGCGACGGAGTGAGTCTGTCGTGCGATGGTGCGCCCTGGCGCACTATCGTGCGATAGAGTGACTCTGGCGCGCGATGGTGCGCCCGGACGCCGGATGGTTGCGCCCTGGCGCGCATCAGCAAGGTTTTTGGTTTTTTTTGAATTGGCTTAGGCTAGGTTAGGTTCAAGGGTTTTGCAAACACTCAAAGCTCAAACACGCTATTATTCCCAGGATGTTCTTAATCCATTTCATCATCGGGGAATCAAAAACCGTAAGTAAACTAATTTGGAAGCCCAGATTGGGGTGTCTACATGTACGTGCTTCATAGGTTGCTCGGACTTGCTTTCACATTATGTGTGTAGCAGTGAGCAATACTAATGCATCAATCTCTGTGTGCCTCTTCATGGCTTCCTGCATGAGTCCTAATCTGAATCCAGACTTGTTAATTATCCAAGACCAAGTCCCCAAATAATCCATTAATAACTCCTAGACAATTCTAGTCATTTGCGGCCAAAGCTACCCTAAAACATAGACATCTGAACTAATCTAGTGTATCAAATAAAATGTTTTTAGGTGGTGATGATCCCAAAGAAAGAAAAAAGAACACTCTTTTTGGTGATGCAATTGATTTGACAAGTGCAACTCCTCCTGCCAATTGCCTTTTCCCCTATCCCTATGACTTACCACTAACTAGGGCTGTAAATGAGCTGAGCAGCTCGCGAGTTCGGCTCGGTTCGGCTCGGTTCGAAGGATAAACGAGCCGAGCTCGAGCTCGATTTTGCGGCTCGTTTGATAAACGAGCCAAGCTCAAACCTGGCAGGGCTCGGTTCGAACAAGTTCGCGTACAGGTTCGTTTCAGCTCGAAATATATAGGTTCGGCTCGGCTCGGCTCGGCTCAAACATGTCAATATATAGGTTCGCGAACAGGTTTATCTCGGCTCGAAATATATAGGTTCGGCTCGGCTCGGCTCGGCTCAAACATGCCAATATTCGGTTCGACTCGGCTCGTTTAGCCAATTTTTCAATATTAAACTGGAAAAGTTGACGAATTCGAGCTCGAATTCGAGCCGAGCCGGCTCGTTTATTCCAAACCGAATACTAACGAGCCGAGCTGAGCTTTGTACATACTTATCGAGCCGAGCTCGAGCCGAACTTTTTCGGCTCGATTCAAACTCGAGCCGAGCTCGAGCCAGACGAATTCTGATCGAGCCGAGCTCGAACATGCCAATGTTCCGCTCGGCTCGGCTCGTTTACACCCCTACCACTAACGAGAAACCAACGGCCACCATCGGGTGGTGGCGCGATTTTGCATCGACAGACACTCGGGTTTCGGACGAATGATTTGAAGTTGTTGAATAATTTTAAAAAAAAATGGAGTGAGCTTGTAAGAAATCAACTCAATCCGATCCACTATTTGAGAAATAACAAGATTGGATCAAGCGCCTACACGTATCAGATTGAGCTGATTTCTCGTGAGCCGACTCAATTTTTTTTTTTTAGAAAAATATTGAACAGCTCGGATCATCCGTGCGGAACCCAGAGTGGGCCCGTGTGCTGTCTGTTCAAAATCGGCCACCACTGGTTGGTGGCTGTAGCAAGGTTCGAGAAATAAATTACGATTTCATTTCGCCTACAAGGCTACAATAATAATGTGTACAATCTTCGTAGTTATGAATATTCGATTGGACAATCTGTCTTTAAAACATGTCTGCACAAAAACTACTCCCCGTACCATTTTCTTTGGTTTTTTTTCCATATTTGTATTATAAATTTAAACGAGAACTGCCAATTAAGATTTATATTGCATATTTATAGAGATTCATATTGAAAGATATAAGGCCCCGTTTGATAACGGGAATAACTAGATGGGATTCGTAAGGAGATGGGATTAGGATTGAGATTGAAAATGAGATGGGATTATTAATGAGAATGGATTGATAATGAGTATGTTTGTTTGGGATGGGATTAGATGATGGAATTATTAATATCATGTTTGTTTGAGATGGGATTAGATGATGGGATTGGATTGATAGAAGAAATTGGTAATGAAAAGGGATTAGTAATGCGAATGGGTTGGGATCGGATTACGAATACCAAGTCCCACGGGGTATTGCTAATACCCCCTAATCCCCGGATTCGGCATCCCAACGGACTAATAGTCCGAACCTTTTTTGGTTACCAAACAAAGTATTAATAATCCCATGGGATTATTACTCCAATCCCAACTCCCAAACCCGTTATCAAACGGGGCCTAAGAGTTTGAAGAACGGCACGAATATCAAAAAAAGTTCAAAGAAAATGAGACGGAGGGAGTACTCTTTAGAAGGAGAAGAAGAATAAAGGACCCCTATTAATCAAAAGAACATTCTATAAAATACGGAGTTGGTTCCTGTTCACTCTTCGGAGCTCTATTATTAATAATGCGTTTCTTTTTCTGTTGTACTGATTTTATATTTTATCTTATATATTTTTATCCTCATTATATATAAATGTTCTTTTGCCGATAAAAAAAATTTTTTTGAAGTGGGCTAATTCTGAGTTATTAGCCTTGTACATTTTATAGAGTCTTAAGGCTCCATTCCGTTAAGATTCTTATTTTTTAAATACTTATTTTTTGCTTCACGAGATAAATCATTTCCTCAGAATATATCACATTTAATTTAAAAAATAAATATTTATTTTAATTAGTAGAACACATTGAACGAGTTCACAAGCCAAACGAGACTTGACTCATTTCTGTTCATAAATTTGGTTTAATTGTCCAACTTTCCCATTTTCCTTTTTGCATTCAGGCCTCTTTCATACGTATTACATTACGGAGGGCTTTCTAAAGCTCAAATGTTCAAAGGGCCTAAAATTTAGCGGCCCGAAGGCGCGATGGCCTAGTTTGACATACATTTGAGCTGCTCCAAGACCAATTCACCTTGTTGGACAGCATGTCCACTGATTTGGCAGCGCAACTATCTGGGCCGGCTCAAATTAGCTAATTCGTATGTCAATTGCATTGCTCTTGCTCTCGATGACAACTATGCAGTGTTGGATTGTAAAACGATGGGCCTCATTGTGTCTTACTTACTTCCACTTTTGGGATGTGCAGAAGATTAGAGTGGAGAGAGAGAGAGAGAGATCAATCCCGTGCGATCATGGATTTCATTGTATACCAGGCTTTTTTCTAACTTTAATTGAGTCCCTCCCACGCGCTAGTGCATGGCGGGATTGATGTCTATATAATCGGCCCATTGGACCGGATAACGAGTTATCCTCCCAAAAAATTGAGTGCCATTGACTCCTCACCTTCCTCAAGAACTAAAGCATTAACAGATCGTGCTATTTAAAGTTCACGGGCCCTCAGAAGACCTTGATCCAAATCGTTCTTCTCTAGCACTTATCGGGTAAATCATTGATCAGAAAATCAACACACCGGATAATAGTAACCGGCATGATCTAACGGCATTCACCTCTAAAAAAAATGGACAAATTTTGAAAATTCAAAGAGGAAAAAAATAATAATTTGTAAGAAAAATATCACTCAATCAAGTGCAAGTGGTTGGCTGCTTCAGTGGTGAGGCCGTATGCCCCCATACAATTGGGCAGGGTCCGATTCCCGTAAGCCCCATTCTCCTCCCCCAAGTCTCCTCATATAGCAAAGATTAGGTTTAACGAATGACAAAAAAAAAATGTCTAAGTCAGATTGATTTGTGCATGAATGATCAATTCCGGAATGTGCCACTGTACTATGAAAATGAAAACTGCATCAAGTTGGACAGGATGAGAGGAGCCTGATAGGCCCATCAAGATCAAGGCCTAACAATGCTGTCACAATTGAAATTGATTGCTGTCATCAGAATATGTGGGGAAGAAGAAGGCCAGGGAACAGTAGAACATGTGTTAGATTTTTTAATAAAGGTGATGGTCCCAAATCTAAAGCTTGTCTCATGTTCTGATAGTTCCAAGAAACGAGTCAGCTCCATGCATGCTATTATCTGAATTGGGAAAGGATGCGCAACATCGTGCTGCGCACTTTCAAGTCGTCGGATTATGTATCTGACGGCTCGATTCTCATCTCGGTAATGAACAGCTCTTGATCGTTGGTTGCCGAGATGAGATACGAGCTGTCGGATACACGATCCGACGGTCTCTATTATCCAAACGGAGAGAACCAGAAAGAAAAAAAAGAAAAAAAAAAGAAAGAAATTACCAAACACTGTACAAGCAAACAAAAGAAATTAGTTAAATAGTTTAATTCGAGAAACTACGTTTCGGTTCTATATTTGGATCATTGTACTTAAACAAACTCGTACCATATTTTGGATCATTGTACTTATTAACCAAACTCTACCAAGATCCCCTGATTTTGTTTGAGAATCTTTCTTTTTCTTTTTTCTATTACAAAAAATACTATTATCCTTTTTTTCTTATAGAGATGGAAGCTGGGATCAGGGAAAGGAACACTCCATCCACCTCGGATTCAAATTTGATCAAAACATTCAGAAATTGAGCCAGAAAAATAATACTTATTTATTAAATATTTTACCTAACATAAGAAAAGCAATTCCCAGAAGGATAACAACACATATATATAATAGGCTTTCTTTTTCTTGTGGCAAAGTAATGTAAATCTTTTCGAGCACTTTGTTTTTTTCTTTTTAATAATGCGGGTCACATTGAGCTGAAAATCTTGTGTGTTTGCGAAACATTTTAGTATTTTTTTTTTCTTTTGCTCAACGAAAGTCAGCATTGTTAATTATAATTAGTGAGATTTGAACCCCTATCAAATGCATGACAGTACATGCATGATACTTATCACTTGGCTACCACTCCACTTGCGCTAAACATTTCGGTACTAACTCGGCAAAGTACGTATGATAAACGTTTCCTTTCATATATACTTGTTAATTAAGACGCATGTTCAAATCCCACGGAACCCTTACTCTAGCTTTAAAACTTGGGGTCGTTGGATAGTTTGCCCGATCATTAACTTCAAGGTCCCAAAATTAATCGAAGTGCACGCAACGACTGACTCGGACATCAAATTATCAAAAATTACAATTTCCCCTATGTATTTCCCTTGGATTTGACATTCCATCTCCCATATATTTCCTGAATTGAGGATGACACTCCATCTCCAGCTGGTATTATAATTTTCATTAATGTCATAATCGTCATTTGTCTCTTCCATTTTGATTTCTCAACTTGCTTTAATTTTCTATTTTTTGGGTTTATGACTTCCTCTGCCTCTAGTTTGGAAAAAAAAAAGCAAAGAATGCGTTGGAAACCTGTCATCTCGGCTAGGATTGGGCATCGTGTAATGTTCAGTCATGTCATTTCGTGTTAAGGATACATGAGTCTCATTTTGATTTTTTCTTTCTTTTTTTATACTTCCTCCGTCTATTTTTAAGTGTTCCACTTCGTAACTCCAACTTATATTAAAAAAATATCGGTAATGTTTGGTTGAGAGTTTAGTTTAGTTTAATTTTGGTAGTAGGTGGAGAGAGAAATAGAATAATGATTGAAAATAGGGGTAATGATTGGAGAAAAATAGAGAGAGATGAGAAAGTAATAATTGGAGAAATAGGGTAATAATTGGAGAAAGAAGTACGGTAATGATTAGAAATAAAATTAAAACTAAAACTAAGTGGGGTACAGAACAAAGCCGATCATTACATTTTTCACATCAATTTTTACCTCCATTTTTCCTACTTACACTCTATGGAAATATAATCATTACAATTTTACTCACAAACTTTTCAAAATGGAATCTACTTTTAAGGACAAAATGAAAAATGTACTAATTTTTACCCACTAACTTTACAAAATGGACATTTATTAAGGGACATAGTTCAAAATGAAATACTGAACTTTAAAAAGGGGATGGAGGGATTAGGATGTTAGCGGAAAATTAGTGAGTTAAGAATTAAGGGTTTCGACATCTCTCTATAGACTCGAACTCCAAACTTTTCCCTGGGTTTTGACACATTTGAGTCCCGATTTTGTTCACCCTCTTTAAATGTGGCTGAACGTTATTCACCTCGTTATTGGTTGATATTAACTTGTGGAACCCGTTGATTAATATCAATTATTGATATATTTATTAGATAAGATAAGATTCCAACCCCACCTGTTTTCTTTGGAAACATGCATTATCTATTTACCTTTATACGAGTAGTAACAATTGGAACAAAGAAATTTCCAGCAAAATTACCTTTTAAACTTTTTTCTTCTTCTTTTTTTTTTTTTTTCATGTTTACGAATTCCAAGTCTTGCTTTCAAAGTGCGCGAGAGAGTCAACTTTTTTTACAAAAAAAATGTATTTTTCACAATTCATTTTTCATTTTAGTCCAATTTTTTTTGTCTTTTGAAATTCGTCACAACTTACAAATGCAGTGACAAATCGATGTAAGTAAACAAATACAAACTAATTTCAAAAGAAATCCTACAAACACACAAATAGGTCTTTCGTTAGTAGCTGCAAAACGAACACTTACTAAAGGACAGACTAAAATGAAATACTGGACTCTTATATATTTGGAAATAAAATTAAAACTAAAACTAAGTGGGGTACAAAACAAAGCCGATCATTACACTTTTCACATCAATTTTTACCTCCATTTTTCCTACTTACACTCTATGGAAATATAATCATTACACTTTTACTCACTAACTTTTCAAAATGGAATCTACTTTTAAGGACAAAATGAAAAATGTACTAATTTTTACCCACTAACTTTACAAAATGGACATTTATTAAGGGACATAGTTCAAAATGAAATACTGAACTTTAAAAAGGGGATGGAGGGAGTAGGATGTTAGCGGAAAATTAGTGAGTTAAGAATTAAGGGTTTCGACATCTCTCTATAGACTCGAACTCCAAACTTTTCCCTGGGTTTTGACACATTTGAGTCCCGATTTTGTTCACCCTCCTTAAATGTGACTGAACGTTATTCACCTCGTTATTGGTTGATATTAACTTGTGGAACCCGTTGATTAATATCAATTATGGATATATTTATTAGATAAGATAAGATTCCAACCCCACCTGTTTTCTTTGGAAACATGCATTATCTATTTACCTTTATACGAGTAGTAACAATTGGAACAAAGAAATTTCCAGCAAAATTACCTTTTAAACTTTTTTCTTCTTCTTTTTTTTTTCATGTTTACGAATTCCAAGTCTTGCTTTCAAAGTGCGTGAGAGAGTCAACTTTTTTTACAAAAAAAAAAATGTATTTTTCACAATTCATTTTTCATTTTAGTCCAATTTTTTTATCTTTTGAAAATTCGTCACTACTTACAAATGCAGTGAAAAATCAATGTAAGTAAACAAATACAGACTAATTTCAAAAGAAATCCTACAAACACACAAATAGGTCTTTCGTTAGTAGCCGCAAAACAAACACTTACTAAAGGACAGACTAAAATGAAATACAGAACTCTTATATATTTAAAAACAAAGAGAGTATTATTTTTGAAATCATATGAAGACACATGGTAACTTAATCATGTTCTATCTAATAACTAGAAATTGTCTGTCCTTAAAGACACTTGACATTAAAAAAAAAATTATCTTAGATTTTTTTTTCAAATTTCAATATCTTAACCCTTAAATTTTGACAGTAGTGTCATTTAAAATTTCATATATCTTTCAATACGAATCTTAAAAAATATGCAATATGGAACTTATTTGATAGATGTCAATTGGTAGTATCAAAATTTGAAAAATCTTAAAAAATAGTATAGATATGGCCAATTTAAAAATATCAAGTCGATCAAAAAGAAAGATTTCAAATACTCACGTGTTTTTATTTGAAAAAAAAATCAACCTAGCCGTTGATTTGACTAAATAGGGAAATAGACGGTTGTGATTTATAAAAGTTTTAGTCACACAATAGCCATCGGATTAGAAGTAGATGGTTGAATTTATACGGAATGCAAAAACTGTCATGTTTTATTATATTGATGTTACGTGTATAATTCTAGTATGTAACAATGATGACACATTTAGTTAAAAAAATATGTCAAATATCAACGATTCACGTTTAGTTAACAATATCATATATGAAAAACCTGTTTAGTCTAACACATAAAAATTAAAATGTTATCATGGATTTTTTTTTTTTGCTGATTAAAAAAAAACCAAAAAAATTAGCAAAAGTAACAAGCAGTGGGTGTCTATGGTTTTATAACACTGTAGGTCGAAAGAGCTAGGAGTTAATGAAGAGACAGATAAATTTCAGTGGCGGCTCCATCCTTTGGCAATGGTAGTCAGTTGAACACTCAAAAACATGTAATATTTTTAGTTTTATTTTAGTTTAGACTTTCTCGAACACCCTACCTAAAAACATTTGAACACTCGACCGAAAAACAGTTATATGTATGCACCCCAAGTAACAAATAAATTGGGTGTTTATTTATGTAGTTGGGGTTTTTAGAGGCAGTAGAAATTTCTGAACACTCTTCTTAGAAGCCGCTATTGATAAATCCTATTGATTTCATTGGCATAATTAAGGCTAACAGGTCGAAACGGAAGATTAAATAGTTATTCATGTTCTTATCAAGTTGCAAAAATCTAACCCGTATCCATCCCGTTTAACTATTGCGTTATTGGGTTATGTCATATTCATGTTCGTGTCAAAAAATAATCGACCGAAACCCTTTAAATTCGTGTTGAGTTCAAGTCTGTTGACATATTGTCATTGCCATTAAAAATTGTGTTGCTCTGTTTTACTAGTAAATTGAATTTTTGGTGTTGCTCTGTTTTACTATTGTCATTCTCGTGTTGACATAATTTTTTAACCAGGTGTTGCTCTGCGAAGGCAGTTGGGTTTTGAGGGATCTGATCAATTTCATGATAGAATTAACAAGCTGCCATCGCAGCTTGATCGTCAAGTTTGTCATTCTCGTTAAAAAATTAGCTTAATCGATCATCAGTAGATACATGATCGAAATATAATTGTACTACAACAAAATTAAATGAGATGAAAAAATACGTTGAAACTTATATTTTCGATTTTTTTTTTGTACAAATCTTTTTCAATCATGTAGTACTTATGGATGTTCAACCAAGCTAATTTTTGCGTGAATAGAAAACTCAACAAACTTTGCAGAATGAATGATTTCGATCATTGATGTTGGTCCGGGATGGATCCACAAATGCCCAAAATTGGACCCCGAACTGGACAGAGGAAACTCGGCAGAGCCTCCCCCAGGAAAAGAAAGATAGAAATAGTAAGACACGGTAAAAACAAATCTCAACTCTCAAGCATATGCTCAGCACAAAAAGAAAAAAAAAGAAAGAAAGAATCTCAAGATTTTGATCCTTGGATTACTACCTTTCTATATAATTTGGAGGATGAGTTTGTTTAGTGAACTCTAGTGGACTTTACAATTTTTGTTTTATTTGATTATGTTACATTGTTGGTGATTTTTTTTTTTTTCTGAGGAGAGCCCGCAACTAGGGCTGTAAACGAACCAAGCAGCTCGCGAGCTCGGCTCTATTCAGCTCAACTCATTTAGTAAATGAGCCGAGCTCGAGTTCGAGTTTTTAGCTCGTTTACTAAACAAGCTTAGTGAAGCTCAGCTCGTTCGACAAAAGCTTGACTCGTTAAGGGAGGCTCGGCTCAATTAAAGAAACTCGTTTAGTAAATAACTAAGCTCGACTCGTTAAGGGCTCAACTCATCAAGGCTCGAGCTCGAGTTTTTAGCTCGTTTAGTAAACGAGCCGAGCTCGAGCTCACCGAAGCTCGGTTCGACTCAGCTCATTTACACCCCTACCCTCAGTGCCAAATGTCCCTATTTATTTGCACTTTTTAATTTTATTTCGATTTTAGAAACTTGATGCAATCGTAATCGTATCTTCATTCTAAAAAGAACGATTTATATCTTTTTGATTAACAATGTCTTTATTAACTAAAAAGAGTCACCATTCCCAGCTATACAATGCAAACTATGCATCTTCCTGTTCCTGTTTGTGAAAGGCTTGACAGGATAAACCCAAATTTTTTATGGGGTGACTCACCTGGAAGTAAAAAGATGATTCACCTGATCAAGTGGGACAAAGTGTGTAAAAGCAAAGATGGTGGTAGTCCGGGGCTTAAAAAAGCCACAGACCAAAATCTGGCATTTCTTTCTAAGCTGGCTTGGAAAGTTTCCAATCCAGAAGAAGAAGGGCTTTGGGTTTCGATTCTAAGGGACGAGTACATGAGTAATCAATCTATTTCTTCTTGGCCTAGAAATAGGTCTGCTTCTCATCTTTGGAGAAGTATTTTGGACACAAAACATGTTCTTGATGAAAAGGGTGTGAAATGGGTCATCGGAGATGGGAAATCCGTTAGTATCTGGCATGATTAGTGGTGTGGGGACAAACCCGTACCCTTTCCCATCCTAGCTAGGGAACATACCAACTCTACCCAAAAGGTTGAAACTCTGTTAATGGATGGAAATTGGGTTTTGGATGAGATAGCCCAACATGTGGATGTTAACACTTTGGCTATCAGCTCCATCACCATCCCAACTTACACGCAAACTGCGGATCACTCCACTTGGGTACGTGGGATCTGGGAATGGCAAAATTTTTTATTTCTAGTGTACCACCTATTATTCTCCATAATAGCCTTCCAACAAATCAACTCCGGACCAGGAGAGGTAATGTAACTTCGAATTTATGTCCAAGATGCAACACCTGCTCAGAAAACATTAAACATTTATTCAAGGAATGCAACAAAATCAAAGAACTTTGGATTAAGATTTCCATGAGCCACTTAATGAGAGGGGATTTGGATACTCCAAACCATGTTTGGATGTCCCTTAACTTGCGAAGCAACAGAGACCTAGAGAATGGAAATAATATACCCTGGCACACTATGTTTGTCACCACTTTGTGGCTAATCTGGAAGGACAGGAAAAAGTAAAGTTTTGAGAACATTGAAATGCCCAGCCAAGTCAGTGTCAGGAATATCATTTGGGAAAATGACGGTCCAGGACATGTTTTGATAATTAATACTCACTAAGGACCAGCTAAGAACATTTGTTAATGCTGAAAATGTCCTTGGCAGGTATTAATTATCAAAACACGTCCTTGACCATCATTTTCCCATATCATTTCTTATTCCCAGGAAATTGTAGAAGCTTTCAAGTCCCCCCTCATTACAGGCTTTCGGCAGGCATGCCTAATATCTTGGTCTAATCCAACTGTAGGTAATCTCAAGCTTAATACGGATGGCTGCTGGTATGAAACTAATGGGAGAAGTGGTTTTGGAGGATTATTCAAAGATCATAAAGGTGACTGGATCATGTGATTCTATGGAATGCGATATTTTTCCTCAAGTTTAGAAGTGGAGATCTAGAGCATCTAAAAGGGGCTGAAAATCATATTGAACAGAAAGCTGACTAACGTGACAATCGAATCGGACTCTCTCACAGCAGTTAATTTAATCATGAAAGGCAACCCTAGCCATGATCCGCAAAGTGTGTTGATAAATGAAGCCCACCACATCATGGCTAGGACCAACACCTTGATTGGACACACCTATCGATCGGCCAACCAATGTGCCGATCATCTTGCCAGAATGGGGATCGAACAGTCTGATGAGCTTACATTTGTTGTGGACATGCCCATTGCCATGAGAGAATTTGTTCGAAGAGATAGCCTGAATATCAAGCAAGTGCTAGACTAGTATTAGGTTTAGTTTTTATCTGTAAGACTAATGACTGTGTGTAACGACCATGACTTTTGGTAAATAAAAATTTCGTTAAATATTTAAATTTTATTTTAATTACATAAATTTTTTTTAAAAAAAATTCTTTTTAATCCATCATAATTAGATTTGAGGCTTGTAAAAATTATATCTTTTCACACCAGATAATCTAGTTATTTTCTAAAGACAAGTATGCTTATAGAAGCACTTGTATATTTTCCTAGTGAGTGTAATAAATCTTTAAATTATATTTCTTGGTTAGAAATCCTACTTGGCAAGTAGAATTAGTTTCCAACCGATTAGTTGGACATACCTAACTACCAATTCATCTAATTACTTTCTCCTAAACCTAGATGAGCCTTTTGAACCTCCTTAAACCTTTTGAACATTTCAAACACTAATGAAACCTTTTGGACCTAGGTTATTATTATATTCATATACATACATATTGTAGAGACCTGTATTTAATTGAATTAATTTTAACGTTTACAAATGAGAAATATGAGATAATTGTGTTTATGTGACTTGGGGCTATAGTGGAAGAATTGATTATGGAAGGGTACAATGTGTGATTTACATATGTGTGGGTATATATAGGAGGGTGAAAGAGTAGGGGATTATTTTCTCCCCCCTCCTCTCACCGGCTCTCTCCCTCTCTCGGTCTCTCTCTCTCTCTTGCCCTCTCTCCAAAATCTCACCAAAACTCCTCAAAACCTTCGCAAACTAACCTTCATTCCTCATTCTACACGTGATTTTGGGCTTGCTCTTCGTCGATTGGAGCTCGGTGTGGAGTATTTCGTTCGAATCAAGGTTTTCGGAAGCTAGGGCTCAAAGGTTCTCGGGTTTCGTGCTTCTACTTTGAGGTAGGGATTCTACCTCTCAATATATGTAAAAGATATGTTTTCTAGCCTTGAATCCATGTCTATGGTTGTTGTTGTGAATGTGGTGGTTGAAATCTCGAAAATCTGCAGAAAAGCTGCTTGTAACATTCCCGTATCGATACAACGTTTTCTGTATCGATACCATTTCAAAACAGAAGCTTCAGAATTTCCGATTTGCATTCCGTATTGATACGGCAAAACGCCGTATCGATACCGGTTCATAATTGACATTTTTTCAGCTTTTGTTCCAAACTTTTTCGTTTTGACCCCCAATCACTTCTAACTTGCTCTAATCACTTCCAAATCACTCCATAATGTTGTTAATCGTACTCGTGGAGTTCCTGGAGTATTTTTGCATCCCTCGCCCTTTGGTTGTCGTAATTGGACGTTGATTTCCTCATGGGCATTATTTGAATGGAAATGACACATAATGTGAGTACGAGATTCTTGGACACTTGTCGACACACCGAGAACATTCGGGGCCCATCGACGGGTGGGTGCCTGACAAGGGATATCAGGGTCCCATAATTAGCCTGGCAGGAGCTAATGCTCATATTGAATACTCAAGGCCCAACCTTTTAGGTGGGTGCTTGGCAGGGGATATCAGGGTCCCATAATTAGCCTGGCAAGAGCTTCGGCTCAATACACATACAATGAGATGATTTTGGACACGTGATAGGTGGGAATGGTTCTATCTTGAGTTTGTCGGTGATTGTTAAGTTATTGTTTCATGGTTAATCAGTCAAGAGTATCGATTACTGTGTTGCCCTTGTTTATGTTTCTAACCTTTGATCATCATCGTATTTCTTTTGCATATAATGTTAGAATAGAGTTTCCTGCTGAGCTAGTGTAGCTTAGACCCTCCATCATTTTCAGGTACTAATTCAGGGCAGTAGCTAGCACGATTGAATGCTTGGACGTGGACACATTTTGAAAGCTAATTTGTAGAAGTTACTTATCCATCTTTGTAAATCCTCTTTTGAAGATGTATTTGTAACTTTATTTATACCCTTTGATTTGAAAAATTGTAAACTCTTAACTTTCTTTAAATACGTTGTACTTACGTTAATTTGAGGCCTCGGAGCCAAAGATGTAACATTTTGGGAACTTGGATGTTGAAGTACATATACGGAAATGGAAACACTGTATCATTTTGGGATATCGTAAGGAATATTGTGAGGCTTTATTTATGGAAATCTGTTATTATTATTATGTTGAAAAATCGAGGGCGTGACAACTTGGTATCATGGCATAGGTTTAGAACACCTAGAGACCGTGGGGAGGCGTTTCGTCTCATGGGTTCAAAATGTCGAGCCTTCTAACATCATTTGTGTATGCTTGTGTGACTAACAATCATGTGATTACTTGGCGTTGCATTTTCATATTGTAGAGTGGCGTAGAGTTGCGATTAACCCGTGTTGGGAGTTGGGGCTTGACCTTGCAGTAATACTATTGTGATTAATAGTTTTCTCCCTTTTGTCATGTACTAAGATGCCTCCGAAATCGCGTGCTAGACGGGGTGTAGCAGGCAACCGGGGAGGTCGTGGCCGTGGTTGAGGCCGTGGGGCGCCGTTGGAGGATGAGGTTAGTCAGCATGGGGAGAACCCAGGTGGGAATCTAGGGGCTGGGACCGGTAGGGGTGCAGGAATGCCACCAAATCAAACTCAATTTGCTAGGGACCTCGTCGCAGCACTTACGGCTGCAAATCTATTAAACCAAGCCCCTAGAGAAAATGTCGAGGATCGGGCCATGGTAGCAATGCGAGAGTTCAGCCGTAGAAATCCTCCGACGTTTGATGGGACCAGTAGTGACCCTTTGGTAGCTGACCATTGGTTAGCTCAGATTCGTAAACTCTTTAGAGCTCTTAATATCATCGAAGACAACATCAGAGTAGGTATTGTGGCTGTCCAGTTAGTCGGGGAGGCCGGCGAATGGTGGGAATCTATCCTAGAAAATAGGAAAGATGCGAGAAGGGCGGCAAGAATCGTGGCTGAAGCAGATGAACCGGACATTGAAAATTTGACATGGGCTGAGTTTGAGGCGCTCTTTGAGGATCAATACTTTTTGGAAACTTCCCGTGAGAATCTGAGGGATCAATTCGAGAAGCTGGAACAGGGTAATATGACTGTCTCAGAGTACGTATAGAAGTTCCAATTGTTGTCCCGTTTCGCTCCGAAGTTGGTAGCAACGGAGGAAAGGAAGTGTCGACGGTTTGAAAAGGGGCTTCATAGCACTGTCAGGAGAATGGTGATGGTCTAGCGTAGGATGAAGTTCTCTGAGGTGGTGGAATGTGCAAGGAGCATTGAAACGCCAAAAGAGGCACAACGAAATGTGAGGGCTTGGGAACCAAGGCAACCGGTGGGAGGTTTAAGTTCTTCTTCAGGCAGTTTTGGGAGTCAAGGAAGGAAGAGACAGAGGGAACCATCTCAGCAACCATCTAGTCAATCCAACTTTAGGTGTCTTCTTCTTCGGGGACTCGAGGTGCTTTGTCTAGACCTCCGCCTGCGTGCTATAAGTGTAATCAACCTGGACACATTCGTGCTCGGTGTCCACACCTCGAGGAGGCTTGTTATGTTTGTGGTAAAATAGATCATTTCGCAAGGAATTGTCCTCAGGGATCAGGAGTGCATAGCGAGTCAGGTTTCGTACAGCAGCCGGGAGAAGGGCATAATGTGGGCCGACAGTTTAGGGGCACTCGGAGGCAGCAGCAGCCTCACTTTCTCCAGACTGCGTCAGCTCAAAGTTCCGGGGTTGATAAGGGAGCAAGTTCTTCCGCACCTGCTCAGGGTTCCATTCAGAGAGGAGGTTTTGTGCAGGGTCAAAGTACCCAGGGGCGTGTTTTCAACATCAACTCGAACGCTTTACCTTCTGTTTCTCAGGCTCCAGAGACTTCTATTGTGAGGGTTACTTTTCTTTTGTTCAACTCCTTTGCTAAAGTACTCTTTGATTCTGGAGCATCGCATTCATTCATTGCTGCATCATTTGTGTGTGCCTTAGAATTGGAAACGGAGAGTCTTAGTCCTTCTTTGTTCTTTGAGACACCTCTAGGGGGTAGAGCACCACTTGATCGTATTTGTCGAGATTGCGTGTTGAATATTCGTGACCGTTGTTTTGTATTCGACTTCATTGTACTCGAGATGTCAGGGTTTGACCTCATTTTGGGAATGGATTGGCTGTCTATGTTTCACGCTATGATCGATTGCTTCAAACGTCGTGTTCGTATATGTCTGCCTGACGGTGTTTGTTTTGAATTCCATGGGGAGCGTCGGGAACCGTTGGAACCGTATTTGTGTGGGACTCGTGAAAGGGAGTCAGTTTATGCTATGTTGGCGAGCTTGACGTTAGATGAGGATTTGTCAACACGAGGGAACTAACCTTAGTAGTTCGCGAATTTTCCGATGTATTTCCTGAGGAGTTACCTGGTTTGCCTTCTGAAAGAGAGATCGAATTCGTTATCGATATATTACCTGGTACCGCTCCTATTTCTATACCTCCGTATCGTTTCGCGCCCGCCGAATTGAGAGAGTTAAAGGTTCAGTTACAGGAATTGGAGAACTTGGGTTTCATTCGTCTGAGTACGTCACCGTGGGGAGCACCGGCTCTTTTCGCACAAAAGAAGGACGGTTCACTCCGCTTGTGCATCGATTATCGTAAGCTAAACCGAGTCACCATTAAGAATAAGTATCCCATGCCTAGAATCGATGATTTGTTTGATCAACTTCGGGGTGTGACCTGCTTTTCCAAAATTGACTTGAGATCCGGTTATCACCAATTGAGGGTCCGTAGAGAGGACATTCCAAAAACCGCTTTTCGTACTCGCTATGGTCATTACGAATTCGTTGTGATGCCATTCGGTTTGACGAACGCTCCAGCTACGTTCATGGACCTAATGAATTGTATTTTTCGTGCTTATCTTGATCGTTTTGTTGTTGTCTTTGTGGACGATATCTTGATTTACTCGCCTACGGAGGAGGAACATCAATCACATCTTACCATTGTTCTTGAACTCTTAAGAGAGCACCAATTGTATGCCAAACTTAGTAAGTGTGAGTTTTGGTTATCCGAAGTTAAATTCTTGGGTCATGTGGTGTCAAAGGGTGGTGTGTCCGTTGATCCGGGGAAGATAGAGTCTGTTATGAATTGGCAACGACCGAAGAACGTGTTCGAGATCCGTAGTTTCTTGGGTTTAGCCGGGTATTACCGCCGTTTCGTTCTTGATTTCTCTCTTTTAGCGGCACCGATGACTAGGTTGACACGTAAGGGAACCCGTTTTGTTTGAAGTGACTCATGTGAGACGGCTTTTCAGGAGTTAAAAAAGCGATTGACTACCGCACCGGTTTTGATTGTGCCCGAACGTGGAGTTGGCTACTCCGTATATTGTGATGCGTCTAAGGAAGGGTTGGGATGCCTGTTGATGCAGACGGGGCGAGTAATAGCATATGGGTCTCGGCAGTTGAAAACTCACGAGCGGAATTATCCGACACACGATCTAGAACTTGCGGCTGTCGTATTTGCTTTGAAAAGTTGGCATCACTATTTATACGGTGAAAAGTTTGAAGTCTTTTCCGACCACAAGAGTTTGAAATACTTGTTCTCTCAAAGGGAACTTAACCTTCGTTAACGCCGTTGGATGGAGCACTTGGAGGATTACGATTTTGAACTGCAATACCACCCGGGGAGACCGAACGTCGTGGCAGATGCGTTGAGTAAAAAACTGATACACTTAGCGAGTCTAGCTATCCATGAATGGAAAATGGTGAATGATTTGGGCTTTTGTGCTTCTTATCTTAAGGAAATTCAGGAAGGGGTCACACTATGCAACTTAACAGTGCAATCGACATTATCAACTCGAGTAATTGAGGCTCAACAACACGATGAAGAAGCTGGGAAACTTCGTACTAAATTCCTCAGTGGAAACGCTCAAGAAGGGTGGATGATTCACGCCGATCAAAGCATGCGTTATAAAGGAAAGTTATTTGTACCCGTTTCGTGTCGGGAAGAAATTTTGAGGGAGTTTCACCACTCTCCATTAACCGTTCATCCGGGAGGAACGAAAATGTATCATGACTTACGTAGGCAATTTTGGTGATCCGGAATGAAGAGGGACGTTATAATTTTCGTATCCAAGTGCCTTACGTGCCAGCAAGTTAAAGCCGAACATCAACGACCCGCGGGGGAGTTGCAACCATTGCCAGTGGCCGAGTGGAAGTGGGAGAACGTGACAATGGACTTCGTTACAGGTTTACCAAGGCTGCCGAGGGGGCATGACTCTATTTGGGTAATTGTGGATCGCTTAACCAAGATAGCTCATTTCTTACCTATTCAGGTTACCGATTCTGTGGATACGCTTAGCCGTTTATATATTCAGGAGATTATCCGACTTCATGGGATCCCCATAGCTATCATGTCCGATCGAGATCCAAGGTTTACCGCACGTTTTTGGCAAAGTTTACAAGCCGCTTTGGGCACCAACCTCTTGTTTAGTACCGCATATCATCCTCAAACCGATGGGCAATCCGAGAGAACGATTCAGATTTTGGAAGATATGCTTCGAGCTTGTGTCTTGGATTTTCGGGGTAGTTGGGAGGATCACTTGCCGTTAGTAGAATTCGCGTACAATAATTGTTATCAATCAAGTATCGAGATGGCACCTTGTGAGGCCTTGTATGGGAGACCGTACCGATCGCCTATTTGTTGGACCAAATTAGGGGAGGCTACGTTAGTAGGGCCGGATATGATTAAGGAGACCTCCGAGAGTATGAAAGCTATTCGTCAACGTCTTAAGAAAGCACAAGAGAGAACAACCGAACAAGTCAATGTGATTCGCCAAAGACTGTTGACAGCGCAAAGTCGACAAAAGAATTATGCCGATCATCGTCGTCGCCCGTTGTCGTTTGAAGAGGGGGATCACGTATTTCTTAAAGTATCGCCTCGTAGGGGTTTGTCGCATTTCGGGAAAAAGGGGAAGCTTTCATCGCGTTATATCGGGTCGTTTCATATTATCAAGAGAATTGGGGAGGTTGCGTATCGTTCGGCCTTACCACCGAAGCTATTGGGTGTACATGACGTTTTCCACGTATCAATGTTGAGGAAATACGAACTGGATCCGTCTCACGTGTTAGAGTGGTCCGAACTTGAGTTGGAAGCCAACGTGTCTTATGGAGGGGAACCGATACGTATCCTAGATTCGCGCGATCAAGTACTAAGGGGTAAGACGATACCGTTAGTACGAGTCTTGTGGAGTAATCAAGGTAGAGAAAAGTCGACATGGAAAAGGGAGGACGAAGTTAGAAAGAAGTATCCACACCTATTTTCGGAATGAACTAATGTGAGTGTTTCGTATTTAAGTATCATGATATATGGCATGTTGCATAATATTGATGGAGGTACTATTGTATGCATGTGTGATGTATATGTTAGCTAGTCTTGGTTTGAAAAATTTCGAGGACGAAATTTCTTTAAGGAGGGTAGAATGTAGAGACCCGTATTTAATTGAATTAATTTTAACGTTTACAAATGAGAAATATGAGATAATTGTGTTTATGTGATTTGGGGCTATAGTGTAAGAATTGATTGTGGAAGGGTACAATGTGTGATTTACATATGTGTGGGTATATATAGGAGGGTGAAAGAGTAGGGAATTATTTTCTCCCCCCTCCTCTCACCGGCTCTCTCCCTCTCTCCCGGTCTCTCTTTCTCTCTCTTGCCCTCTCTCCAAAATCTCACCAAAACTCCTCAAAACCTTCGCAAACTAACATTGATTCCTCGTTCTACACATGATTTTGGGCTTGCTCTTCGTCGATTGGAGCTCGATGTGGAGTATTTCGTTCGAATCAAGGTTTTCGGAAAGCTAGGGCTCGAAGGTCCTCGGGTTTCGTGCTTCTACTTTGAGGTAGGGATTCTACCTTTCAATATATGTAAAAGATATGTTTTCTAGCCTTGAATCTGTGTCTATGGTTGTTGTTGTGAATGTGGTGGTTAAAATCTCAAAAATCTGCAGAAAAGTTGCTCGTAACGTTCCCGTATCGATACAATATTTTCTGTATCGATACCATTTCAAAACAGAAGCTTCAGAATTTCTGATTTGCATTCCGTATCGATACGGCAAAACGCCGTATCGATACCGGTTCATAATTGACATTTTTCAGCTTTTGTTCCAAACTTTTTCGTTTTGACCCCAATCACTTCTAACTTGTTCTAATCACTTTCAAATCACTCCATAATGTTGTTAATCGTACTCGTGGAGTTCCTAGAGTATTTTTGCATCCCTCGCCCTTTAGTTGTCGTAATTGGACGTTGATTTCCTCATGAGCATTATTTGAATGGAAATGACACATAATGTGAGTACGAGATTCTTGGACACTTGTCAACTCACCGAGAACATTCGGGGCCCATCGACTGGTGGGTGTCTGGCAGGGGATATCAGGGTCCCATAATTAGCCTGGCAGGAGCTAATGCTCATATTGAATACTCAAGGCCCAACCTTTTAGGTGGGTGCTTGGCAGGGGATATCAGGGTCCCATAATTAGCCTGGCAAGAGCTTCGGCTCAAGACACATACGATGAGATGATTTTGGACACGTGATGGGTGGGAATGGTTCTATCTTGAGTTTGTCGGTGATTGTTAAGTTATTGTTTCATGGTTAATCAGTCAAGAGTATCGATTACTGATGAGCGCCCAATATTGCAGATATTTGGTGCGACTGGTCCCGTTTTATGTTGTTTCGTCGTACGTTTATTTAACTTCTATAGCGATATTGCACGTAAGGTGTGGTTTAGTAGTTTCAGGTAAAACGTGCAAATAAGGCGCATTTGAAGGCCAAAGAATGCTCCGGAAGTTTCCAAGTACCCGAAGACCTTGTCGGCCCCTTAAAATCTGTCTAAGTATGGAAAAATGACTTTCTGAAAAAGTTTCGATTTTCGAGATTAAAAATGGCGGTAATTGATCCTTGAATATTTCTAAGAGTAACTACAAAGTTACAAGGTTTAATTTGAAGAGCAATGTCATGTTTTGAGCCATTTTCTCTTGAGAAAAATGTGTAGTTTTCCATTTTGTACTAAAAGTGGGGGGTTGACATTTTGATTTAAATGGAATCTTGAAATTCTGGTAATGCCATTGTTTCCAAATGGGGGGTACTTTCTTATTTTCATTAAATAAATTAAAGTAAAGGAAAGGTAAAAGAAAGGTTTAAAATGTAGCATTTACTTAAGTTTAGAGAATGAAAATAAGGTGTTGAGGAGCTGTGAACTTGCTGAGAGCTGTTGCTGAAGCTGAAGCCTCAACCTGAATCTGCAATTTTTGGAGAATGTTATCAATAACATCTTCAATGGTATCGATAACATTTTGTTAGAGTTATCGATAACAATATTCTCCGGGGAATCATTTGAAGGACGTTATCGATACCTTAGCCTATGGTATCGATAACATTGGTCTCCAGCAGATATTTTTACTGCTTTTTGGACTTTCCATTTATGGAATACTTGCCACTTTTGGCAATTTCAGGAATATTTTGTGGAGAGAAAAGGCTGAGTTGTATAAATACTCCCCTCTCTCTCTCTCTCTTAGCATGAATCTACTTTATGTCCTAGCTTTAGTTCTCTCTCTAGGAGAGTTCTCCATTGTTGTTCAAGCTTATTTTCCTTAGAACTCAAGTAAGTTTAGTTTGTTTGTTAATTTCCCGTTTGTTAATGTTGTAGCTACGCTTTAGATTCTCCTTAATATCAAGTTTATTTCCATTTCTATCGGTTAATCATGTTTTCTTCCTTAAGCAAGCTTTCTAGTCTTTTCATTATGTGTGAGTAGTCGTTTAGGCTTGGCCATGGGGTGATTAACACCTTGTGATTTCGGTTAATCTTGCCTTTCTCAACATAAGACTTGAGGTTTGGTTTTGAAATGTGCATGGTTCGCCTTTTATGTAACAAAACTTGTCGATGTTAACCTCCGGTGATCATATGCTCGCTCATATGGTTTCGTGAGCTATGTCTCGCCTCGTGTTTGCCAAAAGAACCAAAGAACTTGCTCGCTTTCCAAACTATGCTTCTAGTTCTTGACCTTGATATTTAGTTTGAATGCAAGTCTTGGCGTTGTTAATCTCCGGTGATCATGTGCTCGCTCACATGGTTCCGTGAGCGATGTCACGCCTTGTGTTTAGCTTGTTATTCAAACTCTGTATCAAGTCTAACCATTTTCACTGTTAAACCTTCCGGTTGATAACCTATGCCGTGTGATTCAACCGTGTTTTCGTTGAGAATTGTTGGATGGCCTAAGTTACGGGCGTTAGTAACTCCATTGCCTTGCCGCCTTTAATTCTTAGTTCAAACTCATTTTTTAGTCTTTTTCATAAGGGCAATTCTCATCTTTCAAAGGAAAACTAAAAGTTGGCCGTCTAAACGCCACAAACCCTTACATTTACAATCCGAACAAGCTATATTCGAGCTCCCTGTGGATCGACTCGGACTTTCTCGCTATACTATGCAAATCTTTAGTTGTAGTCCGGTAAATAAATAATTGAATTTGACGGCCGTTTGGTAAACTTCAACGACTACCGAAAGGGCGCAATCAATTACTGTGTTGCCCTTGTTTATGTTTCTATCCTTTGATCATCATCGCATCATTTCTTTTGCATATAATGTTAGAATAGAGTTTCCTGCTGAGCTAGTGTAGCTCAAACCCTCCATCATTTTCAGGTACTAATTCAGGGCAGTAGCTAGCACAATTGAATGCTTGGACGTGGACACATTTTGAAAGCTAATTTGGAGAAGTTACTTATCCATCTTTGTAAATCCTCTTTTGAAGATGTATTTGTAACTTTATTTGTACCCTTTGATTTGAAAATTTGTAAACTCTTAACTTTCTTTAAACACGTTGTACTTATGTTAATTTGAGGCCTCGGAGCCAAAGATGTAACATTTTGGGAATTTGGATGTTGAAGTGCATATACAGAAATGAAAACACTGTATCATTTTGGGATATCGTAAGGAATATTGTGAGGCTTTATTTATGAAAATCCGTTATTATTATTATGTTGAAAAATCGAAGGCGTGACACACACACACACACACACACACACACATATATATATATATATATATGACTAGTCAATCAAGTCACACTTGTCATCTTGGATCTTTACCCATTGGACGATAAAAGTTAGGAAAACTTTTATCCGTTGGACAATAGACTTTCCATTAAAAGATATCTATGCTAGATTGTTACGTACAATTATATAGTTATATATATGTATATATACACATGCCTAAAAGGACATATATGCATTATTTAAGTAGATATTACTTCACCCCATTAACCATTAGTCAATAACTACTATAAAAAAATATTATCCATTGGATAATAGAGTAAATCTTCCAACAAGTACTAGGATTTACTAAATAAATCACTTCCTAGATTTCCCATGTGATTATATCTTTAAAGATATGTATATATCTATTACCCTAGATTTTCTAAAGATATTGTTATATATAGATATGTGTACTAAAGTACTCTAATGTAATAATGTAATAGGAACATGTGCTTATTAGATTTGTTTATTAGAAAATCTTGACCTTTTATTTGTTTATTGGATACTTGAAAATCTTAGTAGATTTCATAGTACTTATGTACCTAGTAGATTTAATACCCTAGATTTCCTAAAGACATAATCTAGTATTATAATGGAACATGTGCCAAATTGAAATATTTTAATAGGAAATTATGACTTGAAAATCTAGTAGATCACATAGTACTTATATACTTTTATGTATACTTGGTCATACTCATATATGTATATATATATATATATATATTGTACAAGAGAGAGAGAGAGAGAGGAGGGCCGAGAGAGGGAGAGAGAGAGAGAGAAAGAAAGAAAGAGAGAGGAAAAGAGGGAGAGATTGGATTGTACCTTGCCATGATCTTCTTACATCCATTCAATCTTGGGTTATGTACTTCTCCAAGCAAGATCTACCTTCCATTGTCCTTATTAATCAATAAATCTTTGTACAACCCTACTTTCTTCCACAAAATCTTCCAAACCAACCCTAGAAGTACAAAATCTAGCCATGCAAGGCTAGAAATAGGAAGAAAATATACAAATAACCCCATAACCTAATCCATCAAGCTTTCAATTAAGCTTGACAAGTGAAAGAAATCAAAGATATAGAGAGAGAGAGAGAGAGAGAGAGAGATTTCGGGTGCGAGGGAGAGAGAGGGAGCCTTGGCCTATAAATAGAAAGCCATTCCAAGCTTAAACTCACACCGTCACTCTTTGTTCCAACCTTTCTCTAGAATTTCTAAGCTTTCCAATTTCCAAAGTTCAAGTTTCTTGAGTTTTCTTGAAGTTCTTGAGAGCTACCACCAAACCACTCCTAAAACCACCCCTTAGATCTTTAAAGTAGCCTAGTTTAGTTCGCAAAGGTGTTTCTAGGAAGAGAAAATTCATCTGTCTTCCTTTCGGAGCACTTCGGAGCCGTTACGCCGCCGATTCGCAAAAAACGAAGACCTTTTCCGTAACCGCCCTACCGCCAAGAAGAACGATAGAATATTTTTCCCTCAATCCCTAAGTATAATTAGAATGCTTCTAATCACTTTCTCTAAGTATTAAGTTTGTATACGTAGATCCCCCGTACTCTAGAAGAATATATTCAAGTTTTGTGTTTAAAAATGCATGTGAACCTGAGAGGTATTTTCTCTAAAATTTGAAAAGGATGCACTACAAGAAATCAGGCTTTTTGCGAGGACCATAATTCCTCGCAAAATCCGAATTGTTCCTCGTCAAAAGCCTTTTGCAAGGAAATTTCATTCGTCGTCAGTTCCTCGCAAAAATATAGTCTCCGATTCTCTTTTGCGAGGAAATTTTTTTCCCTCGCAAAAAAGATACATTTTGCAAGAAATTGGCTTTGTTGCAATTGAGTATACCATTTAGCGAGGAAATTAATTGGACGTTAATATTATACAAATTAGTCGCCAAAAGTGGGCCTTTCCTTGCAAAAAATATCTCATTGGCGACAAAGTGTTTCCTCGCTAAAACAATAAATCTTTTGGCGAGGAATAGATTCCTCGCAAAAGACTATTCCTTTTGTCAAAATAGGTCTTGCTTTTTGCGAGGACTATTTTCGTCGCAAAAGGTGATTTCTTTTTGCAAGGAAGAAATACCTCGCCAAAGACGATCTCTTTTGACAAACTAGTGAATCATTTTTGCTAGGAAACTTGCCCCTCACAAAAAGAAATTTCTTATAGCAAGGAATTTTTTGGCAAAAATAGTTCTTTTTGCTACAAACTAAATCATCACACAAAAATACTAGTTGCTAGATGTTTTCTTTTGCTTCCTGTCATGATTTCAAAAACATAATTCATCAAACTCAAAGACAATAGAATAACATTAACTTAAACCAATTAACAAAAGTCAAAACACGGTATCTTAACCTTAATCTTCCTCAATACCCAAAAAAAAAAGCCAAATACCCTCCGAACATAACATCAAATATCAAAGGCAAGAACCACAATCCAATGACTATATATAATGTGTACTAAATATACCAAAAACTAAAGACATCATTCTTCCATCTAGTAGTACCAAAACAGAAGACAAAAGGCAGCTTTGTCCCTCCAAAACATCGTTCATCTCATATCTCCTACTACATTGTATTTTCATTCACCAAATGATCACCATCGATTGTTGAGCAATCTGCATGTAACACAATAAAAAGCTTTACAAATTATAGTCATGAGTAATAATTGATTGCAATATGTTATCACTACTAAACATGAATATCCCTAGTAGCAGAACTAGTGTCAAAATCAATTTTGATTCCGTTTATAAGCAGTTTCTAAATTTCTTTAAATGTTCCAAGAGTGTCATTCATCAAAAAAATAGTACAAAAGGGTTTTAGGAAATTAAATTGCCAAATAACGAGTGAATCACCAGACGCGTTAACTTCACGACACATCTGTCTAAGCAAGTTGTATATGGTAATATGTTTTGAACTCCACATGCCTCGAGTATTTAATCGATAACCACTAACCTCGGATTGGAACTCTTTTTCCCTGTGTCTTGAATTAGTTGCAAGCACTTTAACAGCAACTGTGCCAGTTGACATCTGAGCTCCCTTGACCTATCAAGGTAGTAAAATTACAGGTTGCTTTGTGGAGATCCTTGGTAAGAAAAATACAAGTTAACACCACAAACAAAACCAAAAGATCAAAATCAAAAGACAACAAGCTCCTTTGCGATGCAATAGTTGTTTAGCAACCAGTCAAAGTATGTTTGGCTTTTGTTTATAACAGGAAGTCAGAAATTGACGCTATGATGTAAGACTAAGTAGAAAGAAACCAATAAGAACTCCACAAGCATAAAAACTAGAGCATCCACACTGTGTTGTAGCTAGACTTCATTGATCAAAGGTGTATGATGTTTAGCATCAGCAACCTCTTTTAGCTATTTCAAGAATGAATTAAAGCCCCAAGTTGTTCACATGAAACTATTTTTGTCAACTACCCTTTCTTTTACAGCCGAACTTCTTATACATAAACTCACAATGTTTCAATCACGGCCCTATGAGAAGTGCTAATCCATATCTGCAATATTTCTGTACAAGCATCACGACCCTCAGAGCACATTGAGATGGTTATAAAAGGGGGTTATAAACGAGGTTTTAAAAAAAAAACGCCAGCGACAAGTGCTGGGAAAGCCTAGATTTGTTGTATCTCGACGAGAGGACATCATATACACAAATTTATGTCGGTGAATACATAAAAGATTGCTTCAATTAAGGAGTAACCAATTTGCAAAGAAAGAAGGAAACCAATAGAAATGGAAATATTGCACGAAAATGACATAGATTAATATTCAGAAACATTCAACACCAGCAAGTGGGCATGAAAGACTATTCTTTTATTTTTATTTTTCCTCTTTTCTTCTCCATTCTGTGGGTCAAGAGGCAATGTGGCAATTGAGCATGTCAAGCAAACAAAACAATAAAACCATATCAAGACTATGAAGCTAGAAAGTAAAATACAGAAACAACAAACCTGAAGATGGGATTTCAAATGATAACGGGTAAGACCTTTGACCCCTATTGTTCAAATAATAGTCTTTGGTGTTGCCTCTGCAATTCACGTTATTGCAAGATTAAGAAACTTAACTCTCTTAAACATAACTCAGTTTATGAAAACCATCAATATAACAATACGTAAAATTTCACCATGCAATATTGGGCTAAAGAAAAATGATCAATTGACCAAGATACAGTATCTTTGAAGGTTCTAAACGTAAATCAAGTCGAGTTGAGTTATATGACTACAGGGCTGTCCCAAAAGTGCTGGCATCAAATCAACTACACATAACTAACTGAAACATGTTAACCCACCATGTTTTCATTTAGTTTTTGTAGGCATGCTTGCAATATACCATTGGTCTTGCGTAGTTAATATCTCCAACTGGATACAAATTTTCCTTTGGGCAATTGAGTTTGTTACAATTTGCTTAGCAACTTAGTGGGGTATAACAATTGCCTCTTTTGGAAGAAAATGAGGTTCAAATAAGAACAGTTGGGTCACCAATCCAATGTTCTTGAATCTTAAATCATTTCAAGTTGCATTATTTGAGGCAGAGTACCCACCGTATGAGTTCTAAGTGGAACAATCAGTCTGAATCCAGACTCAAAACCGGCATTTTTTTTTAATATTGTAGCAACAAAAACAACCACCAATTTGGAGAAACAAACTGCTACTACAATGACCTCCCATGTTGGGAAGTGGGAAGCAATATCCTAATTTGCTTGGTTTATTTCTTTTGGGAATACAATTGAGCCAATGCTGACTTTCGCTACCCATCAGCTCACATGTCTTTGTTGTGGAACCATCACTGGAACCCTTGACTTGAGCATGTGCCTTGAGAGTAACATAGAAACAACAATAATCCAAACAAAGAAATCAAATGTGCTAAGTAGCGACGTCAGGTTTGGACTCAATTCTATTCCCAAAAGACAAAAGCCAAACAAATTAGGAAATTACTTTCCACCTCCCAACGTGGGAGGTGCTAATACTAGCTTATTAGTCTCTCCAAATTGAATTTGCAGAACTGCTTAGGGAGGGAAACGACAGATACAAAGGAGATATATATATATATATAGAGGGAGAGAGAGAGAGAGAGACTTACAGAGATGGACCGAGAGGCAATTCGAGCACTCGGGAAATTTTATCTCTGCGCGAGAATGAAAAGTACCAAATTAGTCTGCAAAATCAAAACAATGAACCCTAAATCGACACATTCGTAAAGGTACAGAAAGAGGTACATAGCAATAAGAGAGAGAGGCGTACAGGCAGGGCCAGAGACTCGCCAAAGATGAAGGTCGTCGAGTAGTCGGGGGCGAACCCAGTCGTCGTGGCCGAACACGGCGTGGTTTGCGACTGAGGTCCATGGGGTGCGTGCGTGCTTGTTTGTGTGTGTGTGTGTGTGTGTGTGTGTGAGAGAGAGAGAGAGAGGGGGGGGGAGAGAGGGAGAGAGAAAGATGCATCACTAACCGTTGGGAACGGACGAGGCGGGCATGGAGGACTGTGACGCACGGAGCGGTGGGGATGGAGGCCGTTGAGAGAGAGCAGAGGAAGGAGCTTCAGGCAGGAGAGAGCCAGAGTGAGAGAGAGGCGGGATAAATTTGGGGATTTCCCTTCAGCGCTTTGAGAGAGGCGCGAACAGATTAGGGATTTCAAGTATTTTGAGAGAGGCGCGATGCGAACAGATTTTAGGGATTTAAGTATTTTGAGAGAGGCGCGCCAAAATAATTAAGTGCTCTTGTATTTAGCAGTACAAATAAATTCCAAACTTAATAAGCCAACTATATTTTAATAGTGCTCGATCTGAACCATTAGAATTTTATGTCTTACTTATTCCATCTTTATCACCAAAATTGAAGATTATCGGATATCGGTGACCGCCTGATCGAACAACATTTGATACATCCCAAGGCATTAAAGTGTTAGATTGCAATACCTGCTACAGCCTAAGTCTTTTTTTCTAGATCAAAACCGTCCATCTTTTACATCTCATGGAGTATATCATTCGTACCAAAAACAAAGTTAATCGAGTATCGCTACACACTTGATCGGCCAGAAAAACTCATTTTATTAACGAAATTTTGTCTCGATAAAGAAGCTTTTTAAACCCGATCAAGACAATTTTTTACTAGAATGCTATAATCAACAAGGAAAACAAAAGTAACGGTCTGGATCGTCGTAATTGTGTCACAGTCCAATGGCTACCATATGTTCAAGTACAACACTAGATTAAATGTGTTAACAATTACATTTGAACGTATAGAATTTAAAAGCAATTACCAACTCAATTTTTACCATGGTCGATCTGAACCGTTAGGATTTCACATCTCACTGATTTCATCGTTGTCACCAAAAACGAAGATCATCGAATATCGGCGACCTCTTGATTTGACAACATTTGATGCATCCCGATGCATTAAAGTATTATATTGCAAGACCTAACCCCCACCAAAGTCTTTATTTTTTGATCTGCACCGTCGATCTTTTACATATATTTGAATTATTCATTCGTATCAAGAATTAAGTTGATCGGACATCTTTATATATTTGATTGGACGATAACTATCATTCAAAAAATAAATTGCGTCCAAATCAAGGAGCTTTCTCAACCCGATCGAACCAAATTTTTATGATAATGATTTAATCAATAAGCACAAAAAATTAATGGCCTCGACTATTAAAATAGTTTTGTTTTACTGAGATCCGCTAAATAATCGTATCGAAGGGTATTAAAAATGTACAACATGTAGTAATATTATTAGACTTATATCGACAAATTTATTATTTTCTCGCAAAAAATTAGTTTTTTGCGAGGAACACAATTCCCCGCGAAAAGTAACTATAGTCTTTAGCGAGGAATTCTTTATTTCCTCGCAAATAACCAATGTTTTTGCGAGAAAACTAATTCCTCGCAAAAAGTTTTCAACTTTAGTGTCCGAATAAGTTTGCCACAAAAAATCAATACAGCCTTTTGGTGACAAAATACTGTATTTCCTCGCAAATTCATTTTTCCCGCCTACATAAAAAATTCCCACCATGTTTTCGGCGACAACAATTAGCAAGGAATTTTGAAACTTTGTCGCAAATACTCTTTAGCGACAAGTAAATAGCGAGGAAAATATGCATTCCACGCAAATAAACACCATTTGCGAGGAAATAATAATTTCCTCGCCAAAACTCTTCCTTTAGCAAGGAAATAGACATCCTCGCTAAAAAATTCCTCGCAGAAAGACAGATTTCTTGTAGTGATGGGGAGTATGTTAAACATATGTTCTTTTGAACTTCTCAAAAAGAAAGAAAGAAGGGTTTTGAAAAATAAAAATTCAGCGCTTAATTGTAAAAATTCGTATTTTGTTCTTTAGAATGGTTATGAGAACAGATACATGTTACTATGACTTCTTGCATTACTTGCGGTTATGTAAATAAAGCATAATTGGTCTTCACTCCAAGGGCGTCCGTACATGTGGCGTTATGCTTTAAGTTTGTGATTTGAGCATATTAAGTAATATAAAGTTGGATGATTTTGTTAGTTTAGTTTCAAGATTACAATGAATGATTTACGGTTACGTAAAGTAGAAAGTCCTACCGCGGAGTCGATGCATGAAAACGAAACACGGAAATCAAGAAAGTAGAAACATGGCATCTAGGTGTAGTTAATGGAAAAACGTGTTCCAAGAAATAAAATATTTTTGAAACTACATTGTGGCCGGATGTGGTAGCCCAATGTGAGTAGTGTGTGTGTATGTGTGTGCCAATAGGAACCCGGAGCTGCGGAACCATTGTGAGGATACTTGGGAACCCCGGAGCAGCGGAACCGAGGTTGGGTGTGTAGCTTGGTATCCGCGGAGAGGAACCAATGCAAATGTGCGCCAATGGGAACCCGGAGCGGCGGAACCATTGTGACAATACTCGGGAACCTGGAGCGGCGGAACCGAGGTTGGGTGTGTTAAAAAGAGATTTTGCAAATGTTGATTTGGTAAAAGAAAAAGGTGACACGGTCTCCGATGAGTCGCGTAGGAGAAACACAGAAACCATGGACACCAACATTACTAGATTAACGAATGCGAATGTGTCATTGTTCACTGATTTGTTAAGTATACATGCACAATGTGGAAAACCGTTAACATTACGATCTATTATTTGTAAGTTATGGGTTAGTGGGTATGGATTATTCTATTGAGCTCCTATAGCTCATGGTGTTACCTCTAGTGACCCTGACATATTATACTAGTGGCGACGTTGGTATAATGTGTCAAACCTTGTGGATGATCAGGGTGAGCTGTACACCTTAGAGGCCTTCGAAGCGGAAGAGCTGGCTAGGATGGAGAAGCATGCGGAGCTATAGTTAGAAACCCTAATTTTCCCTCCCTTGTGTAATGAAGGTACTCTTATGAGAGATTATGATGTAATAATGAGCATGACTCTGCTTAAGTTTCAATAAAAATGTCTATTTAACATTCTCAAAATTCGGGGCGTTACAATGTGTGTAATCCTAATGTGGTACTTCATTTCATAATCCTTAATAAATTTCCGTTTGACCGGAAAAAAAAAAAAAAAAAAAAAGAGTCAAAGATTTATATCCTTTCTTTTTGTTTGATTATACTTTGAATTTGAATATAAGAACGATTTCAAGTTATACTCAATCCCATATATAACCTTGTAAACTTTAGAGGGCGTAATATATATTTATAATATAAGAACTTAAAAAATGGCGTTGTAATTAGAATACAATACCAGATTGAAACAAATTAACCATAAATCTTAAAGACGAAACTGAAATTTTTAAAAACATAAGGACCAAATTAAAACCTACCTAGCTATAACTGTAAGAACTTAAAAACTAAACAAGCCAAATACCAAAACAGGTATGAAGAAAATTTTGAGTTATCGAAATGACAAAAGAGAATTCTTTTTCTTTTTTTTTTTTGAAAGGTAAAGGGACACGTATAAGATCGTATATCATACACAACAAGAAGTTCGAGTCCTAGAGGCAACATTCATCAATTTCTAAGGCCCCATTCTGCTATAGAAAATACAATAAGTACTTATTTTCTGTTTTAAATGTGATTATTGTGAGAAAATAGCCTGTCTCGTAAAGCGAAAAATAAGTAATAAAAAATAAGAACCTTAGCAGAACGGGACCTAAGTAAGATCCTCTATGTTATTCGCTTTTGCCTTTTTTCTGTTCCCCGACAATGTGTAGTGGACAAAAAAAAAAAATTTGGAAGGTGTCATGCACAGAATTAGTCATAATTTTTCTGTTAGTATTCTTTTGATATACCTTCAGGCTTCAAGTATCATCAGGAGTAAAATGCACGATGCAAGAAACATATTTGGATGAAATTAGTTATGTGGCGCGATATTATTGATCATATTCATACTTTAATTTATTTTAAATATCCATTCTTTTTCTATTATATTTTCAAGTGCTTTCATGCATGGTATTTATGATCAGTAATATGTATGCATAAAATAGAACTTGGATTATAGAACATACATGCTGATGAGAGGTAAATTAATGGTCCTAATTAATCAAGTCATTAAAGAAGTGAGTTGCTTTTGAGAGGTGGAAGAAGAAAGAGAGAGAATGCGCACGCACAGGTGGAATAAAAAGATGTTCTTTGCCATTCAAAAAAAAAAAAGTTTTAGTATTAGCATGTCACAAGTGTAGGGACTATTTTATTTTTTGAATGCTATATAATGTAACCAATAGAAAAGATCTTGATTTCTCTTATCTTTAAGGGATTTGTCGACTATCTATCAAAAGTTTGACTTTTTTTAGGTTCATTTTGACAAGAAGTTAACATCAAACTAAAATAAAATGTAAATTAATTTTGCAAAATTACACTACATACAAAAAGTAACAACAATATAGTACTTCTGTGGATAAATTTTTCAAATTTCTTCACACCAATTTAAATGTCTATTTGTAGTGGACTAAAACTTTTTGGGGAGGAAGTATGTATTAACATGGAGCATGGGAGATCAATGTTATCCACTTCCTACATGTATCGGGGGTATTATGGTCTTTGAGTTATCAAAGTTAACACCGTTAGTCCTATTTTAATAGCAAGATATGTGTATATTAGTTTGTAAAGTACGTCAGGGATGTGAGAGTAATTTTTAGAACCTAGGGGGTTGTAATTGTATTTTAAAAACTCAAGGGAGGTTAGTGTAATTTACCTAATTTTTTAAGGGCACGGCTATTCGCAGCCACTTATTTTCTCCCACAGCCCGTTAAAAATTTTCAATTAGACTCGACAGTTAGTTACCGAAATTGAGATACATTTTCAGCATCCAATTACCGAAATATGATATTTTTTTGAACAGTTATTTACCGAAAATACATGTTTAGCAGTTGTCTACTGAAAATTGAATATATTTTCGATATGTAGTTACCGAAATATAATCTTATTTTCAACAGCTATTCACCGAAATGTTATTTATGATTTTCAACAACCACTTACCGAAATATAATGGGCTATGGGAAAAAATAGGTGGCTGCGAACGCGCCTTTTTTTAACTTGAAACTTTCCATACGAAATTAAGAAATTGTTATCGTGAAGCACAGCCATTGGATCAAAGCGATATTATCCGATTGAGACTAATTAGATGAGAGAGAGTAGAAGAAACTTTAAGACTGATATAAGAGTATATATATTTATACTATATACTGAGATACTAGCAATCAAATAAAATCACTTGAAAAATCATTTCTTTAATTTAGAATGAAGATACTATTAGGATATTGTGTCGAGTTTATAAAATTAAAAAATGTAAACAATTAAGGACACTTAGTGGCGAGGGCTCTCTCCAAAAAAAAGCCGCTTTGTATTATTATATAGTATAGATAAAGAAATGAGTATACTTTCCAACAAGAGAACAAGTTCAATTGGATAACGATACTTCTGATGTGCTTAGGATTATTAACACGAATGATATAACACGAGGGCAAGCACTTAAGCTTATGGATTAATTAACATGACAGAATACATGTTCCATTTAATTTTTGTAACCGTTATATTGATTAATAAAATCCTTTTTTGTCCTGTTAAAAAAAATACATGACAGAATACATATATTATTTTAAATACTATCTTCTCTCATTTTAAAATAATTTTTTCACGTAATTGACAAATTTCGATATTAGTCATATAATTGTGACTCCAGATTTTTTGAATATGTATTGTGACTCCAGATGAGAATTATTGTTTTGACATGTAAAACCCGTGTCATGACTTTATTCGAACAATCCAAGGCTAGCTAGGAGCCTAGGACTAGGAGTATCAGTTATGCCCTCCGATTTTTTCATTATGTATGACATTAACTTGACGGGGCCGAATTCAGTCCATTTGCTTCGAACCACTTCGGGACATTTGGTGCATCCTGTATAAAGAGAGTATTTTTTTTGTTTTTTCTGATTTGGACGGCCCGGATGCACTAAACAGGATGAACTGGTCCGAAGCCAAATGGACAGAATCCGAGCACTAACTTGACACCACTTTTTTATTGGGTGTTTATTTTTTGTATTGACAAAAGCAAAAAGGTTAAAGTACGGAAATTATAAAGAATGCAATGTGATTGGGAGTAAAAGAAATAAAATGTATTTTATTTTAATAATTAATGAATAATTCTCGCACTACGGTTTATTGGCTATTTTCGAATCACTGGTGTGTGTATTAATTTGTTTGAATTTCTTTTGGGTTTGGGTAAGTATAGTTGAGACGAAGACTAGATATTAAGTTGTGTTACTGGCACAGACTGAGAAAAATAAATTCGATGTACAAATAGTTTTGGGATCCGAAACTTGATTTTGTTGTTCTCAATCTGTACCAGTAGCATTAGTGCTAGATACTACACCCACAATCCAAGATTTTGAGGACACATTGATGAGTTGTGCTTCGTTGTTAAGTACATATATAAACATTTCAATGATTTCATGATTGGTCATCAGGTAGGCATCCTTCTCTGTTGTTGGTCTTCATCTGTCAAAATTGTGTCCAAGGCATGGACTTCGTTAGTCTTTGGAGTGAACCCTGGGTTAGCAAAAATTTTCAAAGGCGCTAACCGGTCAGTCGGCCCTGCTTGCTTGGTGCGCCGGTAGAGCGCGAGTCCAACTCCCACGCGCAGATGGCCCTCGAGCACTTCTCGAGCATGTTCTTCATATTCCATTTGTTTCCCCGAGTGAAGCGCCCAGGACGCATCTTGTGCGCGCAAGCACCCCAATGAGCTCTATCTCGCTGACGTTTTGATTGGCTAGATTCGTCCAGTGTGTTTAGAAGCGTACTTAACTTGAGTGACTACGGCCACCTTTAAATAGAGGTTCCAAACATAGAACCTAAGACGAAGCAAAGCCCTATGTTGCACAGTACGCATCTTTTGTCAGATTCCTAGCCAATTCATCTAAAATACTGTAATAGAGGAGTACATTTCTGATGGAATAAACATGTTCATAACAGTATTCCAATTGTTTCCATATTCACAAATCACATAAGAATTAGTATTCACCAATCTCCTCCAAGATTCATGTCCCAGAGTCTTTCTTTTTGTTTTGCAATTATGCATAAACTTCCTACTGTAGTCCTTAATCAAACCGAACCTTCTGTCCCAATAAATTAGGGTCGTTGGCGACAAGAATCGTATTTTTTTCATTGAAAATTCTAACTAGTACTAAAGCGAACCGATCTGTTTTATAACTGATGATCCTAAACTTGTTTTCATTTTCCTTGTTTGGAAGGCAGGGCGAAAGGGAGAGGACTGGGGACATCCACCACAACACAATGCAAATGTGTTCAAAATCCGGAAACAAGGCCAGATTTATACTAATATACAAACAGGATTCTAACCAACTGCAAAACTCATCAAATTATTGATCTTGCCAAAAAAAGGAATAACCCGAAACCAAAATCAGAGAGAGAGATATTACGAGTCAATGGAGTCGATTAATCTTTGTACATTTCCAAATTAGCCCAAAACCAGGAAGCCAAGCTCATCATAGTTCTTAACCCAAAAGGGGTGGGGAGAGAGCGAGAGAAAGAGACATTCAAAGACAAAGGATTGAATTAATCTTTGTACATTTCCAGATTATCCTAAAACCAGGAGTCCCAAGCTCCTCGTACCCCGAACCGGCGGGGGCGGGGGGCGAGAGAGATGAGCTCTTCTATAAAGAGTTTCATGTACAATTCAAATCCCTTTCGTATCAAATTCATTTCCTCCACGCCAAATTCAAGCATATGTAGTATAACGAACCACAGTATATTTTTCCAGAGGAAAAAAAAAAAAAGCTAGTATAAAAGTTGAAGTGAAAAAAGGAAAAGTTTTGAGAGAAAACACCAAAGCATGAAAGGGAATCAATCAGGAGTAGTCTTACAGGCACAAATCAAGAGAGAGAACTCAACTCTATCGCTCTCAATCTGCTCCAAATTGCTCTCCTCCAACCATAACCTGCTATCCAATCCACTCCTTGTCCTGAACATGAACACCCCAATTCCAGATTTCTGATTGAACAACCAATCATGAACGTCCCACATCAAATCCACCACCAACCCGTCTACGAAGATGCTCTGATTCCCCCGGAAATTCCACCGCAGCCTCTTCACCTGGACCAAATTCCTGTCGTCAATCCAAACAGACAATACAGAATTCCCTTTCCCTGTCACTCCGTTTTCCTCTCCCCTGCACTTGATCATGATCTCGTGACAAACTCCGTTCTCGCAAAACTTCGCCTTCGTCGTGTAAAACCCCTTCCCCGAGAACTGCTCGGACCGAGAAACCAATGAAGATTTCCCAACCGGGTAACCGGAAACAACCATTTTCAACTCCGGTTCGGCCTCCATGTCTCCGAGTTGTAGGCTCAGTTCCGAGTCGACCAAAACCATGACATAAAACATGCTGATCGGTTCAGGCCCAGAACCATACTTGGCATTTGAGAGATCCCAGAAAACTACAACGTTCGAACCGGAGGATTCGAATGTTTTGGAGCCATTAGACTTACGCAATTCACGAGGATTTTGGGTGAATTTGAGAGGGGAAGAGGGATCATCATCGCAGAGAGTTATGGTGAGGCCGAGGCCTAGGAGATTGGACCATGTGAGCTTGATCAACAGCTGCTTTTTGGTGGATAATTTGGACTTGTATATACACGTGACTTCATCTTGGATCGAAGGGGTCAAATTTGGAGAGAGATAGGATTGATTTGAAGGGCCTGAACAATATGAATCTGATACCTTAATGGCATGTTCACTGTAGCAGGTTGCTAAGTTTCTCATGGCAGAAAAAAACCCCCCACCAAGAAAACACAAAAACAGATACCAGAATTAGGTGTAGAGATTGAAAATGAAAATGGGTCCTCTTCACATGGCAAAATAAGAAAAAGGAGAGAGAGAGAGAGAGAGAGAGAGATATGGGGTTTTATCCCTTGCCTTTGCTACAAGAAAATGGAAACAGGGTGGTTTATGTGCTTTATTTACCCATCAAATACAATTCTAAAAAATTCGTAACAGAAACACCATTGGACTCATGAAATGACAGGAAATGGCAAGGACAACGCAGGTTCTAGGCCGGCAAATCCTCATTTAATAGGACTGCTAGACATTAAAATGAAAAGGGTACGTAAGAAGGGAAGACCGAACTGAATATATCACACACCCCAAATCATGTTTCTACGGGTTATCTCATTGGGCAATTTCCATATGTCATAAAATAAAAATAAATAAAAATTGAATCTTATACTACTAGGCAGAGAGATGGAGTTGGGTGGCTGCTGTCCCGGCCGAGGAGGCTCCGCTCGGGTCTCGCTCCGACAATCGGAAACATTCACTTCGTAAAACTCGTCGAGTTGAACAACTACGCTAAAAATCAGCTCGATCGGATTTCATTAAGTGGCTGATCGAAACCTTTTTGTCTTAAAAAGAATGGATCTAAAACACTGGATCAAATCTTTATGTGTTTCTATTAGGCACTTTATGATATCCGATTGAGCTGATTTTTTCCATGCTTGTTCAACTCGACGAGTTCTACAAAGTTAACGTTTCCGATCACTGGAGCGAGACCGGAGCAGGGCCCCCTCTGCCGGGACAACACTCTGTTGTCCCTTGAAGGGACAGCAGCCACTCCAAGTCCCAGAGAGATGGTCATTGAGTACTGTTTGACCTGATCTTTTGGTCTAAGAACATTCAATTGGGTATTGTTAACGGATTCAGATCCTGTCCATTTTTCCAGACCAGTTCGGTCCATTTAGGTGCATCCGAGCCGTTCAAAAGTGTTTTGGACGGCTCGGATTTAAAGTAAATGTTTTTTATTTTTTTATTTTTTTATTTTTAAAACACCACTTTAAATCTGAGTCATCCTCAAATAAACCAAATGGACCGAACTAATCCGAAAAAAAATGGATATTATCCAGTCCGGATTTGGCATCTCTCAACTAAAAAGTCATAGCCTTTATAAATGTGTAGAAAAAGGGGAGCAAGTAAAGATTTGGTTAGTTTACTTCAATCGCACCTCCGAGCTATTATTTTCAGATTTTAAGCTTTGGATGATGAGGTGGCAACAAGTGGAGTTCTGGGATTAGACTCATACATCTGACTCTTCTTCTTCTTTTTCTGTTCAAAATAAGACTCAGATCACCGACTGATTATACAGTGCCCCAGTGGCTTTTTCATATCAAAGCTACACACTTGGTGATGAAGGCGATGCTAATGTACGGTGAAGAAGAGGAGTAATTAAAATGTGATGATGGTATGTACTTCAGGAGTAATTTAAAATTTTCCCAGATACCTAACCATATTACCGGAAAAGGATGCCTCCCCTCTGTCAAGTTTGTTTATTCTAGCTTCCCAGATCAGCTTTTCCTACTAGTACTACTACTAGTATTTTTCTTCTTCCTCCGAAATATTCGTAGCTGCAGCTTTTTTCTGAAAGAGAATATATTTTTTCCACCGTTGATATAAATATTTATTTCTTTGAAATTAATTGCATTACGCCACGTCATCATGTTTTATTAATTAGTACAACTATTTTGACACGTGCTATAATGCAATTGATTTGGAGGAAATAAATCTTTACACAGATGATATAAAGAATTTATTCTCTGAAAACCTAGTAGTAGTAACGTAAACATTCTTTTGTAAAAAGCTGATTAGTCAAAAACTCAGATTTGATCCTTCGGCTTTAGCAAAATCAACTTTCAATTGTACTATCATTTAAATTGCAACAAAAACATACTAGTAGTATATAAAGGGCCTGTGAAGTCAGGAGTTCGAACTTGAAAAACGAGACACCTGACAACATCTCTTTTTTCCTCCATAATTTTGAGTTTCTGTTTCACATTCCACACACTTCGACCAATCCTAGAGGAACCAATCCCACCATTTACAAGTAAGAGGCCCGCTCAAAGTCAGACAAAGTCTCGTGTAAACTGACGAAATAATAGTTGATAGCATAAAAGAGGTTCCTATTAAAAAAAAGAAAAGAAAAGCAAGCTTCTAACTCAGAGACCTTGACTGCCAAACTAACCCTGAGGGTATAATAATTACTCAATTCACATGTCTTATACTATATCAATGAAAACTAGTGTTGTATTTTTTTTCTATGTTTTCCGTTTCTAAAGCAATGAGCTCGAAAGATACTTTATCCAATTATGTATTGAGGAAATGGGTGAGTTTGCTGAAGCCATCCAGTGGCATGGGGGTAGGACGGATGATGGTGAAACTTGGGGCCCAATAATTAAAAACTGGACAGGAGTCTGGACAACCCACCGCACCTACTGCAGTACAAGATGAACATGATTGAAAGTTTTCTCATTAATGGTCTGTGGATGCTTTCTTTGCCCCAACAGTGCCATAATTTGACCGTCCAATTGGTCTCTCTCTCTCCCTCTCTCCCTCTCTCTCTCTGTCTGTGTAGTTGAACGCTGCAAAATGTAGATATATTTATTCCTTGACCCCACAAATTTTACACTAGACAAAAAAAAAAAACCAACGGGTACTCCCAGGGCCGGCCCCGGGGTAAGCCCCGCAAGCCTTCGGGCTTGGGCAACCCCCCGGGGCCAGGGCAACCCAAAAAAAAATTCGAAGATATATAATATATGTAAAAACTTTGATGAAGAAATGTAATAAATGACACTTTGGGGCAGCTGGTTAACTGCTTGTTTTGAAACCTTGGTCACGCGGGTTCGAGTTTGCGGGAAGCTGTTTTGCAAAAGGATGCTTTTGGTCTGTTGGTACTTGGTACATCACATGCATGAGGAACCTATAAAACTTGCAACTCTTGTGCGCAACATTGGATTTTTTTTTTTACCTACTCACTGAAACTAAGGCTCTATTTGGAACCTAGAGAAATAATATAAGTAATTAAGAAGGAAATTAGAGAAAACTTAGAAGAAAGTTGAATAAATATTGTCTTCTTTTTTTTAAGAACCAAATAAGGGAAGGAAAATTTAAAAATCTTCTTTTTTTTTTTTTACTTCTTTCTACGAGTCCACACTGAGCCTAAGACTATATTAACAACTTTATGTTTGTCACTAAATTACTTTAGCTACACTTTTGTAAATGATATTTTTGTGACAATAATTTTGGTAATTGATTTTGGTACTCCACTTTTTGATAACCACACTCCAATATTTATTTCTTAGTGTTCAAAATACACATTACATGAACACTAAAATACAAAATTGGAGTGTGGTTATCAGAAAGTGGAATGCCAAAATCAATTCCTATAATTTTTTGTCACTAATATAGTATAGTGACAATTTTTGCATGTCAATGCAAGTCAATTTTCTTGTAGTGCGATAAGAAGATGTTTCTTTTTTAAAAAAAAATCGGATTGTACTAATAACAAAACACTGAAATGACAAGAACCGAGTGAGGTTTCAAAAATAAAATTCCGGATCTTTTAATAGAAACTCAAGCAACGGAAATATGCAATGGCAAAATCACTAGTAGGTTCGATTTCTAACCTATATATGTAATGCAAGAAAACAAAAATTTCTAATTTGAATTTTTAATGTAATTCAAGCTAAAAGCACAATATAACGCGCGTTAGCACAAAACGCAGCCGAAATGTTGGATTATCTTATGAATTGCTGCTTATGCTCTTTCCGCTCTTAGTTCTTGACAGAGGGCTCAAGATAGATAAGCAAGATTCGAGAGACATCTTTTCCCTTGCGAAGTGAATAGAAAGAAAAGATCTTACCTTTTTGTTTGTGTTTTTTTTACTTGATTGTTTTTTTTTTTTTATGACTTAAAATTAAGTGGGGCAATCAAATTTGAGGTCGGGCTTGGGCAACCCAAATGTCGGGGCCGGCACTGACTCTTTCTTGTCGTTTTAAGAACATCTCCGGCCCTTGCATCAATTTTCACTCAAATTTGAGTAAGAGCTTGATTTGGTAACATGCACTTTGATCACAAATCTATTTTTTTACTCAAATTTTGCTTTAAAGAAATTCATAAACATGTTTAGACCGTTTGACACAATTGACGTCGGAACTCAACACCAAGTTCTACTTTAACACCGTCGACGTCAATCCACCTCCGCCGCCATCGGAAAAAAACAACCTTCGGGGTCCCGCGACGTCGACCCACCTCCACCCGAAGCCTCCGACGATTCGCTGCCCACTGGAAACCACCAACCAATACCGAAAACAAGCAGCGACCACCACCCTCGATAAGGGTTTGGGTCTCCCTTGATTTGGGTAAGGATTTGAGTAAAACTCAATGAGTTTGATTCCAGGACTAGAAGTGGATTTTGGGAGTTTTTAGCCAAACTTAAAATTTGATTCTAGATTTGAGCTAGGACCAGAGATGCTCTAAAAGCAACCTATTTCATCTAGTCAAACTAACTATTCGACTTTAGGCTCCCGTTCTCTTGAATTTAATTTAAATTTAGAAATTTTGTCCTTATTTGAATTTTTTTACATTTGTTAGTTTTACGCCAAACTTTTGTAGGTTATTGAATAGTCTCATCATTTTTTTTTTTTCTAAAAAGTGGTTATTTTTCAAAATACTTAGATAAAAGTTTAAAAAAAATTATTTTTTCAATTCCTTTCGTCGAGTCGAATCATTAACTCATAAAAATTTGGTACTCCCTCCGTCCCGCAATGTTTGGGACTTTTGTTCTTTTCTTTGTCCCATAATATTTGGCTAGTTTGAAAAGTTAATAGAAAAGTTAGGGCAACTTCCCAATTTACCCTTATCCTTTGCACACTAGATTACAATCAATTCAAACGAAAGCACTTGAAGGGAAAATTATCGGTCAGTGGAGGACCAAGCAAATATTCACCACTTTCATGGTATACAGTTCTGAAACTTCCAATACATGGTACCATCTGTTTTAATTACCAAAACATGGTAACCATAACACTGGTGAAACAGTGGGGACAATTTTGCCCTTTATATAAAATGGCGTCGTAACATCAAAACCATTGCCTTTCTTTCAGCAAAAAAAGAGCACGTCAAAATATGAAACAGATTTTATGTTATATTCAAAATGACCATCACGTTAATTGAAAAAGACCAAGTCATATAGAGTTCGATAAATCTGATCAACTCAACCTTTCCTAGACCAAAAAGGGGCAAGTCAATACATGAAAAAGACTTTTTATTATATTGAAATAGACCATTACTTTTATTGATAAAGACTTGATATCTTGTTCAGTAAATATCATCTCTCATTCAAACTGAACTAACCTTCTTTGAGCAAAAAAAGGGCACGTCAAAAAATGAAACAGACTTTATGTTATATTGAAAAAGACTATTACATTTATTGAAATAGATCAAGTCAAATAGAGTTCGACGAATGTCATCTCCGAGTCAACTTGAACGAACCTATTTTGGGGAAAAAAAGAGCACGTCACAAAATCAAAAAAACTTTATGTTATATTTAAAAAGACCATTACATTTATTCAAATAGACCAAGTCAAATAGAGTTCGACGATCTCTGAGTCAAAGAGGGTCAAATTGACATTTCAAGTGGACACACCATGTATTTATCAATATTTTTCCTCCTGTCATGCAAGTGGTAAATTGAAGACTCCAAACCATGATATTCAAATTTCTTCCGGTCAACACCACTGACCGGTCATTTTCCCTTTTGATTACCCATGCAGTACACTTTCCATTCAATTTTAATTTGGGAGCCACAAATCAGCGCCAAAACCTTTGACTTCTGACACCCAATTTGAAAATTAGTTGTGAAAGTATTTATTTTCATGACAAAAGTTGTGAAAATACACATGGGTAACATTGGAAAGTTTTCTCATTAATTGTACATCAAATTTTTCTATTAAAAGTTGGATTTCCCAAAAGTGCCAAATATTGCTGGACGGAAGGAGTACAAAATTAACAAATACGAAAAAAATTCAAATAAGAACAATTTTTATATTTAAGTTAAGTTCAAGAGAACGTGGCCTTATTTAATAAAACTCAAGCAAGATAATTTCCGAGAAATCTCCATGGGCAACAGAGAGATCGTCTTTTTCTTTAGACAAAGACAAAACACTCTAATATGTGAGTACCATTTTATAATTTAGAGGTCCCGCCCCTACAGCCCTTGTGTCCTGCACCAACTAAACCCTCCCACCCCACGCCCAAGGCATACACACAAAACCATATATTTTCTACAGGTACATAGATAGATGGATGAATACAAAGAGAGACAGAAACAGAGGAAATAGTAATATCCTAAACGGGTATGAGGTCGTATGTTGGTATGATTGTGGAGAAGATTACGAGGGTTGTTGGTTTTATGGGGGCCAGCATTCACCCTGTACTCGAGACGCCCGCTAATGGCGCAGGACAAGTGTATTGGGAGAACTAACCGCCTTCACCCATCAGTGTTGTATGGGCAGCATTGTGAAATATCTCGTGTCCGCCTACCGCTAAGTGCAGAGCTCTGCATTGTCCTTTACTAACAGTAATTGCTTTTAAGTGAGTTAACTAGCACCTGATCCAACAAGGGTTTTATTGAGGAGCATTGGACGTTAGTTGGGTAGCCAGGGGATGTTGTAATTCCATTATTTGTCTGGATTATGCACTGACCACAACTAGTTTTTTTTTTTTTTTTTTGAACCGAATGTCCGGACTAATTTGTATGCACCTTGACTAATTCTTGAGCCTTAAAGATAACGAACAAGCAAGCCACAACTAACTGTTTGAGAATGGTCCATGGAATGACAGTAGGCAAACAAATTAAGAGGTCCTCCACTCCTTCTACCCTAAACCGTTGCTCGGCACCAATCACTAGCTAAGCTTCCGCTATTTGTTGGCTGAACGCCGAAACAAACTTATTGAACCTATCAAACTCGATTTTTTTTAAAAAAAACTACATGACATTTCCACGAGACTAATTGAGTTTCTAAGAGTTCGTGAGACGACCATTTGAACCAAAAAAAAAAAATGCACACATCAGGATTTCGTTTATATTGTTTCATTGCTGCTTGCTTCAATTAGCAGAATTCGTACCAAGGAAATACGTGCGCAAGTATTGAAAGAAAATAATGAAAGGATTTCAAAATGCCGGATGAGAATAGTAATGAAAATGCACTTTAGAATGTCAAAAAAGAATCACCCAAAAGACGTAACAAAAGAGAAGGGACATTCATCGATAAGGTATAATGGTGTTTACTCATATCTAGCTTCAGCGTGAACCTAACTTAAATTGCGATAACAATCATGACCAAAAAAATTGTGCGGAGAACAATAAAGCTTGTCACGGTTGAACCCTCATACTCTAGCTCATGAGGTCGGGGATTCAATAACTACTTCTTCTCTTTTCTCTCCACCCTCGGCTAGGCGATTTCCGGTCGAAACTGTTATATACAACTTGTAATTGATGAGTATCATACACAAACAAGCTGGTTTGAGAAATGGCCTAGTAGTAGTATGATTCACTTGCTCAGTTCCATGAGTAATCAACCTATGTGGAATAATGGAACCCAAGGAAACCTTGTCCCCTAGGAGTAACCAGCAAGACTATATCTTCATCATCTAGGGGGGGCAGAGTCTGATAGAAGGTTCAAAAGCTTATACAGTCATGTTGGTTGTAGTGAGTGATGATTACCAGAAGGGGGGGCGGGGGGTGGAAACGAGAACCTAAACACGAAAAAAAGAAGGTAATTACGTACATACATGATTAGAACAACAACAACATAACGGAACCCATCTAGTCCCCAATCATTGGGGGTATGGACGGGGGATGATTGGAGACAGACCTAACCTTTGGCAATATATGCACAAAGTGGCTGCTCTCAGAATACCACTGAAACAGTGGCCCTCGTAAAATTATAGAAGAAAGAAACATCAGGCAAAATACATATTAAAAGTGCTAGAAGAAAGAAATAGAAGGCAGGCAAGAATATACTTTTCCATGAACTCATACAAAACCGAACTGACAAGGCTGAAGCATTCCTTGCTTGCATACTTAATTCATCTGTGTCCAAAATTTTTAAACAAGAAGAAAGTCACATGGTTCAGTTGCTCCTTAATTTTTAAGTCGCCGAGTTTATTCTTCTTCGTTTGTCAGCGACACAAGAACATACTTCACCGGCGTCGGTTCGGAATTTTCAAAAACAGATAATCCCCCTGTGTCAACAGAATCCGAAAGGTCTGTGTGTATATGTATACAAGAGGATGGATAGTTGTGGCAACTTCTAATAGCTATATACACAGTCAACTCTATCAGTTTTTGTGTGCAGTTTTTTAATCCATTTTATTCTACTTTAATCCAGAAAGTAAACTGAATCGTGAAAAGGACTGTTAAACCTCAAATATACCTAATCAAGATTATCGTTAACAACTAAAAAAGGATTAGAACTTGGCAGTTAGAAAAGTGGGATATAGACTAATTAAACAGAACGTACATAATGTGAGGTCCTCCACATATATATATATATATATATGGCAAAATAATGTCCTCCTCCAAACTGTCCTTGGAGGTACTCGATGTCAACTCTGCCATTTTTCTGCCCCTATCCCTAAGATTTTAAATCAAGTTGTTCGGAACGCCAAAGTCTCTCTCCCTCTCTCTCCGTATTTGTGTGTACGCGTGCAAGGCGACATATACCTTTGAACTTTCTAATAGCCAGAAAAGATATACTAATTCAGAGATGAACACCATCTCGGAGGGAAAATAAAATTAAGGCTAGCTATCCGCAATTGAGTAAACGTACCAAACTTCTAGACAATATGTATAGACTTATATCGTAAAGATGCGTTATGTTTCTTGAGAGACAAAACTGAGAAGAAACAACTGATACGTAGAGAAAACGTAAAACTGCAATCGGAAATACAATTAATCAAAATGATACATAATCAAACACCAAGAAAGGCTGCAGTACGCCCAAAAGAGTTCATATCCTATGCATGCATGTGGATTTCATCTATTTTTGAATTGTTGATTATCGTTGAAAACTAAAAAAAGGCTTAGAACTTGGCAGTTAAGACGTTTTTAAAAATTTCCAAAAATAAAAAAATGAAAGAAAACTTTTAGCTCTTTTGCGTCATAACCAAGACTAATCATAACCAAAAACACCCAAAAAGACTCTGTAACAAGGCCACTATATATGAATCATAACCATATAGCACAAAGCCTCATAGCCAATACAGAGCCTACTTTGATTGGACCACCCCTTCCCCAAGATTATTGGAGTATACATCATAGGGTCTCTATGAAGCATACCTTCAAATGATACGTACCACAGAATAATTAAGCCCCCAACTACTACTAAATGCTATCGTATGATTAGGTCCTAGTAATCATCTTCTAAGCCTGAGCCTGCCTGACATCTAAAAAGTGATCTTAAACGAGTATGTTTTCCTAACATGTGCTTTGTAAGCTTGTTTTGTACTACTCTCATGTACAGGGCCGGCCCAAGCTATTTAGATGTCCTAGGTCAAATGGTGAAATTGTACCCTACATAAATTTTCTAATTTAAAAATAATAAACAGAAATACTTATCTGTATATCATTTTCGTTCATACTATTAAACAAAGTAAATATTTCGGCGTTAATGGCTTGTGTGGTTGCAATAATATTCAGAGGACTCAGGTTTGAATCACAGTAGCCCCCAATTTCTGTGACAAGAGAATTTTTTTCCGCAAAAAGACACTTCAAAAAAGTATCTTACCAAGACTTGAACCCAGGCATCTTATGTGGAAAAACAAACACTTTACCACTAAACCACCAAAAGAGTTTGTATTATAATTGTACATAAAAAATATATATACTGATCTAGGAATGGGTATCCCATTTTTGGCCCAAAATCTAAAGGCCCAAGGCAGCGGCCTCTTGGGCCTTCCCATTGGGCCGGCCCTGCTCATGTAGCTACTGATGATACAATCGGGAGAAATTAAAATGACAGGTAAAGTGGATCAGTGGTCATTAGTTTTTTTTGTGCTCGGCAAAAGAAACATTTTATATAGCTCTAAAGGGTACATCGAGACAGAGCATCTTAGCATAAAGAGCTTGGATACTCCGAAAAAGGGAAACATCCAACAGATAGTTGGATAAACGTACACCTTAGACTACATTACAATTTTAATTTCCGGATTCCATCTAGAAAAATCTTAAAATCCTCCACAGAATAGACTTTGATGTTAAATTTCGCCTTCATCCACATAGCTACCCTAGTTTTGACCAAATCCCCTACCTCCCATGGTTGTTTAGAAGAGTTGTTGAAGACGAAGTCATTTCGTACCAACCAAATGGACCATAACGTAGCATAGAAACAGGACTCCCAAATGTATTTTTCCAGGTTGCGGTACCCATTATCAAACCATCAACTCGCGAAAACCGGAACAGAAGCTGGGCATGCCCACTTGACCTTCCACCAGTCCAAAATCATAGACCACACAGTCCAAGAAAAATGGCAATGGATGAACAGATGATGATGGGTTTCCAAATGCAGCAAACAAAGAGGACACAAAGCTGATTGGATCTCACCGATAACGTTCCTACTCAAGAGAAGTGACCTGGTTGCCACCTTCTCCTTGACAGCCATCCATGCAAAGACTTCCACTTTTGATGGGCTCAAATTTTTCCATAGAGAACCCAACAGAGCATTAATAGGATGAGATAGTTGTTCCCATTTCCCATACGCGGATTTAACGCTAAAGTTACCATCTGCCGACCATTTCCATTGTAAATAGTCAGGCCTTGTTGGATTTAGAGACACCCCTTGAATTCTCTGTATTAAGTTGTCCAGCTTAATTCTCTGTAAATGGTGGTCATTAGTTTTGACAGGGGCAAGGAAGAGAGATGGAAATCTCTGTGACAGTGCTTGAAATCCAAACGACTCCTACTTCGACACATTTTCATGCATGACTCCAAATCCATAAACAGTACTAACAACGATGAAAGTCGAGTCAAAAGGATGAAGCATGTGCAGAGCTGGTAACCCTTCGATTTACATCCAAGTCTTTGTTGCAGGAAACCTCCTATTTGGGTGGCGGATTCTCCTCAAAACCCCGCACTGCCAAGTCAGACTCTCCTATGAAACTCCCTCCCTTCGAGAAAGGAATCCACTCCCAATTAGAATAGAACCTCTTAGGCATATAGGATCTCAGAAGCAACAAAAACAAACGAAACCAAGCGAGAGAAATATGAAGTAATGATAAGATCGATACTAGAAAAATATTAAACTGAAATTAGAAAAATAAGTTTAACTTACATTCGCTAAAACAATATTTACAGTTGACACCACTTACGAATTATAAAATTTTCTTGAATCACATATTTATTTGTATAAACTATTTCAACACCTCTCTAGCATTCCAAACGAGGAGCTTCTATGATCCTTTGCTGTGAGACGTCAGAGAAGAGAGTTGTGTGTGTGAGCATAATATTGTATTTGTTTTATGCTTGTGATTTATGATTCAATAAAAGTAAGTTGAGTGTTGTGTGTGATATCTCTTCGTTGTTTCCTGTTATTGAATTCCCACCACCCGACACTTCCAGTTGTTACTAAGATCCAACATGTTTTCAAGGAATCCAGCATGTCCAAGAACAACGCGCGCGAGCTGCTAAATGCTTGCACTCAACGAGAGATATAAAGAAACCAATTTCAAGAGCCGCCTTAGAACCCTAGAAATTGCAGTTTGGATCTACCTTGTCCAAACGACAACATTAATACCATGGGTCAGAAGACTCGAACAGAACAAATCTTTTAACAAGCAACTACAATATGAATGTCGGCTTTCCAGCCTATCGTCAAGGTCTGATAAAAAAAAAAAAAAAAAAGCCTATTTGCCCAGGATGCAATTGGCTATTATCAAAACATATATTAATATACGTATGGTCGACCTTGACAACATGTCCACGTGGTTTTGTAGTTAAGAGAGGGTGCGATCGCGCCCTTAGACTTAACTAAGATATAACTTCAAGTATAGGCACTTGGAGAAAATGGATCCATATATGCTTGCCTTAGGCAACAAGTGGATTAGAAAAAAAGGCCGGGGTAAGGGTTTGAGGGTTTAAGCTTAGCAATAGCCTCTCTACTACATTTTTCGCATTGTCCTCTGTCGCAATCCTCCAATCAATCAGACAAGGTGGTTGGCATTATTGCTGCAAACATTACACACTGGGTACGCAAACAACGGTACTATCGAAACTGTAAAATGCAAGAGTATAATGAGCTAATCCATACCCAAACGTACTCACATTTATCCACTCAAAACCTTACGCGTTAAAAGAATTAAAACAGCAATGGGAGCTGATCTGGTTTGTTGGGCCACAAATCCTACTGCCACACTGCGGTGCATAGACCACTTAAGGCAACTGAACTGGCCAAAAAGAGGCGGATAAAAAATAAAAATAAAAAAACTGGCCAAAAAGAGCAACTATCGCTACAAGTAAATCTCAAGGAAGACCCAATAAGCAATTAACTTAAAAGGTGCTCATTTTTACCTAATTTAATTTAAAATATATTTTAAATGAATATCAACAAGTTTAATTAGAATGATCGAGCTAGTTTTGTTAATGACTTTATTTTAACTTGTGGATGACTTTAATTTAGCTAGTCCGCACCTTTTTTACCTACTTTAACTTAAATGTGCTCATTTTTACCTAATTTAATTTAAGATACGCTTTATAATTTTTGTAGTTAGTAATGCATACCTTAATTTTGTACGATCTTACTGTGGTTGACTAAAAAAATAAACTTTCGTCAATTATGATTAACAGGTGCCCCACTATAATATATTCTTGGATCCGTCCCTGCCACTTTATACATAAAGTTACTAGTAACTCAAGTTAAAATAGCACAGTAGAGCGCCTGCATACAGGGAACGCCAAAATCAGCATTCTAATTCAACTGGACGTCACTCATTTAGCAGTCACGTACCGAGAATCCATTTTCAATCGAATTATGCATTAGACACATACAGGCATCCAGGAGAGAGAGAGAGAGAGAGAGAACCAACCTTCGGTGGATGTGCTGAGTTCAGTTGGGAGGTTGGAGAGGAGACATGCGGAGGCTATTGCATGCAATGCGAAAAAGGGATTTTATACGTATATGATCAGATTGAGAACAAAGCTAATCAAACAAGAGTAAAATTCAACGAAAATTGGTGATTGATTATACATATATGATCAAATGAATGTATTGACCAACAGGTATAAAAGAGAGAAACTTATTCCAGGCCTAGTTTCTGGCTTTTAGTGTGATCATGGCTACTTTCAACTAGACCGTGAACGGATTTAACAGACGTACGCGTAAGTGAACCTGAAAACTAGAGCCAGGGGCTGACCTTCCAAATGCCGATACTAATTGAATTAGGGTTTACTTTTACGTATTGGATTGATACCAAGTGGGGAGATAGACAGAGAGTCTAGTACGTACAAGGGCGTGGGGCTGACCTTCCAAATGCTGATAGAGATAAGCATATTTTCCACCTAGTTTTTTTTCGAAGGCCAAAAAAAAAATTATTAATCTCTGAAATTATTACAAAGATCAATGAGAACAATGAGTGATGACATTATATTCATATCCCGAGACTCAACTGAGTATACAAACGCTAAGAATAATCTTATACCTATCCGAGACCCAATATTCCAAGTTTAGCAAGACGCCAAACATGGGAAACACCTATTGGAACAAAATACACACCTATCGGCCTAAAAGCCCAAATAAAAAGTTTTTTATTTTGAAATACTAATTTGCCCTAGCTCATTCAAAGATTTGGTAATAAGTAAAAATGGGGGCAAAATAGAATCTTCCTTTATCTCTTTTCCCACAAAAATCCCCAAATGTTTTGTTTCATCACCGATGTTTTCTCAATCGCCATGAAGGATTCATTGGAGGTAGAGGTGGCAAACGGGCAGGTCTGGGCGGGTTTGGGCGGGTTGAAACGGGTCGTTGGTCAAATATGGGCGGGTCAAATATGGGTCAAAAGGTAAACAGGTTGAAACGGGTTGGGTCAAATATGGGTCAACCCAAACCCGCCCGACCCGACCCGTTTTCCTCTTTTTTTTTTCTTTTTTTTTTAAAAAAATTTTTATCTGACCTTGGATTCGACAAGTGGCAATGTTGTATTGGTTAAGTTTTATGAATGATTGTAGGGAAATAAAAATAATTAGTACAAAGTAATTAATTAACATAAACAAAATTCAATTTGGCTAGGAAGATATCATGCATTGAAGATAAATTGTCGAACTCTTTAATTTTCTGTAGAACGAAATTGCGTACGTTAGGAACTTCAAACAGGAGGAAGGGAATTCGTAAGGTGATCGAGATGACTGACTATAAACTACTAGCAATTAGCAAACCGGCCAACCCGACCCATTTTCCGTTTTCGAGGACAACTCAGAGGCAGAGAATTATCTGGAAGGCGATTATTGCACCAATTGTATAGTTTCGATCTTCATTGCGTTCGCCGAAACCACCGCTTAAATTTGGATTAAAAAGTCAAGTGACTTTTTTTTTTGTTTCTATTCATACTTTTTTGCATTTGTTTGTTTTGTGACAACTGGATTCGGTCCCGACAAAATTTAAAAGACTTGATAACGCCTAATAAGTTTTGGAACATGATACCTCGTAATTTTTTACTTTTTAGTAAAAAATAAGAAATTACGATCGAAACATAATTTTTTTGAATAAAGATAAAAATAAGTCAATAAGCCAAATTTTTCGTCTTTATTTAAAAAAAAATTGGATTTCGATTGAATTTTTTAGTTTTTAGATTTCTCTTGTCATGAAGAACCAATAATCCCTAAAAATTGACGAAAAACTAACAAATGTGAAAAAAAATTGAATAAAGACAAAAAAAGAAGACCAAATTTGGTCCACGATTTGGTGAGAGAGAGAGAGAGAGAGAGAGAGAGAACGAATTTGTGAGGGAATCTAATTGAAGTGAATAAATAAGACCAAATTTGGTCCAAGGTTTGGTCCAGGAGAGAGAGAGAGAGAGAGAGAGAGAGAGAGAGAGAGAGAATTTGTGAGGGAATCTGATTGAAGTGAATAAAGAAGACCAAATTTGGTCCAGGATTTGGTCCAGGAGCGATTAACTTTTGTGCAGGAATGGGTATTCTAGGTCGAATCCATATTTAACCCACTCTCAACCCATCTAAACCCATATAAATATGGGTTGATATGGGTTCAACCCATATTAACCCATTACATAATATGGGCGGATTGAGTTGGATTATAAGTGGACGGATTTGGGCGGGTTAAGAAATATGGGTTTGAATTGCCACCTCTAATTGGAGGTATGAACCCCTTCTCTTCTCTCTCTCCAACCATGGCAAGCTGAAGCTTGGGCCTGTCTTTTAAACACCACTCAAGTGTCAAAGGAATTCAATTAGCTTTCTTTACAGTTTACACCATATCAGGTGAGATAAATGTGTAGGAAAATAGTGCGGAAAAACAGTAAACGATTTTACTAATTTCTGGAAATTACAACATGAACACGAATCCTAAAATTATAGAATATGAAATGTACACATAAACTGTAAAAGAGAATTAGTAATTCCAAACCGAGACCCGTTTTTATCAACGGTGCCCTTAAGACAAATTCGCCGCCTCACCGGTGCTGGAGGTTGTGTCGGT